>JAUEPU010000010.1:1200000-1949712 GCA_030435615.1 Armillaria luteobubalina
TGGACTACCTACCATACTGAAGAGAGGGACCAATGGTGCGATTTGTCTGCTAGAATGAATACCACCACCGTACCACTCCTCAGGCTTCGAGAGTCACATTCTAGACCTGAGTATTTCCTCAATCACAAAATTAGCACACGCGGTGACCAAAAGTGAGAATAAGATACATACAAAGTGACAGAGACATCCACAGAATGTGCTCCCTTTAAGGTAGCCATGACGTCCTCGATTTTCTTTATGTACGAAGTTTGGACAAGCGCCATAACAAGCCAGTAATTCTGAGCACATATCACAGTCGTTAGCGTTGACAGGGCCTTCCATGACGGCTTGGATAGCGCGCTGGCTATTTGGGACCACAGAGTAGCGTTCAACTCGCAATACACAGAGTGACCCAGATAAAGTATCAAGCATACACCCGAGAGGTCCTAAAGTATCACTCGATGAAAAGAAAGATGATCGAGGACTTCGTCATAAGAAGGGATCGAAAATGTTCGTATACATACAACCCTGATATGTTGAAAGAAAGGTTAAGGTCAATCGAGGAGCTTTTTGCAATCATAATGTGAAGATAAAACGCGTCGTGTGTAGAGGAGGGATCGCCCAATGTCTAATGATGGTTTCCGACAGACGAGAGAACATGAGGTAAGAGCTATGATATCGCCCTCCAAGTGAGTGACGATGGTATCCACTAGCTCTTGAGGTAGAGAATCTAGAGATGCCGTGCGATCCTCGCTACAATGGCTCCCATCAGAATAGGCGGCATGAAAAAAATCAGGTACGTCGACTAGGTGTTCAGATGGCGGATCTTTGGAACCTACAAGTCTTCAATAGAATGACGTGGAGAGACTTCAGAGTTCTCGAATGCAAAGAGACCATTTGGTTGTCAGGAGAGCAATGCTTGGTAAACTACCCCTGGCTTGACGCGTGACGCTTAAAGAAAGGGGGTAAGTCTGAGTTTGAATTCTCACTGACGGTTACTGAAAAAGAATTCACGTAGGTTGACGGGTGTCCAATAGGTCTACTTTAACTATTTCCCTGTAAGAAAAGGTCACGAATTTACACGCAATGAACGGAAGCTCGCCGACCAATATCGCTTGGATGCTGTTAGATGGAGGTTGCAGATTATTTCTTCGGTCTCCGGAAGGATGAGAATACTAATGAAAATAGCTCTCTGTCATATTTCAATACTACACCTCTCCCTGCCCTCGATCTTAAGCTTCTTCGTGCACTCTCAGATAATCAACAATCTTGGAAGTGTGCAATTTCCTCAGCTTTCCTGTGGTCTGCGTTTATAAAAGAGGTACCTTCGATGCAATTCATCAAAGATCCAAGGGTGGTAGTGTTTCATGAACGGACGACGATATACTAAGCTTTCGGGTGGGACGAGGTCAAATAACATCTCTAAAATGAGAATGCTGCATAGAGCCAGGTCGGCTACAAACAAACCTTTTCCACATTGCCAGGAATTGTAGAAAGAGACATGCAACACTGTTGCACTCATAGCTAACTACAAAGCAAATGTGTTGAAAGGGGGTCGATACTAAAAGACTGAATTGTTTTCTACACCTATCTACTAAAACAAATACCCAATGTTCAAATTTTCTTCGTCCGAATCCTCTTCATCCTCTACCGAGTCATCCTCAACGAACTCAAGCGCATAGTTTCTTTGTGGGTACTCCCTCAAACGTAATGTCAGTAAATGCGGAAATCAAAGACGGAGATGCGGGACATACAAGTTGACAGCAGCTTCCACAGACGTCTGCGTCAAAGCAGCCATGATGTCCTCGATCCTTTTTATGTTTAGATAGAATACACTGTCGGCGAATCGTGCGTCAACATAGATCACGATTTTTAACGTCGACGGAGAGCCCATTTGGTGGTACTGTAGAGTCCAGCGTTAGGTACAGCTCTGGAGTAGTATGAATAAAAGCAGACAGAAGTATGCGACAATAAACTCACCGCCAACCACCGATGGATCCCAGCCAGACGAAGGTACCAGTTCGTCGGGCGCGCATGTGCGGGAGGAAAGCTCGGGTCACATTTAACGCGCCAAATACATCTGTACTGCAACAGCGATAAGCAAGATAGACATAGATAACAGCCCCCGATATTCACTTGAACTGGTCGAACGTTTCTTCGGGTCTATGATAGTGCTCGTCAACAAAGGCAGAACGAGTGAAGATTGCAAAGGCGTACGTACTCTCCTCTGGTGCGCCAACTAGGATATACCCAGCATTATTCACCAACACGTCTACTCGACCATATATGGCTACTGCCTTGTCTGCGACCTTCTTGAGATCATCAGGAGGGGCGGTGACATCGAGCTCAAGCATCTCAGCACTGGTTTCTTTGAGATCTGCTAGGAAGTGCAAAGATCGGGCACGAGCAGTGGCGATGATTTTATCTCCTCGTTCGAGGGCAGCAAGAACCAGGTCTCTTCCGAGCCCGGTACTAAACAAAGTCAGTATTCAGCAGGGCGATTAGTTGTCCTTCACGGCGTACGACGTTCCAGTGATGAGCCAGACTAATAGGGAACCAGGAGTGCACTCCGCGCTTTTATATTGCTGCTCTCGTCATCCATCGACTGTGCCAAGGATCCTCGCCCAAAATGTACGCGTCAGTGATGGAGATGCCGGCTTCGATTTGATTGGTGGAAAGATTGACACAACGCGACGAGCCAATCACAACTCTGGAATTTCCGCCCTAAGATGGTTTGAAGTAGGGCATGGGAATGCTTGGCAAGGCTCCGTTTCTTCATTGCCAAGCCTAAGGGGGTCGATTACTCGATGCCAATTTGGTTAGGGTATTTCACGATGCTATCTACCAATTCTTCAGGCAGGGACAAAATGATGCATCCAAATCCCTGCAATTGCTTTAGAATATATAAGCAGGAAGGAAAGCACCATACCGCATTGTTACTCCTTACAACTGGACACCTTTGGCACGCCTACAGATCTTGAAAATACAAGAAGAGATGTGACAATCGTTTGGATACACTTCGGAAGTTCGGACACTTGGTCCGAGGGGATGCCAATAGTTTAGGGCCGGCACACAGAACAGGATCCGTCATTTTTGCTTCCGTTTGTCTCCGTTACTCTCTCCTCCTTTCTCAGTTGCCACCTTCGACTGCAGGTCAGTACGGAAGGCCTGGTTAGGAATCCCACAGGCAGCTGTGCGACGATCTCATCAAAAGTTGGCACGGAGTGATCTAGGCTTGTCCACTGACGACTACTATTGTGCCCACAAAAGGCGAACTTGTGCTGTGGCAAGATTAGATTTGCGAACAATATCGACAAACACGATGTCACCACGACGCGTCGCGTCTATATAATCTTGTATCTAGCATGATCTCTCGTCATTCTTCTGTATGTCTTCTACTCTCATCTTCCTCAAGTTTCTTCCCTCTGCCACCAGCACGACCGGCGCAGATGGCATCGTAGTAGAACGTGTCATCAGTCGCGCCGACCTCTTGGAGGTTGCACCAGACCGCGAAGACGCTCTCATGAGCCATGCCACCACTGAAGAACTACGGGAGACGCTCAAGCTTCGTGCCACATCTCACCATGCGTAAGCGGTTATTAAGATATGTTTACTCTACACCTCTCCGACACAAATTTTAGTCAAGCTCTACACATATATGAGAGCTATGATTCCAGCATGAAACTGCCGAAAACTTCCGTTCGTACATCTGTATTTCTCAGTGCCTGCCCATCTGTGTCAAACACGAATGGGACTTCCTCGACCGAGAACTTTCGGCGACGTGTCTTATCTGCCGACGCGGGCCCAACAGATGTCCTCAAGGACATCAGAAACCGCCTCGTTACGGACCTCAAGGGGAATGTAACATTATTCGACCCTTGGAATCCTATTGGCCTCAGACTAAGCACTCAAGACACACTGATATCCCCTCGACCTCTGGGACCGACACACATACTCGTCATTGTCGATGCTTCTGAAGTAACCGAAAGTGCGTCTCAAAAGCACACCGTACGTGCTCGCTCGATTCAAATGCCGATTAACGATCTACTGCTCAAACTGAGCATGCCTAACCTTGAGCAAGAGCCCAAGCTTCCGCCTCGTATGCATCAAGAACTCCCCCGGGTTGGTATCCGAGTCCCGCACATCGAGACGTTTCGTCTTCTTGTCATCTTTTTGCACACACGTAATCGGATCGAACTGATGCGCGCGGCACTTCCAGAGTGGATCAGGGATATCTTGCAGCAACGATTGACCGCATCTCGACCTGCCACTCCAGCACCCGTTGAGCCCAAAGAGAAGAAAAAGGGAATACTGCTCGGTATCTTGAGCCTTGGATCAATGTCCACGGAAAGCTTCACGTTGCCTCTGCCTGTGGACTCTGGCCCTGAGCGTCTATTTGATGAAGTGGCTAGGGAGATTGCCGAAGCATCATGTGATGGTGAAGTTTTTGGACGTGATCTTGCGGAGGCTACGGCCACACTCAACGCATTGCGCGATAACTTGACGTTCATCGGGTTTCATGAAAAGGCTTTATGGGACGAGCTGGAGGATTGTATTTCTATTTTGGTTCGTGCCGTTGCTCTCACCTCCGAGTCCGAAGATCCGTGTAATTAGTTCTCATCTATCACGGATTTGATGGTAAAAAAAGTATATATTAGAATGTACTCATGCGTATCTGTTTTTCTGCTTGTTTTTCTACTTAATAGCTCTATGAATCTGTGTATTACTTTGCTTTCACCCTAGACATTGAAAACATTCTACCCGAGTCTCGATCCAACAATATATGCTTGATCTAAGTGCCATGTGGCTCATGCGGTCTTTTTTGGGGGCCAACGAAGGAGAAGACACGCAAGCGTGACAAGATAATTATGCTCCTCCGTTCGACAACGCTATGGAAAAGGCCAGAATCGTGCGCTATAGTGTGCGATCTGTACCGTATCAGACAGATCGTCGATTCAGGTTTGTCCTTAACCTCTGCGAACTGTGGCCGAACATACGTCACGAAAGAGATCTTATGAGCATATTGTTGCACTGAATGCATTTAACTTTGGATTTTGCGAATTATTCGCCTTCACCGCCAAGTGCGTAGTCAGCTCTGAGGGACTCGGAAACGCCTAGGAAATCTAAGTATTGGAACGTATACATATCTGTGCAGATCTCTCTATGAATCTATGTATTTTACATCGTGACCGTGAGACCAGAAAGAAAAAATTCCTTATGCATGGCCCTGATATCGGAACTCGGGAGAGGATCAGCTTGAATCAGCTTGAATGAAAAGTACCTCTGCCATCGCTCATACGGCAGCAAACAGTCGTTTCTCCTTTGAAAAGCGCGCTAAGGAGTAACTTTCAAGAAGCATTCATGTTAAAATGAAATGATGCACGCACCATAGAGTATACAACACGCTCCCAAAATCATGATGCCCCCAGAATATAATGTCACAGCCCACCACTGGCCTCCAGATCGGTTCAGAATGGCCCCAGATATGGATGATCCAGCAAGTTGGCCTGAAAAGTGATTCCCTTTCAGTAACCTGATCGGTGATCGAAACATAAACCGAACCTGGAGCGTTCATCAAAATCATGAAGCCAGTAATTGTCGATAGTCCTTCTACACCGAACAGTTCTGCACACACCACCGGGAGGAGACTTATGAACCAGCAACCGACGAGCCCATAGAGAGTAGCGAACACCATGATCGATGCATATGTCTTCGAAAACGTCCAAACAAGGATCTGGAAGAGGCCTCCGAGGAAGAAAGAGAGGAAGAATACGTTGATTGGTCCAAGACAGTCAGCAAGGCTCCCAGCGGATATCTAGTCGAGAGGGTCAGAGGGGGCCATCAGTTCAAGAGAGAGTGCGCTATCAAGCGGGGAAGTCTAATGATAGGCTCACGCGTCCTATTCCAGCTGTGATGTTTCTGTTAATGAGTTGTTCTTAAACGCAAAACGGTGGGCCACATACCACAAAGACTCATGACCACCAAAGGACCTACAACTAGAAGCGAATCCGGATCTATCGAAGGCACGAACTGTTTGGTGTATGTCGTGATAAAATAAAAGGGGGCCTATAAAAAGAAATCCAAATTAGTTTAATGACAGCAGGGTAGAGTGATCATCGCACGAGATATCCAAAGAGCCCGACGCAGATGCTCAGGGCCACGCTGTAGAATTGTCCATTGACGCGTTCTGGCAACCAGCGTTTCTTTCCTGAAAACCCTGGGGTCGGTCGTTCTTTGAGCAGGATGAAAGCAACGATCCACACCACCCCATGCATGCCACTGTAGACGAGCATCGCTTTCCTCAGCCCAAGACGGGTCAGCCTGTAAGGTCGTTAGTGAGGGATTCATTCGCTTGAGAAATAGCGACGACGTACAATACACGGATGATGATGGAACCTATACCAGCACCGATACCGGAACCGGCCACGGCGAGACCTGTCGCGAAGCCTCTCTTGCGCAAGAACCATTGCGCTGGTAAAGCCATGTACAGCGGCATACCAAGACCTTGGGCGAATCCAAGGAGGACGCCTTGAAAGAGGAAGACATGATATAGCTTTGTTGAAAACGCCGAAGCCAGGAGAAAGGCGTAAGCGAGAACGCTGCTAAGAGCGATCATTTTCTGTTGGAGGTGAGTCGCGAACTTGATGGCCAGAAGGACGGTGGTGTACCTTGTATCCACTAGAATCACCGGGATGAGACAATGAGGGTATGATACTTCATAGGTACTTACTAGCGATCACCTATCCCTCCCGCAATATATGAGGTAATCCCCATAGTCTGGAAACGGCGTTGAGCGTATATACGGGCAAAGCACGGACAGACGTACACAATTCTGGACACCTCCAACCAGACTCAGGATGCTAAGACTGACATCCGGAAACATGTGAGTGTGATAATAGTCTTGCAAGGCTCCCCAGAGCAGGCCGAATCCCCTTTGAACGGTTCAGTCAGAATATCAGCGAGGGATGTATAGGCATATGCTTACATGCAAGTACATGAGAACATAAAACACCCAAGAACGACCAGCCACGCCCGAAGACCACCATCGGGGTATCCCCAGTCATCAGGGTTCGTATGATCCGCGTCTGAGGTCATGTCCTTGACATCCTTTTCATCGAGTGCGTGGGTCGACGCCAGCATTGCCTCTGTAGGAATAACATCGCGGGAATGAAGATTTGTTTGGGAAGACATTGTTGTCTGGCATTAAACTGTGACGGGGCATGTTTATAAACAAAATAAAAACGTCGAGAGTGCTTGGAATTATTTAATTTCAACATTTGGGCCCCTAAAAATTTCTCCCCTTGACGGTCCGGTGTCGTGAGTAATAGCGCCTGAACGTTCTGCCTCGGTTGAAGATCCGAGAGATAGGCGGAAAAGAGGCGGAAGCAACGCCGCTCTTCGTACTGGAACAAATCCTGCGCCCGACTGCCAACGCGTACTTGTGAACCATGTTTAGTGACAAAGCACGTACCAGAGGCGAGATCTGTACAGACAAGTGATTGCGCGAGATTCCTCGATAGATACGCAATTCTTCGGATCTTGTTTCCTGGAGTAACTCTGAACCGTTGAAGACAGAGAAAGCATCCGAATCCTGAAGTAAAGGTAAGTTAGTGTCACCTTCTTTCATAATAATGGGGGAAGCTATGTTAACCTTTATGTTTTCTATGGAATATTGATACCGGGACACATGCAACCTGAGGTATGCGTAGTCGGCGTTGCATTTTACGAAAGTTTTAGTGTTGTCCGCGTACAGATTATTGGTTGCGTTTGCGACACCATGTAAGCGCTGTCAGTTCCTAAAGGACCTGAGGTCAACATCCGGTCAACATCGTTGCATATAAATCAAAGCATACTTGATAGAATGCGATAGCAGAAACCTCAGAGGGTGGACAACCATAACGCAATGATGGTATCCAATCTACAGCCAATTACGCTAGGCCCAGGAACGTTGTGTGTGAGTATTATTAGTTTACGTTTTTCTAAGCCACTCCGTCCTATTACCGAATTAGAGCGATGAATCTCTGGTTAAGAAAAATACCAACCTGTCGAGACTGCCTCCGATGATCCAAATAGCACTTACTGCGCACCGGCAGTTCTCAAGGCAGGCAGGTGAAAGTTTCTGGCGCAGAAATCCACAGAAACCATACGTATCAGATCTTTGTGAATAGAGTCAGAAAAGTCGGCGTTCGGATATCTTACACGAGGGCAAAGAATCTATATTTTGGGACCGGCAGATCACAGGCAAGAACTCTTCGATCGCTATTTGCCACAGGACAGAGAAAGCACTGATCTACGGTTCATATTGCCCTTAATGAGCTATACATAACCTGCATTTACTAGGGTTTCCTCTGTGAATCATGTGTCACTCACAAGCGTGGAATAATGTGATTGAACGCATACCGTGCATAAACCCGATGCCTTCAAGACGGTCGACGATTATCTTCTGGGACACAGTACCAAACAGTTATCGTGAATTATGCCCTGAAAGATCTCGGCGGGAAAGTTCCGTTGGGGAAGCTCTTCATTTCACTGAAACTGAAAGAAAACCCAGCGGCAACCGCCTAGAATCGAAAAAGTTGGATCTGCCATTCGTATTCTAGTGGATCCGTTAACCTAAGGGACCGAGGGGTGATCTACGGATACTCACCAACATTATCTAGGGATACCGGGCTATTCTCTCCTCATCACGTACTTTTTGCAGCAGTGGTGTACAAGTCATGGACCATCACAGCGATTTTTTTCGAGGTATCGACAATTTTAGTGTCAAGGAGATCGTGAAAGCGAAATGTATCGTTATTATCATTGCCTTAGATGTTCATGGGTACAGGGAGCCACAGGTGATATCGCGGTTATTGATATTATTCGCGAGTTCGGTGTCGAATAATTTTTTGTGGTAATATTCAACCTTGGTCACTGGTCAACAATCGTCAGCGAAGAGCGTCACGCGCCTACGGCAGGCAAACTCAATGAAATCTTTCGAGTTCATCTGTGCTGAGCTACAGCAGAAGTTGAAGATATAACTATATAACTAGAAGAGAAGAGGAGACAGCCAGAAGACTAGATCCGGATTTCAAAGCTGCCGGCCCTAAACACTCTTGACCGGACCGTCACATTCCGCGGCGGCCGCCGTTAAAGAATCCAGCTTTCTATCAAGTATCACTGGCGGTCGTCGGTTGACGACTACGATACCTTGCTTTACGGTTTACGGTGCCGTTTGCCATGGCCGTGGTATATTGACATGTGGAGTTATATATTTAATAGTGCAAATTTCTTGTTCGTTGACTATTGCCTGTCCGACATAAATCTGCGGAAGCACGTTAATGACAATTTCACTTGTAGATCCTAACACACATCATGGTCCTTCAATAACTATACTATGTCACTTAAACACCTTGAAGTTCAAATTACAGATCATACCAAGGGATCGCGACTATCATGCCGTGTGAAAAATCACAAGACACGATGGGCTAACGTAATCCCCCAGCTCGACCTTGAGAGACCTTGCAAGCAAGGTAACTAGCGGATTAGAGAAATAAATCTCTGCACGCATTGTTGTTAATGCCGAAGCTCAGTAAGCATGCCGAAGATACATCGCCACTTCATGAACAAAAATCACTCGTAGCGGTCTTTCATTCTAAAAAGTTTCTTGCACAGGCTAACGGAGACATCTGCACTACCTCAAGAATTAGTGGTGAGCTATCACCGTCTACCATTCAAAAGGTGATATACCAAAGTACTCTGGCCTCATGGCTCACTTATCTGTCCATGTTGAGTTGGCGATGAAGAAACAACGCCTTGGCCTCGGCACCAGTGACTACTTCTAGTGGAATCCTCTTTCACAGACCTATGTGACAGAATGTTTGTAATGTGCTTCCACCAATCATATCGTAGCCGAGAACCATATCGCTGACGCGTACACCTTGCAGATAGTAATGTTTCTGACGGAACAGGGAAAGCAGCAGTATAAAAAAAGTTCTGCCTTAGCATATTGACCCTCAGCATCCACTGCACACCATGTCCACTTCACAACTTGTCTGGCTTATCACTGGAACTTCGTATGCAATTCATTTTAATCAGCCGTCAGGCTGTATGCTGACTTTATTGTTTAGGACCGGGCTCGGAAGAGACTTAGCTCTTGCTGCCCTCGAGCGAGGAGAGAAAGTCATCGCCACTGCTCGTGCCCGATCTTTGCACCTCCTAGCAGATCTCAAGGAGAAGGGTGCTGAGACGCTTGAGCTCGACGTCACTGCCCCTCTCGATGATCTCAAGAAGGTCGCAGACAAGGCAGTAGCCATATATGGTCGAGTAGACGTGTTGGTGAACAATGCTGGGTACCTTCTCATTGGCGCGCTTGAAGAGAGCACGTATGGCTTTCCATTTATATTCCTTCTATCTTTTTGACAAGCATCATTTTAGGCCCGAAGAAACGTTCGACCAGTTCAAGTAAGTATCAGGGATCATCTTGTCGCTCTACCTTGCTAACCCTCCTCCCAGCACAAACGTATTTGGCGCGTTAAATGTGACTCGAGCATTCCTCCCGCATATGCGCGCCCGACGAACAGGTACCTTTGTCTGGACAGGATCCGTTGCTGGTTGGGTGTAAAGTCTTTTATTTAAGCGCTTCTTCCTGCTCTTACTCATGGAAAATCAGAGCTTCACCCAGTGCCGGATTATACAGCACCACCAAATGGGCTCTACGCGGAATATCCGAGACCCTTCACGCAGAAGTCTCGCCCTTGGGACTTCGAAGCATTTGCCTCGACTTTGGGTACTTCCGTACCGCTTTCCTATCGCCAGACCATCGAAAACCGTACGTTGCTAAGATTGATGACTATAGAGAGATCACGGAGAAGGTCGAGAGCGGTCTACATGGTAGGTTGTGCGTTTCATCGACTTTCGGGTACTGACGGCGACTCGGACAGTGTCTAATGGAACGCAGCTGGGAAATCCGGAGAAAGGCGCGCAGGTAATGTTGGATATTGTGCGTGGTGAGGGTGTAGCGCAAGGGAAAGAGTTCCCCACGTCGTTGTTGATGGGCTCGGACACTTTTGCGGTTGTGCAAGATAAGATACAGGGATATTTGAAGCTCCAGGCGGAGTGGGAGAGCGTTTCGAAGAGTACCGACTTTTGAGCACTAACAGTCATGGACTTGTGATTGATTCGGGCTCAGGTACAAGTAGTTAGAGAGAAAATGACAATGCTTTGTAGTTGTGTGAGTCATCGTACTGGCTTGTATATGTTCTATCGTCTATCCTTTACCAGTCGTGACATCAATTCTTGAGTACACTTTTGCTTTTATTGTCAAGTTTATGTTGTCAATACGTATATTCACGGTCGCAACCATCGTCACCATGGACTACACAGGCGTAAGTATGCATACCAAGTACTTGTCCTCTGCCAGTGATATATTTCTACCTATCAGGCAGCTCTCTTCTCCCCCGTTGCCTCATAATGAACGACTCACCACAGGTGAGGTTCAAGATGTTATAAATCTATATCTGCAGCATAGAACACGAACAGGCCTTCCAAACATCTTGCAGATTCAGTATCTTCCTGCTGATGGAATTTTGATATAATAGCGACGGAGCAGTTGAGATGCGCAGCAGGTCGGTTTGAAAAGGCATAGATAAATTTTGAGAAGACCACTGGATTCGTATGTCGCATATTAGTACTCTGGAAGACAACAAGAAAGTGATCGCTGTCGTCCTGAACGCTGCACATAAGGTGTACGATCAAGATAATCCGCTCGACCAGTTCTAACGTCCCAGTGTCATAATACCGGTCGACGATGGGCCGAACGACATCATTAATGCGGAAGCGCGTAGATTTTGGCTCAGCGAAGATAAGGGCGCTGATATCCCTTGTATCGTCATTTCGATGCAGACGGGCAGTCAGAGCCCGGTGGTAGTTTCGTCTGCCCCCGGCTCATCATCTGAGTCTCTAAGCTAGCCCAATATTTTTCTACATTGAATTTGACCTCTATTGAGAGCCTGTAGGAACCATTAAATTCCACTTCACGACCACGCAGCAGATCAAATGGAAAAAATGATTGCCACAAAAATGCAACAAAAAGTGACAGTTCCCTACGCTTCCGTTGTGGACCCAGACAGCATCACGGCTCAAGAAGTACTTATCCCGGAATCTCGGTGATATTCCTAAGTCATTCGAAATGAATGGCAGGGTAGGATGTTTCGAATGAACTACACCTCAGCAACTCGAGTGGTATCAACTCAAACTGCCAAGCGAAGAACGGGATGGAGCGGTGCAAGAGTGCAGGCGTTGGACATTGGAAGTTCTACTTTTCATGCGCGGCGATTTCCTCGAGATGGTGGGCGCTACAAGTACCTGAAGATAGTAGATAGCAGATCCGAGAGCGGCAATCGTGTGCGGCAATAAAGATAAAAGAAATGTCCCCGTAATATAATCCAAAAGGAGATACAATCAATCATGTTGCAAATACACCTATGATCTTGAATGCAGGTACCGTCTGCCCTTCCTCTCCCAATAGTTGGCATTCTATAAAGTGTGAACCACGGCTCACAAAGTGGTCGATGAGATCGAGTCTATCAAAACCATCAATTATCAACAATCGTCCAAAGATAGGATGCTCACTTTGCTACAGGCTCCCCGACTTCAGCAGCATTCTCTAACACCTTTGCTCCTGCATAATTATCGTCGACCCAGCACTCCACCGCACTTCCTGCTCCAACGGAGGATGTTGGTTCTTGGAGATAATATACCCCGATATCTCCTGCGCCGACCTGTATAGGGATCCTGATTTTGCTCAGCGGTAATGACGAGTACCAGTAATGACTTGTGGCCTGCATGGCGCCGCTACCGGTCTGCGGGTGTGCTGCGTACCATCCGGAACCATAAAATAGTGACGGAGGAAGCGGATTGATGAGGTCGTTCGCACTAACACAGTACGGCGCGATTTCCTCGAACGGGACGTCCGACTTTGGACGCGTGTTGATCCTACCAGGAGGAACGTGGAGTGGTGGCACGTACGCGTTACTGGTAGGCGGAAGTAACTGAGGCTTGACCCTGTTTCCTTCGGCGTCAACTTCTTCCTTGCCCTCGTCTCCAGGCTCCGGTACTCCTTTCCGCTGACCCACTCCACCAAACAAGCCATGGACATCGCCAAGCCCTCCATTGTCATCCAACCTGTTAGGTACAGTCTCGTAAGAGCTTCCCGTGGCGACAGCCCAAGCAGAGCAGATCTGCGCCTGGAAATAAGCAATGAGGACGTCGCTGAGAAGTTCGTGGCCAAGTGGGCTGGCGAGGATAGGGTCGACAAAATATTTGGAAACACTTTCAGGGTCGCTCATATAGTCGGAGTAGAGCGCTGATTTAGTTGAAATATGCGCGACGTCGTAAAATTGAGCGACCACGTTGTGCCAGTGGTCTGGGCCGGCGAAACCGCTGGATTCATGGACTTGTGGACTGAAGTGTCCGAGAAGAATAACTGCCGGCTGATCGGGACGGATGAGAAGGGAGCGAATAAGAGTCTCGAAGTGCTCCATCATCTCCTTGTCGGCAGGATCGTCAGAGTCGAGTTCGACGATGATAAGGTCAGTAACGTCTGGAATGTGGTGCATACTGCAGTAGCCGTAGTAGGCGGAGTTTGTCCGCCGCATGGCGCCGTTGGTAAGCTCAGAGGCAGGGTGAGGAAAAATAGAGTTCCACCACTGGAAAAAGCGCGAAGGATAGCATCTGGGGGCTACTGGGTCGTCTCCAGCACCATGGCAGGCAGACACTACGGAAACAATGTAAGAAATGAACGTAGAGTACTGCGGAAAAAAACACACCTGAACCCCCGAGGACGCTAATGGTGACAGGCTGGCCTGCCAGGGCTCTATTGAGAACTCTGTTGACTCTCGCGCTACTGCCTAGATGCATTCTGCTCTGTGAGAGCTTGAGTGCACCGTATTTGGCCCCGACGGCGTCGCCAGGACCATAGACGGGACAGAATTCGAATGGATTTGGGTCAGCATGCGTGTTGTTGAGGTAATTCTTGGATTTGAGGTTGACCGTAGTGTACGGCTTCGATGTTTGCGAGGTGGGCAGGATGTAATGAAGGAGCGAAATAACGACAATGAAGAGACCGAGAAGGACCCATACTCTAGCCTTGACACCAAAATGGCGCTGGTTGAGCCGGGACTGTTTTTCGTCGGAGGACATCCTCAAGGGCGATTGGGTTGGAGGAGATATGTGTGCCGGTCCTCGTCGTCGCTGCATACGCTGTTGGCGACGACCACGACGATGAGCAGATGGTGAGAAAAGATGGTGGTGGTAGAACGGGAAGAGTGTCCAGCGGCTCCTATCCTCGGACCTGTCACTACTTTCACCCGAACGTCCACCATCTTTTTTGCTCTCGCCATCGTCCAGCACGATGAACAAACAGAATGGCGTCGTTCAGCAGATTAAAAAGGTGCCGACCCCCCTTGCTCTCGCTATCGGTATCTTTGTGGGCATGATATTTGCTAGATTATTTCCATGGACAAGCGTGCGTCTACCTGGATATATGCGCCTGTTCTTTTGCTTACCCTTCTGCAGCCCTCTACTCCAGTATGGAGAAGCAGCTATGTTCCTGCAAAATCGCGCCAGAATACCCGGCAGCCAATACAACAACCGACGCTCGACCAGCGATTGCGGGTGCTCGACCTCCTAACGACACTGACTCCCCATTATACCAAAGAGTGTACACGAAGTGCTCAACCACTCTATTCCCAGCAGGCCCTAGAGCGTTATACTCCCCTCATGGGCTATAAAAGTCTTTCACGGAAATCCTGGTTCGATACTTTTGGCCTAAATGATGCTGCTGAGCAGCCGTTCCAGGGTGCAGGCTCACGGCGCGATGTCATGGGCAGCGACCACAAATATTTCTTCGCCATTAATCTCTACAACTCCTTCGACGTTATCCCGGACCTATTTGCCGCGCTATTTCGCGTTTCCGCAATTTTGGGCTACCACAACGTGTTCGTTTCTATCTATGAAAACGGTTCCACGGATCAGACCAAAGCACTGCTACGAATATTCGATGCCCTCACCCGCAGTGTTGGAATGCGTATCACTATCCGGACGTCAATGCGTACTAGAGGCGCATTTAATCACCGGATAGAGTATCTTGCCGAGGTACGCAACGCCGCGTTCGTACCTCTTCACGAGTTACGTGACGCTGAGAACGAGTACTTCGACACTATCATATTCATGAACGACGTTCTTCCCTGTGTTGACGATCTGCTCGAGCTCATCTGGCAGAGTCGGAACAACAACGCCGGAATTACTTGTGCGGCCGACTACATGTACCACGAGGACATCGGGGCCCCTGTTTTCTACGACAATTGGGTCGCCCGAGATATTAATGGTACCGCTTTGGAGAATGCGCCGTTCGAGCAGATATTCCACCACCCCCTTTCGTCACAGCGCTTCCAGAGACATTTACCGGTTCAGGTGCAGTCCTGTTGGAATGGCATCGCCGTGCTGGATCCCGCACCGTTCTACTCCCCGCCTCACGTCAGGTTTAGGATGGCCAAGATCATGGAAGGCGAATGTAGTGCCTCCGAGTGCAGTCTCATCTGCAATGATTACTGGGAATCGGGATATGGTCGGATATTGATGGTTCCGAGGGTCAAGTTGGCGTATGATAGCGTGAGTGGTTTTTCCAAATTTCGTGTCACCACGCGGAACATTCGGCGGTAAGGTTCCAGACGATCGGATGTCAGAGGGAAGAACTTCACCGTCGAACATCCGTCAATGCCGGGCGAATCTCCCCGTGGTACATTAACGGGCTTTATGATTCTGACCGTCCAACAGAAAGTTTTCGATATAATACATCCCCAGAGGCGAAATCTCACCGCTATTCGTGGGTATGTACGGTTAGGAGGACTTCCGGACAACCCTCGAACAGATCCTCAGGACCGCTCGTGGTTCGGCCCGCACGATCGACTGTTCACGGAAGAGGAGAGTGAGCCTTTGACATTTGTTCCTGGGCCGGATTATGGTATTATCCATCCTTTGTCACTTATTGCGCAGTGGCTGACGTTATCTCAGTGTGGTGTTGGGGGTGGGATGGCGCTGGGGACTTGGAGGGACCAGATGTGGATCCTATATGGGAACAGATGTCGAACAAGTCGAGGAAGGAGACTTCCATTACCGTTCAGCACGACCGGAGTATGTTACTGTAGGGAGCATGTATGCGGAGGATTTTATATATTAAATATCTCGGGAGGTCTCTTGATAATGGACATCGGATCGTATTTGATTTCCTTGGATTTTCTGGATACAATAAGAGCCTCGCTCTTTTTATGCACATTTTGGGATACCAGACACCGCAGAGGAACACCATAGCTTGGATGTAAGTTCAAAGAGGAAAGAAAAGGTGAACATCTGGGTTCGAACCACCGTTTCGGCACTTTACCGCTGCACCACGGATACTCAGTGTTACGTAAGATTACGTCGGCACTAATTTTCTCATCAGCTTTGCGTTTTCATTCGAACTTCATCATCATGTCGGCTTCTACTTCAAAAACAAAAAGCAAAGCTAAATCACGGTCAGCTGTAGGAGCCCCTTCCCAGCACAGCCAGTCTAGCCGCAAGGGCAAACGAGCATGGCGCAAAAACGTCAATATAGAAGACGTTGAAGAGGCGATGGAAGGAATGAGGGAGGAAGAAAGAGTGACAGGGTAAGTGTCCTATCTATTCCAGATCATGTTAAAATCTCTATGATGATTTTTTTGTGCAGTAAACCCCTGCAAAAAACGAACGACAGCAATCTTTTCTTCGTCGATGTCACTGGCGATGACGAAAGTGAGTATCTCGAGGTCGTTCTGTGATTTCCTCTTTGTTTATGGATATGCATATAGTCCGAAAATCCATTCCCAAGTCACTCACATCTCAAACAACTGCAGCGAAAATTCTTGCCCAGCGATCAGCTGTACCTGCTGTGTTTTCGCGAACGACGTCCTCCGGAAAGAGAAAAGCCGCGGTAACGAGAGAGGAGAAGGAGCGGATGTTGCGTATTGCGAAGCGCCCGAGAAAGGGTCCCTTCAATAGCATCGTCGACCCTACAGAATTTGGCTCAGGGAGTGCTGTGATTGGTGTAACAGAGGCGGTGAAAAACAGTGGACAATTCGACCCTTGGGCTGCAGACGAAGAACATGAACCGGAGGTGCCGGAAGGAACTGAACGTCTCCAAAAGATGCCTGTGAAGGTTTGTTCATCCGCATTGTGGTATTTTCCCTATTTAATATTTCACCACAGGCTCCAACGCATGCACAGCCCCGAAAAATTATCGAGGTCCCGGCAGTGGTCGAGCCTCACCTTGGAACATCATACAACCCTCCAGCCGATGCCCATCGCGAGCTCCTTCTCAAAGCTCATGAGATGGAGGAGAAGAGGATCTCAGAAGCTGAAAAGCTGGCGGAAGTGAAAACCCGGATGGAGAAAGCAAGAGTGGACGTGGATGACAGTAGTAGCGGCGTGCCGGGAATGAAGGTCGATATCGCCAGCGCAGTTGAGGAGGAACAGGAGCCGGTAGAGGTCTTCAGTAAATCGGCACCAGAAAGGAAGACGAAACAACAGCGGAGAAAAGCCGCCAAGGTACTAGCCGAGGTTCGTCGCGTGCATATCTATGACTCTTCTTCGCCGTATTGACGCAACCCTTCAGAAACGTGCACTAGCGCACAAAGTTGCCAATAAACGTATGCTGTCTACGATTGACAAAGTCAAGGCTTTACGCAAGGAGGCGAAGATGAACAACTCAAAGTACGATGCAGAGCGTCAACAGCGTCGACTTTTAGCCGAAGCCAAGTTAAAGAAAGGACTGTCGGGGCAGAAACTAGGGAGGCATAAGGTGTCGGAGGGTGAAGTAGACGTGCAACTGGGAGAAGACCTCAGCGAAAGTTTAAGGGCGCTTAAGGTGTGTATGTTCCGTCTCTGTACCTTCGTGCTCTAATTTTATTTGCAGCCTGAAGGCAACTTGTTCAGGGATAGGTTCCTCAGTCTGCAACACCGAGGACGAATTGAACCTCGCGCGCTCGTACTGTACGTAGTCTGATTTTTTTTCTGGCGTGGCGCTGACTTGGGCCGTTTTTAGACCTAAGAAACAGAGAACACGGACGGTCGAGTACGAAAAGCATGCGTGGAAGAAGTTCGATAGGCAGCAATGAGAGCCGTATGCTACGTTGTCTTGTGCCACTCTTGAGTAGTGCTGATTTAGGTCTGTAATATAGGTTAGTGGATAGAGTCGTCGATGAAATAAAGACACGGTCACGCGCCTGCATGCTTAATGTATCTGCAGACCCGTAGTATTTGCCACCCTAGAGACCGAGATGATTTGGGGTCGAAGCAACTTAAAAGTGCCGGTCAATCGTTGTTCGTGCCACTCTATAAAAACTTACATTGTCCAAAAACAACACCACGGTCCATCATTGGCCCCCCAGCCACCTTGCCCTTTTCGACGCTGTGCCAAACTTGACCAAAGGACTTGGTTCACTTTTTACCTCTCCCCAACGTCGACGTGAGAGCTATCAAGCATCCCCCACTTGTACCAGGCATTCCACCTACGCCAATCGACGTTCCTTGTCATTTTCTGTTCATATTCTCTGCACACTCCCTTCTCTCCATTTCTTCGCTCGTTTGCAGCATCCTCTATCACCCAACGACCAGAGTCAACGACGCCATCGGTGAAATTCCTTTAAGCGCGCTTGTTCGAGGAGATCACTTTGTCATTTTTTGTCTGCTACTGTCCCCCCTCCCTCGACCTTTTTGTAAAACGAAAACACCTCGCCGCCTCTCGTAACAGACGACTGAAAAGAGACGACAGCTTCAGCGACGCGTTTCGACATTCCTGCGACATGGCTTCGAACCAATCCTCTCCTCTGTTTCTACCCTCGCCGGTGGCAGAGATATCCAGCGCCGACGACACGTCAGAACAGATCGACGACCATATGGATTACCACCAACCGTACCACCGTCATCTTCTGTCACCAATCCCGGAGGGCGGCAGTATCATCGACGACGAGTCATGCTATCGGCTCGATGATGACGCATCGTTGTACAGTTACTTACCTTGTTCGCCGCCGAGTATTGATGGAAACATAGCTTCTCTTTTCCCCAAAGAGAGACCGTCTGTTCCTCCGCGAACAGACATCATCAGCTGCCTGTGGCCTTTCACTCCCTTAACGGGGGCTACTACGACTGTACCTATAGGGTATCTCCAAAGTTGTGGGCGAGTTCTACCGCCTCAAATAGACAGTCAGCTCTCTGATGAAGACCTTCTGTCACCGTCACTCTCGTCCAAGGTATGCGCTCTCTCCTCTATCTGCCACTCAAATATATTGAAGATTTTGGTAGGGCATCATAGACTTCCCGTACGACTTTCCCATAGATAACGCCCCTCAATCTGCGCCACCTTTGGGCAGGAGCGACTCAGAGTCAAGCCGCAATAGCTCAAGCACCGACGACGTGCATTCTGATAGCAAACTGTCGGCTGGACGCTGGAAGCGCTTATTTCGCAGTCGAAAATCGTCGAATGTCTCAGTGCCTCCATCCAATCTTCTAGAATCCTCGCCTCCTGTCGTATCAGAGTCTGGCACCGTTGACTCCGCAGAGTCACTCACCAGTGAGGAAAAGCAATCATCGTTAGGCCGCAGTGTGTTCAAAAAGTTGCCCAAGTTCGGCAATTTGGATTCGCTATCAAAGAGCGAGGCCGAAAGCCCCAAGGTGTCCCGAAAATTTCCTGGATTTTTGAAGCTGAACGCTGTAGGCTGGCCTACAGACTCGGCGTCTGAGCATGGGGAACAGCCTTCGCTGATCCCTCGCATGGCAGATGGTTCTTTTCCGCCCACTCCGCCTTTGAGTGCTCATGACTTGGGCAAAGTTAACGCGTGGTATGCGCCGGTACCCGTACTACCACTGACACCCAGGCGGACGCCGACGCTTAAACCGCCTCAACTTTCGACAGGCCCTGAAAGTCCTTCAATTCCTGATATTCACCCCACATCCAACGTCGCACCTACCTCCAAAGCGATACCAAGCCACAAGTCTACCCCCTGTCTCCGAACGGCTCAGAGTCTCGAAACTAAATCTATACACTCCTCCTCGTCCGCCCACTCGTCCGATTCTTCCAGAAGTATCCCCCCTCCCAAACCAGTTCCCACCTGCGAACTGCCTCCTACGCCAGTACCTGTTATAGTCCTCTCCCCAGCGTCCACACAGGATAAACGAAATACTATATATTTCGTGATCGAACCCGAATGGGACCAAAACTCGGACGATGATGTGCCCTTCCAGTTCGTCCCCAGAGAAGCTATTCCTGCAAGCCAGTCGAGGACTTGCATGGATGTGTTCAGTCACCGTATGTCGTTGCGGCCGCGGTCCGTTTCCAACCCGGAAGTTCTGGCTGCTTCAGTAGCGACAAGTCTGGCGTCTACCCTTGAAGGAGCTTGGTATTGAGTGTAAAATGATCTGTTCTAGGGATCTTCTTGTACCACTTGTAATCAATGTGTATTAATAGAACTATGTTGTATTGGGTCACTTATAGCTATCAGAGATCGCAGGAGAGCAATTCCAGTAATACATTGTATGCGTTAAGCTGTTCCTGTTGTAATCACTTTTCAAGTGACCCGACTCTCAAGGTTGGCAAATAGTCCAAAATAGCGACTGAGGAATTTAGTCTGGCTGGCGAATAGACTCGCCTCCATTTCTTCAGAGGAGCTGCAGATGCTAGTTTTTGGAATGTTTGCTCATTGATTTCCCTTATATTTTGGTATTACTTGAGTTGGCTTTACGGTTTGTGCTGAAGCGGCTTTTTAGTGGTTGTCTTCGAAAGAAGTAGTAGCCGGTTTATCGATAGTGGGATATATCTGACCGTACCTACTCCCGCTCTCTAAACAGCAGCACCCACGAAATTACAGTCCTTTTTGTAGCTGTGCTTGGTCAGGGACTTTTACTGTATGGTGGCGATTGCAGGCCAGTGTTGTATATAATTTGATCGAACCTAGTGCACTTTAGGAATGTCTTACCTGAATCTAAATGCGGCAACTCGACTGATCGACGATCATCTCCTCCCTCCCCACTTCCAAAGTCGGTTATTCCGCTGATATTCAAGATATTCGCAATGTATTTAGTATCATTTGAATACCTTCAACGGCGAGATGGCCGAGCGGTCTAAGGCGCCAGACTAAGGTGGTTACATAATCATCCATATGACCAACTCAGTTTCTGAGTTAGATAATCTGGTCTTTCGGGGCGTGGGTTCGAATCCCACTCTCGTCACATGTTTTTGTTGCCCAAGACGCTGGTCCTCGTTAAACGTTTTCACCAGAATTTATCAGCAATTCTCAGCTTTTTGAACTTTCGATCAAACGATCTTCGCACGTGGCAGGGGTGATTTTACGTTGTGGGTTCGAATCTCACTCCCATCATGATTTGTTCGCTATGCTCGATCTTATCATGTGCAGGAACTAACAAGAATGTTCAGCAGACAAGATAAATCCACAGTGCAGATGGCATGTCCGATTGACGCATTTCGTTGGATCTGGAGCACCTACCAAGAGGATGATAAGTTGTAAAAGTTGAGGGAGCATAGCCAAGTGGTACCCATAATCATTGCGCATTGGAGTCAAAATGTAAAGCAGGACTGGGAATTTAGAAGTCATCGTACTCCATAGGGTTTTCTCCGCCTTTAAAGCAAGAAATTAGAGGTCTTCGACAGTCCAGGTAAGGAAAACTGGAAAACTGGATTGATTGGCCATCTCCGCTGAAACAGCTCAGGTAAACAGAAGTAAACTACTTCTACCGACTTCGATGGCTCATTGTAGGAAGAAGTGATTAGTAGTGACATTATCTACTAGTGCATGAGCCCGAAGTGATAGCGAATCGCACATTCCCTCTGAATCCTTTCAAACTACCGTGATCCTGATCATCACAGACCAGCTGCGCCTCGTTGACATCAGCTGCGATGTCGACCCGGGATAACGAGGGTTAAGAATTATGGCTGTCAAACTGCAATGGCGTTACAGAGTGATAAATGCCAATGGAGGTTGCAAGGATGCATGGAAAGGCAGTGATGCAGTCGAAGAGCGCGGCCCGGGTACCGGGGTCCGGCGTCTAATACTCCTTTACTTCCGTCCATCATCATGGCACAGAAACTCGTTCAATTAATATATATCCACGGCTTTAGAGGTGCTTGGTCCTCGTCCGGGTATTCGCAAATCTAATGAACATGTATTTCAGGCGATGATACCACTTTCCAGGTCCGTCCATCCTGCCTTGGAAGCCGTATGGTCGTTCAGCATGTTGTGTAGTCATTCCCCGTCGACCTGCAGGAATACCTCGCAGCTCGAATACCCCCAGAACTTAATATCTGTATTAAAAGCACTCTATACCCCACGTACAAGAGCGTCAAGCCTATCTCGCATGCTACGAAGAACTTTCTCGAGTGGTGAACGCTTACTGCGCTTCGGACTGCTGTTAGGTGCTGAATGTCTGTGTTACCCAGGTTAACAACACAACCACCGGGACCTATTATTCTCCTGGGACACTCTATGGGTGGTCTCTTAGCGGCAGAGGCAGCGACGCATATATCTAACAATCCCAATGGGTACAGGCCACATCGCATTTTCGCAATGATAGCCTTCGATACACCATACCTAGGCATGCACCCACACGTCGTCATAACTGGAATCGCCTCCCTTTTCGCAGATGATGACAAGGACAAGAAAACAGAAAGCGAGATGAACGAGCATCCCGACGTTCAAATCGTCGATAGTGAAGTTACTGACGGATGGGAGAGTTTTCGCAAGAACATACCTGGTATGTCGCTGAGTCTATACATCGCTCCGTTTCACTCTTACATTGGACGGACAGGCCGGACATCATCCTCTTCCCTGTCGCTCTTCTCCACCCACTCATCTTCGTCCTCACATTCCCGTTCACCCTCACCCTCCCTTATCGACCAGACGAAGAACTTTTTCAACTCCCACTCCGACGACCCCCTAGTTCGTTGGGCCCGTAAACACTCAGATGAACCCTTCACCGCCAGTAAACGCTGGCTCGTTGAGCATTTTCAATTCGGTTCATGCATGTTCGATCCCCCGGAGCTGAAAGCTCGATACACGGCGCTTGTCAAATGGAATAGCGGGCTATGGGTGAACTACTGGACGCAGACAGTGCCGCAGCCACAAGAGAATGGACCTGTAGAAGAGGCAGATAACGATGTGGCTCTCCTTCAAACAGGCATGGCGGAGACCACCTCATCTACCTCTGCACCGGAGTTGGGTCCTCGAACAGCGTCAGAGACAAAGGCAGCAAAGAAAGACGACGAGAAACGAAAGAAAAAACTGAAAAAGCAGAAAGAGAAGGAGGCGAAGAAAGGTGAGGTCGCACGGCACTTCGTCGTTCTACCGACGGGCCTGGGACAGATCCTTGGCGGCGGGGAAAAGTGGGAAAACGTGCTGATCGAGGGTGTCAAGGACGAGGTGGGCGCGCATTGTGGGCTGTTTATTCGTGGGCAGAATTTGGACTATGATGGACTTGTGGATAGAGTGAGTAAGAGGATCATAGGGTGGTGTTATACATTTTAGTATCAGTCATTTTGTATTCGTTTATAGGAAGGGATGTTATTGATAATATATTTTCCATTTTACGTAGTAACTTGGCTGTATCTAGGAAGTTCGAGTAAATAGGTTGAGTCAAGTTTGTATCATAACCCGCTGGGAGAACCCGTTGGAGGAATAATTGATGGCAGTCTTTCTCTTGAGACTGTTATGTATCTTCGTTTGTTGAAGTAGACGACGAGTCCAGTCCCCCTTGAGATTCTTAGTCTAGAGGTTACCTCCATTATAAGGCGGCGCCTCCTAGTAGGACGAGTGAGTACTCGATTCATGTGACTTCGGAATCGCAACGCCAAAAGTAAAAGATCGCAGACGCGCTTGGAGTGTCGGTCACCACCAGGAGATATAACTTGAGCACGAACTGATTCCTTGATCGATAAGCACATGAAGGCGATTGCAGGCCAGTATTGTATATAATTTGATCGAACCTAAGTGCACCTTAGGAATGTCTTACCTGAATCTAAATGCGGCAACTCGACTGATCGACAATCATCCTCCTCCCTCCCCACTTCCAAAGTCGGTTATTCCGCTGATATTCAAGATATTCGCAATGTATTCAGTATCATTTGAATACCTTCAACGGCGAGATGGCCGAGCGGTCCAAGGCGCCAGACTAAGGTGGTTACATAATCATCGTCAGGACCAACTCAGTTTCTGAGTTAGATAATCTGGTCTTTCGGGGCGTGGGTTCGAATCCCACTCTCGTCACATGTTTTTGTTGCCCAAGACGCTGGTACTCGTTAAACGTCTTCACCAGGATTTAGCAGCCCTGAGCCCAGGCCCCACTAAGCATTTGTCAGCTTTTTGATCACTTCGATCAAATGATCTTCGCACGTGGCGGGGGTGATTTTACGTTGTGGGTTCGAATCTCACTCTCATCATGATTTGCTTGCTATGCTCGATCTCATCATGTTGGTCTCACCGTCTCTATATGCAGGAGACAACAACAATGTTCAATGGACATTAGAAATTAGGCGATGATACCAGTCGGAGGAGATAATTGATAGCAACTTTCTCTTGAGACTGTTATCATCATCGTTTGTTGAAGTAGACGACAAGTCCAGTCCCCCTTGAGATTCTCAGTCTAGAGGTTACCTCCAGTATAAGGCGCCGGCTCCTTAGGACGAGCGAGTACTTTTCAATGTGACTTTGGAATTGTAACGCCAAAAGCAAAAGATCATAGACGCGCTTGGAATTTCCGGTCATCATCAGAAGAGATAACTTGAGCTCATTGGCCTGGTGTCCCCTGTTAGTTTCGCGCCATTTCTCCCAAGGAGCTGGACAAGGGATGTGGCTAGTAGGTTCGCAAAGCTTGGGTTCGGGAGTTTCGATTCTTTTCTTGCCCAGAGTTTTTCGGTAAGTTTCCAGACTTGGCGTTGTCCCGGTTCCTCGCACTCAAAGAAGATGTGCTTCATAGATTCTGTCACATTGCATTTCGCGCACCTGCTCCGCTATTCGTACCCCGGTTTATCCTCCTACCAGGACTCAATTTTATAGGCATCGTGCATGGTCATCCACAGAAATTGCCTCGTCTCGGACGTGGAGAGGTCTTTGTGGTGAAGTCCAGACCATATTAGCTTATCTGTAGGTTGTTTTCCTGTCAGGGCCTCTGTTGCTGCTCGAGTTCTCTCAAGGTTCATTTGTGTTCTTCTCCGTTGTATCTGTCTTCGGTAAGCTTTGGGTAAGTCACCACTTAATTACTGGCAAGTAACCTTACCTCCCCCGTCAGAGGGGCTTTCGTCGAGGTAACTCACCTGTGATACAGGGGCAGTAAAATCACTGCCATACTCAACTCTACTAATATAGATTTATGTTCACAAAATAACGCTCAGTTCTGTGATACTGTGCACTAAATTATAGCGTATAGGATGAAAATACACAAAGGGCGATGATAAAGATTCTACGTGACCATCTGTGCAGTGTCAGTCATTTGATAGATAAAATTACCGTGTCAAGACTCAAAAGTTAAAACACCCCCCCTCGGGTAGCGATCGGTTCAAAAATGCACGTAGAGTTCATTCTATCTACTTATTGGACACTGTGGGAATTGAACCCACGACCTCACGCAGACAACTAAGTGTGCAAAGCGTGCGCGCTACCAACTGTGCCAAGAGCCCCATAACAGTGGCGTTTTCGTATCCCAGGCGGTCCGGACTTTCAGTAAACTTCGCAAAGCTCTTTGCAGCGCTGGTACAATGGATCGATGATTGTTTATACTTTTACAGAAATTTAGCAAAAAGCACACCCCACTCATTCAACCTGAATATAATCACCCATGGAACTCTGATGCGACGACGATGCTCCCTTGGGAGGCTTGATGACTAGGTCTAGCTGCTGTCTATAAGAACGGCATCAGTCTCAGTCAAAAGGCAGCAAGGAGAAGGATTACGATACTCACAGCTGCATCCTCAGTAGCAGTTTTCTATTTGCTGAATGCATATCGTTCCCAGCCTTGATAGCGCGCGCGAACAAATCCGCTCTATGGTCAACCTTTTTGACCTGTAGGATCTTTGCGGGACGTTAGCATTGAAAGAGGGAATAACGTTGGCTTAGAAGACATACCTTATTCTGACTATCCACTCTCCCTTGGATATCCCCGGATTGAATAAGAGTAACCACCTGGCTTTCAGTCTCATCTACGCTCCACCCGAAAGCTTGACTCATCCTGTCGAGACGAATAGACGAGAATGGCTGGAAGTACAGCACGACGGCACGGTTCTTGATCGCGTTCATCAAAGCTCGCACATGTGAGGTGAGGTGGATATCGATATAGTGACGAGTCTGAAACACCAATCAGCAGGAGAATGCAATGTAAGGGGAATGGATCTCACAGAGTACCGCGATAGGAGATCAAGTACAGTCTGGAACTTGCTGGCCATGTACGCCTCGATGAGTTCACGAAGATACGGCTCCTGCTCGATGTACACGCCGAACGAAGGATTATCCAGCACCCGAGCCTTGAACGCGCCCCGCGAGAGACTCGCCATCGCGCATATCGTCCCGTATATAGCGATATCACTAGGGCTGACGAGCCTCCCGATCCACTCACCCAGATCCTTTGTCGACCCCAGCCGCAGGAGGTTGTACGACGCCTTTTCGTAGTTGTCCTGTCCCAGATACGACAAGGCAGTGGCCAAGTCGAGTTTTGACTGCACTCTGTCCCGTTCGGGGGAGGATTTCTTCGTGCCGGTTGAGACCATCGGAGCAGGGGTGTCTTTATTGGCGGAAGCAGAAGCCGCAGCTGTGGCGGCATCCAACGCGGCTTCAGCCTTGAAGACGTAGGTAGGCAAGTGGCCATAGTTTCTTTGTTCGATAAGGAGCTCGAGGACGGACAGGCACATATCGAGGACGTGTTGGCTGGTGGTGCAGTATTCCCGGGATTTTGTGTAGTGCTTCAGCGACGTGGCGTACTCTCCGATGACTCGATAAAAGTCGCCCAGGTCGCGATGCGCCATCTATCCTGCCGTTAGAAATCGTCAAGTTGACAGTTGACAGTCGAATACGACGCACCCGAATGCTCTCCTTGATCATGTTGTTCGAGTATGTCTTCAGCTCCATCTCCAGCTTCAGCCGATCCGACTGGTTCCTAGCAAGAGTCTCGTCTATCCATCGCGCGCTGAGCGCGGAGAATTCAGATATCGGCGGCAGGGATCCGTTAGCGTTCGCATGAGCCTGCTCGTACGCCGTTACCAGGCCTTGATACTGCGACGGGTCCCGAGATTGGTGGATATGCTGGATGGCTAGGTGGAAAGCTTCCACAGCAATTGTTGGGCACAGTTGAATGATGTGAATGAGGCGGTCCACGGCAGTACGCCCAGAGTAATTGGATATGTAGCTCTCCAGGTCAAAGGGATGCGCGTCGTCCACTGGGACGGTGAAAGAACGTTTCGGCTGCGAAGTGCTGGCCTGCGTATTCTCTTCAGGTGCGTCGATATCCATGTCGCTGAATGTCCAGGCCACTGCAAGTCAGATGAGGATGGTGGTGGCAATTGACTGAAAGTAGAACTCGGTATTTCAATGCAAGCAGTGGGTCCTCAACGGATTACAAGTAGCACAGCAATCTTATGCATTGTGGGCACTTGGCACAGTTGGTAGCGCGCACGCTTCGCATGTAAAGATTGCGTGAGGTCGTGGGTTCAACTCCCACAGTGTCCAATCCGGAGATTGTCTCTCTCTTTTTGGGCCTTCTTGGCGTCAAAAGTCAGCAATCAAGAATGCAATGTAGGGCTGCGCACGAAACCTCCAGGGGAGAGTACGATACCGTTTCATACCCACCCTCCCTGAGGGATTTCTTACCGGTCACATGCCTGTTCACGTGATGGCCGTGGAGCGATTTTCCAAATTCTTCTGCGCGACGCTGCGTTGTGACCTGTCGCGTAGTCTCAGCTCAAATCCTAATGAATTCTGTCCTGATAGCAATCAAAACTCTCTGGCTTCATCTTCTTACATCTTCAAACTTATCTGAGTCTGTGATCTCTTCTCCCCTATCCAAAATCAGCCAAATCTTGTCATTTATTGAAGTTAATAAGGATTCTGTGGATGCCTAAGTAGACCTTGGATTCATTCACATCTTCAAAACATTGTTGACAACATTCAGGATCAGTATGCAAGACCACAATTTGTCTAAGGGTTGCTGTATCTGCTGGTAGCAACAACATTTTATAATTTCAGGTATATTGGAGCATTGTTCTCTAGGGAATTGGCGAGCTCATTGTCAGAAAGAGGTGCCATGGTTTGAGCTGTAACTGCTCTCCAAATTTTGGCGGTGACAGTGTCACGTGGGTGGTAAGTTACCTGAACAAAAAACCCTCCACCGACCTGTTGTATCTTACTGGTAAGAAACCGGTAACTTACCGGTCTGAAACCAGGGTGTATCAAAACTGAGGGTTTCGTGCGCAACCCTAGTCCGCAGTGTCCGCACGCCACCCCTTGTCTGCTGCGACGTTTCTCAGGTGCAGTCTCCGTTTTCTTCTTTGTAGACGCGTTTTCTTGATTTCCCGATAGATATCGCATTCCTATCCAAGACATTCATGGCAGTGCCAAGGTATATGCTATTCTCGCTCTGAGAATGTACATGGATAACTCGAAACTGAGGGAGTTACGAACTCTGAAAAGATGGAAAAATGAAAATCACGATGAGTGACCTATCTTGAGAGGGAACGGTAGCCATATGGATGGATTCTACCTAGCAGTACTAATCATCAGTAGGAACATTCTTAACCCTCACCCAGCTCATCTTGCTCAGCTCCTTGATCCTCCATGCATTCTGCTGTACAGGCTAGCGATCAATGGCTGTGCTACCTGCCGTGAAGACTCCAAAGAGACTCTTCTCATCATCATTGACTTTAACTTTTACTCATATATCCTCCATCCTATACAACGTCTCCGTGTCCTGCTCTTATATCCACCCAAGATTTCGGGTCCGTACGATTGTGGAAGCCCCCGGAGATTGCATCCTCCCCCAAGAACTGTGCGAAGTCATCATCCGCTTCTCTTCTTCCGAGGGAAAGGCCCTCCTCACTTGTAGTCTCGTTTGCAAGGCATGAGTCCCAACCAGTCGGTGCCTCCTGTGTACACATGTCCATTCCGGCGACCGTGTACGGGAGTTTGTCAAACTCCTGCGGTCGCCAGATAAAACCGTATCTCCGCACATTCAAACAGTCTGGCTTGAGACGTACACAAAGCGAGACCGGTTGATTCGATATCGGCATGCTCTCTGTACCCTCGCCAATGTCAATGCAATACCGACGCAAGCAATAATTGCGGGGCAGTTGCTAGACCCGGTGACGGAATTACACCGCTATTTCCGACGTTAAATGGCTCTCTTTTAATTACAAAAGGATCTGGGAGATACGACGTGGAATCCGCTACCGACTTCAGGCGAATTCTATGGTACTCGAGTCTGTCCTGTGACCTCGAGCACCTTTCGATATAATTCGTACACACAGGATATATCGCTTTCCCCATTGGAGGAATTTAAACCGCCCACTCGATTGCACTCATTGTCGATGAAATGCTGGAACCTGGATCTCCTTCGTTGGTTTAAGAGATATCACAAAACGCTTGACCGGCTGTCAACTTTCAAGATGAAGTTCGATAGCACCTGGCGCACATTGCATCCTGTTCCAATCAATGCCGTCTTTCAAGTAGGCTACACAGGCCTTCAGTTCGTCGCATTTACCATCGTAGAGTGCTATAATGGTGCGGACATCATTCTTCGACAACATCTAGAAGAATTCATCCCTTCTGTCAGGGTTTCTTGATTTGAGCCCTTTGACAGAACTTCAGACAGTCGTCCTTTATCCATTTCTCTTCGGGAAGGTAAACAATATCTTCATTGAATTCAAGTCACATCGAAACCGTATAACAAGCCACGACGAAAGTATGTGAGTAGCCATCTAAATAGTTTCATGTTTGGGATAAGCTTCACTTTCTTGTACGGGAGATCTGCTTTACGGCGCTATGTTCCATCTACGGTCCAAAGTTACTCTTCATTTCTCATTGTGACAGACGATGTTGATCGCTTTCTTCATGCGGAACCTTGCTTAGAATGTACCTTTGAAACTGGTGTCTTCATTCCGAGCCTTCTTAGATTTGCGCAAACATACTGCGTTGCGTCTCAACCTGTTTTATCAAATGAAATCTACATAGGCACCGCCGTGCACGTCGCTAGTAACCCGCCGCAACCTTAGTCTTCCTTTCTACCACCGCTGGTCACGCTGCCTTCTTGAAAACCTACTCAATGGCGCGTCTTTTATTACCGTTTGCCATTGTATTTGTGGAGCCTCAGACCAACAGCCGTGATATTGAGTAGCCAAGCCTTCAGAACTGCCAAGTTCGTAATGTAGAACACCTTGAAGCTTTCTGGACGGAGATCTGGAATAGGCTCAAGCCTGTGAAAAAAGATACTCCGCGGGATTATTTCATCTCCGGGTACACCATGACTCCCCATCTTGGTTTAGTCGACTACTTCATTGCTCACTTCATCTATTCTAGACTTGATTCTCGTCCCTTAGGTGGGGTTTGCCCAAGACACGAGATCCTAGCTGTCAACAAACAAGGTCCCTTCCTTTTCTTCCTTTAGTCACCCGTGGACACTCTTGGCATTGAATTTGTTGCTGTACCTTGTTGTGATATTGTCAAGTCCAAAATTAGATTTCATTCCTATATCCTATGTACAATCCTGTACTGCATGCTGCTCGTCTATTCATGTCAATACGACTGTAATAGCCAAGCTCTGGCGTGTTGACAATTGAACAGTCATAGATGGCAAAACGCTGGCCCAGCAGGGTCTTGGGTGCCGCATCGTGGTGAACACTTGTCAAAGATCAGTATATTGCTTCCGAGTTCCATGGCCCCGTCGCGTTTACACCGTCCCAGACGGATTCATGATCCCGGGACTCAATACCACTGATACACAGTCCTTGAAACAATATCAACAGAAGAGTAGTCTTCCGTCCAGGTGGCAGCTTCAAGTATTGAATGTTGGAGGCAGAAGACCGGAATCGACATGATGATCATAGATGAGCTATCATGTCTTGCGGTATTCGACCACCGTGCATACACAGAGGCCAAAGTAAAACGGAGATCAGAAAAATTCCGTCAGATCCTGATATCAAAATCTGCACATCTCATATCGAAGATGCCAAACGACCGTTATAAACAGTATACTACACGATACAACACGTGAGATAGAGCAGAAATGGTTACATGTGATGAACCGACACTTGAAGCTAGACAGGATCTTTTCAGACCAAAGACAGTACAAGAGGAAAGCGGCACAGAAATCCCTCTCCTAAAAACATAGTAGGGCGTGATCTTGGAAGGCTAGAAAATGGAAGACGGCCCAGCTGAGTATCATTAAGTATACAAGGATGGCATGACATACAAGGCGTTCTAGCTGGAGTCTGCTTGATGGAGTTCTACACCAGACTTGTTCCACGATGCGCGGAAGTCTGTGCATAGAAGGCCTTTGTACCTCGTGTGGTCAGCGTATAATGAGACGCCTTCGACATGACATAACCTACCATGAGCATAGACCGCGTTCATATTCTCATTACAACCACGAGACCACAAATCTCGCCCCACCAGGGGCCGAGTACAGTATTCTTGACTCCTTGGCACGTCAAATCTGCAGTGCTAGTCAGAGGGCATCTGCAGAGCAGAGTGTACGCAGGTAAATATTCTACAAAATAAATAAAAAGGTGTTGAAAGTGCACGAATGGTGCTGACTTGCTCCCGCGTTTGTCGGCGGCAATAATGAATACTGCACCATTTTGATCTATTCGTCCTGTGACCGTGTTGACGAAAATTTTAGTTTTCGTCAATTACCTCATATAGGCAGGTTGGACGCCGCAGGCAGCGAGATTTTGAATGTCACCATTCCACTTGTGACCTAGTGTGACATGCACCGTCAAGGAGTCCTCGAACGTGTGGCCGACCAAGGTCCGACGAATCAATCGAAATGCTAGAGTATCACCACATTTTTGTTCACCGCCTGTCACTGGGTTGTTCAGATGAAGTCGATACCCTGCCGCTTCTTCACCGATACTTAACAGGTTCTCTTCGCCTCACAAACATCGAGGCCGGGAAGATGTCGGAGTTGGATTGACGAAATTGACTAGGAGCAAAGTCTCAATCGGTCCTCAATGGACTGCTGAGGAGCTATAAAAGCTGGTAGATGCGAGCTTAGAAAGTCAGAATTCTTCACCGGACTCTACCAAGCTAACGATAAACATGCACTTCATCACTCTCTCCAGCTTCTTCCTATCTCTCGCGGCCATGGCGGCCGTAGGTAGCGCCAGCCCGACCCCTGTACGTGCTAAGCTCCTCATGCTCACAGTATACTGACGCCGGGATACTAGGAATCTGCTGCCTTCATATGGACAGACGCCGAGTTCGACCACTGGCTCGCCACCACGGACGCTACGATCACCTACTATGGGAACACCACCCCCAACCCGCTCGCTTCTCGCGACGAATTGACCACTAGGGTCACATACTGTTCCTCTCGCACCCAGAACGTCTGTGGTGGTGCCTGCACCGTTTACAATGGCGGGGCCACCTGCCTCAATGCGCCCGGCACCGTGTGCCTTGCTGCCACCAACAACGTCGGGTTCTGCGACCGTGCAGGATGCAGCGGTAGCTGCAACCAGTTGTCCTCCTGTGGAACGCGCCTCGATGGAGGGTTCTGTTATACTCCTGGTACCAGGTCGATCATCGTGTCCTCCTTATAAATTGAGGTCGGTTGCCCTTTTTCATTTTCACACTGCTGTTGCTTACGCTGAGCTCCAGAAGATCATTTAATCAGAGTGTTGACTTTGATTTTTTCTGTGTAATTGTAAAGAGAGGCAAATATGAGGCTGTCGAGATGGAGACGACCAGGTGCACAGGGAACATGTAATAAGTAATCTTTCTCGAACTTCTTGTATGAATTTCAGCGCTATGTCAAGTCCCGATGTTTGTAATGTTCTGATTCTTGGATGCCTCAGTCTACCCTAGTGACCGGTATGCATCACATAGGCACTGGAGTCTTGCGCCGAACATACTATGGGTAAAGGCGCTAGTACATAAACCGTTACATTCTGCAGGGGCCCAGTCAGCACTTTTCTCTATATTTGATGATCCTAAATTCTGGGCCATATGGCGTTCTCCACTCCCGTTCACTGCGGCACGCGTCCGTAAAGGGACTCTGTACCTCATCGTCAGGCGTATAGCTCGCGCAGAGGAGCTATTCTGTTTCTGAGAAAGGACAGTCTTTGCGTTCAGATTTCAGCGTGGTAGTTCGGGCAAACCTTAGTAACTCCCCGTGACTTTCTCCTCTTCCTGAATGAAAAACTATGGGAATTGAACATGTCATTTGATAAACCCTAATACTCACGCATCCCAGGCTTTATTTACATACTTGGTTTCCGCAACATTGTCTATCGATGGACATCAGAGCGACCCAGCAGAGAAGTTCGTTGGACTTACGATAACCCTCACCATGACGTCCAAGAAAAAAATACTTTATAGGACACGCCACTGGCAGAATCATTATTAACTTCTTGACCGCAGATTTGAATGTCTCCCATCTCTCAGAAGACGCGTCGAGTAAGCCAAAGTGAGGGAGAACAGCGCCCATTAACACAGGATCGGCATCGACCGCATCCTGGGAGAAGAAACTGGACGCAGCCCATGATACGAAATAGCATTAAAGACTTATATCTGGGAGCAAGCTGACCTCGTACTCGATATCAAGAATGAGCAGAACAAACGTGCAATCAGAGTTTCCTTCGGAGAATCAGATTGACGCGTCAGCGGCGTGTGCGGCCCGGACTATTAGGGCTCCAACGGTTCAACCTCAGCTAGGAGCGAGGCATGGTCGATGACCGCAACAAGTACATGAGTAAGTGACTTGTTGCACACGATATTGTAACATAATGCTCTTTTATAGGCATGATAATGATATAATGTTGATATCTTCCTTGTTTGCTCCACTTACTGCGACAGGTCGCTCAGCGATCATACTTGTTACCTGATGCTGAGGATACCTCTTGATAAACAGACGTGTCTTTGCAGGTTCGACTTCTATTCTTCTCGGCTCTGCTTCTTCGCCGAATCTACTTCGAGCCCTTTATCCAATAACCAACAGCTTGATAGACTTGCTCGTTTCGTTTTCTCATTTACCCAAGCGGGATGTTTTAAAAATTCACCGGCCTTCTACGATTGCGGGGAACATGCCAAAACTAGACTTTTCTTGCTTGTACGCCACAGGAACATCGCGTCGTGGCTCATGATACTCCATCTTGTCCAGAAGAGATGATCGCGGCTAAGGAGAACTTCACAATGACGAACTTTCCATACGGTCCCGCAAGCCCTTCCTATACCACGGACTCTTGATCGCCGACGTTGTGCGACGTTCGGGAAATCGTGGTTTGCGTCGATGACCTTGTAGACGGAGGGTAAACGTCTGAACAGCCGGAGATTTTTATCGGATATCTAGGATGCTCCTTTCTGTCGAATTGTGGTTGAAGCTTCGTTTCAGTGTCCAACGGTGTCTCAGTCTCACTTGAGGGAATAATTGGCGTCGTGGTATACGCGAACTTAGGACCCGGTCAAGTGGGAGCCGGTTGACATCGAAATCTGGACGGGCAGCCACGTCCTTTGGAACGACTAGAGGAGGAGGAGTGGTAAGCTAAGCCACCAGTGGATACCGCGATTCCAGAGCCAGAATTGCAATAATATCAGGAGATCTGGTGTCCAAAATGGGTGAAGTACACGTACGCGAACTCGAACGCCCCAGCAAAAGTTAGTCGTCCGACGTGATTATCAGCTCGCAACCAGGATATCGTCCTGCATCAACAAAGGGTTCTGTGTTTCGAGAACAATCCTTTCAAAGAGCGTTTGCGGGGAGGGAGGGAACTGCCCTCACTGTCAGAACCGGAGTGCTTGGATCTATTTTTGTCCTCGATTTATCCGATTAGTCATCCGTGATGCCGGTCCGGGCCGTCAACCTTTTTCCACCTCAACACCCAACCAGCGCGTCGACATCCTCGCCGTCAGTCGAACGACATGTTTACGACCGCCAGATCTGCCACTCCCAGAATACGCCTATCTGTTTTCCGAAGATACGCGACGAAAGCACAAACCAAGCCAGAGCGTTCCGTACAGGCACTGAAGCAGGATGCACAAACGTACGCACCGTAAAATACGTCGCGGAAAGAGATGAACGATAATTTGAAATGATAGAAACGCGGAACCCTCCGAAGAAGAAGCCGCCTCTTCATCAGCTCTTCCCCCGAAGCCTATTCCAAAACGCCTGATTCATCGAGTGACTTTCATGTATGTCACAAATTCATTGCCGTATCTCCAGGATTATATTCACGATTCTTTCCAAGCCACGGAAACGTTCCTCAAAACTTACAAATCCTAGAAGAGCTCCGCCAAGTCGAAAAACAACTCCCCTTCTGTCTACATCCCAAAAGCAGGAACCTTGGCCACACTCCCAAGACCGAGCCAAGCGCTCTGCAGGTCGAAGACCGGGCCCTCCCCACTCTCGATGATGTTCACTCCATCCTCGACTTTGACGGCATGCGGTTCATACGGCAAGCCAAAGCGCAGACCCACAGCCTTCAAGGGCTCATGGAGAGCTTGGAGCGTGACCCCGAGTGCATGCGCCTCCCGATCATAATCGACTGGACGGAGAAGAAGGTCTATCTCGAAAGAGCATCTCGCCTATACCACAAGACCGTACGCCGGGAGCAAAAAATAAAGGAGAGGCTGATACTCAAGTGGTTGATAGACCGCATCTTCGCAAAGGCGAAGCGGGGACTTGTGACTTCGGATCCGGAGAACGTTGGTCAGGCGCGAACGTGGTTTGACAGAGTCCAAAATGAAGTTCAACTTCGAAAGTCGCTGTTCGTTCAGACGTATGGGCAACCGTTTGACCGCTGAATAGTAGGGTATCGGTAGCGCATCGGTCATTCTAGTTGGTCATTTGTTCTATTTATGCTCCTGTACTCATGAATACTCAGGTATTATTTCTCCCGATGCATACCTGCTTGTCTCAGGAAACGTCTGAGATGACTATGATACAAGCAATCGATCCTGGGCCAAAGCCTCCAATAGTGCTTTGAGGCAGCCGTGCCACGTCCCCGACACCCAATATGGCATCGCAGACTCGGGCAAAAGGGAAGCAGGTAAATGGCAGGTGGTGAGAGGCAACAGTCAGATGGATCATATGACCCAGTGGGATTGAAGTCTGACGCTTTCACTATATGCATTATTTACAGTGCGGTCATCGTACTACTCGTGTGTGAAGACATTCTCTGGAGTCGAGCTTGCAGAGAAGTCCAGTGATATTTATTTAATTTATCAGCTTCCTGAGGCTTTGGTGCTGCGTCGTTAAGGAAAGCGTTGACTAGTGCGATATGTAAGAAATATGCCGCAGAATTTTTTACCGATAAGTTTAAAAGTTACCTTTCCTCGCAGGAGTTTCTATCGAGGTAACTATCAGGTATATTGTATCCTCGATAAAGAAATTTTCCGAAACTTAAACGCGCACGTCCTGTAAAAATAATCTTCAGTCACCGCACGTCCGCCATGTAAGTTACGCCCTGGAGGTTTGGTGAACAACCCCCATGTAGGGCCTAGTAGCGTTGCGCACGAAAATCTAGGTTTTGATACACCAGGGTTTCGGACCGGTAAGTTACCCATTAGTTATGCTATTAATGGTACCAGTTTCCTACAGCATTCTGTGTCGAGTTTTGAGAATCTGGGGAGATCGATGCCACCACCGCTTGGGCTGTGAGGCACAGGAGTGGGTGCGAAGCATGTTTGTCTGGTGCTTGTTGTATCACCCATCTTCTTCTAGCCCGATTCAGCCTCCGGAATCCACCTCTCGCTCCAGGTTGTGGTTCTGCGGCCAATTTTCCAGCATATGTTCTTTCTCATCCAATGTAGGGCGCATCGGTGGCTGTTTTGGGTTGCCAGTCATTGTGAATGCTCCTGATTTCTCCAGGAACTTGAATATCGGCCCAGGGCTTCTATCCCTTCTTTGGTCTCTGGGATTTTGGGCACGTAGATGTCATTAGAAACCTTGTGAAGTCACTTGCAATGTCCATTGTATCAACTTGAAGGACATTCACGGATGATGTGATCTCAGGTTTGCATGGGCACTGGATGTCCTCTTGTGGGACGAACTTACAGCTGTAGTACTCACCTGAGAAGCAGTGTCCGGTTCGACACTGGAAAAAGTGGCCAAAGACTTCACATCTCCCATGGAGTTCATGGAAGTGTGTCATGGGCTGTGATAGCATAAGTAACTGTATCAATACGAGACTCCTCAGGGAGGGGCGGTACAAAACAGTACTATAACCAACCCCCTGGAAGTTTTATGTTGCAGCTCTACATCCATCATGTAAGTCACCCTCTGGAGATTTCATGAACAACCCGATGGTGCTGTAACCTATTCCAGAATCAATGTTCCAAAAGGGAAAAAAAGGATCTAAAATAGATTCAGTGGCCAACGTGGGGATCGAACCCAAGACCTTCGCGTTATTAGCACGACGCTCTAACCAACTGAGCTAGTCGGCCAACAATTATTCGGTATATCCTTTACTTGTCAAAAGAAAGAACCAATAGTACCACAAGATGTCTAGTCATAACGAGAGAACTCTTGAAGAACTTCACTTCAGGTGTGCATGGATGCTAGGAAGACGTATCGTCTGCGAACCAGGTACAGGATAGCTTCTGAAGCCGGGCGTGATGCGTCTGGTCAATATACCATCTGGACCGCACCATCTTCATGAATTTATCATTCATAGGTAAGGCATAGCCTATGCCTAGACAAAGGTGGGCCACATAAAGCAGCAACACGTCGGAACAGGGCTTGGCGTTGTGCACTTCAGGCGAAGGGTATACATGATGAATCACTGGTTCCACGACGCACGCAGGACTTGCCTGATTGAGTGACGAAACCTGTTTGAGATTGCATAGTGGAGGGTTTCGTCTTTATGTAGACAAAGGTTCTACTTTTCCGACGGGACGAAGGGATCCTCCCAGTTCGCGAGGCTTTCTAGACAAGCTTGGAACAAAACGCGGCTGGGAGCATCGAGAGGGCCAGACGGTGTGATGAAACCAGATCTAGGAGGCAAACAAGACTCGGAATGTACATCCTCATACAAATAAGAACGCCAATCGCACGCCGTGCTGCCTCACCGTACACATATTTTTGCCGAGTTAAATGTTCCTGGAACCACCGATTGAACGTTGCTTGACCCCAGTGAACGCGTCGCTTTCTCCTTAGAAGTTAGCACGATTGAAATGTATCAGGAAGTGTTGTACAACCAGTGCGTCAAACAGCAGTCTGTTCTCGCCGTATCCAGGTAAATCGATAATCGTCCTATGTATAATAAGAATGGGGGACAAGGGAAGGAGGAAAGGGGAGTACGTTGCAAAGGAATCTTGCGGTTCTTCCTCTTTAGATTGAAATATGTCGTCAGAGAAAGAACCTAAGAAGCATGACGTCGGGACCTTGCGCCGGTACCACCACCTGTCGTGACATTTATTGCTGTCGCGTTATCATTTATTGCTATTTTGTTATCTACGTTCGTATAAATACTTCTAGTACTACCAAGTAATCCTCGCCTCCGGGAAAGCTGAAGCTGTCTTATTATATGAGTATCAAGTAACGGTGCAGGTCATAGACTGTCTAACACCTTAATGGAAGTCCCAACTGTATATACAGGACAGCAAAAGACATATTATAGTGGTGCCGCAAAAGAATGTTGGAAGCAGACAATATTTCATGTCATGTATATTCTGGTGGAGGCTCATAGAGACCCCTCGCCCGCATCTCGTCCACCTCCCTCCGTAGGATCTCCACCTCGCTCCGAAGCTGAAGCGCAGTAGTATTATCCGAGTCGGATCCTCCGCTCCGACTCGCGCTTGATGATCCACGCGCTGACGTAGATGCAAAAGCTGTTGGTCCAGTAGTTGTATTTGGCCCTGTGACCAGTTGCCCTCTCTTGCGATAAGGCACCACGGAAGCATTCTGCTGTGCTGGACGCAATGGCTGTAGAGAGTGCTGTGACCCATATGAATCGAATGGCTGAAGAATAACTGGCTCTGAGCTGTCATTCTCGTGCTTTAGATGCTTTCGTCTGCCAAAAAGGCCCATAAGAAAAGGAGTATCGCTGGTAGAAGAAGCCTCCGAGCCAGATGGTGCGTGATAGCCGTGCCTTCGTCGTTGTCGTCTTCGAATCATGAAGAAGCCGAAAACGATGAAGATGAGCACAGCAAGTCCGCCGACTACTCCACCCGCAATTGCACCGGCATTGGATGGGCTTGAGGAGGAGGGTTCAAGTTTGTCGCTAGTACCAGGTGGAGGTGCGTCGCTCGTAGAGATATTAGGTGGTAGACTGCAGACGAGGATGCATAAGTGACGAATTAGGAAGGTACGACAACCAAACATACAGTAGAGCCATTAATGAAAACATGGCTCCTTGGCCAGGGCTGACCAACACTCCGTTAGTACCTGTGATTTGCAAAGATCGATATGGTGTACCTAGCTTGACCACTTATTGAAGCCCCATTACTAGAATTGTACGTCAAAGGGAAGACGCCAGCAGAATCATTCGAGCCTGCTTTCTTGTGAACAAGGGAAATTAGGGTATCGCGAACGGTGGTATCATTCGAAGCTGCAGCAGTAAACATAGTCCAGTCTACCGAGTGGCTATTTTGAGGTCCCAAAGGAGAAGAAATAAGTTAAAACATACGAGATTTGGCTGAGTTAATGACACTGCTGTCATACTGTATGCCATAGTCACCGGCTTGGCCCCAATTAAGACGCAACAAAACAGGTTAGAAACACTAAACTTACAGTTACGGGCCTCACGGGAGTACCATGTATCTTGGTTACTGTAGATCTGCAAAGGAGATCAGCGATACAGACACGGTAACATCCAAGTGGGTACGAACTCTGGAGTTGACGAGTTCTGTTCCTAAAAGTTTGTCCGCAAACAGATTGTATACAAGAGACCAGGATGATGGATCGGCTGCCGACCCGTAAGTAGAAAGGAGGTGGTCTGTCGAGCCTGCCGCAATCTGCCATTCTCCGACGTGTAATGTGGCTGTGGACTACTATGGATCAGCACAGGAATAAAGAAATCGTAGCCTGCAAAGTGTCGTACCGAATATGTTTCAGCATCTTGACTCCTTCCTAACGCTTGACTGATCTCGGACATAGCCTTGATGCCAATGATGCCCTTAATTGCCAAGTTGGTCAAGTTGGTGTTCACCAACCCGTCTGCATCCGTGCTAGAAAAATGATGTCGATAAGAGTGGGGAGCAGTTGGAGTAGCTAAGACGCACTAGTCGAAGTTCGTGCTCAATATGGCAGAACCTATGTAGTCAGCCCATGTCTTATATAGATCATACTTCGTAACGCATTAGTCTTGATAATCAATTATCAGACAAAGGTGAATTGCGACGCACGTATCGTAATATCATTGAGCGATCGCCGGAAAACTTTGCATGAGCCCAGCCCATAATGAGCATGTTTCCCGAATCTGCAGGGTCAATCAGGTAAATCTAGCAGCTGAGAGATGTAATGTGGCTCACTCTCTATGGCCCCAGATAGGGATATATTATTATTTCCCGCAATTGGATACGACGAGCCTTGAGACGGAGATCAGAACATAGCTTATGGCTATACCAAGGAACACACCGAGATCTGAAGCCGCATAGTTTTTAGTAGACTGCGAGGGCTGCTGAAATCGAAGTAGTGGCTCGAGAAGATATCCAGCCCATGTAGCATTGAAATAGAGATAGGCGGGGAAGGATGCATAAATTATTTCAACGGGATTGACGCGACTACAAAGTATAAGTCAACCCGTCTACAAGCCACGAGGGAAAGTACACACGACGGATTACCCATATCCCTCATGAACGTCATGATGTCCGATTTATTCCATTGCCCTGTGCTATCTTTAGACACCGTGATATCCACGGCTAAGGCTTGACGAGCAGCGAGTGTAACAAGATCCGCATACTCATCAGAGATGTTCCTGGCATCGGACACGATCTTATTATCGAGAGCAATAGCTCTTTGTTTAGCGTTGGGGAAATCATCCAGGAAGGAGTCGATCTAAGGATATATGAGTCTACAAAACCTATCTCAGTAGAAAGTACATACCGCGTCGCCGACCGTGTTATATGCAGTCCAAAAGTATGAACTGCGGTCGTTATTCCCACTCGTCGAGGAAATCCTAATGGCTGGGTCACGGACAAGTCCTATTGCCCAGACAACTGACGAAGCTGTACTAGCAATATTGTTGAGATTGACGGCGTGACTGAACACGACCCAGTCACTGAAAGAGATATTCAATGGATGTATATATGCAAAATATTTACCAGCTCACTCATTAATTGAACGGAATCGTTTGTCTTCGGTGTTCAACAAAGTACCATTGCTCTCAAATCCACGCCGAGCACTAGTGTTACCAGTCTGATATGTTGTATCGTTGGTCTAAAATGTCCCTGTCAAGTTCTTTAGCTAGAAAATTATACCGACAGGCGTACTAGAGGAAACGCGTAGTACACCGTCGCGTCTTCGGCTAAATTATCGATCTCTTGCATTGATAGTGGCGATTGCCGAGAAGCTCCATGGAAAACCGAGGAACCTGTTTTCGTGGTGCTCCAATTAGCTTTAGATGCAGATTCTCCAGATATCCATTCTAGATAGTTTAGGATAAGCGAAGGTGTCAGTCGTAGATGTTGTAGACGCGTACCAGCGGTGATGTCTGAATAGAGTTGTATCGAATGCTCTTGTCCATCGTTCGACTCTATATCAATATAGACGTAGGAAAAGGGAAGTGACTGAAGAACTAAGTCTGATGGCTTGTGATATAAATCAGCCAAAAGAAAAGTCGGGTCTGCTGGAAGGAACTCACCTCTATTGGACTCAAAAATGTCACGTTCACATTCGTTGTGTTGGCATGTATAGAAAGAATGGTGCGAGTAGGAGTAACCTCGAAACTGGTCATGTCCGTGTTGTGAGTTACACCTTCATCACCTCCCCACAATTGGAAGGTCGAGCCGTCGATACGAACAAATCCACACCAACCCAAACTCTAGACACTTTCAGACGATACCGTAGAAGCAGATAGCAGACGACAACGAACCTTCTTCACAGTCCAATACTGGGGCCATTGGTTATTAGTTTTGTGACCGGATCGGGAGTCGGCATAGCACTGGAAATACGGGGAGCGAACGGCGAGAGGAAGAGCAGCCGGGAAAAAGGCAGAGCGAACAAGCCAAGGACAGGTGAAGCAAATGACCAGGAAAAGGGCGGATAGCAGCATAACCAGCGCGCGTTTTGAGAGAACAAACAGTGTTGAGCGTTGGTCCCGACGTGAGCGTTCTCTTCACCGCGAAAAGGAAGTTACGGGCGTCTAAGGGCCTTCACTCGGCGAGAATTGTGGCATAGGCGACAGTATCTAGAGTTTCTTGGCATCAACTCGCATCATATTGAAATGAAACTGATGAGGGTGGCTGTGGTGCTAACTATTCTGAGTACTATACGGACATACGCTCGTAACTTGTAGAGGTAGTAAAATAAGGCCAGAACACCGCCGTGATGAGTGCACTGTACAGGTGGATAACAAGTTAGCGCGAATTGTACGCCAACCAGTTAGTGAACCTCAGCTGCGTAGAGGCCGGATAGTAGCCCGCCAGGTTACCTGTCAAAACAAATGATCACTGATCATTGTCAGTGACAGAGTAGCTCAGAGCCTGGGAACGGCTAAGGATCCGTGATGTTCGAGCGGGCCGCTGTCATAGCGTTCCGGCATAGTAATGAAGAAGGCCGGGTCCACAGCTTTAGCATGGCGTACCATGTCGAAGGATTGTTTGTGACCACTGTTTTTGAGTACACCGCGCAGAGTAGATAATTCTCGCAGGGTAGTCCAAAAACTTGTAATATTACAGGACATTGGATCCGGGAAAGGAGTCGCGGCAAGGGTACAAAATAAAGATACGTAAGAAGTTAACTTGACAATATAAAACCGGGTTTTCATTTCAACCGCTCCCAAGAGCATCGTATAATCTCGTATAGATTCCGCCGAGGACGAAAAGTTCCAGAACGGCGGTCGGCGAGGACAGAGATGTTCCAAGAAGTTGACCTTGCAAGCCTTCAAGGAACATAATCAATACGGCAAGACGTGGGCTTCGTCCCGCGATCTAGGTCAAAGCGACAATCGTAACATAATCGTTCTGATGGAGCATTAAGGGGACGATGGCATTCAGCCCATCTCATGAGGACCTCGACAGTGGGTGTACGGAAGGATGTCAGTGAGCCGATGAGAGCTTTCACAAGCGTACGAATAGGCTCCTTAAGATAAAACCGGTAGGTCATGACTGATTTTTGAAGGAAGAGCCTGAGGACTGTGTGACTGTATTTTTGAACGGAATCGGTAGTATAAAAAGTGCCTTGGAAGATTTCAGAAATAAATGACTAAGAGGCTGGAGTGTTGGACCTGGCGACAACCTTGTCAACTTCTCGAAGACGCCACTGTCGAGCCAAATCGATTAATACCATGTGGTGGCAGTTAGTACGCGAGGCGGCAACGCGGGAATCATATCTGGCACTTGCCAGAGCGAAGGAGTCTGCCATCGCGAGTATAGCACGCCGCGCTAAGGGAGGTGCTGGTTTGATTCCCACCGAAGGCGTCCTCATCACTCAACAAGGGTACGCGTATCTCGAGCCTTGTCCAGAGTACTCGTCCTGATACCGATTTTAGCTCAGAATGGTAGAATGCTCCTGGTATCTGGCCTCAGGATCAAGTAAAGGGATGGAAAAACGTCACTGACGCTGTACATGCAGAGGGAGGCGTTATCTTCGCTCAGGTATACATCTCTCTCTCTTGTCATCCGCTCCTCATACGGTCTGCTTTCTAGATATGGCACCGTTAGTACCCGGCAGTTCACATTGTAGAAAGCGTATACTGACCTATTTGTAGTCGGACGCGTAAGCCACCCTGATGCACCAGAACAAATCGCCTCAGGACAGCCTGTCTACGCACCCTCACCAACGCCGCCCAAGGAGGTAAATTCCGCTTCCTCCCAGGCCAACCTGGCTATGTCATTTGAAGTGGCAAGATGCGGAACCCCACATGGTGGTGGTTCTCGATCAAGGGTACGCTCCGATGAATACGGTTTGGAGGATAGTACGTGGCTGTTGTATCCAAGTATATGATAGCATTTGCGGCAGACTTGGGAAAGGAGGATGTCCGAGTAGCAGCCTTCCCACTCATTCACGATGCGAACCCAAGAAAAGATAGACGTCAATATCTCTGGTATCACCCACAGTCTATGTGGAATATCGTGTGCCAATGGTATATAACAGCAGCTGGAAAAATGAGGTTGCCGATTACATGTCTATCTGAAAACAAGCCTGAGAGCGTTCATGCACCCGTTTCTTCGACGAAAGCACCACGCTTACCCGAATAATTGATTACAAAAAGAGAGAAGTAATAATGTGTCGGTTGCGTATCCATTGGGCGTCGCAGTAAATCTCTGCAGTTTTTATTTTAGTCAATGAAGTTGGGATAGGAACCGACCCGTTGTCCTAATTAGGAACTAGATCACGTTACATGACGCGAAGATTTTCGAGCTTGCTATGTTCTCTCTTGTACTCTCACCATCACGACCAAGATGCTTCAACGCGCCTCGAAACATTGGTTCTTCAATACGACAGCTAGCATACCAACCAAAAAAAGTTGCTAGCTATACTCCTCGCTGGAAACCTCCAGCTGAAAGGGCTCGTGCAAAGTACGTCCTGATTGTCTCTGGGCTTTTCTCTCACTGATAATATCACTCTAGGGAACAGTGCGTACCATGTTCCCAGTGTCGGAAATCTGCTGAGTAAATGACAGATACCTCGCTCGTTGGGATGCCGAAATGAAAGCAGAACGAACGTGGAACGTGACTATCATGTTCGTCTTTCTGTCCCCTTCTTTCAGTATTCGTCTCTCACACATTCGCAAAGCCGGGGAGCCGATCCAGTATACGATACGCTCGTCGATCTCCTGAAACCTCTCCCCACTTACAACCCCTTCATGTTCCATCCTTCATCACGCATACGAGATAGCAAACAAACGCCCCGAAATCACCTTCCAAACTACCTGTCGCCCAGAATTTTTGTGCCTCCCATTGAAAGAGTCTGCCCCACTCGCGATGACGTTGACCTAATATCCCACATTACTGGACGTCCGTGGCTTGATCTATGGAACAAAAGGCACCAGGCCGCGCCGACACATAGCTTGGAAGAGTTTTTACGACATACAGAACAACATCCAGAAGCTGTGATGTATCCCATTCTGATTGTGCGAGACGAAACGGTTGTCACGGGTGTGCGGAAAATACTGCGAGTGATCAAAGAGTGGAAGCAGGAGGCTGACAGGAGGGAGAGGCACGAGATCGACAGGTTGGCGACGCATGAGACTTCGCTGGCCGAGAAGGAGGTCGAGCTGAGAAGGAAGCTGTATGACGAGGTGTATGGCCCTGGGACGGCGTATTACGAGGAAATCGGGGAGAAGGTGGTGGCTAGGGAGAAGCGGCTGGCGAGGGAAAGAGTGAAGAATGCTGGATTGTTCAGGGCTGCGATACAACGGCACCGGATGCGAACTAAATAAATTAGTCTTTACTGGTAAGCAACGTCTATCGGACTCGAAGCTTCCCTACTTACTCCCGAGACGTGCCAGTTTCTAATATACATCTGCGTCTCTTTGCTTACCCCTTCAACTTGCCAACCTCCCTCTCGGTACTTGAAATCTGCCAGCCAAATTTTATGAAGCCGCGACCTTCTGGACCCTGCCCAACAAATGGAACCCTAGGATTACATCTGACAACTTCTAATGCCGAGACGATGACGACCTGAGGCGGCCCAGAAATGTATGGGTGTAACAGCGTACAACAAATCGGGTGGGCCCAAGTTGGTTATTTGTGTCCAAGTTTGCTAGAATCCTCTCGCAAGTTAGGTTTTCTGTTATACACAAGTTGGCTGTTGGCAATAATCTGGGGAAAGGGCTTAGGCTGAGATATTTAAATATGATATTTACACCGTTCGGCCGGCCATATTATGAAGTCTCATCCTCCAGGATTCAGATTTTCGTCCTCATAGCGTCTTGATCAGTTCGATCTCACAGGCTTGCAGGATGTAGAGCATAGAGCATTTGAATCCAGATTTCATTGTCTGAATGATGTTGAAAGATGCTGTACCTCAAGCAATAAGAGGCAGAAACGACATGCATACCTTCAAAGCACCGAAAATAACCAGCTACTGAGTCTGACATCGAGTCTGGTAAGGGCGATGAATGTAAATTCATCTCGTGAACGTGGATGATAGATTAGTAAAGCAGCTGAATTAGAGGCTGAAGAAATGCAGTGCACCACAGTAATGCAAGAAAGACTAGTAAAAGTCAGAATACTGCCATCCTGCCACTAAGCCACTTTTTCCTGCTCCGGACCTACCTCCCAGATTTTATTCAAACAGAGTCTGTCTGCAGAAAATTGCTTATTGCTGTTTGCAGAAGGGTTGGTGCAGCTGCCTTTTTGGGCTCGCTCATGTTTTTTGGCAGCCTCAACACTGAAAAACTTTTCGCTTGTATCTTGCTCATTCCTTCACCAAATTCCATGAAATTTTATATATTTGTAATCACTTCATCTAGCTGGAGATGCTTGTACCAAATTCAAGACACTATAACCAATATTGCAAGGTACCAAAAATGCGGCCAGCAAAATCAACATTTTGGCTACTGTGAGAGAATGTGGGGACAAATGAGCATGTATTGAGTACAAAATACATACTCATTTGTCCCCATGTTCTCTCACAGTAGCCAAAATGTTGATTTTGCTGGCCGCATTTTTGGTACCTTGCAATATTGGTTATAGTGTCTTGAATTTGGTACAAGCATCTCCAGCTAGATGAAGTGATTACAAATATATAAAATTTCATGGAATTTGGTGAAGGAATGAGCAAGATACAAGCGAAAAGTTTTTCAGTGTTGAGGCTGCCAAAAAACATGAGCGAGCCCAAAAAGGCAGCTGCACCAACCCTTCTGCAAACAGCAATAACTTACGAAGGGACACAAACCTGCACACTTATGAGGAACTTGCAATTGAATTGTGGCAACTTGTGCCTGTCTGATTTTTTGTGCGCTATTACGCCCATAGAGGTACCAGTGGCTCACCGACGCGATGATAGACTGGGATACGGAGAATGCATCACATCCGCAACAGTATAGGAGTGAGTGGGGCCACTTATCGCTCTGTCCAGTTAGATGAACCCCCGAGTTACTTATCTCATGGAACTGTATTTTACCAGTATATCACATCCCACTCGCTCCTCTACATATTACGAAGTCATTTATGCAATATTATCAACGTCGGACCGTAAAGGTCGCCAATTCCTGATTCCGTTTTCTTTTCTCCACTGTCATTTTAAGCCGTGCCTTCCGCAGCTGGTCGTATGGCTTATACACCTCTTCCCACCTCTTCTCTCTGAAATTGACTTCTTGCGTCAAGTTTTCTGCGAGGCTACCCGTATGTAACGCCTTTTTCAACGCGATGCGTAACCTCTCCAACGATTCAGCCTCCCTCTTCCCCGCTGCCAAGATCTCCTGATGCACCCACTGTGCGATCCTTGTTCCAGAAAAAATCACCTCCTTCTGCAGATGATCAACCATAAACGGCAACTTTGTTTTCTCCGGCTCTCGACAGAACTGGTCTAGGAATGCATCGAGAGAGTGTGTGGCAAACGCGCCCGTTTTGTGTACAAGGCTTATGAAAGGCTCCCCGGTATATTCACATATGGTTTGGACATCGTCGCGTGTCGGAAATGCGACGGTTTCGAGGACAAAGTTGTACGGCTTGACCCTGCTGTTCTCTTTTCTGATCCATGGGTCGACGTATTTGCTTTCGGGGAGGAGGAAGAATGGATTATAGCCTTTGAGGGCGTGAAACACGGATATGGTTTCTAGGTTGTTAGGAAGGTCGCCGTGGCTGAGAATAAAAATGTATCAGACCAAGCACATAATGAAGAGGAAAACGCGCACTATAGAACGAGCCTTCGCGCCCATGCCTCGCCTAGCACTACTTTCTTGGGGGTAGGTGGACTGAAAAGTAGTCATTACATGTCCACATGCATGGCTGAACGAAGCTTACGCTTGTTTTTTTTTCTTGCGAGCACTACCAGCGATAGTCAGCATACGACCAATACCGGATACCGAGACTCTTACGCAGATTTTGGAGGGGAACTACGAGTCTTGATATCTCGTGTTTGAAGACATATCGGACGAAATGGTATCGCGACTCCAAATTTGCAGCATCGTGGAGAAAGAGAGAGCAAAGCCATAGCGGAAGAAAATGAATCCCGGGCCGGTGTAAGTTGCCGGTTCGGCAGTGTTCCACATCATTTTTCAAGTAAAATATTTCCTCTCCTGAACTAGAACAAGGATAGTAGTACAGGAAATGCAAAGATCTAAAAGTAAGGCTAAAATTCAGCATTTGGATAGTCGAGATATCCCTTTTTCTCATCCGCCTCTAAACCCCCATGCCCATAAAGCGTCGCAAAATCAAGGTTACTCTCCAATGCCTTGCCATTCTCCAACCTCTTAGCGAAATCTGGATTCGTAATCCACGGAATACCGAAGAGCACACCATCGACCTTCCCATCAGAGATATACTTCTCTGCCTCCTCGCCTGTAAAGGACGCGTTCCCAAATACCTTAGTAGCAGAGTTCTTCACCAAGGACGAGTACGCGTCGATCACATCATGCTTCGTTCCTCGCTTAGTGAAATCGAATGCGTCCACGTATCGCATCAGGGTAACGTACGCGATCCCGAGCTTGTCGAGTTCGGAGATGAAGTACCGGAACGTGTCCAAGGTTTCTTGAATCGGCATTCTGTCGAACCATCAGGAAAGGTGTAAACAATACATGGAATGAGAACATACCCGACATCATTATTACCCCCAGCAGGGTTCAACTTGATACCGACCCTATCAGCTCCCCAGACGTCAATCGCGGTCTTGACGATCTCCAATGGGAACTTGGCCCTATTCTCTACGCTCCCGCCCCACTCATCTGCGCGCTGGTTCGAGCCGCTATCGAGGAACTGGTGGACCAAGTACCCATTCGCACCGTGGATCTCTACGCCGTCGAATCCCGACTCTTTCGCGTTGATGGCGGCTTGCTTCCACTGAGTAAGGAGAGTACGGGGATCGTCGATTGCGGTGGGAGTAACATAGCCGGGTTGGCCTGGGAGGAAGCGGAATTTACCTCCTTGTGCGGCGATCGGTGAGGGCCCGTAGACGGGCTGTCCTGAGGCGATTTGTTCTGGTGCATCAGGGTGGCTTACGCGTCCGACTACGAATAGGTCAGTATATGCTTTCTACAATGTGAATGGCGGGATACTGACGGTGCCATAGCTAGAAAGCAGATCGTGTGAGGAGCGGATGACAAAAGAGAGAGATGTTATATACCTGCGCGAAGATAACGCCTCCCTCTTCATGTACAGCGTCAGTGACCTTCTTCCATCCCTTTACCTGATCTTGAGACCAGATACCAGGAGCATTCTGCCACTCCGAGCTAAAAGTCGATGTCAGGACCAATATCAAGAAGAAGACTCAAGATACGCGTACCCTTGTTGAGTGATCAGAACGCCTTCGGTAATAATCAAACTAGCACCTCCGCGAGCGCGTTGTCGGTAGTACTCCGCGTTGATTCCATTGGGAACATTGGTGGGCACGGAGCGGTTACGGGTCATGGGGGCCATGAAAACCCTATTCTTGAGAGTGATAGGGCCAAGTTTAAGAGGGCTGAAAAGCGCTTTGAGGTTCGACATTGGCGTAGTGAGTAGAGGAAGTTTGTTCTGGTTGAGCCATGACAGCTTGAAGCCTTTTATTAAACGTCCAAAAACGCGCTATGCAACCAGACCCTGATATCAGGGTAGCACGATGACTAAGGGTAGGGATTTTCAGCAATTTCTTGGTAAACTGTTGATGAATCAGTACGTAGCCGTTTTAGCGAAAGGCTGGATGATTTGATGTGAAGCATATTTCTCTGCGGATTACGAATTTCCATGAGCCGTAATCAGCGGAAGCTCACTGGTAATAGCGAGGAATACTTGCGACAACGTCTTGGCTACCTAGGTGCTGGCAGCGCTATAAATAAGGTAAAGGTAGTGCTCCGTGCGACCATATCCAACTACAGTCGCTGCTGATATATCTGAGGGAACCGATGTCAGAGGGGATTCCCGGGCCGGAAGAAAATCTGGTGAATGGGGCGATAGCGGAGGAAATACAGGGGAACTGGAGAGGAGGCGTGGCAGGAGCACACAGCAGGTGAATTGCGGCGCGTCATGCATGGGAGAAACTCGTAAGCGCCGGATGACGACGCGCGTCCTGGCCAGTGTGTATTTCCACATGCTGCGACGGATATACTTCGGATAGACAGCTAGTATGTAAGATTGAAAATTGAACAGAAGGGAATGGAGCACTTCTCACCCCATCAGGTTTGGAACCCCAGCATCGCTTTATCTCAAGGATATCGTGTTAAGTGATTTGTAGTTTTGAACAATCAAGTCAATTCTGCATCAGCCGCAGACAACTGCGCTATTGATAGCACGAAGAATGGTAGAGACAGAGCCAGCTGGATTCCTACGACGGCGAGCACATCACGAACGTTGGTAGAACCGACTCCCCCGAACATTAATGATTGTATGTTGCTCTTTGCCCGGTAATTTCTTGTCGGACTTAAATCTTGCACAACACCGAGTATATAGGAGGATGGACTGGACAAGAATGAATGATAGTGGCTGAGGCAATGACGACCAGTACCATCATTGAGTGTTAGTAGATCGTGGACAAGCTGTCGCGATCCTGTGCGTGGGAAACTAGTTCTGCGTGCCGAGGATCAGCCATCAGCGAACTTTGACAAGACGCGTCCTGCCTAGCTAGAAAAGTTGTTTTGTACGGTCACGGATGATGCACGCCTATGTATCAAAGCGTAGATGCAGATGGCTGAGGAAGGATTGAAGCTTTGTATTTCCGAAGGAGATCCTGAAAATCGCGGACGTCAGGGATAGACTGGCCCTGCTTAGTTACCGTTGGCCGACTAGCTCAGTTGGTTAGAGCGTCGTGCTAATAACGCGAAGGTCTTGGGTTCGATCCCCACGTTGGCCATTGACCTCACGCAGTGAATTTTTGTTCCCTCAGATTTAGAATTAACTAAGTAAGCTGTTTCTGTAATATGTATTTAATATTATTCATGTGGATTGCAGCAGCTTGTAGCTCGTTGACCTTTTGGCTAAATCTCAACCTGATATTGTCTAGTGGCCAAGGAATCTCTGTCAGCAGAAGTTGATAAAAGAGTACATAGTCTTGAAGCAGTGGTTGATACATGATTGGTGCATCTTGCTATTTTTTGTTGAATAATTATATCATATGGCCGTTTCCGCCCAGTTATTGTGTAGTCGGAAAAAGTAAGTCGCAGGAAAATTCCTGGCGCCTAGAAGAAAAAAAAACGCGGGCGATCCAGCACTGAGCAGCATCGGATCGCGGCCCGTTGAAGAAATCCAATTCATCACGTAAGCAAATGCACCTTCAACTTGTACACCGTGATGCACGATGACGACGCAACGCGACCACCTTTTTCCAGCGACATCGATAGGGCGCACTCAAGGCCGCCTGCTCAGTAGGACGCCGTCAAACGAATCCTTGACTGCTCACCCTCTACTCTCGCCAACGGGCGACTCTCCACAACGATATGTACCGTACACGCCTAGACAACGACTACCGACTACGACCGCAACGACGACGACAAATGTGCTACCTTCTGCCTCTACTTCTAATACACAGCACCAGGGTGACGCGACGAGCAAGTTGCAGCTGATGAACCTCAAGGCGGCGGCCCAGAGTATCGGCCTGGATACCGGAACAGTTGGCTGGGCCATTCTCGAGAAGCTCGCCTCGGAAACGGAGAGCGCAGAGGAATGGGTGGACGTCTGGAGCGCCGTTACCAATGGCAAGGTGCGTGCTATTACTGTACTTTCAAAAACTGAGCCTGACGTATCGATAGGCAACACTTTTATTACCATTGGAACCGGCGACTAACGAAAGGATTACTGCTGATTTTGTTAAGGACCATATCGTTCTTTGTGATGGGGCTTCACGCAAGGATGCACCTATCGTTACCTTGTCTGGTCTCCGAGGTGTATTGAACAAGTACGCTTTGATATCCCTTCCACATATTGTTCTTACACAGTTCAAGCACGACACTTACCTTTCAATCTTCCCTTCACCCTTCGTCAAAGTTCTACCAAGGAATATTGGCTCCTTCCACGCGATCCACAACACTCGGAAACCTACCTCCTTTACCTCCAGTGACGGCTGCTTTTCCATCTTTCCGGGTACCATCACATACTACATCTTTACCTGTTCCACCTCGCGCGAAACCCCCACTGCCTCCGCGACCATCTCAGCAAGCGTCGCGTTTAGCAAATCCTTTCGCGTCTCTTTTTGGTCATAAAGCGACACCATCAACCAGCAGCGTTTCCAGCGTTGAAGATGCTTCTCCCCCGTCCCCTCCGCCTATCATCATTCCTGCATTTACTATTTCTGAACCCGTCATCTTCAACAGTATTTGTAAGCAAACTCTATTTGCACTCAAGAGTCGCATACCAGAGTCACTAGCGGGTTCACCACGCTGGCTGATCAATCGCACGCAAGTGTTTACGGAGAGCTTCCACCCATTTGCCAGGGTGAGAAAATCAGAAGCTGGTGGGGAGACTAACCCAGGCGTGAAATACGTGATCGAACCCATTGACTATGATACGGCGGAGGTGGCAGACATGTTTCAAGACTTTTACTATGGAATAGAGGAGGAACTTAGTTTGCGAGCAAGGAAGGAAGATGAAGAGAAGACTGAGCTCGAAGATCCGTCTTCTGAGGATGACGAAATCAAGATGCTCGATCGTGTGGAGAAGACGATATGTGAACTGTTCTATGATAGGTTGCTTTCATTCCTTCTTACAGACTGACAAAGGCTCATCATTATCGATAGACTCTTACACCCCACACAGTCAGATGATCTCAGTCATGACGAAGCGTTGTCCAGTCGTATTGCTGCACTTAACATGCTCGACCTTGGGCTCCAACATCTTGACATCATTATAGACGGAGACCATGCCGACCATGAGGAGCTAGATAGCTTGATTCAAGCTTGTGGAGACAGTGGGTCTTTTACGAAATAATACCACCTGATCCTCAACTCTATTTTTTAGTGCTGACCCAATTAGAATCCGTTCGGTCACCAGCGGATAAGGCCGCGCTTCTTGTTGAGGCACATAAGGTTATCGTCGGTGGGTTCTTTCTCCGGGTCCCCGTGTGAGGTCTTGAGAACTTTGTTTACCAGAGGGCTTGACGAGATTACCGCCTATACGCCTGAGGAATGAGAACGAAACACTGCCAGAAGAGGTGATGCTGGAGCCGACGCGAAAGCCGCGAAGTTTAAGCAAGGAAAAGGAACAAGTTGTATTACCGCAGCCACGCGCCGAGTCCGAAGCGAAGGATCCCGTCCCGAACTCGAACTCCGTTCCTGCAATCGTCGAACCAGAGCAGAAGGCTAACGGAGTCACTGTTTCTGAAACTTCGACGGCGAATGACACGGAAGATAAATCGGTTTCCCCTTCCCCTTCGTCACCTCGGCCTTCAACGGTGGCTACAGAAAAGTCCAACCTACCCCGAGATGAAACGCCGATATCTCTTGACGTACTCTTCCCTCTCCTCATTTTTTCCGTTGTCAAGTCCAACCCTCCACATCTCGTATCGCACGTATTGTATACCCAACGATACAGGCACAGACATGCAAACGGGGAAGAGAACTATTGTGTTATCAACCTCATGGCCGTTATCGAGTTCCTGGAAAATGTGGATTTGAAGAGCCTGGGCTTGGGACAAGAAGGTGGACGAGTGCTAAGGTTGGTTTCATGATTGTCTGTGGACTAGCGTGTTTAGTTGACGTTGTTCCTCCAGCACAGCAGATCTGACCCCAATACCTATCGTGACGTCGGCGTCCTCACCATCTTCGCGGGCTTCTTCACAGGAGCGGGGCACCTCCAAGGATGGATTACGCGGCCGCGTGGAGCAGCAAGTCGATGCGATTGCTGGGTCTGCAAATAAGGTTATCACTGGTGTTGTTGATACCTCATTCGGGATGCTCAAATCTCTGCTACCGAACAATACCAACGCGCCTGCAATGGAGAATGTGCAGGGCTCTACTCCGTGGAACGCAGTGAGGCCTGGATTTGGACTGTTGAGACGGGAGAGCGTGTTTTCAATCAAAAGTATGTTGCCTGGGTCGACGCCGAAGCTTGGAGGTGAGGAGGAGCTGGTTACAGTGTCGAGGCCGGGGTCGGTGCGAAGTAGGAGGAGCAGGGCTGGTTCAGTTAATAGCAGGGCTTATGCATCGAGCGATGACGATAGTGAGGAGGCGGAAGAGCGGAGCGAGGAGAGTGAGTCCGATCAAGATGAGGAGGACGCAGACTATAGTCCTCCTGCAGATACGAGGAGTATCAAGAGTTTCGAAAGTATGATGAGCTCGAAGAAGAAGAGACGGAGGAAGGCCTCACGACCGAGCTTGAGTGACCGGCTGGCTAGTGTCTCTGCTTTAACTGCGAAGAAGGTGTGTGTCTCATTATCCCTTCGTTGTAGTGTTCTGACCATAATCCCTCAGAGCTCGCCTCCACCTTCGAAGGGGGCGTCTATACTACCTGCGGCTCGTCGGTTTGAAAGTCCCGTCGCAGAGTCATCGGCGCAAGGACGATTGTCTCTGGCGCCACCGAATAAACGATTCTTAGATTGTGAGGTGGACGATCTGAAGATGTCGGAGATAGCGGAGTTGTTGAGAGAGTATAGACGTATTGTAGAGGGTGTTAGGGCGATTGGTGGGTTCGAGCCTGAATAGGTAGATGCGATCCTTCACTGCGGATGGTTTACTGTATATATATTTATTTTTGACAATGGTATATGCGTAGATACAGGAAACTGGGGGGGAAAGCTAGTCAAGTCGTTGAACCGAGACTAACGGGAACATTGTCAGAGATTGATATATCTTTGCTAGCGGCTATCATCTCACTCCACCTTGTCATTTACACAATGCCAAGAGTGGATGAAGGTTATGGAACGGACGGACTGCCACCGGAGCCATACCTGGAAGTAAACAAGATGTGTCCAGGGCGCCACTAGGGTCAGCAGATAACGTCTACTTTTATAGAGCCCGAGGCTAATTACTCCAGGTAGGCCGCTGATCTATTGTAGGACGATCGCCAGAGAAGAAGGAGCGTATTAGGTCCAAAGACGACAATATTCAGTGTTGTAAGTGGGGAACAACAGGAAGGAGATACCATTGGACGAAAGGAGACATCCTTTCTGCGTATTGAAACGTCCGAGTCAGAGAACAAGAGTCGGGACCGAAGAACAAGGGGTACGTTGATTTTAAACTCAGTATTCATTACACAGCCTAGGTTCTAGGTTGTCCAAAGAAAGTCATTCACTTCACTGAGATATTCGCGGTCGCGAGCACAAAGCCTCAAAGGATCTCTGTATATAGGCGTAGCATTATGTGCCGAAGACGCAATTGAAAATCACAATCACACAGGCTCTGGAGGAGAATACGCCGTAACCATGAAGCCCGGATGTAGGGCCACGCCACTGCTATAAAGGAGCATCAATAATAGCGTCAGCGCGAGAACAAGGAGACGTACTTGCCTCTTGATGGATGATTCCGACCAGCCTCTCTCACCATCGCATTACCGCCTACAACGGAATCCGAGGCCAGCACCGGTGCTGCCGGAAGATATCATAAACCAAGAACTTCAGCGAGCCAGAAACCACTGTACGGCCGAAGAACTCGCCTTTTTGCAATTTCAACACCGCCAAATAACTTCATGGCAGCAAGTTATAAACAGTTGCTGTACGTGACGCTTTGTAGATCTAAAGAAACGTTGACGATAATGAGTAGGTTATTACTGGGGATCGTTGCTGCAGAATCCGCAAAGGCATCGTCTCGCCACACCAGAGGGAGTGGTTCAAATGATGCTAGCCTATGTGGCGACGTACAATGTCGTCGTTGTGGATGAGAATAGTAGGGTTACTAGAGTTTCTCTGCCGGACAGGTACTATCCTTCGCGTTGGAACGGTGAGGAAGGGAAACCAACGTGGGTCACTCTCAAGGAAGGTCGGTGTAGTTGTCGATTGGCCTAGAGATATACCCTCTTACAATTGATCTCAGGCCTGTACGGAACGAAGAGATACTTGGATGCCTTAGCGGAGTCCGCGCAAAAGGTAGTTGATCGCATGTCTTCACCCACTGCTCGAACAGTATGAACATACCATACCCTTCACAACCAAAGAAATACGTACCGGTTTAGGGAGCTGAGCTTTTAATATTTAAGAACATCGACGGCTTCAGCCTCAGACTTACTACAGGTCTCTGCCAATGTGGTCATGGCTGCGACTCCAACGACCATCTGCTTATGAGCAGGACTATTCCCAAGTTTCTTTATCACAAGGCTATGTCTGAAGTTTACACTCGTCTGAAATTTTCAGTGCAAGCTGCCGAAGGTTGAAAAACAGAAAACAGAAGAACGGATCATCGAAAATGCTCAAGTTCGAAGCCGACTGGGAAGGGACTGACCATAGGATCGGGACGCCGGACCGAAACAAGTTACAGGTCCGCAAAACAAGAATTTCAGTTTGGTGAGGATGTAGTGAGTGTATGGATAACTATAGTTCATGAAGGTATTCAGACCCGCATACATAGGGTGGTATCCGGGCAGATCATATACACATCACCTTGCAGGGGTTACTTGAATTCCGTTTTGCTTCCATTTGGCATTGAGTCTTGCGCCGTACTCTTACCTAAATCTTGTCTCCCTATACAGGTAGGTTGCCAAACCCCCATTCCATGAATTTCTTCCAGGTTCTGAGAAACCATAGAATTTGGATAAACCTTGACTCTTGAGTGAAGTAGTAGCTATTTAATTAAACTCAATCTGAGGTTCCGAAATTTGCTCAGTGCTCTGACGCCCAAGATCTGCCGCAAGCAATGTACATCAGCCGCTTCACATCCAAAGATCAATGTTCACGCATGGAGTGATCATTGATCACTGATTCCACGGAAAAATAGGACAATAAGTTTGCCCAAAAAGAGTCCCACAAGCGATACCGACATGGCCAACGTAGGGATCGGACCCAAGACCTTCGCGTTATTAGCACGACGCTCTAACCAACTGAGCTAGTCGGCCGTTCTAATTAGGTGGCTCACTAGGATTCTCGAAAAAAAAACAAAAACAGTAGTTTTCGATTGAAACACATCCATCTTTATCTGCATATGAAAGATCATGACATTGCTTGTGCCTCTTCTCGGAGGTACTTGAACCTGGCCATGCTTGACCTAAATACATGTGGCATGCCAGATGGCAAACACGTAGTGGGGAGTAAGATCTGTGATGGTCTTGTATAGTTATGGGCAGCACCTTGTGACTATCATTTTATAACATCATGTATTACATAGTTGTACTGTCTACAGTTCCGAGGCGAAAGGGTAGTCAATATGCCCTTCAGAAACCTCTCCATGTAAATAAAACGTTGATCTATCATATGGCGTGAACGGAATGTTCTCTTTTAGCCTCGTAGTAAGATCGGGCTATCGAGAATATCTTAGCATCAGCATGCTCACATAATACCCCAAACTAAAGTAACTCACATTCGAGATGAAATACCTCCCAAACGCAATGATATCACCCTTCCCATCAGCGGTCTGCATCGCGCTCTCCCGAGTATATCCACCTGCTGAAATCAGTGGCTTCGGTGCCCATATACGACGTATGAAGTCATTCGACTCCAGCGCGCTGGCTTTTTTCGGCCTATCAATGACGACTCTCGGCTCCACAACGTGTAGGTAAGCGAGGTCAGGATGCTTCCTCTTAACCTCTGATACAAAGTACGAGAATGTGGGTACGAGATCCTGCATGCCCATGTCCTGCGCGGTACTCCATGGACTAACCCTGATCCCTGTGCGTCGTGGCCCAATAACCTTGACGACAGCATCAAGGACCTCCAACCCGAACCGAACACGGTTTTTGATGCTCCCCCCGTACTCGTCCGTACGCTGGTTAGACACGTCCTGAAGAAATTGGTCGATGAGATATCCATTCGCACCGTGGACCTCGACCCCGTCGAAGCCGGCTCTGTACGGCGTCGAAGGCGGCACGTGCAAAAAGGTGAGGGTACTCTTTGACTTCATCGAGGGTGAGCGGACGTGGTGTCTCGCGACGGACTCGGTAAGTTTAATGGCGGAGGGTGCAACAAGATCTAGGGAAGGATTTTCTTCTTTGAAGTCGATGTAGTCCGCCGTGCGTCCTAAGGCCCAGAGTTGGCAGAATATAAAGCTCCCTTCGGCATGCACAGCGTCGGTTATCTGTTTGAAAGTCAAAAGTTAAGTGATAGGGTCCATCGGAATAACTCCGTGAGTCACACCTCTTTCCATGCGCTCAGCTGCGCTTGAGTCCAGGCCCCTGGTGCGTTCTTGTATATGCCAGCCTTCTGAGCGATGAATGTCGCCTCTGTAATGAGAAGTGTTCCCGGATCACTGGCTCTTTGAGCGTAATATTCCTTCATTATCGAAACATAAGGAATGTGGCTTCGCTCCCTTGACCTGTACCGGGTCATTGGAGCTAGCACGATGCGGTGACTGAGAGAGAGATTGCCTACTTTGATGGGCCGGAAAAGTTTTGAGTCCCCCATCGACGATACCGCATGTGTAGACAAGGTAGCTTTTATACTATACAGTTGGATGGATCGGAGAAAGGGGATCAGATCGGTTAAGTTGAGTTAAGTTAGGTTGATATCTTATATCAGGACCGTTGTACATGCTCGAGATAGTCTTCTGGCTGACGAAATTCTTTTGCCTTGCGAAATCGACCAATGGAGAGACGGGGTAGTATAGGGTATACAACTTCATTTTGCAAAGACAGACGTAGACCGCCGCAACGATGAAGAAACTTGAGGAAATTTTGAGGGAGAGAATGACGGAAATGGGGCGGCAAGGCAATGAGAAAGGCATGCACTAGTGTGATAGATGGATTGAAAGTTGGCGGGCAGTGACCCCCGATTTGAGTCCGCAACTTAGGCAAGGACGGCTGATGATAACGCATACGTTTTCGTACTGGTGGCATGATCCTAGGCCTAAATGAAGGTTCTACCGTCAACTTCAATTCATGTAAGTTAGTGTATATTGTCTTACTCGTTCCCTGCGGAGCTGGAGCTGGATTTCATAGAAACCGGTGCTGACGATATTCGCGATCAAGACTGTACTGACTAGCACTATCCTGAATTTTCCACCACATATCCAGTTGGCTTTGATCACTGACACAAGATGAGCTGCCTACCGATGCCTTCAAGGCCCGAACACCTTGCAAGCCGAGTATGACTGCTTCGTCAGTTCGTCGCCGTCCTATCGTAGACAGCAGAGGTGCATGTCGCGACTAGCATGGTACGAGGAAAACCATCAAGAATCGCGTATCACTGTCCGTCTGGTCTTGGTATTGTCGCAAATTCTCGTTACTGTCATTCTCCTGACGGCAGATAGCCTCTTAGAGGGTGCGAGCGGTGTCTGCGCATGCGAGGTGTTTCTCTAGATACAGAGACCACAAGGACCAGGACAACATGCTGTTTTCTTGAGCGCGAATCATTGTCAACTCTCGGAGCCAGCAGTATTCACTTGCGTTCATTGCATCCTTAGCACAGTGGCCTCTATGCCATCACATGATTACTAAAGGAGGGAGAACCATAAGCCACTCAGTACTTGACGACTGGCAGCTGAAAATAAAGTACTTGTTCGGCAGATAAATCAGTGACTCGTGTGATGTACAGATAGATGAACATTGAACAATGAAATATATACCTTGTAGTCAGAATCTTTCGAAACCGCTCAAACATCTCTCGCCATTTACTCATGGTCCTGACCTTCAATCTCTCCTCCGTATTGATGTCAAATTATCACGTATCTGGTAGTAGTCCCATGGACTGTGACGCCCTTAGGCAGAAAGCGAGACCGACCAGTGTTTCCGACCGTAACATTTTGAGGAACAAAGAGACGAAGAGTGTGGGCTAGGTATAGATGATCGGAGTGACACTAAGCAACGGCAAGGTAAACCGGATATATCTATGCATATGGTCGAGAGGATACATTCCAGGTGACGACGACTCACTGACAAACTCGGACAAAGTTACGCGTCGCACGTGATCTCGGACATGACAGTGACAGGCAAACGGAGAGTCTGACCCATCCACTGAGTTCGTCAAACTTCAAAGGTGCAGCTCTAGTAAAGCACAGACTCAGAACGTCTGATGTCGCAACAAAAAGTAGTAGACATAATGAATCCTCAGAGTGGTGCGTGATCACGACTACCGGCGAGGCTTACCTATCTGTCAGTCTGACTGGCAACAGGACTCGCAAACACGCTTCCCCTCGAGCTAATAGACGCAATCATCGAAATCAACGGAGGCGACAAGGTGTCCCTACTAGCGTCGTCATGTGTTTCCAAATTGTGGCGTGCAGCTTCCCTACGACATCTTTTTTCGACTGCAACTTTTTCGTCCGACAACGACTTTGCGCGTTGGTGTGACATAGGACCCTGTTTACCCGAGGCGCCTCTCTACGTCAGAGAAGTCATATTCAGACCTGACACGAAATCTGTCCCTGTTGATCAGGTGGCAGCATGGCAGACTTCGGTCGAGGGGATCGAGCAATTCGTATGCCATGAACTGGAAATTATTCCCAATCCTCCAGATATTCAGCTTCCTGACATGCCGCGGGCTCATAAGCTAGTTTGGGAGACCCCACTACATCTATCACTTCCGACATCCTGCACACTGGAAACGCGGCAGTTTATCTCCAGGTTTTGTTTCCTAAAAGAGGTAGAATTCACTGGAAGGTTTTCGACCGTCTCTGACGCGAAGGAATTCTTTGGACTCCTCCCTCCCATAGAAGTTCTCACTATCAAAGGGATAGACATTGATGAAGCGGTCCCCAGCTCTGGACAGTTCCCCGTCTTCACCGGTGACATGACGAACCTTCATAGTCTATCACTCGACGAATGCATAATACCAATGGACTGGCTGGTTGATGACATACTGGCAGTGTCGCATCCCTCCAATCTTCAGTTTATATGCTGCAAAGACAACGTCCCGTTCTCCCGGAAGGCATTCGCCCGCCTTCTCACCATTTCCTCCGAGTCGCTCCAGGAGCTGATCATTGAACCGCCATGTGGCGGAGGGAATGGTGCGTAGCCCCCATATCCCTTATAAATCTTTGTTCATCTATCCACAGTTCCTGACAGCTGGGAAAAAATGCCGCACTTCACAAATCAGACTTTTCCTTCATTGATGTCTTTGTCTTTTTTCATTATCCCACTGGGGCTGTCCTCTCAGTCGGTGTTCTCGATGGACTGGTGCCGTAGAGTCATAGGGCACTTCCCCCCAGCTCCGAAAATGACGTCTCTCACGATACACTTTTACGCTGCACGCCCCGAAGAGGCTGATGAAATTGCGGCGGACCAGTCATTCGACTGTAAGCAGCTGGCAGAGCGCACTTCAGAGCTCTTTCCGAGGCTTGAAAGGTTCATCATACACGTGTCCACGGAAACGGACTTTGGGGCGAGGCGAAAAGCATTGTCAGAGGCCCTCCTTAAAAAGCGGCTAGAACATTTCGGGAGCAAGCTAGTAATTGAATGGGGTGAGCTTCTGCATTTCAGCGCTTGCGTTTATTCTTAACAGCTTTTTGCAGTTGATAATCCTCTCTTGAGCGGCTGGGATTCGGAATAGAAGTTCACACATGATCGCAAGGAGACTGTTCCTGGGATATGTGGCTTTCCTGCTGATTCGTGCTTGTTCAACAGCATCAGATCTATGCATACTCATACTTAGCGCTCTGGCTAGCATACTGCCTGCCGTGCCGCTACCACATTTTATATCTGCGCCCTAGACCGGTGACCGCTTAATCGAGAGCACCACACTGTGCTGGACACATTCAACGTCGCACCACGACTTGGACATGGCATCGTTGACCACGCCGATTTCAATTTGTTTCCATACGATTGAGTAGGTGTCCTTCAAATGTGGCCTACCGTGCACTATCCCATGCACTGGATGAGCGCCCTTGCATCAAGTATATTAGGAAACATGGCAATCGATAACGCACCTAGACCATATTACTACGGCGATTTTAAGCATCTCATTTCACAACAATTGCTCTCAGCTAAATCGGCGGTCTAACCACTGACAGTAGTGCGACGACTTAATCTACCGGCGAAAGCAGGGTTGCGAGACGAAATGAGGTTCCCGGTAATGAGAAGAAACTGCTATATCCGTGAGGGTTGTTTTGGTCAGCGCGGAGTTTCGATCAGAGAGACCTTGACAAGTGGCCAAGTAATAGCCGTGTTGACTCTTGACCATCAACGCCTTGAGCCCGCCAAACCTTTTTAAAATCCCAGCCCTAACGTACACGCTGAAAACGTCTGTCGCAACAAGAGATGGAAGACATTGAATACTCATAGTGATGCGTGGTCACGAATACCAGCAAGATTTATTTGTCTATACAACTAATATTGACTGGCAGCAGGACTCGCAAACGTTTTTCCCTTCGACCTGATAGACAAAATTGTCGAAAATCATGGAGACGACAAAAAGTCATTGCTAGCATCGTCGTGTGTATCCAAATTATGGCGTGTGGCTTCCCTACCATACCTCTTCTCCACCGCAACCTTTTCTTCCGAAGACGATTTCATACGTTGGCGTAACATCGGAGACCATTTGCCTTGGGTGCCTCTTTATGTCAAGGAGGTCGACTTTGGACCTCAGGAGAAGTCCATCCATTTACTGAAAGATGCATTCCGCGAAGTTGAACGTGATGCATTATGACAGGATTTGTATGATCACTTCGAGTGGTCTGCATCTGAAAAAAGCGAGATCACCTCCAATTCTTCACAAATTCAGCTCCCTGACATGCCACAAGTGCAGAAATTGGTCTGGGAATCTTATTCATCGCGCCATCTGATATCCTGCACCCCGAAAACATGGCAGTTTATTTCGACGTTTCCTTCCCTAAAGGAGGTAGAATTTGTAGGATGCTTTGCGGCTAGAGGTTCTCGATATTAAAGACACTGACATCAATGAAGGAGGCACTTGCAGAGAGTCTCCCATCTTTACCGGTGACATGTCAAAACTTCGTAAGCTATCAATCGAACAATGCGAAACACCCGAGTCCTTGGACTGGTTGGTTGACGACGTCCTGGCAAGTTCATGTCCCACCCAACTCCAGATTATCCGCTATGGACACGGCGTCCCTTTCTCCCCGGTGTCGTTTGCCCGTCTTGTCGCCCTTTCTGCCAAGTCGCTCCAGAAGCTGGACATTGACCCACCAGGAAGAGAAAGTAGGGTGTGGTCCTTGTATATTTTGTGACTCTTTTTCTCATGTGTCAGCGGTTCGAGGTTGGGATAACCCGCCACCCTTCACAAACCAGTCTTTTCCTTCATTGATGTCTCTGACCTTCGCGGTTGTGCAAATGCATTCCGACTCGGAATCGGTGTTCACAATGAACTGGTGCCGTAGAGTCGTAGAGGTCTTCCCACCAGCTCCGAAAATGACGTCTCTCACGATACATTTTTTCGCTTCAGGCCCCCTACAGGCTGATAGAATTGCGGCGGACCAGTCATTTGACTGGAAGCAGCTGTCAGAGCGTACTTCAGAGCTCTTTCCGGAGCTGAAGAGGTTCATCATCCGCGTGTCCTATCACAAACACTTTAGAGAAGGGCAAAGAGCATTGTCAGGGGCCTTGCTTAAAAAGAGGCTAGAACATTTTGGGAACAAGCTAGTAATTGAATGGGGTAAGCTTCTCCATCTCGGTGCTTGTGGTCACTTCTAACGGCTCTTTGAAGCGGGATGCCGGACAGTCTGGACTGGGTTTTAGAGTAGAAGATTGCTTTCCAGCATATTGACGAGTACCCTTTTCGTTTGCCTGGAAACAAAGAACTTTAAGTTCCAGTAGCGATTGGTCTACGATGGTGCATAGTACTATCCGGACGATGGTAGTGTTTGCGCCTGAGACAATGTATTTTCTTGGAACATCATGACCATAATTCGCATCGATACATGAGCGGGCCTAGTTGAGATTGTCTTTCAAATATGTAACGGAAGAGTAAAGCTATTCGTGAGCCAGACTGTGCACAAAAAGAGGAGTATGAACCAAAGAACGATGATGGCTGGTCTTTGTCAGTCGACACACTTTTGGCAGAGAGATAAACTAATCATCCTGAAGCTGCAAATTCGAATTCTACAAAGTATATGCCAGTAATAGCCTACAAAAAATCGGACAGGTTGCCATACTCCGATAGCATTGAACTTTCTTGGAAGTGCAAGTTTGTGTCCCTGCAAGTTAAGGGATTTTCTACATATATCATGGATGGGCTTAAGTTGTCACGGCACGCGCTCAGCGTTAGTTTGACGGACGGTGGCCTGAAGGGGTTATTCAAGGGGGTCCCGGACCATTGTTCCGGAATACGGTCGGTCGGTCGACTTCGAGGCTGCTTGAAAAAAAACTATGTGGATTTTTTTTTCTTACTTCTAGGTGGTATATTAGGCATTACACAAAACCAAGTGCAGACTCACCTTTGGCAGGTCCTGCCAAATTCGTTCCCAATTAGACCAGTCCTTCTGCAGGCACAAGTCCCTTGATCTCGTGACGTGAGCCGAAGAAGGAAACTGGCCGCGAGTCTAATCAACCTTCATCAACCCTCAAAGTACTTTCTTGCAACGGCAAACAGCATGTTCTGGTAGAGCGATTGTCGAGATGTTGAGGGTCGAGACGGCTCTACAGTTCAGCTGCATGATAGGCCACTATTCTGTCTGCTGTTTTCCTGATACACGTTCTATCTATATAAGCCCGCTGGACGGGAATGATGATGTCGACCTGCGCGACGACCTTGGCCTCCATTGAAAATCAGAGAAAACCTTTGTACGTCCTTCGCTACGCGCCGAGTTTCGTGACGGAGTTCTCTTCACAGCGTTCGCGAAGGCTTATTCAGATCTGTTGTCATTAGTAATCAATGATTCCAGATTATATATCCACTTGCACTGCCGTTACGGCCTCAAGCCCTCTATGCCATCAATCAGTTCCCCCAGCAAAGTTCTCGTCTCTGGTGTGAATGGCTACATTGCAATATGGATCGTTCGTACCCTCTTGGAAAGAGGCTTCACAGTACGAGGGACGGTGCGTAGCGAGGGGAAAGGCGAGCATTTGAAGAACACCTTCAAATCATATGGAAACAAACTGGAAATCGTCGTGGTTGACGATATTACCAAGGTGCGCGTCTCCCGTTATCTTTAATGAGCAGATGCTGACAGCCAAGACAGGATGGGGCCTTCAATGAAGTGGTCAAGGGTGTGGATGCGATCGTTCACACAGCGTCGCCAGTCCAATTAAGCGCGCGCGACCCCCAAGGTGTGTGCTACCTTCCTAACTGTCCTTTTGTGATCTCATTGCGTGCAGAGCTTATCGTACCCGCCGTGAAGGGCACCGTAGGCATGCTGACCAGTGCCGCCAAATATGGGTCCGCATAATTTACTAACTTCGTATCTTCGTTGTTTAACGTCACGTAGATCGTCTGTACGGCGGATCGTCGTCACATCTTCATGTGCCGCAATTGTACGAACGGAGACGGGGACCATTATCTTATCAGAAGTCGATTGGAACGAGCAATCACCAAAGGAAGTAGAGGAAAAAGGCTTAGATGCAGCTCCTTTTGCGAAGTATCGTGCGTCCAAGGTGCTGGCAGAGAAAGGTAATGTGCTTTTCCTGGACGAGGTGCATATGCTGATGCCGACGTGAAGCGGCCTGGAGTTTCTATGAGGGACACAGGTCCCAACTTTCATGGGACCTAGCGATGATAAATCCACCGTGGGTATTTGGGGTAGGTGCTCGCCGGGGGGCCTTTAAATATCATCTTACTCCTCTTGTCAGCCTTTCATCCACGACGTCCCCACTCTCAACACTCTCAACGCCACTTCAAAAGCGTGGTACGATGCTGTAGTCCAGCAGGATCACGGTGGGTTGTCTCCAAATGCGCTACTTGTACAACCCGGCCACGGTTGGGTAGACGTCCGTGATCTCGCCGAGGCTCATGTCCGAGCTTTGGAGGTTGAAGCTGCTGGCGGTGAGAGGATTCTTATCTCAGCTGGGCCGTGTGTGTGGCAGGACTGGCGTAAGTCTTTTCTGTATGCTTCCGGAAGACTAAGCTGATCCGCGATTGCAGTTATTGCGATGCAATCTGTCTCGACATCTCGGGTTCTACCTAAACCCGTTCCCGGGGATACGAAGTATGCGATTCTCTTTGACACAAGCAAGGAGAAGAGGTTACTTGGGCTCAAGTTCAGGACGATGGAGGAAACAGCGAGAGATGTTTTGAGCGATTTTGACAGCCGTGGGTGGTAATCGAGACATTATTTTATGGGCGTAATAACGTACAAGTAGGCAAGTTGGTTATTCGTGTCCAAGTTGGTTGGAATCTTATCGCAAGTTAAGGTTAATCGTAGGTAAAGAAGATAAATTAGAGTCTGAAAAAATGTGTGCCACCACGATAATGGAAAGATTCAGTGCCAGGATAACACTCCTGCCCCCCAACAATCTCGGCACAACGGAATTTGACGGAAATGTATTGCGGAGCTGAAAAAAATCCTTATACGCGTTTCCGTTTGTCGAAAATAAGAAAATGGCGGGGAGAATCCGATTTCTGAGTGGATGTAAACTGCATAAATAAAAAATTTCAGTGCGACTGCAGAATCTCGTGTAACGCCGGCCCACCGCTGAACTACATTGTCCTGATCCGGACCCACCTCACAGATTTTATTCAAAGATCTATGGTAGTAACTGATGCTGGTGTGTATGGGCCAACTTGATATCACAGAGAGCAAAGTCTTTACGCCCATCATCCTGTGTCTTGAAATTATCACGTTTTGCTTTCCTGCGATATCACTTCTCTATGGCCGATTTCTCGTACCACGAAGATTTCATACGCTGATGCGACATCGGATCCCATTTACTCCAGGTGCTTCTTTTGTTCAGTTGGGCATTCTTTGAACCTGACGTTCATTTTGGACCTGGGCGTCATTTTGAAGTTAAGTAGACCCACTTACTGGATGAGATTTCGCAATGTTGTATCAGCATTCGCTCCTCACTTTTTCCTACGAGTCCTTCCAGGAGCTGAGCATTGAACCGTCATGATATGATGATTGGCCAGGTGCATAGCCCTCGCATATTCCCTTTACTTCTTGTTCACCTCTTAATACGAGGTGGGACATACCCGCAAATCTGTCTTTTACTTGATTGACATCTCTCGCCTTCTGCATGCCAGTGATCAGATTGGGTAGAGTACCCACCGACGTTACGTTTTCATTGAATCATTGTCGCAGACTGATAGAGGTCCTCCCTCCAGCTCCGAAAATGACGTCTCTCGTAATGAAATCTTATGCTCAAGACCCTGAGGACATTGAGGAGACTGTTGTTAACTGAGCGTTATATTGGAAGAATCTGTCTGTTCTCATTTCGGAGCGATTCTCAAAGCTGAAAGGATTCATTGTAAAATTGACAATGGATTTTCAAACCGACGTGGAATGAAATCATCTTCGGAGGCAATCTGAAGACACGCGCTACATCATTTCTGGAAGAAACTTGTAATTGAACAAGGCGAGCGTCTGCAGTCCACCTGTGTATTTACATATATAAAAGCTTTGTTGAAGAGTAATAGTGTTCGCTCGGATTCAAAGTAGAAATCACCTTAATTGGCTAATTATTGTGTCTCGCATGCACCGAGGAACAAGTGGCTTCGTTATTGGATTTAATGTCGAGACACGGTTTGTAAATGTACGGATTGCCTATTAAAATAATTTTTAATGTCCTTCCGCGAACGTGCAGGTTTAGACTCGGAATTAATAAGCAAGACTTGAAAAATATAAGGCTACCCAAAGGCTACTAGAATTTGGACAGAAACTAGAAATGTCTTTGAACCCGGTCAACCAGAATTTCTGATACGATCAGCGGTAGGGCTTCGGCCTGGCTAATCTGGCAAGGATTGAGTACGCGAGACTGTGCTTAGTTGCGCCCTTCATAAGTATCCTTCGACGAACATGTGATCGTGATAATGACGTGTTTGGGAAGATGCTGACATAAGACCTGACTCGTCCGTCGCCGTCACCAGCATTGGACCACTTTTCTTGAAGCCTTTTATGAATTGCTATCAACTTTGTGTCTGCGACTTTGCGCATGGTGTAGACTCGCTTATGGAAAGCAATCCGAGCGATTCAGACGAATTATTTTTCTCTGATTGCCACAAGCCACGGTTCTCGTGCGTTCAGGAGAGTATCTAGAAATTTCTATCGTCGTACAGAGGCTGGCCCGTACTCAAATGGTCGAGGTTTTTGAAGGTAACCATGTTCCAAGGGTGGTTGGCGAGCGCGGTTCAGGATCAGTCTGGGAAGAATACTCGGTGAGCAAAAGTGCACATGCAGCTGCGTGACTACGAGCTGATATTGAAGCAAAGCCATCAGATTCGACAGAGCCCCAGAGGGCGTAGATAAGAATGTGCATACCACCACCTCAACTTGAATATTTGACTACAGCCATCAGGTCGTTATTCGTCGTCAATATTTTGATCAACGCGATCCTCTATTCACCCTCCGATTCAAAGGAGTCCACTTCAAAGAGCCCTTAGAGGTGATCACAAGCACCGAGATGGAGAAGCTCACCCCATTCAATCACTAGCTTGTTCCCAAAATGTTCTAGCCGCTTTTTAAGGAGGGCCTCTGACGATGCTTTTCGCCTCGCCCCAAAGTCCGTTTCCATGGTCACACGTATGATGAACCTTGTCAGCTCTGGAAATAGCTTTGAAGTGCGCTCTGACAGTTGCTTCCAGTCGAATGACTGGTCCGCCGCAATTTCATCAGCCTCTTCGGACCGTGCAGCGTAAAAGTGTATCGTGAGAGACGTCATTTTCGGAGCTGGTGGGAAGACCTCTATGACCTTACGGCACCAGTTCATTGGGAACATTGATTGAGAGGGCAGACCCAGCGGGATAATGAAAAAAGACAAAGACATCAATGAAGGAAAAGTCTGATTTGTGAAGTGCGGCGTTTTTTCCCCGTAAGAAACTGTTGATAAATGAACAAAGATTTATTAGATATATAGGGGCTACGCACAAGTCTCTCCACTACATGGTGGTTGAAGGATCAGCTCCTGGAGTGACTCGGAGGAAAGGGTGAAAAGGTGAGCGAACGCCTTCCGGGAGAACGGGGGGAGGTCTTCGCAGCGCATGAACTGAAGATTGGTGGGACTTGACACTGCTAGTATATCATCAACAAGCCAGTCCATTGAAATTAAGCATTCTTCGAGCGATAGTCTACGAAGGTTTGTCATGTCACCGGTGAAGACAGGGGACTGTCCAGAGCTGGGGCCCGCCTCATGTATGTGCATCCCTTTGATAGTAAGAACTTCTATCGGCGGGAGGAGTCCGAAGAACTCCTTCGCGTCAGAGACGGTCGAAAACCTTCCCGTGAACTCTACTTCTTTCAGGAAACAAAACTTGGAGATAAACTGCCGCGTTTCCAGTGTGCAGGATGTCGGAAGTAACACATGTAGAGTCTTCCAGACTAATTTATGAGCCCGCGGCATGTCAGGGAGCTGAATATCTGGAGGATTGGGGCTAATCTGCGAGACATGAAACACGAATTGCTCGATCTCCTCGACCGGAGACGGCCATGCTGCCGCCTGGTCAACAGGGACAGACATCACGCCAGGTTTAAATGCTACCTCTCTGACGTAGAGAGGTACCTGGGGTAAATGGGATCCTATGTCACACCAACGGATGAAATCGTTGTCGTACGAAAAAGTTGCAGTCGAAAAAAGATGTCGTAGGGAAGCCGCACGCCAGGATTTGGAAATACACGATGACGCTAGTAAGGACTCCTTGTCGTCCGCATTGTTTTCGACGATTGTGTCTATCAACTCTGGGGGGAGCGCGTTTGCAAGTTCTGTTACTCAGATATGTAGACCGTAAACCTCGCCGGTAATCATGATCACGCACCACTCTGAGGATTCATTATGTCTACCACTTCTTGTTGCGACATCATGCGTACTCAGCGTATAGTAAGTTAGAGCTGCGCCTTCAGAGTTTGATGGCTTCAGGAGGTTGATGGTCAAGAGTCAGCAGGGTCACGTATGACTGTCAGAAGAAACAAGCTGTCGACGGATCACGGAAATGCCGGGATTTTCACAAAGGAACGCGAAGACATTATCATTACATCACTGTAGTAGTTATGCAAGAATTCGATCGGAGCCGAGGGCATGCCTTCTCTCCAATATCTTTTACTTGAGGTGGTGACAGAAACGTGGTCCTTGAGGATCCGCTTGAGAAAAGTAGTAAAGTCTTCTTCTCCCGTGACGGAGGATTGCAGTGGCGAGTTTGATTCACACGGACCAGCCTCACACTGACAAGCAAGATAAAGCCCTGTTGACAATCAGCTGCGCTTGAGAGTTGTAACTTGGTGGCCTTATGGTCTAGTCGCATGATTCCTCGTTTGGGTCATCTTTAAAGTGTTCACTCGTGTCGAGGAGGTCCTGGGTTCAATTCCCAGTGAGGCCCTTTTTAATCCCACTGCTCATTCATGGTCGAACGAAGCCTGAAGGCTGAAGGTCCAAGGATGTGAAATGATTACAACAGTATGTACAAACATTAGAATCCGGTAGCCGGAAGCGTTTTCCCATCCAATTTAACTTTGTCATCCAATGTCTTTTTGAAGCCGGAATTCGAGGAACTTCCAAGGTTTGAGTTCGTCTAGTCCACGATTCTGTTCATACGATTTAGTGTATGGTTTTCGGTTATAAATTCAACTTGCCGAAATTGCATTAGATATATGTGCAAGAGCCCTATAGAGGCCTTCCGGTTGATTATTTTCAATGTGGCTACTATTCAGCGGAATAAAAGGGATAGTCTATATATCCTGTCGCAACTTCCCCTGTCAAGTAAAATGTCGAACGATTGTACGGCGTAAGGGGTAAATTCTTCTTTAGTTTCACGGTGATATCAGGCTGCAGAAAGACTACTATCAGTCTCATTGACCATGTTGAATCATACGAATGGAGACCCACGTTCGAGATGAAGTATCGCCCAAAAGCAATGATGTCCCCTTTGGTATCAGCAGTCTCCATAGCGCTCTTTCTGGTATATGCACCCGCTGAAATGAGCGGCCTCGGTGCCCATATGTCGCGTATAAAATCATTCGACTCGCGCGCATCTATTTCATCCAGACTCCTAGTCGTGATGCCCGTAACCCTGGGCTCCACTAGGTGGATGTACGCGAGGTCCGGGTGTCTCTCCTTGATCTGGGAGACGTAGTATGAGAACGTGGGGACAGGATCCTTCATGCCCATGTCCATGAATGTCGACCACGGGCTCATCCTGACGGCTGTGCGCTGCGCGCCAACGGCCCTGACGACGGCGTCGATGACCTCCAACCCAAATCGAGCACGGTTCTCGATGCTCCTCCCGTATTCATCCGTACGCTGGTTGGATACATCCTGGAGAAACTGGTCGACGAGGTATCCATTTGCACCATGGATCTCGACACCGTCGAAGCCAGCCTTGTTCACTGCATCGGATGCTGCGCGCGCATAGAGCTTGTGGTACTCGTGTATCTCGTTGATGGTGAGCGCGCGCGGGGTTTCGGAGGAGCGGATTTTAATGGGGGAGGGACCGATGAGATCGAAAGAAGGGTCTTCTTCTTTGAGAGCGGAGTAGTCTGCCGCACGTCCCAAAGCCCAGAGCTGGCAGAATATGAAACTGCCTTTGGCATGGACAGCGTCGGTTACCTGTTGGATTGTAAGATAAGTTTTGAACATAGAAATTTAGCACACCTCTTTCCACGCGTCTAGCTGTTCTTGTGTCCACAAACCGGGTGCGTATTTGAAAACTCCGGCTTTCTGGGCGATGAAGGCTCCTTCTGTGATGAGGAGGGTGCCGGGATCGCTGCCTCTCTGCGAGTAGTACTCCTTCACGATGGAAACGTATGGAACGTGGCCTTTCTCCGAAGCCTTGTTTCGCGTCAGCGGGGCAAGCACGATACGGTGGTTCAGCGTAAGGTTGCCCACTTTGATAGGCTGGAAGAGTTTGGAATCGGACATGGTCGATAAATCGACTACTGGACGCGGTGACCTTTATAGTACTGTTGCGCGAGCGGAAATTCTTTTTCTTATCGAGTAAAATCGACATGCCGTTAATCGGTCCTTCGTTTAGTAAGGATTTCGGACGTTTCGTTCCGATGTTGTCATAGATTTTGGCCAAGTGTCTAAAGGAAGTGCGATTGACCGGGAGTCAGTCGTGCTCGGAAAGTAGTCGGTTTACCTTTTCCGTAGGGCAAAGCCTTATAAGAGCTGCGGCACTGCGGATACAGTAAATGTATATCGTGGCCATACAGTATGTCTCCTAAAAGATCAACGAAGCCTTAGTCGCGTCTTTCAGCTTCAACTAGAACTAGAACGGCCTACTGAGTATGGCTACTTGCGAGCCTACAATACCGTTGCTCGGCATATCGATACGATTGCAGGTAATCCATGTGCGGAGTTGTGAACGACTTGTTGGAAGAGATTGTCTAGTCGGTCGACTGAAAGTAAGGGGATATGTAGGCTTTTATTTTTGTCGTTCAATCGCCCTCCTGAAGTTCAGACAAGCCTCTTTGACGCCACCTATTCCTTCTCATTTTCATACTGAAGAGGCAGAGTGCTGCAGTGACGCGATGAGAAGAAAGTGAGAGGCATAGTACTCGCAAAATGAGAGAAAGCTCTTCATCCTCGCAACGATTATGCTGAAAAGGACACAGAATCACCAGCGTGTGCTCGTCAGAGGCAAAGTGGTACTCAGATATCGAGTCTGCAGCATCAGTTCGGTAAGCATAGAGACCTTCATTTAAAAGGCGTGTCGTCAGGCAGAAAAGTTCGCGTTGGGCAGATATATGATATTCGCCAAGTCAATAGTAAGGACCTATGTCGGCTTAGTGACATTATATCCTCCGGCTGTCCGTTAGAGCGTACCCGTTATTCGGCGAAACCTGTCGAACGGGTACTTCGACCAAGTTAAGCACCCATATTCTTCGCGTCAAGTTGTCCCGAACAGCTGCAATAGCCCAGTAAGAAGAAGGAGTCCTGGAGTCCTGCATCCAGAGTGATGCCATCCAGCTTTTTCGTTGTACGCAAATAGGAAATAAAGGAGCTCGACGTGGTAGCAAGAAGGAAGTCGGTTTCGGCTAACTCCGACACATCTCTTACCACCACCACCACCGCCATCATGATCCTTCTTGCAGAGAACCAGCGAATGGGACATGTGCATAAAACTCAACGTCGATGCACAAATGTGGGCTTTTTTCATAGCGAGTTGCCAACGCTACTAAAATCTAGGTACTAGCGGGAAAGGGTGAGTCTTTATTTTGCTTGTCCTGGCGTTCTTTGACAGCATATATTCAGCTTCCAGCTCGAACAAACTTATTCAGTGCGCTAGAATGGTATTCTCCAGGATCACACCAAGCCCAACCAGCTGTCGAACCAAGTCCAATTGTCCTGAGCCGCATATACCCAGGCAAGACGCCGCATTGAAATACTACATCCGACTTTGTAGGGAGCGCGACGTTGTGAACTGGCATCGCTGCGGTTGATATCCAAGGGATTCCGTGTGGGTCATTTGCGCTCCTTTGGCTATGTATATTGTAACATTTTTTACAGGAGCCTTTAGCAAACCTTTCTTCTCTCCTTTCACCTGGTAATTGAAGCTGGCGATGCTGTGGTGAGTAGTCGATTCTTCATTCGCTTCTTCTTCTAAGCGTACTTCAGCGCGTCCATCCTTGATGACCACGCAACGACAACAATCCGCTTTGGCCTGGTTTCCATACGAGCTCAGCATGCATCCGAGGTGTTACGCGGGGATGCGCAAGAAAATGGAAAGCTTGCCAACGCCAAATCCATTCTTTAACTGATTGATTTTATGTCTTCTTGAATGCCGCTATGAAGTGGGCACAACTCACTGACAAAGCAAATATATGGTCCTTCGCCTGCATCCCACCGTCCGCTTGCTCGTAAGGATGCCAAGCAAGGATGAAGCCCTTCCTCTATCAGAACTTATCAGAGATCATGCCAGAAGGGCCCCGAATGAAGTCCCTGGTCGTAGGGCCGGAACACTGTCGTGTCTCCGTAATGTTTACAACCAGTATGCGTCCACATAGCTTTCACAGATGTATAATAGAATGCCGAGCATCTAGAGTGGCGACACCGGCGAACGCATCCTGAGCTTCTCTGACGATGACAAGAAGCCGGGCCGCTTGGGGTGTATGCGAGCCTGTAAACGAAATGATCATCGACATTGATCGCACTTAGTCTGGCAGGACTTTCTAGTGTGACGTTTAGTAAGCTTACCTATTTTGAGGTTGCGACCGGCTTTCAATTTGGCCTGTAGGACTCGGAGCTGGTGCTTCTTGTTCCCAGATAAATGAATACCGTCCGTCCGTCAACTCCCTCCCTTAGCTGGCGATCTGCCCCAGTTTGGTCCCCGTTCGTGTCGCATCTCGGCATTGAATAAGTCTTACAGGATGATGCACGTCCAAATGATCACTGTGGAGCTGCTCCGGGTGTTTGAATTGACTTGCCCAGTGACGCACTTCTGATATGACAACAAGTTCTAGGGCTCTCAGATGTTCGTCCCGCTTGCCAGAGGTAAGGCCGGCAAAGGAGCACAGGTCCTGTTATGTATCAAGGCGATAGAGAAGCAGGCACAGTAGCAGAGGAAGTAGTTACTTCCATAGATTTTTGTGTTCTAGCCCTCCCTGTTTCTTGAGCCGTACCCGAGGTGACCGCCTACGGTACTTCAGCTAAAAATTCATAAAGCGGCAGTCACAACAATTAATTTCGTCCCAATCACTGGATCTGGTATACTACCCCGTCCCGCTCTGCGCATTCCTCAGTCCACTCTTCCACAATTTGCCTCAGGCTCATCGCTTACTCACAATCACTTCAAACCTGGCCCAGCCAACTAGTGGCCTTGAGGATCTACAAATGATCCGTATTGCCTGAAATCGTTATCATGCGGCAGGTCCGAGTTGACAGCAATACCGCGTACTCGTGTCTCATGAATTTAGTTTTTGTCGTAACCTTGAGCATTATTACAGGACACGCTCGTCTAAATAAATTTCAAACCGAATTCAGGAGTTATGTGACACTACTTACCTCCCAAGTGGGGGCTACGCTGAGGCTTGACAACGTTGAGCTTTGCGTGGAAGTGGTAGTGCTTGACTCAAACCAAACGTCGTCGGTTTGCTTTTGTCCCAATACGCGCACGTAGTGGCGATAATGAAGACTAGACAGTAAAAGTTAAATGTGATGACAGCAAACCGAAGTATTCCAACGCTTGCCTCCCTACAACCGATATCACATGGACTTCATAAATCGTTAGTTCAAGGCCTTGTTGACGTGAGGCGCTTCTTACATTGACAAGTTACGTTCATTGGAATCATACTACCAAGAAAAAACGATTAGTATGTGATATTAGTCGAGTAACAGCTGGGATCCACTGACAAAACCATGGTGTGCTTGAGAGTAAGATACTGTTTGAGAGTGAGATTCAAAAGCTATTCGCAACCTTGAAAGGGGAGTCTCACTAAGATTAAACTAAAGAGTGCTGACAAACTAGTCGCAAGTCCCCGGTTGACAGCGAAAATTATCAAAGAATCGATGATAGTCTCGGTTCTGGGCTCTGGAAGTCAACGAGTGTATGGGGTAAAACTGATATGATGTTAAGACGCACGATTTGAAACCTGTGCGGCTTCTATTCAACAGAAAGCAAAGGGAGGCCGTTATAGAAACATCGCATAATGCTGCCGCGATCGTCTGTATAATAGCAAGAATCTGAAGAAGGCTGCTTAGGTCAAGTTCCGATCAATATTTGTTTTACCTGATCTGATTTATTATCCATCCCACTGACGGTGGATCGCCTTGCGCTATCACAGGACGTTATATTTTGGCAATATGTAAAATCAATCTAGCTCACACGCCGACCGTCTGGGCTATGAAGTAGTGCAGTGTGCAAAGACGAATTTCAAGAAAGTAAAAAGAAGCGCACCAATTCCAGGAGCTTTGGGCGCCAGCGAAAATCATTCAGAAGGAGATATATGATGGTAGGGACGCTGAAATACCTATATTCATTAGTGCCATAATAGCCTGAAACCCGAGTTCAACAGGGGGGAAGCTATTCCTGATCTAGTTGACGTACCACCGGGGCCGTGCACCAACGACTATGTTGGCTGACTATCCTTTGTAGGTGAGATAAAAGGGATGCGGCAGGTGAACTGCTTACTGGTCCAGATTTGTGACACAAAGAAGCTGCGGTTTCAAATCAGTGAAATGTGATAGCCCCAAGCCCCAAGCACATATACCACTGTGCAATGAAAGATACGATATACTGAATATGTTGAGTTCTGAGAACAATAGCATAGAAAACACTCACATTGGAAGAAAGAAGTATCTGCGAAGAACAGAATTCAGACAGATACACAATAATTTTGGCAAATGATTCAGGCATACAATAGAGGACCTACGAGACAGATTGTAGGGCTATCAGGTAGACATAAAAGCTCCTTTACTTGAACACGTACGCAGGGAGATTATCACGATTTTCGAGGTCGTCGAAGTGATCTATCAAACTTTCGTAGATCCATTTGCTGAATGCACAGATTTGAATGGTCGAAAAAAGGCTACAGATGTCATGTCAAACAAAAGTCATATTTCCGAGTTTATTTCGTACGCGAGGAGAGAGACAGTCACGCTAGCGCGCGACAAACTATCATGCCTCCCGAAGCGGCGAAAGTAAAGGAGAACCAAGACCTGTACGACCGTCGAAAACAACGTTAACCTCAGAATAAAGGCTAGAGACTTGCCAATGAGATGCCATAGAATCTTGTCACAAATATCTTCAATGAGTATGCCTAGAGTCTAAGGGAGCAGCGATGTCACGTACATCATGTCGATCGCAAAGGAGATAAGTAGATAGCCATAATTTGGTTCTACAGGTGTCTTCATAGCAGCGAAAGGTCGGAATCGAAATTGTACGTACAGAACCAGCTTGGGTCTGTGGAAATGAGGAAGAACGGAAGCTGAAGAAGAGACACCAATATATATTGGGCAAGTCAATTGAAAGGCCATTAACCGGTGATTCCAGCTTCACAGCCAAAGAAGGCCATCATGGGCTGTGCTTGGCTCGGTCGTAAGTGGCAGTTAGTAGCCACATATCTGGATTAAGCTTGAGATGCATGGTACACTATGACGATGATAGTTCCCGTTCATCATATCTGGTTTCGTAGTGAAGGTACTTGTTCTTTCCTCGGGTGCTTGATTCTTGTAGGACTACTGCAAGTGCCAGTCACAAGCGCGGCAATGATCGATTGTGCTCTCTGATGTCTGGTTCTTTACTACCGGAGACAAAACTATCCGGATGGCCTCAGTCCCTAATAATTACCACAGTCCGTTGATTCGGTTCCATTACTGAATGGCGTAAATATAGGTTAGCAGCAACGGGAATTCCACATTCTTCCCACCGCTATTGCCAACATACCGTAGAATTTCTACGGTCTACCCTTCGATAAGAGGGTGCCTTCCGGGATACTTTTAACGTAGCAATGCAAAACTTTCCACATCATCTGGAGTAACGAGGATATGGCGCATATCCACCGGTGGAGGTTCCAGCTTATCTTCCCGTAGTTCGCTGAATGCATCATTGCGGGAGAACCAAATCACTCAAACAGAGCATTCTTGTGTGTATTGCTTGGCTTCATGAATTTGTCCACATCAATTCCAAGATCAATTCCAAGAGATCATTCAGCGCCTTTAATGTGCATCGGAGGATCCAGCCTCCTAATTCGAGGTACTTGTGGCTCCTCGGAGAACACCTAGATGAGCGGATCCAGCATATAATATTAACAGAGGACATGGTTCGTAGGTACGAAGTTCGTCCGAAACTCCTAATGCGGTCCAATTCTACATCGTATCCATCGGCTCTCATTGCTTCACACTCGGAAAATAAGCGCTGAGGTTTGGAGGGGATGGGGGGTATTATGATCGCTCACACCTTGTTACGTCAGTATCAAATGAATGTATCCGGTTCTGCGTGAAAAGTTGCATTCTAATGATCCTGAAGATGTCGTCGAACACAAGGTAGCGGTGATCTGTCCAACCGCTGTATTTCTAAGAATACAAATTCATATACGTCCTTCGTAGCGGTCGGATGCAATTGAAGTCCGATAAGAACAGATAAACAAAGTTCGGGATGGCTCGGATTGGAAAGCCCGAACAACTTATGTAAGTGACCGATGAATCTTCAAGGCGGGGTGGACAATTTTTCTTTAAAAAAACTCGGATTGAATTGTAAGCGCTTAAGCCCTCGTCTCGGACCGACACCGACCTGGTCGGAATACCATGATACTGTGTATGGGCAGAACATATGATATTGGTAAACGCGGCAAGGAAAAGTTACCGGTCATGGCCAGTCTCTCCTCCTAAGCGGTCTGCCTATGCCTTCTTGAGGTTTGGAGGCATACATCAGTCACAATATCAGGGCGAATTCTGTCTTGCTAGTGGAAATATATCAAGTTTACATGTACAATGCCTGAAATCCCCCCCCCCCCCCAAAAAAAAAAGCTTATTTTTTTAAGCAGCCTCAAGGGCGACTCGGATGAACCGACCTACCTGGTGTTCCGGAACAACAGTCCGGAACCCCCTTGCTCGGTGTCAACTCATTTCACAACCAGATAAAACCCGAATCACAAGGTCCCGAGGTGCCTTACTCAATGAATCAAAACGCAAGAAAGTCAAAAGAGGGTTCAGATACTTATGCCTGACCTAGGTTTGATCAGAGATCTTTGCCTCCAAAAACCGTAGAGGCCGAGGTCTTCATACTATTATTTTTTGGGACACACTGCCATACCTTCAATATACTTAGGCAATGATATCCACACTGGTTTGACTCTGACTCTGGGGGCTTCTTAATGTAAGCCAACTCCTGAGAAATTTGTAGCCGCACAGACACTTGTTTGGGTAGCAGCTGTAACTTGGGAGAACACGGAGAAATACACTTGTTAGAGAGGGAAGAAGCATGGTGTTAAGCCAAGGACTCGGAACTTAAGAACAGATTCCTATATGCTATGAATGAATGATAGACTACAGACAGGGATCCCAACAAAGACCGTACTGAAGACTTGGGCACTGAGATCTCCCTCAAGATTGGACAGAGACACCTGGACTCGGAGCTTTAGTGGGTATGACATCATAGATTGTGAAGAAGGAGATGAGTAGAGGTTTGTAAATGGAATATGTTCTATGTAGTATGTATATGTGACAGGTTAGAAGGAGGAAGAGCGGAGATGTGATCACTGATACAGAATCGCACACGGAGTGTTCAAGGTATTTCCTCAGGTAACCAGCTTCCAATGCGGGGTCTAGTTCACTCGTATATTTCACAAGGGTAAAGGGAAGAGGGCTACAATGTATAGATTGCTCTACCTAGTCAACTATGTAGGGTAACCCTGAAGCCAATTTGAAGCGTTCACCAAACTTGAAAGAACAAAGATGCCAATCGATTACATTTGTCATTTTTGAAATAAACACTCCTTCAAGCGGCTGTTTGACTTACTTTCTCCTTGACGGCCGCGGCAATCTCAGGAGACCTGCAAGTCAAAGATACTTCGTAAGGCTCGGGGAATCTGAGCGCTTTATGAGGCGCAAAACACGTGCAGCTAGTAGGAGAAATCATACGTCACCAGACCAGATGTGTAACTGGGATCAAAGGGAAACTCTTGTCCGTCAGGATCTTTGGGTTTTTCTACATTGAGTGTTGCCATTATACCAGCGATTAGCAGGAATAAATTGTTCTCGCCAAGGTAGCGACCGGGACAAGCTCTGAAACCGTAGTTAGTAAACGATCGAACACTTGATCCTGGGATCCGCACCGGCGTCCAAAGCCGAAGGCATAGGAAGTTGGATCAGCGGCTGTTTGGTTGACACATTCTTGAAGATGTCTCTCCGGAGCAAACACTGTGGCCGGAATGCCACTCTTATCATCAATGGAAATAGCCCTGATAGAAAATTAACCATGTGCATGCTTGTGCAGTACATTACATACGTACCAAACGTTCGGCATAACAATTGTACCCTCGGGAATGTAATATCCTTAATTCGGTAAGCGACTGAAAAGGAATAACCAAAGAACTGACCTTTGTAATAGTCGGCTTGATTCGATTTTCGAGCGATACTCAAAGGCAGAGCTGGCCTCCAACGAAGGGTCTCTTTCATCGTCGCTTCAACATATGGCATACTTGGACGATCACGAACTGAAGGCAAACGGCTGTTGCCAACTATGGAATCGATTTCTTCCTGTATTTTCCGCTGAACATCGGGGAAAAGAGCCATAGCGACGATAAATGATAGTATCGAAGCGTAGGTCTTTCGATCGACCGTAAGAAATTGTAGTTTACGTGATTTATGAGACTCACGCTTTCACCTCCCGCTGAAACTCATGATCAGTACTGTCATATCGTCCTGGCCTCGAAAGTTATAGCTCACCACCGTACATCGCACCAGCAGCCCAGCGTACGAGGTGATCTTGCTCGTCCTTCGATGAACCAGAGATCTCGGACTCAAAGTTCTCCAGACAGTCGCGAGTAAAAGATGGACGGGCAGTACCACTCGCCATTTCGCGCTTGACATGCTCGAAAGGACGGCTGATCATTGACCATATGAGATTTCGTCCATATGTAGCCGTCCTCGGAATGCTATTGAAGGGTACCCATGATGGGAGGTATCTCACTAACCAAAAAATGACGATTAAGCGTGACCTTGAAAAAATTGAAGTTGTTTGCTCACGCGCAGGAAGTAGGTCGACAAGATGGGCTCCAGGTACAGTAGATTTTCCGATCATCAACATAGTTGTTTCGGCCTCAGTGATATACTAAGTCGGAATATCATCAGAGATTTTAGATGTATTACCCATAGTCACCACATCAAAAGAAGCTTACGATATCTTCGGGGGTTTGGAGCGAAATTCCGTACGTTACGGACATAATGATACGTCCCGCTGTTCTGAGGGTAGGGCTTCAGAAGACATCATTTGGATATGACAACGAATTCTCACAGTCTTAATTGCTTCACGAATGATGAAGGAGCATCGAGAATACTGCTCAGGTACAGGGCGGTGGCATCCTCTTGAATGCTATGGTACTGCTTTACCGATTCGGAGCTCAACGACATGTGGCATAGCTTCCTGTGTTGCTTGAAGATCGGGCCATAAGGGAGCATTGGTATACTCTTGAAGAATTTCAGCTGGAGTACACTGATAGAATTCTATCACGTACATTGTTAAGGCCCATCATGTCACCCGCCATGACGAAATTTGGTCTATCTGAATAGATATTGGCCCTGTCATTCAACAAGTCGATGACAGCCTCCATAGTGTTCAGCACAAGAATTCCGCGTCCCACTGCCTCCACATAAACTATGTCACCTAGTCGAAGGATGCAAACGACAGTCAAAAACTTGATAGTGAAGCGCCAAGACAAAATGTACCGAATCTCTTCTTCCATTCCGTGAACCTAATCCAGGGGTATTGAATAGGGATATCGAATAGATTGCCGAGGAGAGGCTTTCCGGGAGGACCGGGGGGCAATGGTAGGCCTCGAGATATCAACTTGTACTTGACACTACGGCTCCATAAGTGTAGGGCAATGCAGACGAGCAGAAAGGCAGTTATGTCAACCGGATTCAAAATCATGGCTCGCAAGTTGAACACAAGTTCAAAGTACAAGCTACAACTCTCGAAAGACGGGGGAGGAATGGTGGTTGGAACATACTTCTTCACGTACTTAAATCACGACAACTAGGATGCCGTCCGCCGAGCTAGCGACTTGGCTCGCGAGCTGGCTTCCTGCTATGGAATCTAGCGTTAGAACGTGAGCCATCAAAAGAACCAACGGTTTGCTGAGAGAAGCAATTTCAGGCACGTGGCACGGCCGCATCCGATCGTCGCAATTATTGATCATCAACACCCACCAACTTCCACCTTCTACAGAGTACCATCAGCGGGCAAGGCGGACGAGATACTTTTCTGATTCCACAATGATCTCCTCTTCTAATACCGGGCTGTACCAGTCATGCTACTGGATTAATCTGTCTTACTACAGGTATGTTCCGATGGGGGCCCTGTTGATTTTGCGGATATCTATCTGAGTGGCAATATAGATCAGGTCCGAACTTCAATCAGGTCGATATATGGTCAACGTAAAATCTTTTACGATGTCAAATCCGTGTGAAGAAGATCAAGTCCGTGTACTGCTTAAAATCGCTACCTTTTCCAGGACTAATGACTTTCAAACATGTTTGCCGCTCTAGCATATATTGCGCATCACCTTGAGACACTCTACCTATTTACTCGATCTGATTACAAAACCATTTTCTTTCCTGTGGTAAATGACTCTTTTGCGTCGTGCTGAACATCTCATTTGACTATCCTATTTATCTATACAGCTCATCTTCTGTCTGGCGGTGTCTGACGGGTTCAGCCTGAACTCGTTTCTGTGGACTATCGTTTGGCTTTGGTTCCAACTTCTTCAGGCCAACGTATCCAATCAAACGTACAGCGGTCTAGAAGATAAGATGAATAAACCGTGGCGACCTCTTCCTTCGGGAAGAGTCACCCCTGCTCAAGCGCGGGTATTTCGATGGTGTCTTACCGTATTTTGTCTTGGACTGTCGTCTGTGCGCGGTCGCGTAGTGTTATTCTCAAGCGCCGGGCTTACGCTTGTCGAAATCCTACATGACGATATTGGTCTCAGCGGAAACCTCATTCTGAAAAACCTCTGTAATGTCGGAGGTTATACAACATTTGAACTAGGCGCTAGTGCTTGTTTCAGTTTGTGGTATCCCTTTCGCATCTCTGTTTTTGCTCATCCGAATGTTAGGTTCCGCGGGTATTTTGGACCGGACATCGATCACAGCCCTGTTATGCAGCGGCGTCATCATATTCACCACCATCTCAGCCCAAGTGAGTAAAACATTCAAGATATTGAAAACCCCGTTGAATCTTGATATTACAAAGGACTTTGCGGATGTGGAGGGTGACAAGCTGTCGGGTCGACGTACCTTCCCGATTGTGGCCCCAGAAGGTTCTCGTTATTACATCCTGATGACTATACTCTTCTGGTCCGTTTCACTCATAAAAGTATGGAACCTAGGCCCTGCTTGTGGTTCCTTATTTTTCACTTTGGGAGCATATGTTGGGTTTCGATTCTTTCGATTCAGAGATAAACAATCCGACTCCTCCAACTATATTTGGTACAATGTCAGTGTATCCAGTCTGACTTACACCTAATATCTCATACTCCAATTAACAGATCTGGCTTGTAGCAGCCCACACTCTGCCATGTAACACCAGAACACATTTCTTGATTTGGTGAGGGATCAAAGATAACGGTAACGAAGTATACCTCATCTGAGGCAAGGACTGAGATCATCCATGTGTAAATCTTTGTCAACAAATGAAATTTCACGAAGTCGTCGATTCCAATGATCGAAGCAAGCGATGCTCCGTCATCGGCTCCGACTTATCTATACCATCAGGCTCAGTTGGAGCACAATGAGTACGCCATCGGATCGTATAATCGTCTTATTGGTCCGTTCCACCTAAGCCTGTCTTGAACCATCGCGTTTCAGGCCATAAACGTGAGTACATAATGATATATATGTACGAGACTGCCTGAGGTACATCCGAAGAAAGCTAGCACCGATACCACCCTGAGCAACCGTGCAACCCGCGCTGTGGTCACCATGCGATGCCGGATTACACACTGTACGAATTTGGTAGAATATTCTCGCTCCGGCCCAGTTTCCCCCCCCCACCAGGTTATCTCTTCGTACATACATCATCCATGATGCTTGTAGGGCGTCGAAATTACTTCATACTCGAATGTCCCGTGATCGGCTCAGGCCATCCCAAGTGCTTGTTGATCCACTTGCTACTGGATGCGCCCTTCACTGGTTCTTTCGTAACTCGAACTTACTTTGTGGCTTATTCAACGTGATTCAGCTGACATTTACTTGTGGCTGATGGTGTATATATTTAAAGCTATGCTGACCACGATAGCTATCACATGTCCCCAAGTTCCTGAGGTTCCGAAATATGGCGCATAGTATCTCCTCCACAAAGGTTCCTACCTTTTCGCTCTCTTCGCAGTTGCGATACAGCCGTCCTTGACGCCCAGTGCGTGGCTCACTTCTTCACCAATACCCCGTTTCAGCCTCGGTGGATTTAATTACCTCGTTTGATCATTGGATTTCAATGCGCAAGCATATATGATACTCGAGTTGGTTCACAAACCAAAGTTGTCGTGATTTCGATCACAGCTGTCGGTATTCGTGTACTTCTTGCTGCTTGACAGTTAGCGGAATTTTCGTGGATGAGGAAAGAAGGCTCAGACTTTGTCATAATTTATCAACCAGGTTTGAGGACTCCTTTAACCACACAGAAGGCCTCCGAGATCGCTGGAATAGCGTACACCAGCCACAGACGTATCTTCACATGACCAAATCCATATATCACTCTTCTCTTGCGAAAAATATAGGTCATCGTTATATAAGTTGCGCCCAAATGGCTGTAACTACATGCGGTCGAAAAGTTATGAAAGCGCATCTGAGGTTATCCTGCGACTACATGTGATGATGGCAGGTCTCAGGCCAATCGCTATCACCGCTAGACCTCGCAATCCTGTGATTGGAATTAAGTAACCACAACTCGATTATCCTGCCCTGCCTTTGTGGTAACAAATTGTTTAAGTCCGAATATCCATTCTCTTTGCGATACTTAGCGTTCCGGGAGCGGCCCGGCACTGATGGAGATACCATCAGCGGTAGTATACAGTGGAAATGACTAAAACAACCGTCGACCCTTGATCTACCAGCTACATATCACCTCAGGCTCCCCATTAGCTGTGTTCCAAACTCCTTGGTTGTTTAGATCGCCCACTGCGGAATAGAGGCGTAGGGTCGCGACAATGCAGATCGCCAAGCACTGGGGCAAAACGGATGTCCATGAACTTCCTCGATTGGATTAGACTGATGTTATAAACCTTATCGCAGCTGGCTATCATCCACTATCATCGTTCGAGGGGCATGATATTTACTGCTGAGCGGTTTCGTCATGATGATACTAGGGATCCAGATTCCAAACAGTGTTCACGTCGTTCATTGTGAGGTTTCAGGACTAAGGCGTCAGGTTCTCATTAAGTGTGTTTCTTGCGCTTATATGGGCTGACAATTATCATTGTTGTTGTCTTCATACAATGACGAGTCCTGGTCGTATGCACTATTATCAGTGTGCCATAGCACTGGCTGGCCTACCAGACCCGGCTGATGCTGGATCATATGTCACCATCTTTGCAACACATGGGATGGCATTTGCTAATGATGCTTTTTTAACACGACACATCCTCCCCATTGTCCGAACTATCTCCATTGTATTCCAGAGATTGCCGCTGACAAGCCCGACTTATTCGAAGGGTGAGTTTCGGGCGAGTTACTGATCTAGGTAACACCGAGGCATCCCGATTGAGGCGCCCTGTCACGTAAATACTTCTTTCTTGAGGCTCTCATCCAGAAATCCGGTCTTCCTCTTCTCTCTGATGACAAAAATGCCAGGATCGCGGGGCCGGACTCTACTTAAATGAATTGTGCGATAATATGGGTTACTTCTGCTGCAAACGCGACATGGAGGATAACCACCAGTTATACAGCACGTTATGCTCTATCACGTCTCCTCGATGTTCTCTTGTAGGAAGCATCGCAAACGTTCGTAAGTCATCCCCGACGAGACAGTAAGCGCCTAGACGTAATTTGAATACATCTGGTATACCCTGAATCAAAATGCCATCTTTCTTCCATCTTGAACAGCTCCATGTGCGAATGCTATGCATGGTCATGAGGACAATAACTATTCAGTAACTTTAGGTCGTGCACAAACTGCATGGTTGTACTATTGGTATCAGCACCTATTGTTAATCACACAAGACCCAAGCCCGTCGTACAACTTTTTCAGTGTCACACGCAAGCAATAGCATTGGTGACGCTCCTTCGAAATATGTAGTTGCAAATATCTTCCACTGTATCGGTGAAGCACTTCGGAGATCCTGCGAAGAAAACAGTAGATAAATGGTATCAGTCTAATACAGACTGATACCATTTATTTACCAATTTTCATACAGAATGGCACACGAGAAGTTGATGTGGGTAGGCCTAAAGCCATATTTTTCATAACATCTGGCAATTCTGTGAAGTTTGAACTAACTGCAGTAGGCAACTCGTACCGTTTCCTTTAATCTCCACGCTCCTTGGCTAGTCATACGGTCCGAGTCTGGTATTGACAAGGATTACTCATGCATAACAGACTCATGACGCCCCTCCGATTTCCTCAGTGACATGGAAAAACCTTGGTCAGAGCCGATAAATTGGAGAGTGTCTGAATGTGTCAAATCAATTATATGGTCGTGCGTGGAGAAAAAGAGGTAGCGTCGGGTGTAACCTTGTTCTCCAGTCTCAACTCGGACTGTACGGCGAGTCGTGGAGAAACTTGTGGTGTGACACTGGATAGGCATCAGCACTGCGGTGAGGTGTTGTATGACTGGGATTATTGGATCCGATAACTCACATATATTGAAGGACCGGCGTTTAACGATGGGACCCGATTCTCAATGATTCGTGAGCGGAGTGAAGGTTTCAATTACGGACCATGGCGAAAAGGCATGTCGTAAACGCCGCTTTGCTGGTGCCCTTAATGCTTACTTTCAGCCATCGTTGTATCAACGTTTTACGTATTTTTATCCCATCTGGTCATCGGACACCCACAGCCGCCAGGATTGATAGCGGTATTGTGAACCATTGGCTCAATATATCCTCCGTGATGTGCACTGCCAAGCGCGCGTTATTTTGTAGTTGAACATCGGCGCAATGCTTTCTGATCGACTGGGAATCCGTGGCACGGGGCACTCAGATATCTCGTCTCATCCAGGGTCACTCTATGAGGTATTCCAGATCTGTTAAGCTTGGCGGTCGCGGAAATCAATCCACCAGTCGAGACTCGGTACTGTAGGGTTGAGATTCCAACGCGAGCTGCATTCGTACGTGCACAGCTGGTTTAATTATAGAGCGAGTCCTCATCGGGTCAGTAATACTTAGTGTATGAATTTGTCCCAGGCTTTTTTAGAAGTATGAAACAGGGTGAAAAGTCAGATAGATTGGCAAGCAGAGTAAGCTTTGAAAGAATTATAGACTGGTGCGTCGTGGTGGTTGTTGGGATTTTGCTGGAAAGTTCTAGATAGGCAATCCGGCATCATGCCGAGCGTTGATGAGTAAGCACGAAAAGAGCAGAAAGTTGTAGTAAATTCTAGATAGTAGGCTGAAGTAGTATAAATACAAGCTCTGTAGGAGCTGTAGAATACAAGGTTCTTCCTATCCAGCCTTACCAGCCTGGAGTCTAACCTGCGCACCAAACCTGATTCCCAACAGTGGTGGTGTTACTGGCGCCAGGTCCCAATGAGGAACAAAGATGCTGTCGGACTCGGCCCGTATTGCCGGCTAAAATGAACCCTGATTTGAAATCTCTGAGTTGACCAGAACCACGTTCCTTATTGGGACCTGGCGCCGGTAACACCACCACCAGCGACTCTCCACGCATTTATCGTGATAAATCTCTCTGAATCCCAACCCTTGGACTTGAATCTTGAATATCCCACATATGATCTTCCGACCACCTAGGATTTCTGGGGATGGAAGGACGTCCAGCCGCCGCTTACGCGCCGCGACGGAGTCCTTTCTTCGTGGCTCTTTCTCGATGTTACAAGTCTCGTTCGGTCCCAGCTTCGCTCCCCTCGCAGCAGCCCCCCTTCCTCAACACCTCCCTGGGTCCGTGTACGTACATGACGTCATGGCTTATCACTGTTTATTTTGTCGCAGTTCTTGTCTTGTCAGCAATAGCAATCTCTGAAACACGATTCTATATGTCTTCCTACGTCATGCATTTGTTTTCAGATACTCAACATGTGGAGATCCTTTGTCGTTTTGCTAAGTACGTTTATGAAGTACTTCGAGTATTTGTTCAGGTCCTGCTGCTTCGTACCGACTAGTTACGTCCTGACTACATCCTACCTTACTGCTCTACGTTGTATATGTCCGCGCATAGTCTCCGAATCGTTATTTGTACACATTTTTGAGGTTCCTATGACCTGTGTCAGCCTGTGTAAGTTTGTGTGTCCGTTCACAAACTGAATGACATACGAAAATGCTTACATACGTGTATGTGGAACCGCACAAAGATACCCTAATCCGTGAGACAGACTCAACAGTGTGGTTGCAACGGCATGAGTCTTTGTGGCCACAGCGCATGGCTCGCCATGTCAGGGCTGTGGGCCCGGCCGTTCCTTATAGGGACCTTGCGCCGGTACCAATACCACCACTTGTGATGTTGGACCTACTAGCACCTGCTGTGCAATGCTTCCATTAATAGTCGGAACACTCCAGCTGTAACAACACCGTAACAATGGAACTCCCGAATCTCACAAAGTCATCCGATGATATCGTACACTTCTCCGTTGCTATTGACACTAGCTCTCCCATGATGGCAAAAGGCGAAGCAAACTGAATCATGTCGGGCTTGAGAATGGGCAGTCTCGGTGGCAAATTTCTTATTCGTGGTGTTTCCGTCATCATATGCCATGATCTGAACGGGCATCCCGGCTCTATACGGACTCTGACGCATCGACTTTGCTGCCGCTTCATCATTTCCGGACGATGGGGTACTAGCCTTTTCAGGAACATTATTCTTCATTTAATTCACTCTCATCAAATTCATCCCACGATACGTTCCAGACGATGTCTCATGCACGCCTCCCACATGGCTGTGATGCTTTTGGGTTACCCTTCTCAAGTTGGCCACCCTTGATTTGTGATTATACACTGCGTCCATTCTTTGACCATGTTTTGCCGCTTCACCACTTCACGTCATTTGATTCCACCTTTGGGCGCACTTGATCATCTCCCGAGTGCCTCAATGAGCGAGAGTTATTTCTTGCGAGTATGTATCTATACGTTTTGATGCTTCACATATGTTTCGTAGCTCATGACCTTCTCCAATATGATCATAACACTGCTGGTTCGGAATGGGACCGGTATCACATTCTTTCACCGCCATCCTGTTGACTCGCGAGCTCATGACTGATTCGCAGACTGGACGAGTTCCACAATGGTTTGAGATCATTCTTGAAAGGGGGATTATCGATGGCTCAAATCGAGAATCCTTGTAGAGTCCTGGATATTGGGTAATGTTTAACGTGTATGACATGACTAAATCTGATGAGCGAATCAGCGCAGGATCTGGTGCATGGTATACCCGCACCTCTACGCACTTTCATGTCGTCTAATTACCATGGCGGCAGGGCTATTCAAGCGGCCCAGATGTTTCCACAAGCCGAGGTAGTGGCCGCGGATATTCGTCCTCTGCCAGTGCGGTTCGTTCAATCATCTTGTTCACCAAAAGCAGGGTCCCAAACAAAAGCTTGACTCGTATAGGCCCTTCCCTTCGAATGTAACTTTCCAAGAGCTCGACATCATCAATCCAGGAGCAGTAGAGCCTGGGAGTTTTGACGTCGTCCATATTCGGCTTTTGCTCTACCATGTACGTATCGTTTTTTGCAAGCATTATATCGTCATCCAGATATTCCTCAGATTCCGGAGAAGCGTATTAGCATTGTGTTAGAAAATGCGACACAGCTACTCAAACCAAATGGATGGCTTTTGATTGAGGAACCTGGGAAGCATCTCGGACATGAAGCCAGTAAGGGTCCCACTATGGTGACCTTTGAGAAAATGTACATGGAAATGCTTCATTCAAAAGGATTGGATCCTGTTATCGGCGAACATCTCGAAGAGCATTTACAGCGACTCGACTCGTTTAGCGATATCAACGTAACATGTGTGCCGCTCACGCTCACGACTGATCAGGAAAGAGCGGGTATTGTCCACAATTGGTCCGCCTCTGAATATCGACTTATTTTTTATTCCCAGGGTTGACATCAGAAACTCGTTCACTTTCTAATGCTTTGAGAATCACCATCGAAAGGGTTGCCACGGGTACTATTGGTGAGGATATGAAGTCAGCCGGTTTGACGCCAGAGATGCAGAAAGCATGGGCAGAGGAGCGTCGTGATCCAGCTTTCCATACCACCCACGACTTCTGGTTCATATGTGCTCGGCGAAAGGACAAATAACTTCTCGACGTATTCTTTTGGCGTCCTTGCGTGCGAAAACACCAATAAACCTGTACGCTTACTATTTCAATGACTTCTGTTGGTCTCGTAGCCCTTATGGCACGATGCAAAGTCATGTCGGCGACTTAGGGTTAGTGGCATAGAGTCGGTAACTTGTGAAGACCGTGACTTCGCAGAGAATATCTAGAGAGCGCGATCATGATTTAACCTTCAGGAAAAATGATCTCCTTCAGCGATGACGAGCATACGAACCGAAAGAAAGTCCTAAGTCTTACTGTCATGGTGGCTCTCGTTGCTGCGTCCGAAGAATTCCCGATTCTTTCCGAAGTATGCGGAAACGATAGAGGGTTTATATCAAAACGTAACTGGTCGTGAGCAATGCCAAATTGTCTAGACAGGGGCTTTACTCGGGGTTTGCTTACAAATTTTTGGACTTTTCTTCAACGGATCGTAGAGTCTGGTTTACGAGACTACTTCCAGCGTTCTCAGTTGGTCCTCAGTGCGTGTACAACTACGATATAAACGACCACCATCACCTGCATCACGTCCAGTCGTAATTTCCTGCTGGCCGAGTACCAAAGACGCCCACGCTACCGTCGAGCAGAAGCACCCAGGAACACCAAGTTAGATGAAGAGAATAACAGAAGATCGCAATCAAGTAGTCTTTATGGACGATGTAACGATTACAAATAGAACTCTTGAAGTACAAAGTATGTGGATTTCAGTGCCAGCGCTTTTTTTTTTTTGATATAACAGGCATTGTAGGAATTCCGCTTGATCACACGTTCTATGCAGGCTAAGAATCTTGGGGTGAGCAGTCTATACCTTCTTGAGCAAGTCTTTCCGCAACTGAGTGACCGTCGTAGATGGATGGCATTGCAGTGGTCCATGTTCTGGCGTTTCTGCTGCGCCTTCACACGACATGCACATTGCAAGGACGACAGCGTCGTGGGCCATCCCTTGTCCGCCCATTTTAGCCTTTTGACAGCCAGATTATGTGCCGAGAACCCTAGGAAGGCGCGCGCATCACTTTTAGGCGATACAGGGTACATTACATGCAACTGAAGTTTGAGGACGTCCTCTTTCGATGGCCTATTCTAGTCTCTTGTCAACGCGTCGCCTCAAAGTCATCCCGACCCTCCGGAGTCGATAGTCACTCTCACAATGCCACGGGTACCTGCCATTGGTTTATGTCGTTTTTCAGGAAGGAAGTATTCCCGCTTTGGAGATCGTCGGCTTTGAAGGCCTGTGCATCAACTCATTCTACTATGTTGGTGTTTCAGAGCTCTAAGGGCAGATATGATGTGCCTATTCGTCGTGAGAGCCGGATTCAGAGAGCACAGAGGATGTCTCAATGTTACATTGAGGCTACACGGAGGATGTTTTGGAAGTTCGTGCTCATTGCGTCGCTGGTCCAAATGTGTCTGACCCGATTGTGAGCAGATGTTCAAAAACAAATTTCAGTAAGAGACTCGGTTCAACTTCTTTGGAAACCCATTGTATCGATTCTACGACAAATTGTACTATGTGCGTTCCACAATGGTGCAATATGGACGTCACAAACTGGCCAGCTACTGAAAAAACCGAAAAAAAATGGTATTATAGGGAATCGTGTACTCCGAATATTAAAGGTATGGGGTTCCACCGGAAGTTTCCCAGGTGCACTTCAGTCAAAGATTTTTCGGGTCGGCGCGCCCTTATGAACAATGAATAGAAGCACTTCAATCTGGTGCCTCCGTTAGCGCGAATCTAGGTCATCAGCCCTGCATTCGAGGCACAGAAGGTCATTTGGTGAGAGTCATTCAACGGTTAGCGCTGATCCTTGTCCTAATCGTGGTATCTCCAGGCACTGATGACTACATGGACTTACTGATGGGATGTTGCACGAGGACCACGGTTGCTAGTGCCTTAGCTGCGAATTTACCGAAAATTAACCCACGTTTGTGGTCATTGGCCATCTGGCGTGGCAGCAGTTCAACAACTTGGGAGCTTTGTTTCATTGGTACGTTCCCAGTGGTCTATGGTCCTCTCGTTGATATAATTGCTGATATAAGACGGTAGGCTTCCGCCCCACTCTTGTTGATCTCTGCCACATTTACTATGATAGTCAAAGGCGACATTCTGCAATGGTCTCTCCTTTGGACTGCGACAGCAGTCACCACATACGCTCAAATAATCAACGGATCGATAGTTGTCAACAGTACCACTGGAGTACATCTCGCCTACCTTGACACTGGTCCGCCTGCGAATACGTCGTCGTACACCACGATCTTTGCCATAGCCGGAATGGTATATACAAATCGTAGATATCTTCCCCTTATTCTAATATTCATGTCAGATGCTGAGTGTTCGACAGTTATTTTCCAGAAAGTTATGAGTGTCGCTTCTTCTAATAGTGTACGATTTGTCGCCATACAACGCCGTCCCTTCCCTGGTTCTACGCCGTTCACTGATGAAGAGCTCAATGTTACATTAACGGGAGGCAGCGGTGACGAGCAGAGGAACTTTGAAATCGAAATGCGCGGCCACGAGATTGCCTCTTTTGTCGACATCTTCATCCAGAATTACAATCTTCCTCGTATATCTAGTGATGGAAAGAGTGGTGGCGCCTCACTTCTCGGATGGTCTGTAGGAGGCGGATATGTTGTCGCAGCGATCGCAAGTATCGGAACCCTCCCAGTCGACGCTCAGACTCGTCTTGGAGCGTATGTACGGTCCATGATCGTATATGGTTTGTAATCATTTTCGGCATCTGGCTTTCATTCTCCTCACTCACGTTGCATTTCAGAGGCTGCTCCCATCGCCCTCGGCCTGCCGACGCCTAGTCAAAATTGGGCACCACTGGTAGACACCACCATTCCAGAGGACCTTCAACTCCCGGCGTTTGGTCAATGGTGTACCGGATACTTTGACCATGAGAATTTCACGTTATCTTCGGTGCACGACCTGGACAGTCTTTCTTGGGTTTTGACTGCGCCTGAATATGTACCTACATTTTACACGATTCCGGTCGAAGAGCTTGAGGAGATAGCGAGATATGGGAGCGATGCGGCGACAGATCTCCCATTCCTCTTTTTCTTCGCTAACCAGCTCAATGCGGTTTATCGCAAGGCGTTTAACGATGAGGGGATCGGCGCAACACTCCCACTTATGAAAAGATCGTTTCTGTGTGGAACTAAGACAGGAGCGTTCGCTGTCTCTGGTCTGTGGGCGGTGCAGGATGATCAGGCGGAAAATGGGACGGGTACGACGGTTGAATACAAGCTGGTTCCTGGTGGAAATCATTTCGTAAGTGAATGTGTTTATGTTGTGAATGGTGGACCTGAGGTCATTTGTAGATGATCTGGGATAACCCCGAAACCATCTTCGGCGCGTTCATGGATTTGGCCTGAGAAGTATCCTTGCGATCATTAATTAAACCTACTGCACCCTTATTAGAATCCTGTTCCCATAATTAACTCTGTCTGTAAATTCATCTTACCGAAGCTGTCTTGATAGCGCGGTGAACAAGCGATTCGTCAGAGGACATTGACCAGCAACCAAAGTCCTGTTACGCTTCCCATTACTGCCGTAGTCACATTGTGCCAGCTGAAGACCGTGTTGCCCCATCAGTCACATCTCCGGTGAGGACTCAGGCGAGCCTCCACTATTCGCCGGATACAATGTGTAATACATCCCGCTATGAAGTTCCGCAATCACGGACGAACACCTTCCCCTTTTTGGTTCGGATATTAACATGGGTTCTGAGCAAACACGAGTCACCCGTTCATGTCCGTTGAATTGTGTTGATCTCCTGGGTAACGTAAGATGCAAGCACAGCGCTTCTTCTCTTCTTCCATTCTGACCGGCGAGCACTCGCTCGGATCCATCTAGGAACTCATCTGGATTGTGCCCGCCGTTACTACAAATAACGACTCTTCGTCCGCGGGTTATCCAGACTGCCTAATACGATGTTGATTCTCAAGATCCCTATTCTTGTTCTCGGTGTATATCACATCTGGAGGTCATTCACTCCACCCCATCGGCCTACTCATAGTGAGCGGTTACCCCCATCCCTGATAGGGCGTTTTGCAGTGCCATTCGTCAGTTTTATGAAGGTGTCGTTATACCCTCATATGGCTGGCCTGGACTAATGCATTCTTGTAGCTTGCGCACTCGATTATTTGTGCCTGCGAAATTGTGCTCATACTATCATATTACGAGATTCCTCCGCATCTTCCCACAGGATATCAAAGCTATTTACTTTGTGCCAGGAATATCACTATCACGCCGACCTTTCTTATAGGCTCGGTCCTTGCCATAGCTGGAGCACAGCTCCGCCTCGTGTGCTATCGCACGCTTGGGCGCTTGTTCACCTTCGAAATGGCCATACGAAAAGATCATAAACTTATCACCGCTGGCCCATATGCGTATGTACGACATCCAGCGTACGCTGGCCTTCTGATGACCATGGCAGGAGAGGCCATTATCCAATGCAGTAGAGGATCATGGCTGCGAGAGTGCGGATTGCTCAGTATGTTTGCGCCGAGGGTGTACTTGGCACTACTTATATTTCCAATGCTACTTTTGTCGTACAGCTCTACCATGCGGGGGATAAGAGAAGATAAATCACTAGAGGAGTTGTTTGGCGATGAGTGGAGGGATTGGGCTAAGAGAACACCATACCGACTTATACCATCCATTTACTAGTTTATGTCTCTTTAATCATTTCTGCTCTTCGATAGATGACTTTAATTCTCTGTGGAAGATTGCCGAGCGCAATGACACATTTATACCTCAACGAGTGTGGATAAATTTAGACTTTGAGTGAGATCGAGAATCGGCGTGCGATCTCAAAAAGGTTAGTTGAGCACTATTCTTCACAGAAAAAAAGAACGGAAGCCAGGGTACCGGTTCACGTAAAGTCACAGCGGGCCGCGCTCAAAAAAGTTACCTTTACGTCGTCTCTCTTGTTTAGTTATTATTGTCACTTACTCTATCATTTCATCGAAAATAGCGCAATCATCCCAGTTTGAATGTTTCTATACAAGACGTGTCCTGTGTGACGGCGCATGAGATCATGGAAGCCATGCATGGTCTGGGCAGATGCTGAATTTAATGGATTCCAGTGACACCGTCAAAATGCCAGCTGTCGAATCTTCTTTCCTGCGTGATACACTTACCCGCTTACTTCAATGACAGACCATCAGTCACACCGGGAAGATGTCAATTTTGAGCAAACATGAGTTTTGAGCCTAAAAGCAAAGTTTTGGGAGTATAATTCGGGGCTCAACAAATTATATGTTTTGGAGGATCCCATCTGAACCCTGATTCCGAGTCCTATATGTATATATAGGTATCGGTTATAATGTCGTCCTGAAGAACCATGGGAAAATCTATTCGTACGCAACCCGGTCTGTTCCGATTAGTTTCTGTTTTTCCCCTGGTGGCTTTATTGCATCTCGGCTTTTGCTGATGTAGCTACCTGAGTTTTCAACCACATTGTGGGAACTTTTCTATTTGTACACCCTAGCTCATCCGATCCCTTTCCATGCTTACCCGGCTGGTCTTGGTGTTTGCCACATTTGCATCCTGAGTTTCTCATACATAGCAATGTTTCTATTTGTATCCACTTTCTTCATTGATATCCATCTCTCATATGTCTCCTTCCTTATTTTCTGCTATGTTACAAGTACATTCCTAAGTTGGAGGCCATCTGGTTGTGTATGCATGAGCCGGTCCTACTTCTATCTATTCTCCTGTACTCTTTCTGACTTAGAAATAAAAATTTATTGGAACTACATGATACCAGTCTCTTAAATGTAATGCAATGACCACTCTTGGTGATTTTGCTACATGATGGTCAGACGAACCATGCTTCAAGTTTGCAGGTTCTGTCTCTGTGATACTGATGGTGGGCTGCAGTCATGCTGTTTCAGGTCCGTCTTCTGCGACTCCAAGATTGTGCTGGGTCTTTGCAGGTTGTTGGTTGAGCATGGTGGTCGAGGGTACATGTATGACTTACTGGATAAACCAACCTCCTGCTCTGAGCTACACTATCAATGTACAGTGGCATTTGCCGGTTTTGCTACCTCGTTTTCTCTGCAATTGCTCCATTCATCTTTATTCATTTCAAATGTTCAGTTCAGTGTAACTATCTCCTACATGTCAGTGTTCATCTCCATTCTCTCTTTGTTCATTTCCTGATGCTGTTTGAATGCTCTTGACTAGCACTAGCACTTAAAGAATCAGCTGCATTTTTGCATCACTGCCTCTGCACACTACAAGTCCTTCCTTCATTCACCTCTAGACCACTCAGAATTTTGAACACAGTTGCTACCAAGAGTATATACCTTAGTTGTGGTACCATTTTACTGAACAGGCATGACCACTGACGACAGTATTTTAATTGTAGCTGATCTGATTTCAGAAGTAACATGTATGAAGTGTACTTAAGCTCGAAGAGTGATGTGCCATGTCATCCTCTTTGTGCATCTTTGGAGACCTTTTATTATGGTCCCAACTTCAATTATGATTTGAGTAGGTGCTGGCTGGGCCTGTCAATAGTTTAGATCAAGTTGCGTTAGAATTAGACACAAGCAATCGTGAATTACAGTCGTTAACAAGATGATCATGATATGCCCATGTTATTCATTGCCAATTTAGACATACAGATTTCTTACAGAGAACAGAAACAGAAAGTATGAATGGTATGAAACAATTGCACAGGGGATCATTCATCTCTTGCCCCTAGCTTAACTTTCAAATGTAATTGGGAGCCTTTCTCAACCTGTCCTTCAACTGTCAGGGTCATAATAGATGTTGACTCCCTCCTAATCTCCTCATTATCATTGAGCGAAAACTCAAAGGTTCCCAAAAGTTCAATCCTGAATGCATGTAACTCTATAATGCTGGCAGGATATAAGCATGCTTCTTCTAGACCGCTGAATCCAGGAAGCATGACTTTGCGGTGGCATTTATGGACATTGCCTAAAAACCCAAAGAAATGCTTAAATAAAACATGTACTCCTACATTTACAAAAAATACTTGCCATCAATGGTCATGAGTCCAGGACCAAGCAATAAATGCGAAAGATGGTGTTGACCAGTTACTTTGGGGAATCTATAACTTGCCGTGTGATAGATATATTGGAGTGCTTTGGGATCTGAGATGAAGAGATGGTCTTCCTTGGAATGATGAATTCAAACAGTTTCATTGTACAGTAATTACAGTGAAAACCAGTTCTTATCCCCAAAGGTGCATGAACACAGAAAACATCTCTGTACATCACCTGCCATTTGAAGTCGACCTGCAAAGGATGGAAGTAGAGTGATAGGAAGTACTATCAATGCATACCTCACTGGCTCATGCCTGTAGAAGTTCTGGTAGGTTTCTTGGAAGTGTGACCTATTAATTTACTATACATGGGATGGTTACTTGTATAAAAATGATTCAGATACAGGTCTAGCAACCTGAGAAATAGAGATGCATGACCATCGTTTGTGTGTGAAATAGACAGCAGTAAGAACAATGACAACAAGGAGTCCTGCAAACATGGTTATAAGTTATGAGTAAATTGGTAGTCCCCACTGCATAGAAAATACCTTCAGAAGCCTTTCAAGAATCTGTTCTGTCATGGAGAAGCCTGACTCTAGATAAGATGTTGTACATGATGCAGCAAATAAAGATGATGTAGAGGGATATTGTGACCCACATTGATAGGACAGAGGTCTAAATTTGTTGCATGAGACAGGTAAGCACTTGGGCACCATTCCCATGTGGATGGTCAAATGACAGGAATATCCCACTCAATCAGGGATATTAACAGCTTCTCATCAATTTGAATCGACAAAAGTGCTGTGAGCACCATTGGGTGAGACACTGTTTTTCCTAGGTAAAACAGCAAAGCTATTACTTGGACAGTCTTGAAGTTAGGCACCTCACTATGTGCACAAGAAAGGTGGTTGGGATGTCCTTATGGTCACATATCTGTTGTTTGGTACTCCATGGAAATGGGATGGGGAGTCCTGTGAAGCAAATATAGAAATCGCAAGAGCCTGGCAGTACTGGTATGCTGTGGTGGACAACGTTGCAGCAGTTTATAAACAATAATGAATGCATGCCTCTCTGGTAATGAATCCATGTGTATACAATGGGGACAGTGGACATTCAGGAAAGAAACATACCTTATTACCCCTCCAGTTATCAGGTTTCCTGTGTCTTTCACCTGCACCATGTCAGATCCAACTATCACCATAACTGTTGGGGGCAAAAAATATTAGCAGCAATAGAGTGAAATATAAGAAGTAAGTATAATATTGTGATATAACTACGAGGCTTTTATACCTCAACAAATGTTCTAGTAAGTTCTATTGTAATTACTAAGTCATGACTGAAGGAATGTTGTAGAAACATCGCGCATTGACACGTCTTGTAAACGGGTAAGATCTGACCAACATCGGCTTGCTCTGCTAACACTCCCCCTCAAGCCAAAATCATCCCGAGTTTCTGAACAAGTGGCTGGAACTTGAACGAAGCCAGTGCCTTCATGAGAATGTCGGCTGTCATCTTGTTTGTGGGGCAGTAGATGACATCAAATATTCCAGCCTGTATTTTGTCATGGATAAAATGATATCGGATGTCGATATGCTTGGTCTGTGCGTGGTATTGACCAAGGTCTGCATGTGCGAGGGAAATCACTGATTGATTGTCATTGTAAATCGTTAAGGGGAATGTGATCGGACTGAATAGTTCTGAGATCAAGGTATGAAACCAAAGTGCCTCTTTTGCTATAGAGGTCATCGCAATATATTCGGCTTCGGTTGTAGATAAGGCAACAATTTCTTGCTGCTTCGAGGACCATGATATGGCGGCGCCATTCAAGATGAATGCATAGCCTGACATGGCTTTTCTTGTTTCAAGTGACATCCCATCAGCATCAGCAAAGATATCAAGACCTAGGGTCTCGTCTGATGCACCATAAGTTAGGTTCAGGGTCCGAGTACCCTTCAGGTATTGGAGCACACATTTTGCTGCATTCCAGTGTGGACGGCCAGGGTTATCGACGAAGCATGAGAGGACACAGACTGCAAATGCTAAGTCTGGATGCGTGGCTGTGGAAAGCCAAACTAATCTGCCAATAAGTTCTCGGTATGGGACATCATGCATGTCAGCAATGGCTTCGTAATCTGATGGGGCAGGGCATTGGTTGCATGAGAGCTGAATAGATGGATCGAGGGGAATGGAGATGGCTTTACAGTCTGTCATATGGAATTTTCGTAGAAGGGAATCAATGTAGGTGGTCTGGGAAAGCATCAGAGTGCGCTTCTTCCTGTCTCGTGTGACTTCCATGCCTAGGAGCCAACTAATAGGTCCCAGCATTGTGATCTTGAAGATGCGACCAATTTCCTCTTGTATCTCATCAATCAATGTGGGTGAGTTTCCGGTAATGGTGCTGTCATCTATATGGATAGCGATGAATATGAAATCATTTCCTCAGATGAGATGATAGACTGCATGATCTGATTTGAGAGGGTAGATGCCAAGCATGGCAAGAGCTGATGTTAGCTTCTCGTACCACTTATGGCTTGACTGTTTGAGTCCATATATTGTGCATCGGAGGCGAATGACATCATTTGAATTTCCGTTATTGTAATGAGGTGGTTGTTCCATGAAAATTTCTTCATCAGCTGAGAACTTGCCATTGAGAAAGGCTGCCGAGTAATCAAACACTTTGATGTCCCAATCAAAATGTGAAGCAAGGGAGAGAATGGTGCAGAGTGATGATAGTTTTGCTGTAGGTGAAAATGTCTCAAAGTAATCCACTCCTTGGACTTGAGTGAATCCTCGTGCAACGAGACGTGCCTTGTATTTGTCGATCTCCCCATTGGCCTTGCGCTTGATCCGCAGTGCCCATTTTGATCCAACAATATTCTGTCTGATTGGTCTGGGCACAGGTCCATCACCAAATGTGCCTGTCCTCTTCATTGCTTCCATCTCGACGTCCATGGCCTGCTTGAACAGAGGCCAATCTTCCCTTTTCATTGCCTCTTCAACACTTGGTTCATCCGACAGATCTCCCGCAGCCAAATATGCATACTCGCTAATGTCTGAGTCAGCAGCTGACTCAGGTAGGACAAGATTGGCAGCTCGACATGTTCGAGTGCCTACGATGATGTTCTTTACATTGATTTTGCTTGAAATGTCTTGTGGTGCAGTCAGTTTTACTGGCTTTGATGTCGGACTCAATGGAGGGGTGTCTGGTGGTGTAGTGAGTGGGGAATCTGGTAGAGAAAGTGGTGCTGGTTTGGATAATGCAGATGCATGCTGGATGTTTTCGGTCTTCTTTTCATTGCTAACTTCTGCATTCTCCCCCTCATTCAGCACTCTGTGAATTCCTCCTTCCCTCCTGCGCATTTCTGGGAATTTAACACTTCTTTCGATGCGTATGGTGTGATTATGTGGGTAATAAATTCGGTGTCCATTACTTTCTTGGTCAAAACCAAGCCACCGACCCTCACGATGATGAGCCTCTAGGCTCTGTACGCTCAGAATTCGCGATTTTTGTCATTTCTAAGTGACAACGACTTAGCACCGGTTATAACGATAACACCGGTGTGTACGCACCATTATACGACCTCTTTGACACTTCAACGGCCGGCTATAACGAAGAATACCCATCCCAACTTGTTTCGCGACCTAACTCGTATGCCATCACGAATAGGCACAGTATTGATCGATCAGGCAAACCCCGGTGATAAGCGAACTACGCATCACTGACGCATCAGGACCACATCACCAGCGCATCACGGTGTAACGGACCGGTGTTGATCCTTTCATTATATGAGGTCATACCCGCCGACAATTGCCCTACCACGATAATCATCAAGTTCTTGTCATCCAAGCGACCGGCGTTGATAATATCGCCGTGCCCAGCTCACTAGAAGGCGTTATTCCTTTTGTTCACCTCAGTAATTCCACCGTACCCTCACAGTCCGCAGTTCAAACAGCACCCCAATGACCCCGCTGTGACAACCCATGATATAACGAATTTATCTGTCTTCAGTACCGCTAAGGATTAGCTGTTACAAGAGACTACGGAGATTCATATGGATGTTTGACTCGTTACAAAGCCGCAGCCTTACAGCTTTACTAAGTCTTGCTATTAATAAATATCTCTAGTAGTATAAAATCCATAGAAAATCGTAGAAGAAGAAGGAGACATAACTACCCGCTACTTTGCTATTAGCACTCACTATACCGCTCACGACCGGCTATATTCTCATCGCTACACTCTTGCTACGCTCATTAGCACCGGTTTAACGACCATATTTCTCGCATAGCGCAGTACACGAACAATAACATTTGTTTGCATCCCATACGCTCGCTATAAGCAACGGATTGGTTTCGCACCGTCTTTAGCTTCGCACCCCCTTTGTTCTCTTTGAGAAACACCCTCTACACCGTGATCGACCGGCGTTAGCATTATCTTCGGTCGCCCGTCGCACCTTTGATTGCACCCCGTCATTATTGGTTAAATACTCGCATCTAGCGCGTAACACCGTACGCTCGCGTAGTACATCGCCTCTTTTGTTTTTATAGGATCGGATCATCTTCATCTTCGTACCATAGGAGTTTTATTCGGCTTTACTTTCAACATCGTTCATCGCAGCCCACTTGGGTAGTCTCTGGCAGACTTATAGGAATCAACATCGTCACATAGGATCGTATTGGACTCAACACCGGTTTACACCGTCATAGGATAGGATAGGATTGGATAGGATTGGATAGGATAGGTTTGCACGCATAGGATTGACATTGACATAGGATAGGACCGTCTCCGAATAGACTCAGTTTTCAACATCGCCCTCAGTATATTTCGTCTCGTATAGGATCAGCACTCGTCATCGCCGCGTCCCACCGGACATAAACACATTTTCACGCTCTTGCCACCATTAACTGGCATTATTAGGATCGCCCCCTTCAGTATTTCGACACTACACCGGTTATAAACCGTCTACCGCACACACAGCTTCATTACCGCCGTTATTTTCATAGGACCTTCGTCTAGAGACCTCGTCTAGTCGTTTCTCCTTCTTTTACACCGGACCTGTGGTATTCACATCATACCCTCTTCCGTTCTATCTCATTATCGAGATTATCACCGGCCTACAGCCAAAACCTTTTAGTACTCGATCGCTTGAGTGCTACTTGCTTGACTGAAAAGTCGCAGTATAAACTCGCATCTAGAGGAAGTGATTAGGTCGCATGGAGGTGCCCCGAACAACTCGCACAACACAGTACCTTTATAACCGGTCTGCACCGTCATTAACCATTACTCTTCGAGTTTTTGGTGTGCCGTTGCCACGGAAGTTTAGGTTCATCATTTTTTGGAGCCCACCGCGAGGGTTCAGTTCACCGCCCACATATCATTTCCCTTCACGCGTTTATATACGCCTCATCACCTTTAAATTCGCCCTTCGTAGCGAGCAACCACTTGCTGCGAACCCGAATCTTTCACCATTTCTCGTAAATTCGCTCGAAAATCAGCATATATTCCCGTAGAGGGCAAAGGTCTTCGTAATACCTCTGCTTACCAACAGTTACAAGCTTCCACCGCTCATTTGTCGCAGACAGAAGCTTCAACTTCGAACATCGAAACACCAGAACCGTTACCAGAATCCCCGCTTAGCCCAATCCCGGGCAATTTCATAGAATCATCACCAGAATCACCAGTTCCTCGTGAACTAGACATCTCCACCGGAGAAGAATACCTTTTCGGCGACACCGAAGACGACGAATCTGCACCCAGAAGACCGGTCGTAGATCAGTCATTTGCTGACGCTGACGAAGTCAACACCGAACTTTTTGGTTCAAATTATAACACCGCACCTGCATCACCCTACACAGGAAACGTTTTCGGCGGATACCACGTCGACTCCACTTCCTTCACAGATTATAGAGAAGAATCAGTCGGCTCTAGCGACGAAATAGTCCCAGATACAGCTACCACCCTACGCTTTGATATCAAAGAAGAATCCTTTGACCAAAGCTTATCGTTTGAACCCCCCACCGAAGAATCTACTTCGTATTTCCCTTTTGTACCGGTTATACCACCGATCGTGCAACGTCCAGCACAAACTAGTAACCCAGTACCACCCGTTAACCCACCCGTACCACCACCAGTCATGGCAACCAATATGCCGTTTAGAAAGGAGAAGAGCGCACCCAACATCGTCGATGAAATTAGTCCAGGACGCGAATTGCCGCATTACATCGGTGATATTGAAGGCCTCTTTACCCGTCATTCCATCAACAGCGACGCAGAAAAGAAGAAATGGTTTATCTACTACCCAGGACTTGTCATCTCCGAATTTTGGGAGAGCTTGCCCGAGTACATTGATGTGGCGAAAACCTATACCGAATTCAAAGCCGCTATCATAGCACAATACCCCGACGCGAATAAAGATCGCAAATACGAGAGACATGATCTCGACCGCGTCATTGGAAAGTATGCACAAGAAGTCGACAATTTGGCCGACCTCGGAGCGTATTATAGAGAGTTCTACCCGAAGATACAACATTTAATCGAAAAGAAGCGCTTATCAGAGAGCGAGACCGGAAATATGTTCAGCAAAGGCTTTCCTAATCACGTTTGGGATGCTATTGCTCGCCGTCTCCAGATCAAGTTACCAGACCATCACCCTGCAGATCCTTACGAACTCAAGGATATTTATGCAGCCGCTCAGTTCGTTTTACAAGGCACGAATAAAAGCGAAGGAACCGTCAGTAGCATGCCTACGCATAGATATCGCGAAGTAGCACCGGTTCGACCAGAAGAACCATTATACCCGGCGCCAGTTGCGCAAGCCCCAGCACCGGTTCGAATTAAAGAAGAGCCCGTCGAACCTCAAGTAAAGATGGAACATATCAACCAGCTCATTAAGCTTGGAGAAACGCTTTTGCAGTTGAATTCGAACGACAGATTCCCGCGTACCCAACAACGGTACCAGCCGGGACCATCTTTACCATCCCAACAGAGCAGCTATGCTAACGCGACTACCAGTCAAAGTTGTAGTTTCTGCGGAGAAATAGGTCATTTCATGCGCGAATGTCCTAAAGTCGAGGAGATGATTCCCGAAGGGAAGTGCCGACGCAACATAGAAGGAAAAATAGTCCTATCTACGGGCGCGTGGGTCCCCAGAGGAATTCAAGGCACTTGGCTCAAGGATCGCATCGAAGAATGGCACCGTCAGAATCCTGGTCAAATTGGAGTAGTCAATCATATGATGAACGCGATTGTACCTTACCAGCAACGTTCGGCATCCGTAACACCGGTTGCTTCGTCTCACAGCACCTCGGGTACCGGCGTAGATGCACACCAACGCCTCGAGGTTTTGATTGCTAAATCGGAAGCTATTGGCAAAGAGATTCAAGGCATCAGACAGTTCATGAACATCACCGGTGATAATTCGCAGAATTGGTCGACTACTACCGAAGATACTACAGACACTATGCTACGCCAAGTTGTAGTTGAAGTTCCCCGCATCCTCAAACGTGGTCCACCGAAGAAGGCAGTCCCCGTCGTTAAAGCGGATCATGCCGTACCACCAGAACCGACTAAGGTTGCAAGTCGCCAAACTCGTACTAGTCGGAAGGCCGTCGAAGACGCTGCGCTTGAAGATGAGTGCGAAGTAACAGCACCCAAGATCATTGATCGACTGGATCAGGACTTTACCCCAGATTATGACGACATGCCGGCGTTAGTAGCAGTTTCGGAGGACGAAGATGACCTTGTTATACCTGCTCAGACCAAGATAGACGACGAGAAGGCAGCCGCCATTATAGAAGCATATTCTCCGCGTCGCTACGAGAAAGCTAAGACCGTGGTTCACGACAACGGCGAAACGATCATTTCCAAGATCCCCGATTACGTTCCGCATGGGGATATGCGATCAAAACCGGTAGACCCCGACATCGTGAAAGAGCGTGTACCTCAGCTTATGCCGGAAGATATTCATCCTTTCGCCGCTGCGAGACCAGCCAATTATGCACCACCAGTAGTTCGTAACGCGGGTGCAAAACCGGACGTACGCAAGCGTGCCAAAGACAATGAACCCGCTTATAGGACTAGGGCACCAATAGAAGGATCAAATGTTGCGCGAGAAGTGTACGAGCGCGCGTTGGACTCCACAATCACGTTGTCGCATCAAGAGCTATATTCTCTATCGCCCGCTATCAGGGAAATGATTAAAGAAGATAACACCAAGCGCAAAGTTCCTACCACCGTGGAACAGTTCCAGAAGGAGTTAACTCTGCCGTTCACTGGCTCTGAGACCGTCGAAATCACGGTGAAAGACCCAGATAGTCCAGAAACCAGCAAAGCGACCACGTTGTTATATTCGATGCCAGACAGTTTCGCTCAGACGATTGAACAGACCAATAAAGAGCAGACGCGACCAGATCCACCAGCAGGATCTTCAGTTGTCCCAGATCCGTACGAAGCTCGCATCAAGAAGGGAGAGAAAATCGGTCCCTTGAAATGCGCAGCCGATTCTATTTCGTTACGCTCCATTGTCCCCGTAGTGGATCATCAACTTAAAGTCGAGTGCATCATTGATCCCGGATCTCAAGTTATATCCATGTCGGAAGCCGTTTGCCTACGATTGGGGTTAATTTATGATCCTACCGTCGTTTTGGAAATGCAGTCAGCGAACGGCACTACGAATTATTCCTTGGGATTGGCGCGCAACGTTGCCTTTTTGTTCGGAGATATTACACTCTACCTGCAAGTTCACGTCATTAGGCAGTCAGCGTATGACATTTTACTCGGGAGACCGTTCGACACGTTGACCCAAAGCATTGTTCGCAATTACTCCGACGAGAACCAGACTATCACCATTCATGATCCGAACACCGGGAAAACAGCTACTATTCCAACTATTCCCCGTGGTTGTCCCCGAATTTTAAACCATGTTCCCTTTTCTTGGGAAAATTGACTAGAAGAACCCGAAGATAATATGGAGGAGATCGCTCTCATCATTGAATTAGACGATGATCGACCCAAAATTATCGCTTATGCCGCCTCTCATTCCGAATTTGATCAAGAACGCGCCTCAGCGCAATATTTGTCCGCTTGCGACCCTAATAAATTTCCTATCCGCCTGACTACATTTACACAATCACTATGGTCATCTCAAGCTCAAGAAATCGTTCCCGTTGATACTACACATGCCGAATATTTGTTACCAACAGACCAAAGCCATCTGATTCCACTATATGCTTTACCTTCCAATTCTTCAAACGAAACGCCCGGTTTTAATAATATCACCGCACCTCGTGACTACATGTACAGTTTATACGGCTCTAATATAACCGGAGATCAAGCCTACGCGTCGTGTTCCCCTAAGACAGTATCAGTTTATGCAGGCAAGAAGTACAAGCCGGTCGCGTTGAAAACAAAACCGGTCCTTGCAACCTTGCCTGATAAATTTCGTATTGTTCGCAATATTAAGGGAGACCCTTTGGCCGACATACCTACATTATCTCCAACACCACCACTGTTTATACCCACCGATCGTTATACACCCGAACGCAAGGAGTACATCGACTCCATTCACAATGACGGTTTTCTCTGGCCTGAAGAAATGAAGCTCATGCATCATTTTATGACGGTCCAAGATAAAGCTTTCGCATGGGAGGATTCAGAACGAGGAAGCTTTCGTAGAGACTTCTTCCCGCCCATTGATATACCCGTGATCGAACACACTCCTTGGGTACTTCGAAATATTCCCATTCCACCAGGCATTTACGCCGAAGTTTGTCGTATGATCAAGACAAAAATCGACGCCGGCGTATATGAACCTTCTAATTCATCGTACCGTTCTCGATGGTTCACCGTTCTTAAGAAAGATGGCAAAAGTCTTCGCATAGTTCACAGTTTAGAACCGTTGAACGAAGTTACTATTGCGCATTCTGGATTACCACCGGCGACAGACCCATTAGCAGAACATTTTGCAGGCCATGCATGTGGTGCTACCTTAGATTTATTCGTCGGCTATGATGAACGTCTATTGGCAGAATCATCGCGCGACCTCACAACTTTTCAGACTCCTTATGGAGCCCTTCGTCTCGTTACATTGCCCATGGGTTGGACCAACTCCGTGCCAATTTTCCATGACGATGTTACTTTCATTCTACAACCAGAAATTCCTGAATACACCATACCATACATCGACGATGTCCCAGTTAGAGGACCCGAAACTCGATACGAAACCAAAGACGGCTATGAGACCATTCCTCACAACACCGGCATTCGACGATTCGTTTGGGAGCACTTCCAAAATTTAAACCGGATTGTACAATGGATGAAATATTGTGGTGGAACGTTCTCTGGCAAGAAAGCCTACCTCTGTTGCGCTGAAATCATCGTGCTTGGGCATAGATGCACGTATGAAGGCCGACTACCCCTCGAAAGTATTGTAGCCGCGATATTACGATGGGGACCTTGTATCGACGTCTCTGACGCCCGCGCATTCATTGGTACTGTGGGAGTACTCAGGATATTTATCGACAATTTTGCAACACGAGCTTTACCCATCACCAAGCTATTCAGAAAGGACGTCAAGTTTAAATTCGAGACAGAAGAGATTGCAGCACAAGAAGATCTAAAGGACGCAGTTAAAGATAGCCCGGCGTTAAGACCACTCAATTATTCATCGACCGGCGCTGTTATACTCGCCGTAGATACTGGTCCCGCCGCAGTTGGTTATTACCTTGCACAATGCGACCATATCAACCCGAAGATACGATATTTCGCTCGCTTTGGATCTATTACTCTTAACGAACGAGAATGCGGATATTCTCAAGCCAAGAAAGAGATATTTGGCCTCTATCGCGCGTTAGGAGACTGCAAGATTTATTTGATTGGACTTCCCACCTTTGTTGTTGAAGTAGACGCAAGCGCTATCAAAGGAATGCTCAAGAACCCGGATATAGCACCTTCAGCAGCAGTTAATCGATGGATTATCGGCATACTCTCGTTTCATTTCGTTCTCGTCCACGTACCAGGCTCAAAGCACGGTCCAGATGGACTTTCTAGACGCCCACCCCAACTAGGAGATCCTCCACCGCCCGAAGATGGTATGGAAGACTTCTTACACACTCATTACGGGCTTCTACATTTCGTTAATTCAACCTCACCTACTATTCATCATCCAACGGAGTTAATTCAAGTCCTCCAGCAAGGCATCGTAGAAGAATCCTCAGACCTTATTTCCTATGCAGACGTACCTCGATCAGCGAAACAAAGCCGGTTGGACGAACGGCTTAAACATTTACTGCCTTGGCACCAATATCTTCGACGACCCACCGGTTTTGACGACAATCAGTATCGGAAGTTCATGAAATACGCTGTTCATTTCTTCGAGAAGGAAGGCAAATTATGGCGCAAAAATATAGATGGGAAGCATCAGCTAGTATTGTTCCCCGAACGCCGCATTCAAGTGATGACGTCTTGTCACGATGACGTTGCTCACAAGGGCTTCTATGCGACGCACATGCTCATTAGGGAACGCTATTGGTGGCCGGATATGAAGAACGACATTGCTTGGTTCGTCAAAAGTTGCCATTTGTGTCAAGTTCGGCAGATCCGACAAATTTATATTCCTCCAACCGTTGCTATACCTGCGCCGTTGTTCTCGAAGATGTACATGGACACGATGATGATGCCAGTTTCAGGACAATACCGGTACATCGCTCAAGGAAGATGTTCACTCAGTCACTACCCAGAGTTTCGATGTTTACGCAAGGAAACAGCTCGTACCATAGGCGAATGGATTTTCGAAGATATCCTATGCAGATGGGGATCCTTAGTCGAGATTGTATCTGACAACGGAGCTGCGTTTGTCGCCACGATCAATTATTTGAGCAAGAAATACCATATCAATCACATACGCATCTCCGGTTATAATTTGCGAGCCAATGGAATTGCAGAAAGACCTCATTTTGACGTCCGTCAAGGCCTATTCAAAGCGTCGGACGGAGATCAGAGCAAATGGAGTCAGAACGCCTATTCTGTATTTTGGGCAGACCGAGTAACAATTCGGAAGCGCATGGGATGTTCTCCATATTTCGCAGCGACGGGCACGGAACCCTTACTCCCAATGGATATAATTGAATCCACTTGGTTAACGCCACCCCCGGATAATATCATCAGTACAACGTCTTTGATTGCTAGACGCGCTATTAGCTTGCAAAAACGGGCACAAGACCTTGATCGTCTAAGGTCCAAAGTCTACGAAGCTAGGCGTAACGCCGCGGTCAAATTCGAGAGAGACCACGAATTTACCATCCGAGATTTCAACTTTCAGCAAGGAGACTTAGTCTTGATGCGCAACACGCAGATAGAGAAAGCCCTGAATTGCAAAATGCGCGCCAGATATTTGGGACCTTTAGTCGTATTGGGTCGAAATAAAGGCGGTGCATACCTCCTTTGCAAATTAGACGGTTCGACCTTCGCACGTCCTGTTGCTGCATTCAGATTATTGCCGTACTTCGCCCGAAGAAAGATTGACATACCGGACATCAACGCGATCATTGATGTACCACCAAAACGGGTTAATGATCTACTTGAATCTGAGGATGATGGTTCTTTCGATGAGTTACCGGATCTAGAGGAAGCTCACAATGAGGCAGAACTTGCTTAATGACGGGCGGACTCTTTGACAACAACCGATTTATTATATTGGGCCCCCTTTTGGGGCCCCGACACACTCGTTCAAACATATACCCCACTGCGAAACGTACGTATGAATAAAAGAAAACTACCGGCGTAAAGCAACTACTTGCGACCATTGCGGCGAGCACGGCGACCAGAGCGCGACTTAGTGTTCCAAACCGGACCGTAGTTGAGAGGAGCGCCGTCGCGGTATTGGGTGGAACTAGTACTGTCACTCCAGCTACCTCGGTTAGCCTGGCAGTTGACCTTGTTGCAACCCCATCCACCGCAGTCACAAACCCCGGCGTCACAGTCTGTATGGTCGCACCCCCAACCAAGGCACCGCTTAGGAGCGACAGTAGTATCACCGTTACCTTTGCCTTTACCTTTACCTTTGCCTTTGCCCTTTCCACCGCGGTTCTTTCTACGGCCCCGGCGATCCTTCTTCAGAAGCCACCATGGAAAGACGGTAGAAGCGGCCGGCTTAGCGGAAGAATCCATCTTGGCGGCAGTGTTAGCTTCGGCCGCTTCCTGTTCGCATAGATCATCGAGTTTGGCAGTAACAAACCGAAGTTGCTGGACGACGATGTGGCAAATCTTAAGGAACAAGTAGAGTTCTCTGGTATTGGCCTCGAGATGGTTGTGATAGGCGTCCTTAGCCTTCACCAACGCGGCGATAGACTTGGCTCCGTGGAATGGGAGCTGCTGAGAATTAACGCCGACATAGGCCTTGGCATTGTTGATAATGCCCTCAGTATGACAGTCCTCTGGAAAACCGAATGGGGTCCCTGAAAGAAAAAACAACCGGGTTTAATTGACATGTAGAAACGTGATTAAACAAGAAATACTCACGAACGCCGAACGGATCCATATCGATCATATCCTCGACCAGATTAAGGACGTGATCGTCATCCTCGGGACGAAGATCATGGAAGGGCATCAGGAGGATCTGACGGTCGGGAACACCGCCGGCGCAGGAACGAAGAATGCCTTTCTGGCAGGTGATACACTCGGTAGCCAGACCGGCGAAGATACAGTCGGTACCTTCCTGAATGCACGAAGAGCAAGGACGAATCGCCTAAATTATCACCGGGCAAAGAAGTCAACATATGACCGGTTTAAATAAAGATCATGCGTACCTTGATAGAACGAGCAGGGCACTCGTGAGCAGGATGACTCGGAGTACCGGAGCAGATAGCGCAGAAAGTCTCGCCGTAGCGAAGCACGGATTTGTTGAAAGTACGCCAGTACATATCAGTAATCTTGTCACCGATATCGACAGCGTCCTGAAGGGTCCCCTCCTTCTGAGCGAAAAGCTCAATAAAAGGAGCCGGATCAATCGAAGATGGAAGCTAAAATTTTGTTGATCAGTCAAATATATCCAGAATTACAGCCGATATCGAAACACGCACCGTCCAATCAGCAGAAGAGGCCGGGGATACAGACCTACTGATAGGGCTGGGAGCACCGGATCTATCTACAATGACGGGATCGTCCTTGAGGGTGACGGCAGTAGAACCACCACCGGTAGACTTCGGCGAAGCAGGAATAGACTTGGTAGCATCCAAAACCGGGGAGAACGGAGCGGAAGACATCAAGATGTCTTCATCAATCCTGTACCTGATAGGAGGAAGAACCTCCAGCCCACCAAGGATCTGGTCACCGGTAAGATGGTAGGTACCGCTGACGGCAGCACGGAGACGAGTCATTTCGACGCGAAAAACCGACAACCATTCCTCAGTGAACTGAAACTGGATGACCAGCCCAGAGATGAACTGCTCAAAGTCTTGATAGAACTTGACACGACTGGAAGACGGGTAGTACGCCAGCAAAGAACACTGTACAAAGAGTATCAGCGATAAATCCACCGGTGTTACAATCATCGCCGTACCTTGACGGTCGCCGCTTCGTTAAAGAAGGTAGCGACAGCCAGAAAGTCTGCATTGGAGGCAGGAGGCGACTTCATCATCGCATCAGCTTGCGCGACGAGAGAGTTGAGAGTTGGGACAGAGTTGTTGTTAAGAGAAGACATAACGGTTTAGAATGTGGAGGATTCTGAGGATAGACGATTAAAACCGGTCCTCTTATACGAAAACCAGAGGCCTCCTCACGTCAGAACGTTGACAAAATATGTTCTATTTCGGCTGGAGTGTTCGCCTCGCCGAAAAGAACCCAACACATGTTTTGTTCTTTCAAAACTCAGCGGCTACAACTTTGAAATTCATGCATCTGTACCCGGATAAATCTTTTAAGTCGGCGACGCCAAAGATTTAAAAAGTTTAGGGGGAGGAGACATGGACGCCATGTTGTTTTCAAAAAGAAATCAAGAGCGATATTCAGCGCACTGTTTTCGCGAAAAATCTAACGAAATCATGAAAGAAACGAACCCACAATTCACGAAATACTCCATCAAAAATTGCACGGTGATAAAAATAAACTCGCATTACACCGGCATTTTCAAGATTTTCAAAGGAGATATCAGAAAACCCACATTGCAGTAACGATATCTTACGACTAGAAGCACGGAGATAAACGAATCCAACCACCAACAGCGTCAACGCCGTGGTCAACCACACTCTTTATATTTCCAAATATTTCGATGGATCGGACTTAGGGAAATATTTCAAGACTCAGCCACGGGAAACACCGAGAAATCACGTGACCCCAGCCGCTGAAAATTTCTCTAAGTCCAAATTCCTCAAAATTCATCGAAAATTCTCAAATAAATTCACACATTCATTGAAACAAAGATGAAATATTATATTTTGCCCATCTTTTGAGGCTGCGACTACATGTGATACGAAAATATATGCCCGAAGGCGCGACAACAACTATACGTGTATAAAAATTGTTCTAAAAAGTCCAGGCAACCGACGCAGACCAAGCACTACTTCCCAGACCGTTTTCGCTTCCTGGAAGGGCCAGGCTCTCCTTCAGCAACATCGTCAATGTCCGAACCCTCGTTATCCTCCTCTTCAATAACTTCTTCGACTCTGGAATCCGAACCTAAACATTCGCGAAGGCGGCCAATTTGAGAACGAAGACCCTGAAGTTGGGAGATGGCGTCGAGTCCGGTCATATAGTTGACGATGATGTCTTCGAGGGTGTTCGCGTGTTGGCTAAGGGTGTCCATGGAGCTTTCAAAAGCATTGATAGACTCTGAAAAGGATTGTATCAGTTAGAAAGAACCAGACGAAGAAGCGAAGAACTCACCGTAGGACTTGGGCCTATAGTGTGCGAGCGGATTGAGGGCCTTCGTCCCGTTGACCAAGCATGGGAGCTTTGCATAGTGACACCGAACACAAATTACCGAGTTTGTCAAAAACTTGCGGCATTGCATCTTCTTGCGATGGCATGAGTCGCAAGGTTTCACATACTAAAAAGATGATAAGGAACGAAGAAAGACAAAGAAGAAAAGAAACGAACTTGTTCACCAACAAACGGCGCTATCTTCTTGTTCCATAAAGCCTTATCCACCTCGACGAATTCGCCAAAGTCCCTCGAAACCACGAGTACAGCAATACTTTTGAGTCCGTTCTGGACAGCCTTATAATCGGCAGGGACTTCCTCGCCGAAACCACCAATTTGGATGCCTATAGTTGCCGGAGGGGCTCGGAGGCGAGAAGGACCGCGAGGACGGTTGGCTTTGGTAGGAACGACTTGAAAAGAGGAGATGAAAACCAGAGTACGCGGGAAAAAGAAAAGAACGCACCATCGCTGGGAGTAACCTCTTCGATCTCTTTATCCTTAGTGGCCTTTTTCTTCGACCGCTTCGCTCGTACGGTCCTTTCATCGACAATATCTTTAGGAGGTGGTGGCAGATTATCGAACTTCGGTTTCCTTCGGGAACCCTTCTTCGGCTTATTGGCGGGAGGAGCTCCCAACAGCTTGAAAAGAGCGCTGTTGGGATCAGCGCGATGGATACTGAGGCGGGGCCTTACCTCAGAAACGGTGATAGGCCTAAGAAAACGGAGAAGTCAGCCTTAATGAAGCATAAAAAGAAAGAGGCGCGAACGGTGGACCCGAGGAAGCTGCTGGAACTGGAGAACGGTATCTCCATGCGATATTAGTAGGAGGAGGACTGTTATCCTCCTCATCGACGTCCATGATATTTGAAGAAGTGTCATGATCTTGAATGACGTCTTCTTCGTCCTCATCGGTACCTGGTACCACCTCTTTTCCTTTCCCCTTCTCTGTCACCCCCGGAGTTGCGATCTCTTCCTCGTCATCTGTGCCCGGGAAAAATAAGGGCGTACATTTACGAGAGCTGGAGGCAACGCTACCTTCTGGAATCGGATTTGGGCCCGGTAAAACTTGATGACGTGAGGCCGCTGAACTTGACATTAAGCATGAGAATTAGGAGAAGATGAAAATCCCTACCATTGACAGCTTGAAGACGTTGTGAGGAACGCATTGAACCTTCAGACGGTATGACACTTTTGGGAGGTCCAGTCTTCAAGAGGGTCGCAATGTTGGGATGTAACGGTGAAGTTACATCCAATTCAAAAGAGGCACCCGTCGTTGTAATATCGTCCGAAGCTAGTGGAGTTTTATTCTTGAAAATGGGACGCGGTTTGACTGGGAAAGGAGGCTTCGCAGGTGGCACAACAGTAGTAACCGCTGGAATTGCAGGAGGAGGCGCGATTACAGGACTTAACCTCGAAGGGACTGATGGTACTGGAGGAACGACGGCCGGAGTTGTGGTCTGTGCTCGAGCCGGCGCAACAGGAGCGGACGATGAAGTAGGTGCCTTAGGAGCCAACTGCCTTGTAGGCATTTGCGACAACGGAACGGGGACTACGTTCATGCTGAATTGGCGCTAACCAACACCTAAATTAGTAGAAGAAAAGAAGTAACAAGCGACGTACTGCGCGTTTGACCAATTCGTTGTATTCCGCACAAGAATATGCCACCTGGTCATCAGGAATCTCCGCAAACAACTCCAACATGTTATATTCCAGCCTGCGCCATTCAATGCTGGACACCTTGGCTATACGCCAACTATGGGTGCATGTCTCCCAGTGAAACTGAGCATCGATAACCCAGGAATCGATCACGAAGAAATCGGCGTCCTCAGGCGGCGGAGACGCGATGAGTTGGTGTAGTGCTGCAGAAGAAGTCTCGTATTGGTCTTGTGCGTTGACAACGGCGAGTTCCTTGGGATCAGTTGGTTCGGCCATAGCTTGAAGGTGCTCGAGGATGTGATGTGGTTTTATCTTTGCCAGCGTTGGAACACCGACAGAAGGAGTAGGAGACGACGAGGGAAGAAGAGCGCAAGCAGAGAAACGACGCTTGCAGGACTTGAGGGTTGTAAAGAAAGGAAACTTAGTGAAATTTTCACTAAGTTCACCTGTGCACGCGTGCAGAAGGTTTAAAGTGCCTTGAAAAACTTATAAAAGAAGTCGAACATAGCGAAAACGCGTACCGGAATGTTCTCAGAAGAGGAACCGCCATAACCGGTGACTAAAAATAGTTCACCGATGCGTCTTGAGCAATACGATCGCCCAAAATGGAATACGAGTACAACCACCAACGTCATTACCTGCCAACAGCGCCCAAAACCCTAGTTTCTCCTGGCAACCCGATTATAAAGATTCCAGATTTATGTTCCAGAGTAACATAATAAAAGTTTAGGGGGGATGATGAGCCTCTAGGCTCTGTACGCTCAGAATTCGCGATTTTTGTCATTTCTAAGTGACAACGACTTAGCACCGGTTATAACGATAACACCGGTGTGTACGCACCATTATACGACCTCTTTGACACTTCAACGGCCGGCTATAACGAAGAATACCCATCCCAACTTGTTTCGCGACCTAACTCGTATGCCATCACGAATAGGCACAGTATTGATCGATCAGGCAAACCCCGGTGATAAGCGAACTACGCATCACTGACGCATCAGGACCACATCACCAGCGCATCACGGTGTAACGGACCGGTGTTGATCCTTTCATTATATGAGGTCATACCCGCCGACAATTGCCCTACCACGATAATCATCAAGTTCTTGTCATCCAAGCGACCGGCGTTGATAATATCGCCGTGCCCAGCTCACTAGAAGGCGTTATTCCTTTTGTTCACCTCAGTAATTCCACCGTACCCTCACAGTCCGCAGTTCAAACAGCACCCCAATGACCCCGCTGTGACAACCCATGATATAACGAATTTATCTGTCTTCAGTACCGCTAAGGATTAGCTGTTACAAGAGACTACGGAGATTCATATGGATGTTTGACTCGTTACAAAGCCGCAGCCTTACAGCTTTACTAAGTCTTGCTATTAATAAATATCTCTAGTAGTATAAAATCCATAGAAAATCGTAGAAGAAGAAGGAGACATAACTACCCGCTACTTTGCTATTAGCACTCACTATACCGCTCACGACCGGCTATATTCTCATCGCTACACTCTTGCTACGCTCATTAGCACCGGTTTTAACGACCATATTTCTCGCATAGCGCAGTACACGAACAATAACATTTGTTTGCATCCCATACGCTCGCTATAAGCAACGGATTGGTTTCGCACCGTCTTTAGCTTCGCACCCCCTTTGTTCTCTTTGAGAAACACCCTCTACACCGTGATCGACCGGCGTTAGCATTATCTTCGGTCGCCCGTCGCACCTTTGATTGCACCCCGTCATTATTGGTTAAATACTCGCATCTAGCGCGTAACACCGTACGCTCGCGTAGTACATCGCCTCTTTTGTTTTTATAGGATCGGATCATCTTCATCTTCGTACCATAGGAGTTTTATTCGGCTTTACTTTCAACATCGTTCATCGCAGCCCACTTGGGTAGTCTCTGGCAGACTTATAGGAATCAACATCGTCACATAGGATCGTATTGGACTCAACACCGGTTTACACCGTCATAGGATAGGATAGGATTGGATAGGATTGGATAGGATAGGTTTGCACGCATAGGATTGACATTGACATAGGATAGGACCGTCTCCGAATAGACTCAGTTTTCAACATCGCCCTCAGTATATTTCGTCTCGTATAGGATCAGCACTCGTCATCGCCGCGTCCCACCGGACATAAACACATTTTCACGCTCTTGCCACCATTAACTGGCATTATTAGGATCGCCCCCTTCAGTATTTCGACACTACACCGGTTATAAACCGTCTACCGCACACACAGCTTCATTACCGCCGTTATTTTCATAGGACCTTCGTCTAGAGACCTCGTCTAGTCATTTCTCCTTCTTTTACACCGGACCTGTGGTATTCACGTCATACCCTCTTCCGTTCTATCTCGTTATCGAGATTATCACCGGCCTACAGCCAAAACCTTTTAGTACTCGATCGCTTGAGTGCTACTTGCTTGACTGAAAAGTCGCAGTATAAACTCGCATCTAGAGGAAGTGATTAGGTCGCACGGAGGTGCCCCGAACAACTCGCACAACACAGTACCTTTATAACCGGTCTGCACCGTCATTAACCATTACTCTTCGAGTTTTTGGTGTGCCGTTGCCACGGAAGTTTAGGTTCATCAACGAGCACGTCCATCAAGCTTTGAACTGTCCTCAACATGTACCCAGACTTTGCAGCCCCATTCTTGGAGATGCCACAAGTCAGGCTTCGATCTATGGAATACCTCATATGGTGTACGGCCACCAATGGCCTTCGATGACGTCCGATTCTTCAACCAAATTGCGTGCTTCAGTGCCTCGCCCCACAAGTTCTTTGGCAATTCTGCAGCATGGAGCATTGCTTGGATCTTCTCTAAGAGTGTGCGATTGAGTCTCTCGGCGACTCCATTATGTTCAGGGGTGTCATGGACTGTGAAGCGACGCTGAATTCCTTTCTCAGCTAGGTAGTCATCGAAATTGTGGCTCTTGTACTCCCCTCCTCCATCCGAATGCAATATTTTGATCTTGATAGCATGTAACTTGTCCCATCTCGCCTCAAGATCCTTGAATGACTGCAACGTCTCGTCTTTTGAGTGAAGTAGCATGGCTACGGAGTAGCGCGACACGTCATCTGTGAAGGTAACGTAGTATTTCTTGTGCTGGGGTGTCTCGATAGTTGCAGGTCCCCATACGTCACTGTGAACTTGATCACCTACTCCCCCTGACACGTCGTTCTCCCTCGACTTGGAGACTGCTTTCCTAGTCATTCTACCATGCAGACATGATGGGCATTGATCCTTCGAGGTAGGGCTTCCTTCATCAAGCTCTAGACCATCAACTAATTGATCCTTGACTAGCTTCTTTGCTGCGTCGACTGGAAGATGACCCATCAGACGATGAAGCTCATCAGGTGTCACAATATGAGGTCCATTGTCAACGTGATAGGCTTCTGAATGGGGAACTGGTACACGGAGTCTGTATAGTCCATTGACATGGGGTATTGATCCAATTTGATGATGCTTCTTATCAAAGATGCGGCACTCCTGCTCCTTGAAATCAAGGGAATAACCTGCCTGTGTGATGCGACCAACAGAAAGGAGTGTAACTCCAAGATTCGGTGCATGGAGTACATCCTTAACAAGGACTTTCGTTGTCTGATCCTTCCCATTAGGAATTGTGATACACATGTCACCTTTCCCAAGTGCTTCGAACTTCTTCTTGTCTGCCGCCATTATTCCTCGAGGCTTGATAGCCATATAATTCATTAATCGATGATGTGACGGAGTCATATGCTGTGTAGCGCCAGAGTCAAAGATATCAACTTCATACTCACGCTCTGAGTCGGCAACAGCTGCTGCAAGATTTCCAGAAGTAAGCGAGGTTATTTCTCCAATGATTTCTGGTGTGCTGATGCCTAATTCATCAGCTTCGTCTTCGCTATCTTCATCTTCGCTGTCGCTGACTTCCTGAAGTGCTGGCAGATCCAAGAAGTCGTCCTTGTCTTCTTCTTCCTCTGCAAACCATGCGGCATCAAACTCTTTGGCTTCCTTTGCCAAGTTTGCTTGTCCACGGCCCTTCCTTGGGCCTTGGCCTTCTTTTCCTCCTCCCTTTGCCCAACAATCTCTCGCCATATGTCCTTTCTGATGGCAGTTGAAACACTCCACCGGTTTCCTTGACTTCTTTCCACTATTCCCACCATAGAATGCGGCTTCCTTCTCGCCCTTTCCTGCTGACCTGACCTTTCGTCGGTCTGCCTCATCGCTGATGCCCTGTAGCACCATATTGGGATCGAGAGCCTTGCCAAGGAGTGTCGATGTGCCTGTAAGCGCAGAGAGATATGTTTCGAATGAGGTAGGGAGTGATCCGAGGACTATTGCAACGAAGTTATCGTCGCCTGGGTCTGCTCCCATCGCGATGAGGTCCTCGTGTATGGACTGTAGCTTTGTTAGGTGAGTCTTTACATCACCTCCTTCTGCGCATCGCTCATCCTGGAGCTTTCGGTGATACGACTGGAGCGTATCCACCCGTAGATTTCGCGATTTGTAAATATATACTTATCCGAATCTATACTGTACTTGACTATTTCAGAGTTAGGGTTGAGCCTCCGGACCGCTAGCTAGAGCTACAGCATGGCATCAGAAAATATATCAAGTGGGATTAGGACTTAGGAACGATATCGCGACGAGTCCGACCTACCAGCCTAATATGAACCACAAAACCCAGCGAATATACGCCATAACGGTTCCTGTTGCCAGCTAGCCAATAAACAAGGAGTGGATATAAACAAGTGAAACTGTGAATAGTTGCGATAGCAGACAGAGCTGGTATCCGGTATAGAATGGCCGACTTCATCGGTATGGGCGTGGAGAAGACAATTGAGCCCTGACAAATCCACTAGGGTCGCATCACTGATGTGAATACACTATCTGACGATCGATCTTCTCAGAATACTCTACTGGATCGCGTTGCATCAGAATAGTTCCGTTGCGGAGAGCTTATAGTGGTCACCTAATCGTGAATCAGCATGAAACCAGGCAACGTATGGGTAACCACGTTGTTCCTACGACACAGCATTCGGAATCCCGACTGCGAAACAACAAATTAATATATTGGCCTGGATTCTTGGAACGGAGTATCTAGAACAGGTTGCATAGCACGGCGATAGACTAATCCGCAACAATATTCACCGGTAGTAGTTTACTTTATACTGTATGACTAAATATCTGGGATCGGATGGACTTGTAGTAGTATATAAGTACTGTACATACGAATATACAGGAGGCTTCGCCACCCCGCAGTTTTGACCATATAGCACAGCAGCTAAGGTTGGAGCCAGAGGTATTAAGTCGAGCCTCGGACAAATAGCGTATAGCTAAGTCCACCAACGAATAGAAAACAGATATATTGATTTAAAGTAACTTCGCGAGTCGCAGAGGCCGCAGTATATTCGAACGGAACCTTGAAGCGAAAAGGGCACAGAAGCCAATATAAGCCAGTGAGCTAAGGATAAGAGGCCAGTGCGCCCATATATCAATCAGTGAACTGGAACACAAGGCAAAGAGCCAGCTAGCTTCGAGATTTTGGAGTATATTCAGCATTCTAAGGACGGAGTCGACTTAAGAAAGAATATATTTTGATTCAATTACCCTATTACCAGACCACACCCTATATTCCGCTTTGTTGAAGTCGGATTTGGCTAGGATATCTCTTTTGTTTTCATCTAGAAGATTGAATATTAAAGAGACTTAGACTGTTCAGTTTGCAGAGGCCTTCTATCGGTCTCGAAACACCCGAACTTACATATATTGGTGATTGTGAAGCGCAAGGATTGCTTGAGATTTAGTATATACGAGTTACACTTCGTATATATTGAGCTTCTAGCTATCGACGTACGGTTACCGAGCACATCATCGGTGCAGGTCAACCATGACCATCTTTGACTTCTTCTCATACTCTGACTTTACCTTCTCCCACATCGCTTTCATTGTCGCCTCACCCTTCACCTTCAGGAATAACGAATCCGAAATCACTGAGGCGATCCCCTGCTTGATTACGGCCTGCTCAGACTTCCAAATCCGGCACCATTTCGCATACTCGTTCAATGCCTTGGTCTCATCTGCTGTGGGATTCTTCGGGTCTACCACAGCTGGCGCAATCGGTTCATTCGCAGTTGTAATGTCTTCGAAATGGTCACTGAGACCCGCAGCATCGATAGCAAAAAGGAATTGGTCACGAAAGAAGATCCAATTCATGCCATCAGCCTTGCATGCAGGGAGCTTTGCGAAGTACTCGCCAAGTTTCGCAGTGGATGAGAAAGTGTTGGTGGACATGATAGATTGGTAGCGAGTGTATGCGAGGTGAGTGTATTATCGTTGAGATTTAGTTATGGCCGGGGCCCATAACCTATTAGCAGCAGTAGAGTGAAATATAAGAAGTAAGTATTATATTGTGATATAACTACGAGGCTTTTATACCTCAACAAATGTTCTAGTAAGTTCTATTGTAATTACTAAGTCATGACTGAAGGAATGTTGTAGAAACATCGCGCATTGACACGTCTTGTAAACGGGTAAGATCCGACCAACATCGGCTTGCTCTGCTAACAGAATCATTGGATGTCATCATGTTTTCTGTAGAATAACTCGGGTAGTCACATCATGGTGGGTTTGACCCCGAGGAACAGGGCATTGGTGTCTGCTGTGCCTCGCGGGTGTCTGGGATTTGGGGCCGGGGGCATGCGGTCTGGTGGGGGTCTGGGCAGGGACCATAAGTCTCCTCTGCTGCCAGGCGAGTTGGGGTCTGGAGGTCTCCCTGGTTGGCCGGGGTTTGGGAGGTCTGGTGGAGCCTTGTCAGGGTTTGGGGGAAATCTGTGCTTCCTTCGGAATTCCTCTAGATCCTGCTTCTTCTGGTCAATTTCCATTCTGTTGACTTCCAGGGTTGCTTCCTTGTCCAGAACGCTTTGATATAGCTTCCGGCATTCTTCAGCTATGGCTTCTCGTTCTGCTGCCATTTCTTCATTTGTGCTGGCAAATAGTCAGGAGGTTCCTGAAATTGGGGGTCTGCCTGATTGCCAGATTGGCTGTTCTGTCCTGCTCTTTCTCTGCTTCCATGTATCAAACCCCCAACATGCTTGCTAACCACAAAATTTCTTCCACTATATGCTTGTACCTTTCATCGTACCAAGCATCGTATTCTTCCCTGTCCTCCTGCTCAGTTAGGAACATCTTCACTTGAGGATAGTTGTCCCCTGCCTCCGGCCATTCTGGTTCGTTGGCTGAGCCAGGCAGCTCCGCTGTCGACTCCGTCTCCAGAGTCTTGTCGTCCTCTTCCTCTTCCAGTGCTCATTGTTTCCTGTGGGATAAGGTCAAGGGGAATTTGGTTCTGGCTGATGCAGAGGGTGGGGGGGTAGATGACGCCAGCTGGGATTCTGATGGTGGCATGCTGGGGGGGGGGGGGGGGGGGGGGGGCGTAGTTGATGGGTACGATGCCACCAGTCGCTGGGAGTTTCTCCCTCTTGCTGGGGCTCAAGCTGCTCCATTCACTGGGGAGTATAACTTGGTGGCTGTGGCCAAGGGTCAGTGAGGGGGCTGAAGGATCGCTGGTAGAGTCCTGGGAGGTCGAGGGCTGCGTGGTTTTGGGGAAGGTGGGCTGGGCTGAGGGGGTGGGGCTCTTCAGAGGAGGGACGGGTGGGGAACTCCTCGGTGCTCTCTGTGTTGATCCTGATGACCTGGGTGACAGAGGCAGTGTATTCCGAGGCGTCCTCGTCCCACTCGGGGGCAGGCATGCAGGCTCAGTAGGGGTGGCTAGCAAAATGCAGGAGGCCCCAAGGGCGAGTGCATCCACACCCTCTTTCAGCTTCCCTGTCACCTTCGCCCAGGTACTCTTTGGTCTCTGGCTGGGGTAGGGGCTGCTCCTGCTCAAGGGTTTCGAGCTCGTATGTCTGTGGGTGGACATCGCGGTTTTCACATATCCACAGGATTAGGACTCATAGTCCAATGCCTATGGTTATGATGACAAAGGGGATGATAATGGCCACAAGGGCAATGTGGAACTCAGTGGTGGTCAGGTCTCTGGTCTGTTGCATGGGTCTTTGCTTGCATCGTGCGCGAGGAAAGAAGGGAAGCTTCAAGCTAATTGTTAGACCCAAACCTCACGTGATCCAAACAAGAGTAAACTCGGGCTGTCTCGCATTCGGAAAAATCACCTGGGAGTCTCATGTAGTTTGGATATAAGTGATGGAGTCGGACTAATGTCTTAGTCGAGCATGAGTTAAGAGAGAAGTTTGGTATTGATAAACTTTAGCTCGAAGCTGGGGTATTACAGTGAGAGCTACCTACTTATATACAAAAACTATGCTGCTAATAATAGTTACAATGTACGAAGACAATACAGTAGTCGTGTGGTATGCATGAGCCATAGTTACCTGACCTGAGCTTCCCGGTTCCGGTTCTGATGATCACGTGGGGTCAGGGATAGCTCGGGCTTTGGCTAATAAGAAAGAAAAGTGAATGTCCGTGAGAAATCGTAACACCACCTTACAAGGTAGCAGAAGTCCATGAAAGCTGAGAGGGCTTTCATAATTGAAACTGGCAGATATTCTGCCACTGCTGCAAGATAAACCTAGACAAGATATATCAATAATAGTACTAATGTATATGCTTAGCATACCTTCATTAATGCCTTTGAATCGTCCCCTGTCCACTGCTTGAAGCATTGTCCTTGTGGAAATCTTCATAGTCTAGGGAATGGAGGCACAGCCACAATCCTGTGAGGGTAAGTCAATGGGAGTGGGTCATTCCATTGGATGACTCACTGTCAGTCGATATCATCCATTATTTCATTTGCCCATTTGTCACCCTCCTTCAGAACAAGATATTTGTAGACCCATTCTACCAAGTGATCCTTGAATGACCCCTTGATTACTTGATGTAACAGATCTGATGAAAGCATCTCATGTATGTCAGCATGGGGAAAATCAAAGGTGAAAGGCTAGTCAATTCCATTAGGCTGACCAAACAACAGGATTTAGTGCATGCTCACCAAAATATCCTCATCAATACCATAATTATCCCATAAAATATCTGGCTCATCTTGGAAAGCTTCTAAAAGTACCTCGGTGTGCTTCCAAGAGTGCTGGTGACACGCTTGCAGCGAGTTTACCAGTGCAATTTTGTGAAATGTACCAATATATACATTGTACACTATCCTGTTACTGAGAGAACACCAAATAGACATGGAGCACAGTGTTATATCTCTAGAGCACAGTGTAAAACACACAGAGCGCAGTGATATATACATAACAGTGCAAGTATCTATGCATAGAGTGCAGTGATACACATGCAGCATGCATTATAGAGTCACGTGCATGACGGTCTTGAGTGACGATTGATAGAGAGCATGCTCTAACTTAGAATGATACCAGTGAGGTCACACTAAGTATAAGAGCTCAGCACTTGGTACTGAATGCACTAGAAGCAGATCAGATACATGCTCTATGGAATTAATGAGAGATACACATGTTACTAAAAGAACTACATTGATCTATGATGCACAGGGCACAGATTGACCAGTGATGTACTCGGTAACAGCGAGTGACAAAAGGACTAGTGAGCTGCAACGAACTACAACCAACACTAAACCTCTCAAAACTCTATACTAAATCACCAATGTATTGAATTCAGGTGTTTCAAGTACAATAGAAGCACTCTGCAAACATTGATAACCTGGTAAGGTTGGGTAAAAAGACTTCTATTCAGTACTAGTGAGTTTTACAAATGTAATACTTGTACTAGCAGGGGGGGAGTTTATTACACGGGGTGGTAAAGTGATTTGATTTGAGCTGCTATGCTCGCTGAGACTATGACTGCTTTGAACTAGTGGCACTCTTGGCCCTGTAACTGCTCCCTAAAAGTGATGAACACTTGACTAGTGGCACTCTTGGCAAAATAGTGGCACTCTTGGCCTAAGAATAACTACTATGACTTCTGAGAACACGCTTGAACTACTTCAAAACACTCTTGGTCTATGCTTGACACAACAGTAGGCTCAAAAGAACTTCAATTCACTTCAATGCTAGGGTGACTCAATGACTAGTGGTCACTTGGTTGAGGTTAAAGCACAAAATCCTTTAATTGGGGCACTAGAATACTGACTAGTATGTCACAATCGCGGGGTAGGCTTGCCTGCCGCATGGGTACTTGTCTGTCTACTTATATACTACAACCACCAGGCACAATCTGGAGCTAATTAGACTAGATAGGGAATACTATTGGTAAGGCTTTCTTGGCTAGTCACGAGAAATGGCAAAAAAAAAGCATGCAATAGTCAGCCTAGGCACCATTACCCGCTTACTAGGGGCTCTAGGGACTCCGATGGAAGCCCTATTCCGCACTCCAAGGCAGTCATTGCCCTATGGTTGTCAAGGCTGAACTACTAGCCTGACAAACGTGCCTGTAACAGTAGCCGATCGTGATCGGAACTGCTACCCGGATATACTAGTGCCGATCGCATGAGATCTATATCACACTAGTTGAATCTTCAGCTAAGTCAATCCGTTGCTGCTGTATCTTTCTAAGTCCTGTCTGAGATCTTTGCATGACTAGATCCATCCTGACTTAGGCGTTTATACCCAGATTGGTCACTAGTTACTCAAACACTTCAATACGTGTACCCTCTGCCTCCTTGTTTGGTGCGTTTTCCACTTCCTTGGTTTACTAGTGGCTTTATTTATTTAGCACACTTGACCGACAGGATACTAGTGTAGCCGGCTGGTAGAGTTGGCCCTTCAAGGTCCCATCTCTAAGTCCTGGTTTTTACTAGTAGCGTACTAGCTGACTATCAGCACAAAGCCTCTGCTATAGTCCTCAGATAGCCCTTACTAGTGGATAGATTCGCAATAGTAATGTTACAGAATTGCAAAATCTAGGTGTGAACACGTAGACGGCGTATCACTGGCATACTGCATGGGTGTATGGAATAATGCCTAAGTATGAATAACTCCGAGAGAACCCAATTTGGCCATAGAGCGCAGTGCCTAGGCCTAGAGCGGGTAACCCCACCAACCATAGAAACCTAGAAACCCAAGTTTAGGATACAACTGATATGAATGATTGTCACTCTGGGTATCCTCCGGGAAAATGATGAGTGATATGCCAACACATAGAGCACAGTGTAAAACACATGGAGTGCAGTGTGGGTGGAGTCCAAACCATGAGGAAAACAGGGTCTGGTCTTGAGATAGGCCTCAGGCCAAGCACCGAGTCCCAGCACTCTATAACAATGCACACATGTTGCGAGCGATAATGTTCCGAGGTTCTAACAGTATTATACAAGGTTGTACCAGTTTGTAAGATGTAGAAATGTATAAATACTGTAGTGTAGATGTAGTATACAAGTTTCTGACCCCTGGTGTAATAGTGACAAGCTTTTTGGATACGCGCTCTAGCCTTTGGAGTTGTTTAAACCTTGCGCTCTGTCCATTAGTGACGAGTTAGAGGTGTTGAACCCCAATTGTGATGGTGTGAGGTATTCTAGCTATGTGCTCTAGCACTTGGAGCTGTCTGTGACTTCAAGCAAGAGAATATAGACCATCTTTGATATAAACAAGAGAGATCTGAGTCATGAGCGAGGCCATGAAGGCTAGCGAGGCATTCCGTTGATGAGCCTCTAGGCTCTGTATGCTCAGAATTTGCGATTTTTGTCATTTCTAAGTGACAACAACTTAGCACCGGTTATAACAATAATACCGGTGTGCATGCACTATTATAGGACCTCTTTGACACTTCAACAGCTGGCTATAACGAAGAATACCCATCCCAACTTGTTTCGCGACCTAACTCGTATGCCATCATGAATAGGCACAGTATTGATCGATCAGGCAAACCCCAGTGATAAGTGAACTATGCATCACTGACACATCAGGACCGCATCACCAGCACATCACGGTGTAACGGACCGGTGTTGATCCTTTCATTATATGAGGTCATACCCGCCAACAATTGCCCTACTGCAATTATCATCAAGTTCTTGTCATCCAAACGACCGGTGTTGATAATATTGCCATGCCCAGTTCACTAGAAGGCGTTATTCCTTTTGTTCACCTCAGTAATTCCACCGTACCCTCACAGTCCGCAGTTAAAACAGCACCCCAATGACCCTGCTGTGACAACTCATGATATAGCGAATTTATCTGTCTTCAGTAGCGCTAAGGATTAGCTGTTACAAGTGACTACAGAGATGCATATGGATGCTTGAATCGTTACAAAGCCGCAGCCTTACAGCTTTACTAAGTCTTTCTATTAATAAATATCTCTAGTAGTATAAAATCCATAGAAAATCGTAGAAGGAGGGGGACCTATCTACCCACTACTTTGCTATTAGCACTCACTATACCACTCACGGCCGGCTATATTCTCATCGCTACACTCTTGCTATGCTCATTAGCACTGGTTTAATGACCATATTTCTCACATAGCGCAGTACACGAACAATAACATTTGTTTGCATCCCATACGCTCGCTATAAGCAACGGATTGGTTTCGCACTGTCTTTAGCTTCACACACCCTTCGTTCTATTTGAGAAACACGCTCTACACCATGATTGACTGGCATTAGCATTATCTTCGGTCGCTCGTCGCACCTTTGATTGCACCCCATCATTATTGGTTTAATACTCGCATCTAGTGCGTAACACCATATGCTCGCATCGTACATCACCTCTTTTTGTTTTATAGGATCGGATCATCTTCATCTTCATACCATAGGAGTTTTATTCAGCTTTACTTTCAACATTGTTCATCGCAGCCCACTTGGGTAGTCTCTGGCAGACTTATAGGAATCAACATCATCACATAGGATCATATTGGACTCAACACCAGTTTACACCATCATAGGATAGGATAGGATAGGATTGGATAGGATAGGTTTGCATGCATAGGATTGACATTGACATAGGATAGGATCGTCTCCGAGTAGACTCAGCTTTCAACATTGACCTCAGTATATTTTGTCTCGTATAGGACCAGCACTCATCATCACCATGCCCCACCAGACATAAACTCATTTTCATGCTCTTGCCACCATTAACTGGCATTATTAGGATCGCCCCCTTCAGTATTTTGACACTACACCGGTTATAAACCGTCTACCGCACACATAGCTTCATTATCACTGTTATTTTCATAGGACCTTCATCTAGAGACCTTGTCTAGTCATTTCTCCTTCTTTTACACCGGACCTGTGGTATTCACGTCATACCCTCTTCCGTTCTATCTCGTTATCGAGATTATCACCAGCCTACAGCCAAAACCTTTTAGTACTCGATCGCTTGAGTGCTACTTGCTTGACTGAAAAGTCACAGTATAAACTCGCATCTAGAGGAAGTGATTAGGTTGCACGGAGGTGCCCTGAACAACTCACACAACACAGTACATTTATAACCGGTTGTCACCGTCATTAACCATTACTCTTCGAGTTTTTGGTGTGCCATTGCCATGGAAGTTTAGGTTCATCACCGTACTTGAGTTTCATTGATTGTTTGATTGTGCTCTGTGTTGAGATTGAGAGCTTAGTGTCAGTGTAGGCACTTTCTCTATTGTTTGAGGGTTTTGTGTGATGCGAGGCATTACAGGTGGCGGAGGTTCAAACCCTTTGGTCTGATTAGTGCTCGCTTTGTGTTATTTCTGCAAGTTGGCAAAGGTTCAAACCCTTTGGCTTGTCGGATGGGGTTTTTCTGTGTTTATTGTGTTCTCTGGATCACATAGGTTTGAACCCTGTGGGTCTACGATCGGTTAGGAAACTCAAGCGCATAGGTGAAAGTCCTACAGTTCTTGTGGATTGTTTAGTAGGATTTGGTTTCTGCTTAGAGTGCAGTGCTTTAAGTTGTGGTTAGTGTGTTATTTGTTGTGTGCTGTGACTATTAGAGTTGCATGCAACTTCTAGAGAGTTGTGGATATGTTTAACAACATTTGTGTTTTGTTATACAACCTTTGCCTCGAGGCCTGGCGATGGAAGTCACACCTCGTGTTTAGAGAAAAGCCTTTGGACTTAGAGAAGTCTAGATATCATATGAGTGCTATCGCTACACATGTATCTTAGATATATTGAGAATTCAGTTATATTGGTTTGCTACTTCTATTGCATCAGAATCCCCCATGAACTTGAGTGTGTTTGTGTGTGTAGTGTTGGGTGTGGGTGTGATCAGTGTCTTCAACGCTGGTGCATTTCTAGCTCTGTGCACTCAGACTCCTCTTCACCGGTCACCAGGGTTATCAAGATTTATGGCTGGCGAAGTGCATCTAACCTCGGTGTTAGCACCAAACACCCATAGAAAGGCAAAACGAACTTACTTCACACACCAGCCTTGAACAATGCCAGCCAGGAGGACTTGTTCAGGATAATCTGCAATATATGGCCCTAAGTCATATATCACCCATCAGTAGTACCCATCTGGACAAAGATGAACAACAGGGGTGGTCATAGCAGGTGATAGCAAGTGCAGAATAGCTGTCAATGATTGATGATAGAGTTTCTTTTTAAATAGTCAAAATGTTTCATCGTGGTCATACTTGCGATCTGCTACCAAACAGATTAAAAATGAAAGCAGTGACACATGTAGAAAGAGACATACATTTGGGAATGGCAAGGAAACTAATGGGTACAACTCCATTATGATGCCCTTGCCATGCAGGATTGTGAAGGTTGCCAATTGAGAGATAGACTGGATAATATTTAACATTTCCAGTCACTACAGAAATGGTGGTCTTGTTGCTTCCAAGGATGACAGCAACATACATGGCACCTTGGGTATCAGGATTTGCCTCGTAAATCTCTGTCTGAGGGTCCATTAGCAGGGACAAGTACACCCAGGTAAAGTAGTCACATACTGCATGCTGCCAAGAAAAATTTCCTGACATAAAGTCACTCCAGCAATGTTCCCCACTCTCAGCATCAAGATGGATATATGGCATGGTGTCGAACTCATTTGCAAAGTCCCAATTGGCTAGGATATTCTGGATAACAATGTCAGGGTCATGGAACCACACCTGATAAGACTGTTTCTGCCAGTCGGGTGCATCTCGGCTGAGATCTTCAGGGACAATGGTCCGAAAACACTTCCAGGGGGCACTGCCAACACGAATCTCATCTATAGCCTTGTAGAGAGCCTCATAGTTGTCAAACAGGGCATCACTCCCACATTTCTTTTCCAAATTGAGAGCCCACAGGTCCATCAGGTCATTTATATCACCTTGTGACATCTCAACCTTTTGAAAAAGAAAATTGGCAAGACAAAACTGAACCTCGCCATTGAATGGAGCCCAAACATTCTTGATAGCTGGAAGAGGTAGTAATGGTGCATCAGTGGCCAGGGGAGCACCAGCTTGATCGCATTTCTCACCTACTCAAAGAGTAAATATATGAAAAGTGTTAAAATGTATATTAATGACATACCAGTGAGATACGGATGATATACTTTCTTCTGGGGGGCAGTAGACAATGATAATGAGGGCAGAACAATAGTGGGAGAGGCGGCAGAGTCATTCCATGGGGAAGGAACAAACTCTGAGCTGTCTATGACCCTGTCAGAGGAGGACTCAGACTCGGAACTGGTATCTGACTCGGAGTTGATGTTAGAAGTTGAGGTTTGGATAGAATGGTGGCAGGCGTTGACATGCTTGGTCAAATTGCCAGCTCACTTGAACGTTCGCAGGCACCCTTGCCAAGGACATTTATGGCGAGCCATTGCTAGGGACTGTGAGGAGAGTCAGTGAATGCAGAAGTCACAGCTGCAGCAGATCGAGCTTACAAATTTTTCTTTTCAGCTTATGAAGTTGAAACTTCAATGATCGTAAAAACTCAACATCTCCTATCATGTCATCTGGTGAGCCTCAGCTTGGTATGCCCACCTGAGGAAAATCTACAGCAGTCCCACCCCAGTGGATCCCTCACACCTGTGCTGAGATTGCTGAAGCCCAATGCAAGCATGCTGAGGAGAAAGAACATCAGTGAGAGGCCAATGCAGCAAAAAAACGAGCTAAGGACAAGAAGCAATGGTTGGCCAAGAAAAAGGTAGTAGCACAGGAAGATGCCTTTGCACTTGAGGACAAGGCAATCCAGTCCCTTTGTCCTGATCTCTTGCTCAAGAAAAAACACTTACCCTCTTCGCTTCAGGGTAAACCAGCCAAACCAGCCAATAAGGGACCACATCCAAGCAGCATCGCTCCTCACACAGTTACACCAGTCATCGAGTCACCATCTCAACCTGCTGCTGACCTTCCAACAGACAAGGATATGTTTGAACCTGGGTATGGCTTCGAGTCAGGAGAAGAGCTCCCTCCCATTTCTATCGCAGCTACCTCGGAATCTGAGGGGCTTGTCAATGACAGGATGGATGTGGATTCGAATTGGGAGAGTGAGCCACCCATTGATCCACTGGCAGCTCAGGCGAAAGAAGCAGTAGCTGTCGATGACAGTTCAGACGAGGGTGATGAGGAGAGTGAAGCTGTTGAGGTTGAAGATGAGGCAGCCCTATTCAAAGAGTTCCTTGCTCAGCAGAAGAAGACGAAGGTGGGCACACTCACAGCTAACAAGGATGTCCCTTTGAAGGCCAGTGCTATTGCTGCAAACAAGAGACTGTCCAAGGTGAAGGTGAGTATATGACACTGGAGTGAGATTTGGCATGTACTCACATAGGTCATAGACAGTCGTTAACAAGTTTGAGGTTCATCAGGATATCATGGAGTTGCAGTTGAATCTGCCAACTGGCATATCTATCATTCCAAAGATTGCTAGAAAACGTCCTAGCCAGCTATATGACAAAGAAGATTCGTAAGAGAACATCGAAAGCATACTCTGGGGCAAGGAAGCACTCACTTACTATACTGACAGGTTGACCAAACATCCCAAGTCTGACAGCATCGGAGGCCTGGCAGCAAACTGGGAAAAAGCCTATCACAGAAGCAAAGTGTCAGCTAATGTTCCATCCAATACCAAGGAGGACATACAGGAGCAGTCTGAGAGCGAATTACTTGGTGAATTTGCGCAGGATGAGGATGCTGAGGTGCTGAAAATTGCTAGAAAAGTCAAGAATCAATCTGGAGCACAAAGTCAGATCCGAGCTTCTGGAAAGGGTGCTAAAATTCCCAAGGTACATACCACTAACATCGGCAACCACTGGCTGATGGCCTCCTCCCAGAAATCCATGACAGTCAAGCTTGAGCTGGTGAGCATCAATGAGATTGATGGCAAGGAGTGTGGGAAAGTAAAGGTCAGAAAATCGGTGTGGAAGTTTGAAGACTTGCCTCTTTCATCTTCCTCTGATATCAAGCTCTTCAAACAAAACATCGTCATCCCAATCCTTGACTGGTCAGCAATGCTTGAGGGACAGTTCAGCTCCAATAATCATTCCGATTTGAAGCCCACTGTGACTCTCTTATGGGACAATGTATTTGGCCATGTATCAAAGTATATAGATGACAATAAGAGACAGCTTTGGGTGGACCATCCAGCTGTGATTGGAGTCATACATTTTGCATCATCTCATGTCTATATGGCTAACATTTTTTCAGGTACAAAGTCAGATTTGAACACATTGTAGTGAACTGGGCAAAGCTGCTATGGTGGCCGTCACACGAAACTGGAAACAGCCAGGTCTCAAGGGCTGTAAGACTGCTGAGCAACAAGCAGAATGGGTCAAAAATGCATCGAAGAATAAGTGGTTTGTCTATGAGAAGCCAGAGAATATGGTGTGTCTGCAAGTCACCTATATTCCAAGTTATTGCTGAGGTTTGCTGATTCTAGGCTGTGGACAGACATGGAGCATACCTGGGACCACTGCTTATACAAACAATGTCTTACCATATCCAGCGTACCGCTTCAATGCCAACTACCTTTGGACCACCAGCAGGAGCTCTGGCTCTGGCCGCTGCTGCAGTATGTCCCCAGAGCTTCTTGACATCATACTTATGAGCTGACTCTTGCAATGCCAGGTCAAGTGAGCACTGCAGGCATGGAAGAAAGGGGTCAACTCTCTGCATGGAAAGCAGTCGAAGAACTCCCCAGAAAGTTTCGGCAAGGATCCCTGGGCCACAGTTGTCAAGCAGCACTTCAAGAACATGAGTGCATTGTCGACTGATAAATGGAATGAGATCTACCTCCATTGCTGGGAATTTAGCTTAGGTGGTAAGGGTGATGATGGTGAGGAATTGGGCGAAGAAGATGACAATGAGAGTGACGATGTCAACATGTCTGGGTGAAGGTACGTAAATTCTTCAATATCATCTGCTAGTTGCACTAATGTCTTGCTACTTGGCACCAGCAGTGACAGGCTGGGCTAGTATCTACTAGTACACTGTGCAGGGATCATTAGCATAACTATTCAGTATAGTAGACTGGGTAGTTACTTTCGTAGATGAATTATCTGGGATGTATGACTCGATGACTCATAGTCAATAATATGTGATTCTGCTGGCTATTACAAACTAGACATCTGAGTAATCAATGGAATCAGTAGAGATGAGGTATAGGATAAGTATAGTAACCATCTATGGGATGAGTATAGGGTGTATGACCCCATAAAACTTGGTATGGAAAACATGCACCCCCCTTATGGCCCTATACCATGTTATGGGGTATAGAGGGCTATAGGAGGTGTGTTCCTATACACCCCATACCGATTGCGAGATTGCTGATGATGTTATAGCACCTTGTACAGCCATAAATGAATTTATTATGAAGGGAAAGGTCGTATATGCACTATTTTTTGTCCAGACACATTGATTGGCTTGGAATTGGCACTCTGAACTTGCTGCCAGTATCCTCAAATGCGACTCCATTTCGCACAGTGCTGATGGATGGCAATCAAATTATGTAAGGCTTTGTAATAGCGTGGTTGCAAGTAAACCCCCCCATGCTAATCCATAGACTACTTAGCTGATCTCTGCAAACATATGGGGATTTCCACTACAGTACTTACTTTTATACTAAAAGACTATTTACTTGAACTTTCTGCACTTTTCCTCAATCTTCTTCCTTGATCAGCGACATCGGCACAATGCCGGATTGCCGAATCTCAACAATCTCTTAATCTGGCAACACCGGTCCTCCGGGTAAGTTCGGGACATCACATGTATATTACTTAAGCAGGCCACTTTATAAGTAACCTCCTTTCGAACCGAGTGCTGCATGCCATCTAACCTATGCTTCTGCCCTGATTGCATACCATTCACACATGAAAGCATCGCTTACCAGAGCCCAGGCTACAGTGCATCGCTTGCCGCCAGCAGTGTGAGTCTGTCGCAAGCTCATCGTATCTTGACCGCAGGAATCTTATCGATCTGTGCTCATCGGCCAGGGAATCGTAGTCCATATGACAGTCGCAGCTGATCAGGATTGAATGACTGACAATACTCCCTACAGATTTCCTCATCGCCATTCGAGGTTCAAAAATCTTTATTGAACACTGAGATCACTTCAAGCTGATATGATAATAATGCATGCAGTGTCTGCACATTCATCTTCGATATCATGTCGTACCGCGTCGTGACCATTGCCAATAATACCATTGTGAGTCACTTGCTCTGTACGGCATATTGCTTGGCAGCAATATGTCGGGCAGCGCAAGATGGCTCCCAACGGGGTGGTCACTGATAGTGTGAATCGACTAAGACGAGAACATACCCTGTTGTGGTTCCGGATGATCCCTATGTGAGCTTTCGGTGAATGTCGAAAAGCGTTATCTGATGTGACGTTAGGACTGCATGGCGAGGATGCTAGTTAGCATGAACTCGTACATTCTATCTGTAAGGTCTTCTTTTTTGCTGACTTTGCTTTTACTAGGTCATCGATGAACCGTATTGAAAAGCGATCGATGGATCTCTGACATTACTCGCAAGATCGTCGATTATATCGATCGGTTTCAGCTGCAGCATCTTACAGCGACCCAGAACCAAGATTCAACAGTCACTGGATGACATACCTTATGCGTATGTCTCCATATCACCCACCCTCTTCACTTGATTAGTCTTGTTCTAGTGTGTGTTATACACCGACCTTTCACCGCTTGCAGCGCGAGTCAGAGTCCTTCATCTACCAAGTAATTCTCATGGACATGGTCGCCACTCCAGTCAATTTACCTTATGACAGACATTGTGCTACGACAAGTATATACTGAGGCGCTTCTTATTTAGTATGACTCAATCTAGGCACATATACATATATATATGGAAAGGGTGGTCGTTATCGATCAACTGTACCTTAAGGTAATTCGAAAGTACAGTGGTGGTGAGGGGTGAAGAAGCCGCGGGGAACAGAACAGAATTTTTGAGCGAAACTTCCTTGGTAATCATGCATCAGTGGTCAAGCGTACAGTACTCGTTTGAGTGTAGGTGTTCGATTGACAGTCAGAGTCTGGACTATATTCTGAGTCGAGTACATACCACAAGTGATCGCACGTATACTCACGATCGACCGAGAAAATTGTGCATAGCTGACCACTATTTTTCTCAATCAGAAAAGTCACTGTTGATACGATAATGGAAATCGTCGTTCATTTATTGCCTCGGAAGGTGGTGACACCGTCACGAAATATACTATTGGGTAGCAAGCAAAGCAAACAAACTTATTTTCATGTTACATACACATTTCTATTACTCGTACAGAGTTCTGATCAGACAACTTAGTATCGCGGTGGCTTAGCTTGGTACCTGAAGAGTTGTTCTGTGAGATGTACAAGCAATGGGAACTGAAAGACATACGGTTCCTCCAAGTACTTGATTTCCTCGTCGGTCAAAACTTTTCCTTTGACAATGGCCTCGTTCAATCTCTCCACCTGCGACAGAAAAGCATTAGCAGCTGAAGAACTGAAGGAAAAGAACAGACCGAGTTAGCTCCAACAACCGGACTAGAGACCTTAGTACGAGACCACGCAAGTGCTACCTGGCACATCTTCCAAGAATGCTTTTCGGCAAGTTCAATGACACGCTTAATGATCTTGACGTCGCTCTCCGTCACCGGCTTTTCAAAGATGGTTCCTTTCACAAGCTTGATGCGAGCCGTCTCGACACCGAGGGGACGTGCAAGGTTCCCGTCCATCAAAGGCGAATAAGCCATGATCCCAATACCTTTGTACTTGCAGTATGCGATGAGTTCCAACTCCTGTTTTAGAACATCAACCAATCGGCACATAAAATGAATGTGTGTAGGCTTACTTCGGTACGGAAAAGTAAGGAATGTTCTACCTGTACACAGGAGAACTGAGTCCAGCCGTTAAGTTGTGCCACATTGTTCATCTCGATGAACTGCCATGCTCTGACGTTAGACGCTCCGATGTAGCGCACCTTGCCGGAACGAACGAGGTCGTGGAGGGCACACATTGTCTCTTCATATGGCGTCTCTTCGTCAGTCATATGAATTAGGAGAACATCGATGTAATCAGTTTGAAGACGCTCCAGGCAGGCATCGACTTGATTGAATATGGCTGTTCGGGACAGCCCGCCGTGGTTGACGTAGTCGCGAGTGTCTTTGAGTTCGGGCCGGAAAAAGCTGGTGATGGTTGTAGGTACTTCGTGGTCAACGAGAAAACGAATTTTGGTGACGAGGACGAGATTGTTCCTCGGAATGTTGTTCTGCCGCAAGATGAGCGACTACGATATTTTTCGGACAGAGGTGAACTGACTTGTTTAATGAACTTTCCAATGATTGTCTCTGATTGTCCATTACTGTAAGGAGGTCGAATGAGACACAAAGCGAGAATAAAGTGAGAAACGCGTACCTGTACATGTTAGCAGTATCCCAAGTCGTCACCCCCAAATCCCAGGCAGCTTTGAGTAAGGGGAAAGCCTGACGCTTATCAGGGAAACTACGCAACGGGCAGCACACCGATAACTATACCTTGTCCTCAGGAAGGCAGATCGGCTGCGATAAGCTGTTTCAGACAAGTATTAACGACAGGAAACAAAAGACTAAGCACTCACGTTCCATTGAGGGTTACCAATGGACATGGCACCGAGCTACGACGTTGGATTGGCGACATTGAGAATACAAGGTCTGCTCCACCCACCATAGGGACAGACACGCGAAGGCCTGACTTTCCTAGACGAGCATACTCTGCTTTGGTGGACATATTCGTGGTGGAAGCGATGATGGGTGTCTTTTCGAGCTGTTGAACCTTTACTGTATTATCAACAAGTGACTAAAAGTCACGAGAACCCATGTTTGTGGGATGGCCGATTCCATTCTGAGTCCTGAATCCGATTCTGTGCCGTTTCTATAAGCGCTGATTGATACCCAACCAACTTCCATTCGCACCGACTACAATGCCGAGGCATTGTATTCCGGCAGATCGGTTCGCGTTTCCTTTACGCTCCGAGCCAATAACGAGAAAGGTTCGCCCGCGTCAGCGGCGCAGAGCACAAGTATTAGTCATCGTTGTAATTCAGTTTCGGATCATTCCGGGATCATGGTTCCTTCGGCACATCGGCACATGACTTAGCATATCAGACGCTTAGACCCACCAGCACTGTTTGATTGGTCTGGCTAGGTTCTAGTATCACTTCTTGGATTCTGTCCCCATTTCTGCTTAATCACACGTTCCGACCCCAATCGTTCATGTTCGTGAGAAGACCGCTACTGAGTTGAATATGCTTGAGACGGCTGCCACCGTAGTGTGGGTATTGCAGTAGTAAATTCCAATGTATACCATCCAGCTTCTGTTTGACCAACTTGAAGACCTGACTCTACTTCGTGGTCCTGTCACCTTGCTTCTCCTAGTTTAGCTTGAATAGGTCTTCCGTTGGCTCAGGGGGCTTCGTGTGCATCCTTAAGAAGTTCTTTAATTCATTGAAGCCTCCACACGGCGCATCAAGAACAGCAAATGCACACAATACATAATCATACGTAAAAACACTCAGGGGCCTGATACATAACACTGTCGTAAAGATATTTTTTCATACCGCGCCTCATCGCTTTAGACGAGAACATAGATGCAACTAAGTTACATTTGTCACACCTTGCTTTGATCCTGATGTATGCTTCAGAATAATATTTAGACAAGACATGAACACATACCTTCAAAGGCGAAAAAGCATCCGGATCGTCTATCTTCATGTCCTTGCCATGTTGTATCTATTTCCGTCACAGAATGTTCCTTAACGATAGTCATGCTTACCTGTATCCCCTGGATTGTACTGGCCTCAGTACCACTCATTCCACTGCCGGAGTGAGTGGTCAGAGGTCCGAGAACGAGTGCGTTGTTGTCACTGCGATAGTCCGCGTTGAATGTGGATACTGTGTTGACCCCTCCACGCGACTGGACATATTCCCTCGTATTCAAGTTCGCCAAAAGGGTGCTGAAGTAGAGAGAGCAAAGAGAGAATTCAAGGATACAATAATAGAGCGAAGCTGGGTAGACTTTGATCTGACACCACAATAATTTAGTGAATTGGACGGACGCGATAGAATGATTGATTGTACGAACCAGAATGAGAACGACAGTAGCATTGGCGGCCGTCAATGCGCCACTCAAAACAATGACAAGAATGAGGCGATGTACCATGCGCCTCGTCCTGTCGAAAAGAATGTCAAGAAGGTCCGCGAAGTACATTTCAATACGCACTTGGAGAAATTAGGTGTTCCCGACCGAGTTAAGAGAATGACCATGCCGAATGATACGAGAACATCTGCAGCGACAGCAGCGGCACGAAGAGAGATGTTCAGTCCCTTAAAATCCGTGAGTATGGATGGTAGAAGTTGCGCAAAGTGTATTGTGTACAATTAGTCGAGGCGTCGAGAGGACGTCCAGAGGCTTTCCATATCTGTAGAGCAGTGAGTAAGGTCCAAGACAAAGAACAATATGCCACCTACCCATAGGACAAATACACTTGAGATTACAATGGAAAGTGAGCTCTCTCATTATCGAGATATCTATAAACTTACCGGCAATCCCAACTATATATTGGAGAAGATTTCTGTAAAGGGAGAATTGAGAGGGATTAAATTCACGCACTCAATTGCCAAGAGGCGAGCATAACCTGAAATTTTGAAGAAGAACAAAAATTCAAAGATGCAGACGACAAAGACTAGTTGATGCTAACCATGACAACAAGGACTGCGAAGGTGGCGTATTTTAGTTTCTCTGAACGAAGAGTCTGTTTGGAGACTGAAAGAGATCAATTTCTGTACCAGTGGTGTCTGCAGCACTCACAGATATAGATTCGGCGAATGAAATATAACTGTACGACAAAAATGACGACACTCTGAGACCAAAATATCAGTGCGATTTATTGCCATTAGCTAGTTCTCTCCTTACCTCAATCCAAGTGTGATGCTATTATGGAACCCTTGAGTAATGATCTTGTTGAATGCCTCGAGAAGCTTACCAAGATTTCTCTACGGAGATGAAGGAAGTCAAGCTATGTGCAGATGCCAGAGAAGGGTCAAATCGTCGACGTACAATGACGTGTTTCCTAGCTCCCCGATCCTTCCATACTCGTGTATCAAAACACGCCACTCTACCACACCATTAATGTTCAGATGATAGGACACAACTACTATATGCTTACGTCCTTTCAAAACGAGAAGTCCATTGGTGGTATCGAATATCCTATTTTCAGATCGAGAAGTTAAAAGGCCAGTCGTCATTTCCATTAACATAAAGCACGTACCAAAGTACACCTATCTGCTCTGAAGTTCAGTCTATCCATGGCGAAAGAATGAAATCTATTTACCAAAATTCTCAAAAACTGAGGATCAAAGTCCCCGGAGCTTGAACGATATTTCTGTCAGTATACTTTTATTAAATCAGGTACCAGTGTCGTACTTCATGTAGTATATGAACCTGAATGCCCAATAAACGTCAAGAAAGCATAGTACAAGATTAAAAATGTGACTTACACTTGAAGAGTCGACACGCCCCACATTGCGCAGGACAGCCAAGAACCCACAAGAAGAGAACCATAACTGGTAGTAAGATCCAGTATGATGGGATTCTCAGTGAGCGCAGGGCAGGCTGACGTTGTGGCGTTGTCCATGGTGGAACTGAAGGTTTGGAGAAGCCGTGCCGCTAGCGAAATTTATACGGGAATTGCTACAACCCATCAGGAAAGTCGCACCGTTAAAGATGCCGAAAATAGAATGGGGCGGTCCGACTCGCCCTTCTTCTGATTTGTCCTCATGGAGAAGTGAATAGGCGTTAGCTTCACCATCTTTGGTTCAAGCAGCGAGTATCATAATCAACCCGGCTTTCAGCATCTGATCGGGGTCCTGGCTGTTAATCTCGTTGAATCAGTGTTCAATATGCTTGGATTCACACAGTAAGCCGTCGAGGAATCTATATCAGACGATCACGGTCTGACTGATCAGACTAGACACATGGGCACACCACCATACTGATGAAAAGCAATGTGTATGATTGTTGGAAGCAAAAGCGGCCCCTGTAAGATCGTCGCACTGCAGGCATCTAGGTTGACCCAAGGGCTCTAATGTGCACTGCACTGGATTGGTCTGGGTAACAAGCCGTCCTACACATGTAGGCTGTGGTAACTTCAAGTTCAGCCAACGATGCTACATGATCCAAGGATATCGCCTGGATTGATGTACTGGATGCGAAGGAGGCTCTCCATCGATGACACCCAGGCTCGAACTTGTGGAATAAGTCCGACGTCGACACGGGTCTGGCCAAATTTGGGAGAATTAAATTGTGATTATTTAAGCCAAATGTGAACTTAACATTAGTTAGACCGGGGTCTGTCGGAAGCGCGGAAGCTGGTCATTACTCGGGATGCATATTACACGGGAGCGAACCCACAGTGCATCAAGGTTGGTGACGATTCGTTCAAAGTTCTTTCAAGACCTTTGCGGTCAAACAGGTCCGTTAATTAATGGCGGTAGCGCCATCTGATGATTCATTGAATCGTCCTTGTAGATGCTGTGAATGCGCATCTTGCGCTTGGTGATGTCTAACTGCTGAAGATGCAGCTCCGATTATATTCGACAAAGTCCACAAAACGTTGTTGCACTTCGGGGAAGCAGAATTTGTTTTTTTAAGTAGTACCCGGGGCCTGCAGGAACATTGTGGGAGAAATGGTGAAAAGAGATACATCATGCAAGTCAAGGGGGATATGATTTTTCCAGCGCTATCTAGGTAACGGCTTCCATACTCTGGACCTGCCTGGGAAAGCTTCCATCAACACCAACACCAACACCATGATTGATCATAATTTACCGCAACCACGAGTTCGTTCATCCAAAAATAAACATCCGCGTTCACCATCATTCGTCCCCATCGGAGGAAGTGATAATTCCCTATGGAGTTCGTTCTGCAACGTAAGTTCCCAGATACAGGAGCAGAGTCGTCGATACATAGTGGGATATCGGTGTTTCCATGGGACACTCTCACTGTTCCAATGCAAATATTGCTTTCGCCGCGAAAGCAGACAAGGATGAAGCACATGAACTGTGAGCTGAAGGAGGGAAATATCTGGGGACCATCAATAGTTGCGATCAAATATCATCCATGAATGCGCTGAAGACGGTCTCGGAGTTGTCCCAAATCATCTACACGCTGTTTAATTAATGATCGGAAGGATACACCTCCTAGGCCATATCCATGAACGCGCTCAAGACGGTCTCGGGGTTGTGACAAATTATCTACAAAGTACCTCAGGTCCACCGTGCACAACATACACATACTCACTTACGAGATTATTTCCACCAGGAACCAGCTTGTATTCACCCGTCGTACCCGTCCGACCTGGTCATCATGGACCGTCCACAGCCCAGAGACATGGAAAGCGCTTGTCTTATCTCCGCACAGGAATGATCCTTTCAGAAGTGGGAGTATCGCGCCTATCCCCTCATCGTTAAATGCCTTGCGATAAACCGCATTGAGCTGGTTAGCGAAGAAAAAGATGAATGGGGGATCTGTCGCCTCATCGCTCCTATATCTCGCTACCTCCTCAAGCTCTTCGACCGGAATCTTGTAAAATGTAGGTACATATTCAGGTGCAGTCAAAACCCAGGAAAGACTGTCCAGGTTGTACGCCGAAGATAACGTCAAATTTCCATGGTCAAAGTATCCGGTATGCCATTGAACAAACGTCGGGAGTTGAAGGTCCTCTGGAATGGTGGTATCCACCAATGGTGCCCAATTTTGACTAGGCGTCGGCAGGCCGAGGGCGATGGGAGCAGCCTCTGAAACACAACGTGATAACGAAGGCCAGACGCCGAAATGAAAACCAACCATATATAATCATGAACCGTACATGCGCTCCAAGGCGAGTCTGAACGTCGACTGGGAGTGTTCCAATACTCGCGATCGCTACGACAACATATCCACATCGTACAGACCATCCGAGAAGCGAGACGCCACCACTCATTCCATCATCAGACACGCGAGGAATGTCGACAAAAGAGGCAATCTCGTGGCCGCGCATTTCGATTTCAAAGTTCCCCTGCTAGTCGCCGCTGCCTCCCGTCACAATGTAACATCGAGTTCTTCATCAGTGAACAGTGTAGAACCAAGGCAGGGACGGTGTTTTGTGGCGACAAATCGCACACCATTAGAAGAAGCGACACCCATAACTTTCTGGAAGACGACTGTGGGACACTCAGCGTCTGATACGAATATTCGAATACGAGGAAGATACCCACGATTTGTGTATACCATTCCGTGTACGGCAAAGATTGTGGTGTACGACGACGTATTCTCGGGCGGACCAGTGTCAAGGTAGGCGAGATGTACTCCAGTGGTACTGTTGACAACTACCGATCCGTTGATTATTTGAGCGTATGTGGTGACTGCTGTCGCAGTCCAAAGGAGGAACCATTGCAGAATGTTGCCTTTGACTATAGTGTATGTGATAATACACGTCTGAGGAGAGATACAATCGAGCAGTGAATCTATTGCTACGCCAGAAGGCTGATGACCACGAACGGTGGGCGAATCGCGCGTTCACAATTAGCCTTTAGGCCCCCTTGATGGTATCAGCGCGTTGATTAGCGGATATTCCAAACGAAGTATTATCGTTGATCTGCGCCCACAGCATCATACGTTTCGTAGCTCGTCAAGACTGGAGACCCACAGGTAGGTGTCGGTCTGTGTGATGGCAACAAAAAAACAACGAAAATGAGCGTGGGTAATAAGATACATGAGTTCATTGATTGCCGGACTTCGGCATTTATCTGCCGAATTCAATTTACCGTCGGCTAGTAAGATGTCTCGTTCTAATTTACTAAAAGGGGCATAAGGAAGGAAGGAAGGAGTTTTATTACCCGACGATGCTCCTCAACAGAAGCGTGCCGGCGTCCGTACTACAGTCCCCCGGCTGTACATTCCAACTAGCTAATATGTAAATACTACTGTACCTAGAAAGAAGTACGACTGCTACGGAACCGAACCACACCTACGCTCTGCCGCTCTGGTAAAGCCCCGTCCTGAGTACTCCCTCACGGCCTCGGCAGTAGGTTGGTGATGAAATTACAAATGCTAAAGGGACAGAATCCCAAAGCGCAAGCATTGCATGGACGAAACGGCCCACACTGGGCATGAGATCCTCTGTCCCTGCAAGACACAGGAGGAGGCGTGCCGGGGATCGCACACTCCTCCAGCTGGGGTACCGAGCCCAAAAGTACGCACAGCGTAGAAAAAATTTCTTGCACGATCGCGCGTTTATATTGCTGCGGTCCTCGAGCCCATCGGGAAAGCACGGTCAGGCGACCCAATGACTTCAACGTATTCAATCTTGATAAGACAAGAAGAGAGGGGCCTAAGGAGGTGAGCGCCGTGAGAGGGAACACACAAAGAGAGAGCGTTGGGAAGGAAGGGCCGCGCCGTCCACGTCACGTGATGTTTGTGCACGGACCGTCCAGCACAGTGGTGTGCTCAGACGGCTGGCGTGCAACGGTGCGAGAGTTCCTACCTTAAACAACGAGCACGAGACGGTCGAACCGTCAGAGATGTGCGCACCCGGACTGATCACTAGCGCTGTCAAAGACAGCACTAACATGGGGTGGTCGCAGCGCAGCGGCTGGCTGACCAAGCCCCCTTCGTCCTAGCGTGACAGCTATAGAACGGAATAAAACCACACGAAATGGTGTGCAAGGCTCGCAGTGCGGGAGCACAGTCGAATACCCATGATGTCGTAGCACGATGGCTATGCGACGTTATGACACATATATCATCTTTTTCTTCCCCACCCAATGCATAGCATGGTGGGGCAGGATGGTCGCAGCATGAATGCCTCACGACTCATCCCCCTTCGTCGCCGCACAGTCTGCTCATCGACGGAAGAAACACTTTTCAATTTCCCCTTTTTCCCCTTTTCCTTCGTTATTTCTCCTCTTCTTCACTCTTCCCAGTACTCGCTCCCGACCGCGCCGTATCAGTAGACCCCAAATAGCCGCGCAGGGCTTCCGACTGTCATACTATGGCCTCCCGCCTCTACGCAACGGGGACGACCCCCTCTTCTGTCACCTCGATGACGATGAGAGCAACGGGAGTTCTCTCCTGAAGTCGTCGTCCGTCCTTGTAGTCGACATTCGGGCACCTATTGCAAGGTATGGCCGCCAAACCGGAGAGATACGCCGAGTGAAGCTTGGCACGACGGAGGAAGACCTAGAAACGTAAGATATTTTGAATTACAATTACAATATGGACAATCTTCGCCATTACGGTATCTACAGTTTTATACCTGGGAGGAATTAAAGGATACCGACATAATAAATAGACAAATCGACTCATGATCTAAGGAGATCAAATTACAACTGTTTGCATAGTGACAGCTTGACCGTGGCATGCACTTTGCGCAAGAGAAGAGAGCGGTATTGGACTGTCAGCAACCATGATTGATGAATGATTGATTAGGCTTGATGGCGCGATTGTGGGCGGTTCACGGCTATTTCGGCGATCATGGAAGCCATTTCGCGCGCTTGAAGTCCATGGCTGATGACAATGTCCGCGCTTCTTTTCGTAATCCACAAAAACACCCCTCACTGTCAAACTGTATGCAACCAGCTGTAAGTAAATCTCCTCTGCATCGCAATATTTAGGAATCGACATCCTTGATCATCTGAGAATTATGTGTTCATGAGGAGGGATGATCATAGGGAAGAGACATACGCGTATAGAATTATTCCTCTTTCCCGTGCTTTGAGCTTGAGGGTCAGTCGCGCTCATGTTCGTCTGAATCAGAATCAAAGATAATCAAAAAAAACGCATAAGCTCAAAATAACACAGCTTACCTCCAAGATGTGAGACATACTGAAGGTCAAGGAAGATGAGTCTACAGAGGAATGGGCCCCGATGCTGTCTGGGGCGTCAGCCCAAGAACTTTCGATTTGTTTTCGTGCCAACGTGCGGACATGGTGACGATAATTAAGGCTACTAAAGACGTTAGTTGTCCCTGATCACAAGGAATATGCCACCACCTGCCTTCCTACAACCGAAATTACGTGTACTTCGCGAAGCGTCAGTAGATGTCCTCGTATAATGGGAGGCGCAGCGCACATTGACAACCGACATTCATTGGAATCATACTTTCAAAGAAGGTGGTCAGAATTTACTATCACCCACAACAAATATATCGTCTACTCACAAAGTCATCGTATGATGGAAAGGCGGGGCAAGATACTGGTCGGCTGAGAATCAGTTGAGCTCGTGAAATTTAAAAGATTCCTCACCAAAACTAGACCCAAAAGTGTTGTCATGCTAGTTGCAAGTCCACGGTTGACGATCAGAATTATCAAAGAATCAATCATCGTTTCTGTTCTGAAGAATAAATCAGATACATGTACGCAGCGAGGAGATTAATGGTCGTATTACTACGCACGATTTGAGACCAGTTCGATTTCTATACAACAGAAAGCAAAGGGTGGCCGTTATGGAAACATCACATAAAGCCCCAACGCTTGTCTGCATTATTGCGAGAATCTACGGAACTCTAATCAGGAGAATTTCAATTTTCGATCTTCAATCGATATACCTGGTCTATTTTGTTATCCATTCCACTGAGGGTAGATCGCCTTGCCCTGTTGCAGATATATATATATACATTTAAAAAAACAGTATGATGAACGACCTCGACTCACACGGTGACTATCTGGGCTATAGATTTGTTGGCCATTCAAGGAGATGCATCGGGAAGAGTTCTTAGAACGCTCACCGATTGCAGAACCTGTTAACGACACTGAGTATCAATTGAAGTGTAGGCCAGAAGGGAAGCTAAATACCTAAGTTCACTAGTGCCAAACATCCCTGAAATTTGAATCGGGTTAATGCAGGAAGACATTGACTCGGTAACTGACGTACCACCGGGGTTGTGTACCAAAGACTACTTTGGCTGACTATGCAAACAACGGATGAGACAGATGAAATACGATGGGTGAACTGCTCACTAGTCCAGATTTGTGACACGAAGAAGCTGCAGTCTTCCATCAGTTATGTGATCGTGATGGAGATTGGCGTGAACATACCATTGTGCAATAAAAGAGACAATATACTAAAAAAGTTGAGTCGAGAAACAAGTGCATGTAGAACTAAGAATGCTCACATCTCCAAAAAGAAGAACCTGTGAAAGATAGAAATCAGACAGATATGTGGTATCTTAAACAGTAATTTCGCATACCACAGCGGCTCTACCAAAAGTTCGTCAGTTGTCAGATATCCCGTGCTTATATACGTACGGGGGGAGATAATCTCGGGTTTCTAGGTCATGGAAATGCAAAATCAGACTTTCGTATATCCATTCGCTGAATGCACCGATTTGAATGGTCGAAAAGAAGCTACAGAAGGAATTCAGATACCAATATTCAAAGGGTTCAGAGAGCACGCACACAAGAAGAAACACGACCGCACAAGTACGGAATCGATCATGGCCGGCGGAACTACGAAAGTATTGCAAGACCAGAATCTGTTCACAGTAAAATTCAATGTCAACTTGCAGATTTCCGTCCAAATACTTGCCAAAGATACACCATAGAATCTTGCCACCAGTACTACTATTAGTGAGGAGACTTGGCAAAGCAGATTCCACGTACATCAGGTCCACCGCGAACGATATCATCAGGCGGCCATATATCGCCGAAATACTTATTGTCTTGGACATCGAAAGAAAAAGTGTGGGTTTGAGAGTGTATGGGAAGAACGAATCAAAACTCGACAATTGCCAGGTTCTGGTCTTCAAGTAGGATGTGATACCGAAGGCCGTCAGCGATACAAGGGCAAATATAGATCGTTTGATAATATAAACCTTCACAGCCCAATGAAGATATTATAGATGAGTCGCCCGACACGACCATGAATGATGGATAGATCGTTCCGAGAGGAAGAGGTGAAACACTAAACTATCGAGGGAGCGGTGTGAATGTATAGGTGTTACTGTGACAAAAGGCGCCGGTCATCGGAAACTGGCAGGCCGATAACTACCGGGAAGCTATCAATGAGCGTTACAAACGGCAGTTTACCAGTACAAGAACTTTGTGAAACCAGAAGATGTAGTTTCAAAAGCCCTCGGTGAGTGGTGGCCCGAACTTGAAGAGACTGACATAAAGAAGTCACCAGTTGGCTTGAATACTGTCTCTCGAGTTTTCATGATGAGTGCTCATTAACGATCTCGTAGCTAACGATAAATTGCACGTAACGATTGATGTATTATCTTGTTAACCTTGTCGTGACCCTCGGAGCTCGCCTGGATGGGAACCTGACTATTCTGGGTGAGCAATAAGCGTGATCCATCAAACACGTGTGGATATAATTGCGCTCGGACAGTATTAGCTACCACATACTTCATCGGCGTTTCCGTTTTAAGGAACCCCTAAGCACCCTGCCGTCCCTATCGCTATTAGGACCTCCATCATGTTCGGGTCACTTCGTCACAGTTTGTCCACCGCTGCCCGATCGAAGCGGGAAAGCCTGGGCTTAGCGTGCGCGGCGTGCATATGGTGCTGAGCTATAGTTTTCTTGCACTAATTTAAGAGATCCGTCTGGAGCAAGCAGAGCATGAAGTACGTGGAAACGGGATTATGTAGATGCACGTCACATTGAACGCAGTCAGGGTCAGGAATTTCCATCCTGCTCTCGAGTCCGTCCTGTTGATTGGGGGTGCCGGGGAACAATTTATGATCCTCTCCGTTTATGCGCCGCATCTGAAGACGAACTTTGCCTAAGGGGGGTCTGGGAACCGAAGGCTCAAAGTTGAATCCTCCATTGAATAGAAGTCGGAGAAATGGTCTCTGAGAAAAGGGTAGATCAGACGCGGGATTTGTACCACTGCTTTATCACGAACCTTGCATGTGGGCGCTATATCTCGATCTGTGTTCTCTAGACACAGAGGTAGCAAAACTTTCAACAAATCAATCGTTGTTGTTGCGCATGAGTGTCAGTGATAGATCTGTTGATACCCCCCTCACGCGCCCCATTATTTACGTGGCAACTACAGAGAGGCTATAGAAACATCAGAGAACATTGCATTGAGGACAGGTTTGCATTCCCCGGACTAAATGCGATGGTGTCCGGCAATCTACTAAGATGCCATGAGAAAAGGAAGACCAGGAGCTCCACTATCCCTGAGGCATTCTACAAAGATACACACGGTATCAGTGAACCCCCTTAGAGCTCTCCACTAAAATCACAGGAATTAAGACATTAGAAATTGAAACTTACCAGGAGATTCCAGATTGAGCGAAAATGAGTTCCGCTCAAATTTGACATGTAAAACTAGCGATCGCTGTAGCCGCCTCTCTAGAGTTAGAAAATGAGTAATGTCCGCGTAGAACTGCTACAGTCCAACCTTGAGAAACCTTGAATTACGCCTCTGAAATTTGAATACTAGGACGAAGGAGTGTTGAGCTACCTGAGGAAGCCCTTGGACAACAGTATATCATGATAGAAGTAAAGAAGGTGTATTGTAACAGAAAAAAGAGCTGGTAAACAAAGACGATGGCGGGTCAGGAGTCCTCAATGTAGCGCTCAGAGCTCGGCTGATTCTTCGATCGCAGTACCGTGAGAAGCAATCAGAAAGATACAATGATTTAGTACTGGCGGCCCAAGGTAACGGCGTACTCGGCTCGGAGGGAATAGCTCAAAAGGTTTGGGGTCTGAAGCTCACAAGGGTCGAGGCCATAACGAAATGCCGTCCATTTCGTTCGAGGTAGACCCCGCGTGATGGTCCTAAATCAAGCAGCGCCTAGCTGAGGCTAGTACACAGTGTTCCGTTACGCTTTGGAGATAGAGAGTAAGGGTTTAGTATGGATCCGCTAAGCTGAGTAAATCATCTCGCTTTTAACAAGTCCAATGGATCCAAAATAGAGCAGCTTCTGTTGAATAATCTGTAGATGCGCTACCAGTCAGACGGTCTGGCAGAATCAATAGATCGATGCAATGCCGGCAATATAGCAACCCGGGAGCGGGTTTGAAAGTCACGGGGCGGGAGATTAAGCGCTGAACTAACATCGAGATTGCAGTATTAGGGCAGCATACAGTAACTATCACGTCCGCGGCTACCACAGGTCACAAGTTAAGAGCTGGACCAGTGCCCGGCATTCGTAGCACTGACAGAATTTCTGTGCTCACTTCTTCGAGTCGAAACAAATGTTCCAAACTCTTGCTCTGATTTTTTGCCTGGCGGCCTGTATTATTTTTCAAAGAATGCGTAAAACAGTGCCAACCCCACCAAGTACGTCATAATGAAGACCATATTTAAGAACAGTAGTCGATTTGACGCAAAGGCGTAGGTGCTCTGCATCTGCAAGGCCAGAATGAATATCGGTGGAAGGTGTATGCTCGACATGCAAAAAAACTAGGTTATGGTTAACGTCTGGCTGTTTGACCCGGACTGAGTTTGTGCAGGTCCTCTTATTTCAGCGCCGTCTATGATGGGAACATCGGTCGTCGTCATCAATACGAAGGAAACTGCGTTGGAACTGCTGGAGAAACGTGGAACTGCCTTTGCATGTAGGCCAAGGTGGCCGATGGCCGAGCTACTTGGTCGGCAAAAGTATGTCATGGTTCGGTTTTATATTGTCGTGAAATGACCTGTCAATGCTTTTTTTTTAGTAATGTCGGGATCACTTACTACGGGGAACGTCTGAAGAAATTACGAAAAGCGCTACACAAGTCATTGAATCCGCGTACTGTCTCTGTATCCTGGGGCAGTCTCCTTGATAAAAATTCTCTGGAACTGTGTTCTTCCTTAGCTCAATCCCCTGAGCAATGGAATGACATTTTGGAATCGTAAGAATCCTCATCTTCTGTTTGGGTCCGGAATTCTTATCAGAGACATTCTTGTTCAAAGGAAGATCCAGGAGCTTATAGTATTATTCTCCTATGGACACAAGCCGACCGCCGAGTATATCAAGCTTGCGAAGACAGTGATACATCAAACAGGAGAGGCATTTCAGCCTGGTCGGTGGGCCGTGAACTTTCTGCCTGCCCGTATATTTATTTCTCTATCATTGCCAATGAATTGTAGTACTCATCCTGTTCCAGTAAAGTGGGTTCCAGCTTGGTTTCCTGGTGCAGGTTTCCAAAGATGGGCTCAAAAGTCCAGACGGCTATTCCTCGAAGTCACTAGACAGCCATTTTACCATTTGAAAAATGAGATTGTGAGTCGCTCATCTTAACACGCCTGCGCAGATACTACCCGCGTTTGTCATGCAGATGATGGGAAATGCATGTCCTATGTCCTTCACTCAGCAAAATCTTGAAAGTCTTCCGGAAAACCACACTACAGAAGACGAAGACATTATAATGTTTGCCTCAGGTAGTCTTTTCAGTGGTCAGTTGAACATCGGAAGCATCACATAATGTTATTAACGTTCCGCCAGCCGGTACTGAGACAGTGAGGTCATTTTCTTCGATTCAAGAACATGATGAAATATTTATATAGCTTACGGCGGTGTGCTTGGTTTTTCTTGCACTCATGGCGAGTCACCCGGAAGTGCAGGAGCGTGCATTTGATGAGATTCAAACCAAAATCGGGTCAAAGCGATTGCCAAACCTACAGGATCGGGACGCACTTCCATTTATCGATTACATCATTCAAGAGGTACATCGAATGTATCCCGCTGTTCCACTCGTAGTGCATAGCAATATTCAGGAAGAACGATACGGAGATTATAGGATCCCAAAGAAGGCATGGGTTTTGGTAAATACGTGGTAAGTCTCTCTTGCTACGAATGAAATTTGTCTCATGATCCGCTCCAGGGCAATGCTTCACGACGAAAACGTGTATGTCGATCCTGAGCGATTTTTCCCTGGTCGCTTTGAAGGTTCCGATCCTGCACCTGATCCCCGTGTCGTGACCTACGGATTTGGCAGAAGGTATGGATTTTATTTTCCGAGTCACTTACGCCACTCATCCCAACCGGGTATACAGACGATGTCCAGGTCTGCATTTTGCTGATCTCTACATATACTTGCTCGTCTCCAGAATCATCATGTTGTTCCGAATTTTACCGGCTACCCAAGAGGGCGAATCTGTACTCGAGTTCACAGCAGGGCTTGTGGCGTAAGTCAGCTGCCAAATTACATGTGAAATTCCTGACTTTGTACGGACTAGGTTTCCAAAGGCTGTGGCATGCAGGCTGGTCCCTAGGAACTCCTCATCAGATCTTCTTGCAAAAAATGAATAAATTCATGCTCAACACGTTAGTTACATGCTACATAAGACTTGTATTATGGCGAGAGTAGCTGGAATCTAACTCTGATCCACACTCTGTCCGTAGTAGGCAGGTAGCTGAAGTGTTGCTTGTCTGTAGAGTAGGAGCGGTGAAATCCGGGGTATGAGCTGGGAGCGTTGGCACGGTCCTATTCCTCCGTGATCACTGTTCCCGTATATTTCCGGATATCTGTGACGACATCTGTGACTATCACTAGCTAGGACCGCATTCTCTCTTGAACCTACTTAGCGAGACGGTTCAGATGGAAGTATGATGCTCAAAACCTCAGGCTGCTTGTTTGTGGGAATTTTCGGCAGCCGCCGGCAAGGGTGTAAATCCGGCTCAGTTACTTACATAATATGTGTGCCTCTTCTTTTCCCATCACAATGTTTTCCCTTTCACAGAGACTCTCATGGTACATGGAAGATCTTTTCACTCTTCTGCGACTTCGAGAACGCTCGTTAGACGCATCCGCAACTACTGTTTGTATTACACAGATCCGAGAGTTGGGCTGTTATACCGAGCCTGAGGACCCAGGGTCAAGGAACGTCTATGCGATCCACCGTACTTGCCGTCGAAGGTATTGAAACCACGGGTCAGATCATCGATCTTACCAGACATGCCTTCAGTTGTTGACGCCGTCAAAACTCTGGCAATCGACCTGAGTCCCTGGAAGCACAGAGGCGGAGGTTTCGAAGGTTTGACTATATATTACAGGATGTAGCGACCACCAGACTATCAGCAGGTAGAAGGCGCATTCAACCACAGTCCTCAGGAGCCAAACGGACATCGCCTAGTGGTCAGTATACTCCTTGGGAACATCAAAGGTGCGATATGGCAATATGGAGGGACACATAACGGCGATCACGGCGTGACGGAGCTTGAGTCTTATTTTGTTTACCGGCTTTCACAGGATTGATTTGACACTTTTTGGAGGCACTTCGACAGGGGAATCGTGGGTTCTTGGAGTAGCTTAGTGACTTCCAAAGACGTTTATTGGCGGCCTTTGGACCAGGCGGCGAATTTCGTCCATATCTTCTCAGGATAGGACCCACATGGTGATCATCTTTCAGCGCTCTTCCGAATCCGGGTCTGAAATGTATAGCAAACCTATGAATTCGCCAGGTGACAGGGGCCTAGTCGAATTCACATCAGACTCGTTGATTTACGATTCTGGCGCCCCCTTTCAGCGTGCCAGTATGCAGAAAGCGTACCTTACGCTTGTCCGAGGATGCGACTTTGGATCCAGATGTTATTCCCTTCAATATCTCGTTGGGTTCGATTATCCCGATATGTCTGGCGGAAACGCATCTCGCTCCTGTTCTCATCAGGCTGTTCTCATCTTTGGGGTATCTTGTGACTTCTTGATGCTCGTTCTTATACAGATACGTTCCTTACTGCGGTGCTTCATACATCTTCAATCACGGCAGATGTTTATTGGGTCTTAAACTTTGCCTAGTGCCTTCTGATGAATGGAAAGGTGTGGCCTTTCACGGGCACGCTTTACATTCAACCCTTGCAAGCGCCTAAGTTGTGATCGCGAAGCTGTGTGATGCCCGCACATGCACCAATCCAAGTTGTTTTTACATAATGGTGCACCAGAAGCGTTGGACAAGCGCCGTAGCTGCAAAATCGGATGTGTCAATTCATTCGTGCGTCTTTTATATCCATCGGCGTTGATATGATCAAACTTCTTCAGACTCTGATGGATAAGAATTGAATTACACGTTACGATGCCTCACGCGCACAGTCTTGAACAGGCCCTTGTTCACAAGCCGTCAAACGTCAGCACCGCCATGGCCGTCAAAGGTCGTTTAAACCGTCTATTACAGTCTCTTTCCCTTCGTACAACAAAAATATCTGCCTCCATACCAATGTCTTCTGGCACTCTTGTCGTTAACACAGCTGGTGTCGAGCTAGCCTACCTCGACAGCGGGGCCCCGGCTGATGCGTCGTCGTATACCACCATCTTCGCTGTTCATGGAATGATATTTACAAACCGTACGTATCGTTATCAATGTATTTCTTCCAGACGCTCAATCTCTTCCAGTCGTCTTCCAGAAAGTCTTGGATGTAGCCCGTTCCAAAGGTGTACGATTTGTTGCCATACAACGTCGTCCCTTCCCTGGTTCCACGCCTTTTACTGCTGAGGAACTCAACGTGGTTTTGACTGGAGGCAGCAGCGAGGCGGACCGAGATGCTCAAATCACGGCCCGTGGCCACGAGATTGCCTCTTTTGTCGATGCTTTCATCCAGAAGTTCAAACTTCCTGCCCTCTCTGACGATGGGAAGACCGGTGGTGTCGCCCTTCTGGGGTGGTCTGTAGGAGGTGCCTTTCCCCTTGCGGCGGTTGCGAGCTCAGGCACTTTACCCGCCGACGTTCAGGCTCGCTTCAGCTCGTACCTACGGTCCTTGATTGTTTACGGTACTCCGTTTCTCTAGCATTCAATTTCCACTCTTCACTTATCTTTTGCCCTAGAATCCGCTCCTCTTGTGCTCGGTCTGCCGACCCCAACCCAAAACTGGGTACCATTGATTGACACTACCATACCGGAGAACCTGCGTCTAGAGGCATTTGGCCAATGGTGTACCGGATACTTTGACCAAGGAGATATCACTTTATCTTCGCCACACAACCTTGACAGCCTCTCTTGGGTTATTTCGTCTCCTAAACGAGTGCCCACCTTTTACAGTATTCCAGTCGAGCAGCATAACACCATGACGACTTATGGGAATGACGCCTCAACCGATCTCCCATTCCTTTTCTTCTTTAGCAAACAGCTCAACGATGTCTACAGCAAGGCGTTCAATGACAAAGACATTACTGCGAAATTTCCCCGCATGAAGAAATCTTTCCTGTGTGGAGACAAGACAGCTGCCTTCGGTGTCGCTGGATTGTGGGCGGTCCAGGATGACCAGAAGGAGAATGGAACAGATCCCAACGTCAAGTTCAAGTTGATTCCCGGAGCAAACCACTTTGTAAGCTCTGCCTCTCAGTCAAGTTATTAACGGCACTCATGGTAGCCTTAGTTGGTATGGGATGACCCCGAGAAAGCGTTCGATGCCTTCATGGACTTAATCTAAGAATATTCACTACGCCTCGCTATACCTTCACTGTGTTTCTTCCCGTTTGTACGTTTGATCGATATATTTATTTTTTCCTGATGCAACTTGTCACTTGATGAGCCTGATCGAAAGGCCTTGAAGTCGTTCAACACGACGAGTACGTTCTCCAACGTTGAAACTGACAACCAGAGACGCCAATTTAGGCTGGCACATTGACAAGCCCTATTTCTAGTTTATCATTGCCGTATCATTTGAAATGACCTTGTTCTTGAAGGCGATGAAGTGTATTGGGGCAAACTGCGATATCTTTCAGCAACTTTGAATTAATCACGATCTCCGTCTCAGCCAACCTAGTCCAGCTGACTACGCAGTTCTAGGCATTAGATCCACGACATTTATTGACAACGGTAGTAATGCACCCTATCTCGTAACAAGCCAAACGAATTGGTTGGACAGACCAGTAAACGTAAGTATTAGAGTTCCTTATTTCAATCGTCAATCGGGACCAGGACCACAGGAATCTCGTTGCGTCCAGGGTCTTCCTTGTCTCGATGAACCCACGCCTGCAAACTTGAAGAAATTTTTAATGTCATGTCTACACCCGGATCTTCGAATGTGAAATGAGCTAGAAGTGAGCTCAGGATAACCTGTATCGTGCGATGAGTCCAGATGGAGCCGTTCAAGATGTAAAGGACCTATATTCACCTTGAAGTTGAAGATCGCTGCAAGGAAAAGTATGAGTAGTCATATCATCAGGCGATACCGGGATCTTACCGAGTTGCGTACCAACGCAACTTCTTGGGCCATCGCTAAAAGCAAGAAGGTTTGCCCACCCTGAACAAAGAAGTTCTTGAGGAGGAAGGGGCTCCAGCCATCGCTCAGGACGGAACACGTCCCCATCGATCCAGACAGAGTTCTGTCGATGAATTGCGATGATTGGGATGAGGACAGTCTGCTCCGAGTCAATTTTGAGCATATTCCCACATTAAAAATGATCCAAAATGTACCTGTCCGGGTTCAATTACAATTTGCTGAGAAAGTTGTCCGTTGGGAAGACGGACAGGTTGGTATAGAGGTATAACATCGGGTTTGGTAGCCGTACGTTCCATATATGGGAGACCAGGATACATTCGGAGGCTAATGAAGACACTTTAGATGAATATTTAGACCCCAAATTTTTGCTTACGTCTCCTTCAAAACAGCATCCAGATATGGCGCGTGGTTTTGAAGATCATTATAGGTTGGTTCTCTATTAAACGCGGCAAGTTCTTCTCGGAGGCGATGCTGTTTCTCTGGATAACGGGATAGTTCCCAGACTGAAAACCCGACCGTCATAGTCGTACTCTCAAACCCAGCCACACTGAAAAGAGTTGGTGCCTGAGCCGAAACTATTTTGGTGAACTTACATGAATGTTGAGATCTGAAGAGAAATTAGCCTACACACAAGAAGAGAAGGGACATCGTACATGCTCATACAATTCGGAAACAGACATTCTTTCCTCTTCGGCAGCGATGACTGTAGAAATTGAATAGATGGCTATGATCAGCGTAGAATCAACTTACGTAGTCTGCTCAGTAAATCCTTTTGGTCCAGGTATTTTCCGTCCCTGAGAAGAGCTTGATTCCTGCTGATAATTTCTTTCGCAACTCCGGCCTACCAAAGTGATGACCGTCTATGGGACAGTATAAATATAGACAAAAGGAAACCCTCACATGAATGGTACGTTTAGCCAGTCCCTGACCTTGTATCGCCGCGATGGGAAGGTAATTCAGAAAATGAAATCGTCGCAGAAGCATCAATGTCTACAGAGAGTCAGAAAAATAGGAGAGTATGGCTGTGATTACTTACTAAGAAGCCTACGTACTTAGCTACAGCTGATACTCCTTTTTTCCGTGCGTTCAAAATGTTTTGCGCTTCTTCGCTGCTTCCGCCCTCGAAGTCGTGGAGAAAAGCCTTCGTTACATGAGGATACAGCCAGAAATTCAAGTTGAAAAAGACTTGCCACTCGACCAACAATGTTAAGACTAAAGAAATGGTAAGGCATAAGGTTATTATGGGGTTTGAGTCACTCACGTAGCCCTTCCAGTCCAGTCTAGGATGTTAACTTCGGGCTTTTCTCCGGCATTTTTAACGAACTGAACGAGATCTCTGGTTACCTGTCGTTATACTGGTTGAGTGGAGGATCGTAACTGCATAACGGAAGGACGTGCCAGTGCCACAGCTTCGGCAATGTCTGAGGACATGGATTTGATGTTATCCGCCCTGTAAGTACATGTTCAAAACTTCCCAGATGAAAGTAGGGCGAGGGTAGATACGTGAGCGCAGGACGTGCGAGACGTCTCATTCTGTTGTGCTCTTCTTCGCCTTCTACCCAACCTAAACCCTTTCCCAACAGACGAGCGACCCTTGGGCGGACCACGGAACTGTGATCTATATATGAAATGTCAGATTGCAGAAGGCTCGGCGAGCATGAAATTAATACGCACGATAGTCGAACACTTTCTTCTGAAGAAGATAGGATATCCCGGCCGGATCACTCAATACAAGCTGGAAAGAATTAAGTAATAAGGAAACGAGCTGCACAATGCATTCAATACACACTATATCGCGAGCCTATAAAATGCAGATTCAGATATAGACAGATTCAGATAAGTTTAAACTCACGCCGAAAGCAGCCTTTATGCGAAATGTAAGACCGAAGCGACTAATCCATGTTCTAAACGCATGTCCAGGTTGAGTCACGTATACGGTTTTCTCATGGCCCCAAATCAAGGATGGATCGGGCTGTTTGGATGTTTTGAGACGTCAATAAACCAAGGAAGGTAACGGCACCAACTGGTAGAGGAAGGTGTTTAATCGGTGATCTTGTGGATGGAAGAATAGCGAAAAAAAGACATAGGCCACCCAAAGTCAGTAGAAGACTCAGAGGATGAGCGGTGTCAATGAGAAGAGTAGTTTCTGAAAGGATGCGATCCATGTTGAAAGAGTGATGATCATCCTGACTCCTTGGCCATTTATTCTTTTCTCAATGGCCATCGTCCGGAGATAACTAGGTATTACAAAGCGACTGTGTGATTAGCCCCGGGGCGAAAGTAGCCGAACTCGGCGCCAAAGATTCGCTTGATTGGTGCTGTATACTTGAGATCTGACATGCACTAGTCGTACACATTACCTTGACTTTCACTTTATGCGCTGAAGGTAATAGTTTAGTGTAGGTTGCTTACTGAGTAGTAGCACTCTTTCTGGCCGGTGCAACAATGGTTACTTCAAGCATGAATACAATCATGGAGTTGGCGTTGACATTATTGATCTAGGTAGTAGGGAGCATTACGCAGCACTGTCCATACGAAGTAATATTTCCGCGTCAAGATATTCGAGCCAAGGTATCAGTATCATTCCCGGGATACTGAGACATTGCTCGCATCAAGCGTCGTGAAATCCCTGTGTTTGAAAAACGAGCAACGAACCATCTTAGCGAAGTCAGGATCATCAAGTATTGAACTTTCCGAGAAGCATTCCTGGACGATGAGTCAGATAGCGTTGGCATAGTATCGCACCGATGTCACTGCTTCGGTCACTGCACTTGGGAACAACTCCGTCAAGAGCTTGCGCTTCCGTTGCTGTTATCTTTCCTTCACAACTGAAGAGAATTGACGAGAATATCATTAAAGGCAAAACCTGATAAGGAAACTGAGTATGGCCACTTTGAATGCAAGATGATCATCATCCGTTCGAGAACCACTCTTCTCATTGACACCATCTATCCAACGAGCCTGCGATGTTTTTGAGTGGCGTACTCGGAGGACCGCAAGTCGTTCGCTTCTAGTTGGTGTGGGATAAAGACACTGGCGCCCACTCGGGGCCACTGACACAATAACTTTGACGGGGCAGCGACGTGAGCACGAGCTTTCGTCGAATCGATGATCTACATGCACTCTAAAGAAGTAATTTTCATTCATTTGACGCAACGGATGAATGATAGTCATCGTATGGCGAAAAATAGACGTGAAAAATCCAATCAAAGGCTGCTGCGTATAGACAACGACAGCCTCCATGGGGGGTTAATATTGAGATGAAAAGGGCTCGACCTAACGTCAGCATGCCTTCGTTTGGGGTAAGAAGAAGCGACTCACAAGTTCCGGTTCTGATTGTGCCCTATGCAGCCGCTAGGCAACAATGCGGCTTGCATCCGTTATAAGCGCCAACTGATTGAACGAAGGGGCAACGAAGTTGCGGAGAAACCCACGCTCCATTCGGTTTCCAAGTCCGTGATGCTTTACGTCCAGGCTGTGCAGTCCTCTTGAGCCTTGATGCTTGGATTTCATCAAGTGTCGCCCATTAGTGATACAGGCATGCGGCAGTTCCCTATGTCTGGTAAACTTCGATTTTAATATATCGCTGAGAACTGTGGAGAACTTACAGTGCCTCACACCGACTCCATAGAAGATCTCTTGTTTCTGACATCTCTCGATGAAGACCCAATAACATCCACGACTAATTAGAGCTCGGTTTTTTTGTGGAGCTCGTGAATTCCGATGGGATATATTTAGCTAGAGATGAATCAGAAAAGATCTAGCCAATAAAAAGAGCACTGCTTACAGACATCAGTGGAAATGTGCTAGAATGCGATTGGAATCGGCGTTAATGATAGCTAAAAATAACTAGAAGAAAAGATGAGAAACGGTTTACTAAACGGCTGGCGCTTCATTCAATCATGATGCATACATACCTTTGGTTCGGTCGAACACTGACGAGCTGTTCGAGCCTCTGATATGGCCACACAATCCGAACAATCCGAAACTGCCATTCTCCCCATCTGCTGACGATATCGACAACAGCTAGCCCGCCATCTTTGATAACGGCTGTGCAACACAGAAGATCACTACTACTTGGATTCAACCACTTTCCCAGATTAGGCGTTGCGAGGATCGTTGAGGCTGGGATGTCGATAGTCCTCTTGCAAGTTGATTACTTTGTTGGTCCAGGCAGTGCAAGTCCGTGATTCAGGATATAATTGGCCTCAGGTCAGTTCATCCGCTAGTAAATGATTGATACCCGCAGATTGAATAGGTTCGAGGATTGGCTAAGTACGCCGTAGGCCTGAGTTTTTGCGCTTTCCCACAATAAGGATTTGGGGCGGAGCCTGAATAGGAAGTGGAAGGAGGTTGAAACGCCGAGACGTTGATGGCGCCTCATCCGAGTCATCATTTATGCCTGCTATGTTGCATTACTCTCACATGCTGTCTCGCTGGTCAGGCACAGGTTTGCAGCAAATTTCTGTTGCTGCAGGGATCAGACATTCGAAATTTCGATGTAGAAATCGATAAAAGCACTTGAAAAAACGACGCGTTGCTCTGATCTCCCTGCTATTTGTTCCCATCGAGGTTCTGAAGTGAACCAGCTCCTCTGATTCCGAGTATGCCTCAGGTCTGGTTGCTATATGTGGCCTTTCGGCCGTTGCTACCTCTTTTCCTATGCTTATCTTCACTGTCATTCGTTGAGGGCAGATCGTGCCAAATTAAGGACACATTCATCGAGCCACACGAGTTTGGTTCTATCAGATTTGACTACCTCATCGTGGGTTAGTCTCCATTGCAACTCCCATTTTTTTGCTTGCTTAAACTTGTTACAAGGAGCCGGTACTGCCGGGCTGACTCTGGCATCACGGTACTATATCCTCCTAATCGGTTGTATCTGCAGTGGTGAATTGTTTTATTAGCTTAGCGGAGGACCGTAACGTTCAGGTTGGCATCATAGAAGCTGGGTTCTTCCACGAAAACGACCCGTTAGTCGATGTTCCAGGTATCTCGTTTTGATCACCTGTACAATGGTCTTCGTGGGTTTATGATCACTTTGCTAGGCAACATTGGTGCAGCTGGAGGTAATCCGGAATATGACTGGCGATTCACAACTGTGCCACAGGAGGGAGCAGGAGATCGTGTCATATCCCCGACAGCGTTAGTGTTTGTTTTGCGTCTAAGCCACTTTGACACAACGACATTTACAGAGGCAAGCTATTGGGTGGTTCTAGTGCCATGAATTTCCTCGCTTTGACACGAGCGACGAAAACTGAGTATGACGCTTGGTCATTTTTCTCTTCAGGACAAAATGATTGGAGCTGGGACGGGCTACTACCATACTTCAAAAAATCAACATCAGTGGATCCGGACCAGACGAATAATTTCCTCGGAATTCCTGGTGGAGAGGAAACCGATGACCACGATGAAGGCTTTGACGGACCAATTCACGTATTTCATCCATTCTTTGGATATTTCGTCGATGTGCTCACTTCCTTTCCCAGGCATCTCATAATACCATCTTCTCAGACGTAGAGCCCCTCTACGCCGAGGCCATGCACTCCATTGGTATTCCTATGAATGAAGATCCTGTGAGTCGACATCCCCGTTTTGTCATTTACAACTATAGCTCTAGTGTCCAGGATAACGGAAACAACACGGGTCTGATGAACGATCGTGCATCTGTCAACAAGGCTGAGGGCAAACGGTCTTACGCGTCGTCCTATTACCTTCGTTCAGTATGTCAAAGCAACTTCCACGTTCTCACAAATGCTGAGGTATGTTCGAACTGGCGAGTCATTTTCCATAATGACTAAATAGGATCGGTAGGCAACGAAGGTTGTGTTTCAGTCAGAACTCATAACTGGTTTACAACGTGCAACGGGGGTCGAATTCTGGTCAAACTCGACTTCACAGATGCTCGTTGCTACTGCCCGTCGGGAAGTCATTATATCCTCCGGCACATTCCAGACTCCTCATCTATTGGAGCTGTCGGGGATAGGCAACGCGACACTTCTTGAAAATCTTGGAATACCACCTCTCATTGATTTACCCAATGTGGGAGAAAATCTCCAAGTGAGCATCTCCCTTCTCAGGACGTTAAGTATTTACCGATATCATAACCCTAGGACCATCCTGCAATGGGCGTTCAGTATGAAATGAATGAAGGAATCTTTACTTTTGGTATGGTCTTGTCCAAGTTGAGGGTCTTGATATTCTGGTTTACCGCGTGCATCAGATGCTCTATCGAACAATGCCACACTTGCATTGGAACAGAGCGAACTATAGTCCGTTTTCAGATTTTTATTTGCACATTCATCGTCAAACATACGCTTTAGCAACAAAACCGGCACCGGCCTCCTGGCTGCGACAAACGCTGCACTCGCCTTCCTCCCTTTCTCTAACGAGGAATCTGGAGATATTTTGACAGCGTTTGATACAGCGCGTCAATCTTTTCCAGAACGCACTGCACTACAACAGAAACAGTATGATTTCCAGCGGAAGTGGCTCTCTGGTGGACGAGTTCCTCAGTTGGAGATGCTACTTTTCCACAGTGCCTTCCTCGAGCCTGTGGAGAACAGGAACTGTATCACAGTGCTTGCCGCCGGATTGGCAAGTAGCCGTGTTTTCGTCTTCACATCCCCATATTGATTTTTTCCTGTTTAATAGCATCACATTTCACGTGGCTCAGTGGTAAGTTCGATATTCGCTCAGAAACATCAGGATGCCTATAATCAAAATGAACAGCATAGCAATACGTCTTCCCCCTTCTCCCCGCCTGTTATCAATCCAAGTTATCTGGACAATAATTTCGGTTATTTTTTTGTGTGCTTTTCATTGCTTGCATTGACACAGTAATGCCTCACAGATGTTGAAGTCATGCTCCGGGGCCTAAAATTCGTCTTGAACATTGGGACCGTTCCGCCACTGGCAGATAACATTGCGAATCTGGTTGTTCCGCCGACGGTATTGCAGACCGATGAAGAAATGATCCAGTAAGAAAATTGTTGGTCTATTCAGTATTCTTCATGCTTATAAATTCGTTTACAGGTATATCCGCAATAGCTTGGGTGTGAGTAATTGTCTCGTGTTGAGCTGTTTTGTTTCTAATGACCTCTGCATTAGACTTCGCAGCATCCCATGGGTTAGTGTATTTCTTTTGATATCATCCCGGACATAACCTATCTGAACACGATCAGGGACTGCGGCCATGGCACCAAGAAATCTCGGAGGTGTAGTAGATGGATCCCTCAAAGTATATGGAACGTCGAACCTGAGGGTATGCGATGCTAGTGCCATTCCGATAGCGGTAGGAACACACATGCAGACAACTATCTATGCCATGGGAGAAAAGGTGCGCCCATCAGCACGCCTCACACTTTAGCAAAGGCTGAATGTCGCCTTCAGTTGGCGGATATCATCAAGGGAGTATATATTTAAACCCTAGATATAGCTGCCGATTGAACAATGACACCTCGGACTATAATGAGACAATTTATTTCTCGGAGATTGAAAGTGATAATCACGTCTTATAACTCGGACCCAGAGCTGGATTGATATTCAACCCCAGGTGACTGCTTATGGGTCGCAGCCACTTGGTAAAGGCGTTAAATGACGAAGGCAATCGGGTACAAAGCGGCCAAAGCTTGCTTTACTCACTTGATCTGTTTCCGGATTTTCAGTACTCAGAGATTTCCTTCCAGGAAAAGACTTGTCTCGCTAGTGCTTCTGACTTCGAGACGGAGACGGGCTCCTCATCATTTTTTGTATGAAATTATCCTAGAACGAAACGTCTCGATAATATTAGTGCGTACTATTGTTCTCCAAGACCCGACAATATAGCAGTTGTAAGCGGAGCACGACTCATCATCGTGCTGCAACAACCCTGTGCCAATGTTCTTCTCAACATTCGGAGCACCTTCGATGATAACTGTCTGGTCACCTCACGAAACGAACTTCGTTTCCTTGATGTCGCTTACATATGGCACGTCGGGTTCCCAATCAAAGCATATATGTCAGATGCCCTAGTTCCAAAATGATTCCATTTTCTTGAGAAGATAGCCACGCATTTTCCCGGTCAACTTTGGTGATAGAGGACGCGTAAAACCTGGACTAGGGCTAATGTATGTCCCAAGTCTTACAACACCATATATATTGTAAGATGGAACTCATCAGAAATAGGGCCACCTTTCCTCATAACACCATCGCTCTCTCCCCTACTTGTGCAGTCATCCGGTTATCCAAGGCATCGTGAAGGACTCTCAAGTCGATACGAATTCAAGGACCACCGAGCACTTCTTTTCTATCAGTCGATAATAAGTCTTCTTTCGCTCTGGTGCGTTCACTGTTAAAAGGTCATGGGTGGATCTGCTGTCACCAGAATAATCACGGAGACTTGGAAATGGACTGGTCCCACAGACACGGTGCTTCACCCTGATAAGTCTATGTTCGGGACCTGGAACATGGATGCGCAGAATATAAATCCTGCATGTTGACACCGGATATAACTGAGAGCCTAATACATTCACAATACTGCTGAAAGCTGTTCTTTTCGTGTAGTGGCGTCGTCGCTTTACATGAGAGCATAATTAAAAGTAAGAAGTAATCTTTACACTGAGCTTCGATCCTACGATAGATCAGAAAAATGTCTCAACGAGACATGGTCACATACCTCGAAAGGTGAAAATGCATCCGGGTCGTCCGTCTTAATCTCTTTGGCATGCTGTATCTGTTTCCATTATAGCATGTTCTTATTGAATAGTAGCTACTTTACCTGTATCCCTCGGATCATAGTTGCCGTAATACCACCACCCGATCCACTGCCGGAGTGAGTGGTCAGAGGTCCGAGAACGAGTGCGTTATTGTCGCTGCGGTAGTCTGCGTTAAATGTGGATACTGTGTTGATCCCTCCACGTGACTGGACATATTCCCTCGTATTCAAGTTCGCCAATAGAGTACTGAAGTAGAGAGAGCAAAGAGAGAATTCAAGGATACAGTAATAGAGCGAAGCTGGGTAAAATTTGATCTGACACCACAATAATTTAGTGAATCGAATGGACGCAATAGAACGATCGACTCTACCAACCAGAATGAGAACGACAGTAGCACTGGCGGCCGTCAATGTGCCACTCGAAACAATGACGAGAATGAGACGATGTACCATGCGCTTCGTTCTGTCGGAAAGAATGTCAAGAAGGGCCGCGAATTATATTTCAAAACGCACTTGGAGAAATTAGGTGTTCCCGACCGAGTTATGAGAATGACCATGCCGAATGACACGAGAACATCCGCAGCGACAGCAGCGGCACGAAGAGAGATGTTCAGTCCCTTAAAATTCGTGAGTACGGATGGTAAAAATTGCGCAAAGTGTGTCATGTACAATTAGTCGAGGCGTCGAGAGAACGTCCAGAGGCTTTCCATATCTGTTGAGCAGTGAGTAAGGTCCACGACGAAGAACAATATACTACCTACCCATAGGACAAATACACTTGGGATTACAATGGAAAGTGAGCTTTCTCATTACCGAGATATATAGGAATTACCGGCAATCCCAACTTTGTATCGGAGAAGAGTTCAGTAAAGGGAGAATTGAGAGGGATTAAATTCACGCACTCAATTGCCAAGAGGCAAGCATAACCTGGAAGTTTTTGAAGAAAAACAGATATTCAAAGCTGCGGATGATAAAGGATAAATGATGCTAACCATGACAAGAAGGATTGCGAAGGTGGCGTATTTCAGTTTCTCTGAACGAAGAGTCTGTTTGGAGACTGAAAGAGGTCAATTTCTCTACCAGCGGTGTCTGCAGCACTCACAGATATAGATTCTGCGAATGAAGTATAACTGTACGACAAAAATGACGACACTCTGAGACCAAAATATCAGTGCAAGTCGTCGTAGCGGGTTCTCTGCATACTTCAATCCAGGTATGATGCTAATATGGACAACGTCGGATGATGATTCCCCTTGTAATACCTTCAAGACAGAACTCGAGAAACTTACCAAAAGTTCACTACGGAAGAGAGAAGGGAATCAGAGCTGTACGGAGAAAGGTCAAGCCGTCGACGTACAATTGTGTGTCTGATAGCTGGCTGACATTTCCATACTCGTGTATTAAAACAAGCCATTCTAAACCACGAAGTTAAGCGTCGATTCATAGGACACATGTACTATATACTTACGCCCTTTCATAACGAGGATTGCATTAGCGGTATCGAATATCCTATTGTCAAGTTCATGGATTAATACACCGGTCACCCTCCATCGGTATAAAGGACGTGCCAAAGTACACCTATCTGCTCGGAGTTTGAGAACTAACCAGAGCAAAAAGAATGAAATTTATTTACCAAATTTCTCAAAAACTGAGGATCAAAGTCCCCGGAGCTTGAACGATATTTCTGTCAGTGCATGGCTTTTCATCAAGTTCAGGATCGTACTTCATGTAGTAGATGAATCTGAGCAATAAATGAATGTCAGGGAAACGTATTAGAAGAGAAGGAAAATATGACCTACACTTGAAAAGTCGACACACCCCACATTGTGCAGGATAGCCAAGAACCTACAAGAAGAGAACCGTAACTCGAGGTGATGTCTAATATGATGGGATTTTCAGCGGGCAGTGCAGGGCAGGCTGACGTTGTGACGTTGGCCATGGTAGAACTAAAGGTCTGCGGGAGCGTCGTCGACGAAGTTTATAGGTTTGCTCTACCCCCATCAGAGAGTATCAGAAATTGTACCAAATAGAGCGAGGCAGTCCGCCGAGCGTCATTTTGACCGGCATCACTCCATGGTGTTCGGGATCTGTTTCGGGAATAGTGTGTTGAAGGTATTGAAATGTGCAAGCAAGGATTCCAACAATCCGCGTCAGCTATGGTTGAGATACCCACCCAAGCATTGCCAGTTGTTTGCGCACAGATTGATAGCCAGGGATTTTCCATGGTAATTGACGTACTCGTACCGGGTTTTGAGGACTTCGAGCGCTCAAAGGCCCGTCCCCGAAGTCACCGTGAGAGCCACGAGCACCGTAAATTACGACGAACAATACTTTCTTGAGAAGTCTTCGCATTAGTGTCTGCGGATACGCATCGTTTCTACTTACATGTCGAAGTTGGCTCAAACCCATGGCACATATTACACACACAAAACCTGCTGAGAGGACAGGGATTGAAGGGTCGGTGCTTCAGCTTGTATTCGTTTCAAGATGTTCTACGACCCTGGTAATCAGGCCACGTTTCAGGCTAGTCAGGCCTAGAAGTGAGAAGGTTTGTCGTGTTTCCGTCCGTTAGGGATTTTGTAGTGGTACTAGCACCATCTGACGTTTCATTGAATCGACCTTGTGAAAGCCATAGACATGCATTTGGGGATGCGGAACCAGTGAAGGTGTTATGACATTCGACGACCAGGCTTGCCGAACCAGCAGCTGGTTATTTTCTAAGTAGTACCTGGTGCTTGCAGAGGAGCTTTTGTTAAGAAAAATGGTGAAAAGAGTACGGTAGGAGGCTCAAAGGTGTGAATCTTGTAACTTTGTCGAACTTGCAAGGTCATGGAGGGTCATGGACAGTGGCAGTGCCCAACAAGCTACACGTGATCTGCGCGTCGGGTTTGTTGACAGACGGTGCTCTACGGTGCTTCTTTTCGGCTAGCTCCGATGAAACTCTTATTACATCGAATGATTCTGAAAATTTCGCCTGCCTACGACCTATTCGTCCTGGTCCAGTGTTATTGAATTAAAGGGCGCCTTTCAACAAGGACGAGGAGTTACGTGACAGACGAGGCAATGGGTCGCTTTGACGTGTTTTTCGTATCGAACTAGGTACGTTCTCCTCAGTTCGGCTGCCCTGGCACCCATGAATTTGCACCTTAATGTCATATTTATTTCAGGAGCCAGGGCTATCATTGCTTCCATCTCCATTAACGGCCCCATTGAAGTCCTTTGGACTGCTTCACAGCCAGCCACTTGACAGCAGACAAATAGCCTCCCTTTGTTCATATTTCTCTCGAATACATCTAGACGGATAATCCGTGGCTCGACGAAGGAGATTCCGTAAACATACCTTCTAGTTGCGTCCTCGTTATCGAAGATATCACAGAGGTGTACATGCAGACTTATTGAACGAGGGCATTGTAGACTTGGACTCTGGAGTAGATGCGCTAGGACATACGGCCTCGCTAACCCTCTGACGAACGAACCACATGATATGCACTATCTTTGACTTAAGGTTCCAAAATTCCTTGTATGTAGGGTGGCGCAGTGAGAAAATTTACCTTCCACCGGCTTGGAACTAAGCCCTGGATTTGTAACCACCATAGCGCCTCCTCTTATGCTATCATGTTTTCTCACTCGAACGCTATTTTATCTGAAGTTCTACCCCAGACATACATCCACAATCGTCGATGTAACTTCAAGTCGGTATGATCACAAGGACCAGTGGCTATTAAATGTCGCGCTTCGTACGTCTTCCCTTCGCTTTGACGCGTTTTTGTTCATTTTCTCATTTAAGACGGAGTGTCCATCGCGTAGATGTCAAAGCAGATGCTCTCCAAAGTATTCCGTCATCGGCTGTCATCGGCTGTGTTCGATTGGAGAAGATCCCCTAAGGTCATTCTACAGCTTTTTTTCCGTCGTAACTCTAACATTTTGTACAGGAGCTTATAACAAGACCTTCTTTCTTAAGATTGATGATTGACGTGAAGCCATTGCACGCATTCCCTGCTTACCTGTGAGTAACGTATAGATATCTACAACCGGCGAAGTCGCCGCAATGGAATATGTGCGAGTCGTTATCGGGCATTTCACTCCGCGTACTCCAGCATGGAGCAGTACGCCTCAAGCTCGATCCGCTGTTGGGTCGGATTTCATCCTCATGGAGCGTATAAACAGCGTATTGCTGGAGAAACACTGGTTCAGTTCTTTGATGAAGGCATTGGCCCGTGATACAAGAAATGCTATCCTCCTCAATCTAGCTCTCCCGACGACCTTTTTCACACCTCGGTAATTTCTTCAACGAGGATGTCAGTCCGGAATTGCACAGCAGGCCGATTTACATGGCAAAGAAGGTCAATAAGGAGGATGTTGCCGAGAAATACAGGATCGGGCCTGTCATCGATAAGCAATATCGGTTAAATGAGCTTATGGAGGGAGACCGTGGACCTTGTAAGCGGCTTGGCTTGCTTAGACGTTGATAGGATTAACGCATCTTGTATCGCAGGGCCTGACATGGTGTCTTTTATTCAAGCTACCTGCCGTTCAGCACTGCGACGAGCGGGATCTCGAGCGTCTAGTGCAGCGTCTTCCTCCCCATCTCCTAGCTCTCTCATGGGCAGATCGATGCCTTCCGGTCTCCCCTGTTGCAGCAGTCACTATATCAATGACGCCTCGCATCATTCCGGGTGAGCGTGGGCTGACAGCTCCTTACTTCATTCATCCTGACCTCTCAGGGTCTACTTGATCGTCAATCCCTCTGGAGCAGCCAACGCCGTTTTATAGATCGATTGGCAGGGCGCTTTTGCTGTTTCCTACCTTTAGAGCACAAGGCTACCCCCACCTGACATATACGAAGGAAAGCTTGTCCCTATACCCTCGACAGTATTCGTTATGGCTTCGTCAGTCTCCACTAGAGATCGGCCTACTCCTTGGGTTGGGTCTCGGGGGAACATCTGGATGAGATCTGCACGAATTCAAATTTGGCTGCGGGAAGGGAAGCGAGGAGCGAAGAGAAAATCGATAGTGCGTATCCGTGGGAGGAGGAAATGTTGTCGCCACTTACCAGCCCTTGACCACATATCGAACCCCGATGGCTACGCGAGATTTCTTGAAGGGTATATGTCTTGTCCTGAGGCCATTACAAACATCGATAATGGTGGAGAAGGCTAAGCGAGGTCAGTCATCTGTCGTGTCAAGGATGATAGCTATCTAACTGGAGGATAGCATACGAATTGTATAGTCTCCTCACGATATATGTGATCTATGATTTCCTATCAAGCATTTAATCCTAAACGTATATCATAAAAAGTTCATGGGGTCTTGGTGTGACCGCTCAAAGCTCCAGCAGAGTTGCTAAACGGCGACGCATAATTTCAATTCATCTTAAATCTTTACCTCTGAAGATTGCTCTTGCGCGAGTCAGTCGTGACAGTTCAAACAGTTCATTATGTGTGTGCCAAGGGTCAGAGCCTTGTTACCGTTGGATTCTCTCGCATTTATCACCCATTGTCACTCGTGCTACCAGTGATGCATCGAACCTCGATGACCGGTGTGTGTACTGACGAACCAAGGGGGTGGCGGAAATAAAATCGTAGACATGACCTACATTAACGCGTTTAAGGCAAGCTCGACTCCCCCCTCCTTTCCTTTTATAGTAATAATATATCTATATTTAGTAGTGATATTACACGTGCCACTTGAACAAATTATTCACCAAGTTCTTTGACCACCTGCACGTCCCACATACTCGCATTAGTAATAGGTGTCCCTATTGTCAGGGGCAGCCTATTATTAGTGCGATTTCGCCGTTCTCCCCTACACCCCAATAGCGCCTCCATAGCGGACGACCTTCGACACCTATTTTGACAACGTCCAGCCCTCCCGTGCATCCGAGGCCTCGCTGACACACCCGCCCATCGGATTTGCGAGCCGTCAGCCCGAGGTCCCGCTCCCGCTCCTATTTCCCTCCGCCGTTTCCCAAATCCATTGTGTTCTGAGTATGCCACTCGATGATTTGAGTATAAATATATGTTTTAATAGTGAATATATATGAGTACATCGATTTTAATACCCAGTATATGAATAACAAGTAATTCTAATAAGCTAGTCTAGTCTACAGACCCCTTACTGCTCATCACTGTCGTCCTCGTCATCGATAATCGAGCGGCTCCTATACACGACCTTTTTCTTCGTTCGCTGACGTTTGTTAGGTCGGGCCAACTCAGAATCGCTGCCGCTATCGATCTCATCGCCCTCGTTCTCCCTAGCATTCCCATCGTCATCTCCGCCACTTTTCCCTTTCCCTTTTCTCTGAGGCTTCGTCATGTTGGCATCCGATCGCTGCCATCTCTTCCTCCTAACCGTCTCGCCCGCTACCTCACGCTGCTTCATGTCCTTGTCGTGCTCCTCGACCTCTTTTTTCGACATTCTGATCCATTTGCATGCCGTTGTTTGTAGCGCATCTCGTAGTCGCCGTAAATCTTGTAAGTTCTTGAGATTTGAAAGCTTTTCGAACTTGATTCCCATTGGCCAGCCTTCAAGCCTTACATGATGTCATGCCATGATGTCCATCTCGTAATTAACGTAGTTCATGCGCATGTTGGTTTCGCCAGTAATACTTTCTACAATCAAATATTCTATCAGTATGGGGTCATCAGCATTCAACAGGGTACGTACGCAAGCCCTTTGCAATAAGTTCAGTACACTCAGAACGGACTGCGCCTGGGTCCTCACGAGCATTCATGTCTATAGAATGAGAGGTAAATGTCTGTTACATCCGGTACTGTCTTCAAACGACTTACTCAGGCTTTGTGCACAGAAGAATTGTTCATATTTCACTAGGATATCTTCAGCTGAGATTCCTATAACACGCTTGAAAAACTTCAGCGATGCTGATGAATCACTAATCAGAGCAGGTGCAAATTTATCGTGGATATCACTTCGAGAAAGGAAACCGACAAAATGAGCGCCGGTACGATGCGCTAGGTTATTGATCTGTTGTAGTAAATGTCAGTCGGTTACTTGAGATGACGACATATGCAACATACCTCTTGATTCAACCTATCAACCACCTGGCGACAGTCCTCAGCAGCACCTTCACGGTCTGCCCGTGCTCCCTGCACTTTTGTTTCTCTCTTCTCTTTTAACCGCTCCAACAGGGTATCTTTCTCGTCTTTTGTTAGCTCACTGCAACCCGACGCTTCCTCCTCCTCTTGTACCATCTCTCGAATCCTCAAAAGAGGGACCTTGTCACCGATGGGTTTATCTTGAGATCACCGTCCGTTAGCAAGAGTTCATTCCAAAGTAAAATTGTGCACCTTGATTAACTTCGTCCGCTTTAGCAGATAGTCTTGCGAGGTAGAGAGATGGAGCCCGTTTCTTCTTGTACTTGGTGGAATACGAGACCATGTTGACTATGGCTTCGAACGTTCGGTCATACTTCATTGCTATATCTGTGAGCTCCTGATGGAATTGATCTTGAGCTGCCTGAATCTCCTCGGCCATGGTGATGTGCCGTTCTCGCTGTTCATTCTCGCGAATCTTTCTTGCTTCATCGTTCTGACCTTTTCGTGATCGTCTCTGCTGTTTCTGAATGATGGGCTTGGTTGGATTGCGGCCTGCCCATGTTAAGGCCTGATTGTCATTGTCATTGTTGTCATCGTCATTCGAGGCTTGCACAGTAGCATTGTGATCACCTTGGGTCTCTTGCGAACGTCCAGTACTCTGTTCAAGTTGCTGATGTGGTTGTACGCTAGCTGAAGCTGTCGGCATAGACCTAGACAAGTCAATCGGCAAGCTACTAGCATTTACGTTGTCCTGTGACACTGCAAGCAGTCCAGTAGTCTCCAAAGCTGTCAAAGCTGTTCCAATTTCCAGTGTTGACATCTTTTTCGTTCGTTCTTTGTGTCTCGCTGCAGGGCGTTTGGACTCGGCTGGTGGCACATATGCAATGAATGATGTTGGATTGGCGACTGACTGGTGAGACGTTGATACAGATGGAAACGATGTCGTGACTGGCTGACTAAACATTGATACAGGCTGCAGAGATGTCGTTACAGGCTGGAGAGACGTCGTTACAGGCGGGCGAGATGCTGTGAGTGGCTTGAGAGATTTTGGTACAGCCTGGCGAGACATTGTTGCAGGCAGCAGTCCAGGATATTCGTTTTCTTGATAGGCGATCTGGCGGGGTGTCATTTCAAGCAGCAAGGGAGAGTGAGCATTTTCTTGATAGGTGTTTCGGTAAGGCATCGTTTGGGACAATGAGTGGGGGTGCTAAGTCAGTTCAGTAGAGTACACTTGGTAGAATAAAGATATCATACCTGAGGGAAAGAGAGTGTTAGACCCGAACCTCACGTGATCCAAACAAGAGTAAACTCAGGCTGTCTCGTGTTCGGACAGTCACCTGAGAGTCTTGGATAGTTCGGATATAAGTGAAGGCGTCGGACTAAGTTCTTAGTCGAGTGAGTTAAGAGGGAAGTTCGGTATTAATAAACTTTAGCTCGAAGCTGGGGTATTACAGCGAAGAGCTACCTACTTATATACGAAAACCGTAGTACTAATAATAGCTACAACACATGAAGACAATACGGTTGTCGTGCTGGAAGCGCGAGCCGTAGTCGATAAGTACTTGGACCAAGTCGTCCGGTTCTGGTATGGTCACGTGGGGTCGGGGATAACTCGGTCTTCTGATAATTAGGAAAGAAAATGAATAAGTGCGAGAAATCGTAACATTACCCTCTCGTTAAGGCAGTCGTCCCGACTGCCATTAGGGCTCTTCCATCTCCTCTAGTTCTTCTTTCAGCGCTCTCCAATAGTCCTGGATATATTCTATCCATGCCTCTCCATCCGGGTTTTGAACTTGAATTCTTTTTCCATCGTTTCGTTCGACTGTGTAAAAGTAATTCCATGTTCCGTCTCCGATTTCCTTGTATTCGTGTCCCACAATTTCCTTTATTGCTTTAGGGTTAACGATGACCTCGGCTGTTATTGCTCTTCCATGTTCCGCTTGGCTCTGCTGATACTCTTCGATGGCTTCTTGAGCGTTCTCCATGTCTTCTTCCGTTACCCAGTCATTGTGTTCCCTTGTCCAGCCTGTCCACTTTACGAAGTAGTCGGTTACTAGTCGAGAAGGTTGACCCTTCTTTCCTCTTACCCTTCGGGTTCGAGTGTCGAGGACTTCTTCGACTTCGTACTGTTCTTCATCTTCGATCAGATCCGGTGGTGGTGGCGGTGGTAGTTCTTGGTTTGGGAATGCCGGGGGTGTGTATGGTGTTAGGAGTTTCTCGTTGAAGCGGGGGTGAATGCGCCAATGGGGAGGAAGTTTAAGTTTGTAAGCGGAGGCGCCTGCCTTTTCGAGGATTCGGAATGGGCCTACTCGTTTGTCATCGAGCTTCTTCTTTGGTCGGGGAAGGTGAAGGTTTGTGGTGTCGAGCCAGACCAAATCGTCCTTCTTGTAGTTGACTGCCTTTCCCTTTCGCTTGTCATATTGGGTCTTCATTTTGGCGGCGGCTTCTTGTAGGGCTTGTTCGCATAGTTTGTGGATTTTTTGCATTTGCGATGCAAAGTTTCCGGCTGCGGGATTGGTGAAGGGACTTCGGCGTTCCGTTTCTGGGATGACTCGGGGATTGAGTCCATAGACGGTGAAGAAAGGGCTTTGGCCTGTTGCGGAGTGTTTCCGATTGTTATGGGCGAATGCTGCCAGCGCGAGCCATTCGTGCCAGTCATCCTGTTGGTACCTGGTAAATATCCTTAGGTACTTTTCAATTTCCTGGTTAACTCTTTCGGTTTGTCCGTCTGTCTGTGGGTGGAAAGCGGTGGAGGCATTGGGAGTGATTTGGAGAATTCGGTAAAGGTCTGTCATGAATTTCGATACGAATTGAGGACCTCTGTCCGATATTACGGTTCTTGGCATTCCGTGGATTGCGAAGACCTTGTCACGGAATATTCTGGCGGTTCCTTCTGACGTGAGAGTTCCGTTGCAGGCTACTGGGATGATTTCTTTTGAAAATCTATCTACTATAACTAAGATGGCGTCGTATCCGCCAGATTCCTTGAGACTGGTGATCAGGTCGACCGAGATGTGGGTCCATGGTTCGGACGGGACGGCGTTGGGATGTAGGGGGTTTTTTCGTGCTTGAGTGTTGGACTTTACTCGTTGACAGGTCTCACATCCTTTCACATATCTTTCGACGGTCTGCTTGATCTTTGGCCACCAATACTCTCTTTGGACGAGTTCATTGGTTTTGTCTATGCCCGGGTGTCCAGCAGTGAGGTGGTCGTGGGACATAGCGATAATTTCCCCTCTGAGTTTCTCATCTCGAGGTACGTAGATTCTTCCTGTGAGCATCAGGAGTCCTTTCTCCATTGTAATGCCTCGTTCGTGGTTTAGGGAATCTGAGATTCCTCGATCCCACTTGTCGGTGCTCTCGGTAGCACGCTTGATTTTCGAGTGAATGCTGGAGGCTGTGGGCATGATCATTGTTCGGAAGTGTTCCGGCTTAAGGACCACAATTTCATCGTTGTCTTCTTTCCCTTGATCATGATCATCCCGTCGGGATAGGAGGTCGGCTTTTCGGTTTGCAGTGCCGGGTTTGTGGTGGAGGGAGAAATGATATTCTGCGAGTTCGGTGACCCAGCGGGCTTGTCGGCGGTTGAGTTTTTGGGGTTTTCGGAAATACTGAAGGTTTTGGTGGTCGGTCCATACTTCGAAGTCGACTGCGGCTCCCATAAGGTAATGTCTCCATTCGGCGAGGGCAAGCATTATGGTGAGGAGTTCCTTGTCATATATCTCGTAGTTCCTTTCGGTCGTCGTCAACGACTTTGAAAGGAAGGCTACGGGTCTCCATTTACCGTCCTGTTGCTGGCTTAACACTGCGCCGATGGCTCCTTCGCTGGAGTCTGCTTCTACTCTGAACTTTCCGTCTTCCTTTGGTAGTGCTAAGATGACGTCTTCTGCCATTTGCTTCTTTAGCTGTTGGAACGCTTGATTTTGGGCGGCGCCCCAGTTCCAAGGGGCGTTCCCAGTGAGTTGAGTCATTGGTCGTACAATTTTGGAATAGTTCTTGATGAATTTCCTGTAGAAATTCGTAAAGCCTAAGAAGCTTTGTAGTTCCTTTTTCTTGGTTGGCGTTGGCCATTCTGTGATTCCTTTGACTTTGACTGGATCCATTCGGACCGATCCTTCGCTAATGATTACTCCTAAGTACTCCGTTTCTAGTACTTCGAATTCGCACTTCTCAGCTTTGAGGAACAGCTTGTGTTCCCGTAGACGTCGAAGCACTCGTCGGACTATCTGTCGATGTTCTTGGAGGTTCTTGGAAAAGATAAGGATGTCGTCGAGATATATGGTTACTTTTCCTTCGGCGATCAGGTCGTGGAAGATGTCGTTCATCATCCACTGGAATGTGGCGGGGGAGTTTGTGAGTCCAAAGAACATGACTGTCGGTTCGAACAGTCCTCGGTTGGTGCGGAAGGCGGCTTTGTATTCGTCGCCTTCTTTTATGCGTACATTGTTGTATCCCCAGCGTACGTCTAGCTTGGTGAAATACTTGGCGCCTCTGAGCTTGTCCATTAGGTCTGAAATGAGTGGTAGGGGATATCGGTTTTTGATTGTCATCTCATTGAGCTTTCGGTAGTCTTGGACTGGGCGGAGGGCGCCGTCTTTCTTTTTGACGAAAAAGAATGGTGAAGCGAACGGGGATTTTGACGGCCGAATTCTTCCAGTGGACAGGTTCTCGTCTAAGAATTTGTCAAGTTCTTCCTGTTCGTTGCGATTCAGCGGGTATACTTTGCAGTCGAGGGTATTGCTGGCGTTAGGAACGAGTTCGATTGCGTGGTCCCAGGGCTTTCGGTCGGGGAGTTCATCGAAATTGTCCTTTGAGAACAAATCTTGGAAGTCCCGATAGTCAGGGGGTACCATTTCTTCAAAACTTTTCTTGGGTTTTCCTTCGCTTGCTTTAGCGGCTAAATCATTGGCGTGGTGAATTGCTCTGATTTCTATTTCCTCGGTCATGTCTACTGCTAATATTGTGTCTCCCTCTTCTAATTCCTCGTCCCATCTGTCTTCCGGGTCTGCATCTGGTAGGGTGAATGGTTGCTTCTGGCATTGGCATCGCCCGAATATGATCTTTTGAGTCTTCCAGTTGATGACTGGATTGTGGCGTATTAACCAGTCGTGCCCGAGGAATACTCTTCTTGTGCCTAGGTCTGTGACTGCTAGGTCGATCCGTTCGGAGTGTCCTCCGATGGTCATTCGGAGCTCAACAAAGTGAGTGACTTCGCCGGCCTTGTTGCGTGTGCCGTCGGCGTTGTAGACTGGGATCGGGGCACTGGTCGCTCTGGTTGGTAGGTCGTGTTCTTCTACATATTTGCGGTCAATGGAGCTTCCGGTGCACCCGCTATCGATAAGGGCAGTGGTTTTGAGGGTTTGTCGGTTGGTGAGGGTTTCGAGGCGGATTTCGGTGGTTAAGTCTTTTGCTCCGGTCCGGGCGCTCCTTCGGATGTATCGGACCGGTTTGCGAAGTTCCTCTAGTTGTTCGAGTGCTTGAGTGCGGGGAAGGGTGACGATGCGCATTAGCATTTCTCGGTCTGCTTCTGCTTGTCGCATCTTGTGGGTCCAGTGCGCTAATATGGCGCGGGCTTCGTAACTACCCGTTGCCTGTCGGATGGCACGCCATGTCCATTCCGTTTCGAATGGTATCATGTATCCGGATTCCTCTTTCTCAATGGTTTTCAGCTCCTCCCAGTCGTGGTCTTTCAGCATTTGTGTCCACCATCTGTTGTACGCCTTCATGTCGGTAGCGTCGGGATCTCCTTCCTTGCGATAGCGATGGCCCTTGAGGTACGCTTGCCACTCAGGGTCGTTGTCCTCGTTGTATTCTTCTTCGGCCTTCTTCTTTGTCCATCTAGAGCCACTAGGGTTCATGGGTGTTTCCACCAGGACGTTGCCGCCGTTGGTAGCCGTTCTTTTGGCCCTGCGGGTTGGGCGTCTTGCCTCCGGAGGAGGACTTTTTCGCGTCGGGGATGGCCCGCATGCGTCTGCATTTTTGGCTGCAGCAGCCATTCGGTACGACGTATCATCTTCGTCATCTGGTACTTCCTCTAAAGAAACTTTGTGTGAGTGTGGGGATAGTGGAGGGGGACTTATCGGTTCTTGGGCGCGCCTACCACCCGTCTCGCGTGGCGGACGAGGCGCTTGTGCCCCGTCGGTTGAGAACTGTTCTGATCCGGGGGAGGACTTTCCCGTTCTGTCCTGTCCGCCCTTAGTCGGATTGTCTCCGGCATTCGGGTGCGTATCTACAGGAGGCGCGGTTAGTTTTCTCCCGAGGGATCGCTCCTTTGGTCTTGCCGCCCGGGGCTATTGCCTCTCCGTGCTCCCTCTGCTGCAGTTGGTTGCGGTCAGGGATTCTTCTTTTGGGGGAAGCCGCATGCCTCTGCTTGCTGTCGTTCCTGGATCTGAAAACCTTCGGCCGTCCTGGGAGAACCTCCTTCGGTGCGCGGTGCGACTTATCCTGAGAGATCCCAGGCAAAGATCCCGAATGGGACTCGGCCTTAGGGGGAAGTATCGTCCTGCTTCCCGTCGGGGTTCGTTCCATTTTGGCGAGGTATTCTTCGTCCTCTTGATCCATCATATCAGTTAAAATACTATACCGGTTCTGCGATTCTTTGGGTGCTTTGCTGGAGGCGATAAAAGTGGGTATATTCGAATGCGCGTATGAAGGTCCTACAGAAGTACTATGAGTCCGTCCAGCAGTATGTAATGCACCTTTAGAGAGTCCGGCCGACCGAGTAGAATCGCTTACTCGTCGGCCCCGTCTTTTACCTCCTCGACTCCCGAGGATGAGGGCGTCTTCTCCTCATCCGATTCTAGTTCCTGCTCCACTGCCCGATTGTCACGGCGATTGTTGTTATTGCGGGTGAACCTTCCTCCTCCGTTCCTGGGTTTTCTCGGCTGCTTGCAGTCGGCGGTAAAGTGTCCTTTCTGGTGACAATTGAAGCACCGCCGTTCCCGTCGGATGCGGTCTATGTCCATCGGCTGTCCTTGGCCGCCGTAGACTGGTCCGGTTCCAGTGTTGGTACTGGAGGGGCCGGGTTCCTTGGGCGGCTGCGGGTTGGCGTTCTGGCTCCGGTTCGGCTGGTAACGGTTGTCGTTTTTGGGCAGGGCGCGATTATCAGAGCGAGGGGCGTTTTGTCGGTTGCGGGGGTCTTGGGGGCGATAGCCCTTGTGGGTTCGGTCGAAGGCCCGTTTGACCGCGCGTTGGTCGTTGATCTGTATAATGCGGCGCTTCCATTGAGAGTAAGTTTGGGGAATATTTTCTCTGGAAGCGACCGCCATTGTGTACTCATCTGGTACCCGGGCTCGTACTGCCGCGACGATATGGCTCTTCTCCCCTTGATCTTCCCATCTGCCAGCAAGCTGTGCTTGTTGCTCCAGTTCCTGGAAGTATCGGTTGGCACCTCCGTCCTGCATCCGCAGTCCATACATGCGCTGTTCGTGGACTTCTTCCACTGCCGGGTCGGCAAACTCCTTCTGGACTACGTCGACGAAGTCCCTCCATGAGGGGAGGCGGTATCTGGCTTCGGTTTTGCTGAAGTATTTCTCCGCATGGTGTACCCACCAGGTGAGGGCTTTGCCGCCAAAGTGGGATGTGGCGAAGGTAATCTGTTGGGACTCCTCGTAGTAGCCTCGGTGTACTTCGAAGTATAGGGCGCACTGGAGGAAGAATCTTTGGATGTCGTCATGCTTCCCGTAGAACATTTCGGGCATCCGCATCATAGTGGGTTTGACCCCGAGGAAGGGGGCATCGGCATCGGCATGCCCTCGGTGATGTCCTGGATTCGGGGCTGGTGGCATGCGATCTGGGGGAGGCCTGGGCAGTGACCATAGGTCCCCTCTGCCTCCAGGGGAGTCTGGATCTGGGGCTGGCGGTGGGTGATCTCCGGGGATATAGGGATTGTCGAGATCCGGCGGCGCATTGTTGGGATTGGGGGGAAGTCCGTGCTTCTTCCGCAACGCGTCCAGGTCGTTCAGCTTCTGGGTCGTTTCGTCCCTGGCCGTTTCTAGCTTTGATTCTCTGGCTAGAATGTCGTTGTAAAGGTTCCGGCGGGCCTGGGCGACGGCTTCTCGTTCTTCCGCAGTTTCTTCTGGGGCTCCGGCGAATAGTCTGGACCTTCCCGGGATTGGGGGTCCGCCTTGTTGCCGGATTGATCGTTTCAGCTTGGGTGGGGAGTCGGGTAGTGGTTTGGGGAGAGGGGGGTATAGTTCGTCGTAGCTGGGTATCAGTGCCTTTGCGTAGAGTGGAAAATCTTTATTAAACATGAAGACGGCCTGCTCGTGGGCGGCGTGTACCCGTATCTTTCTCATCTCCTCTGTATCCCGTTCTCACTCTGCTTTCATATATCGGACTCCTGCCGTACTTGCCAACCACGAAATCTCTTCGACTATATGCGCATGTCTTTCTTCAACTCTGAGGTCATACTCTTCTTCTACCTCCTCCTCAGTTAGGAACGTCTTGACTTCCGGATAGTCGTCGTCGACCTCCGGCCATTCCAGTTCTCTGACTGATCCACTCGGCTCCGCTGTCGACTCCGTCTCCTGAGTCTCGTCGTCCTCGTCCTCTTCCAGTATTCGTAGGTTCCCTAGGAACGAGGTCGAGGGGGATGCGGTTCTGGCTGATTCGGAGGGTAGGGGGGTAGACGACTCCAGCTGGGATTCTGATGTTGGCATGGCGGAGAGGGGGAACGTTATGGGTACGATGCCACCAGTCGCCGGGAGTTTCTCCCTCAGCTCAGGGCTCAGACTGCTCCACTCGGACGGGGGTATAACTCGGTGGCTGCGGCCAAGGGTCAGTGAGGGGGCTGAAGGAACGTTGGTAGATCCTTCTGAGCTCAATGGCGGCGCGGCTTTCGGAGATGTGGACGGGGCTGAGGGGACGGGGCTCTTCGGAGGAGGGGCGGGCGGGGAATTCCTCGGTGCTCTCTGTGTCGACCCTGATGATCTGGGCGATAGAGGCGGTGTGTTCCGAGGCGTCTTCGTCGTAGAATGGGGCGGGGGTGTGGGCTCGGTAGGGGTGTTTAGGGAAATGCGGGAAGCTCCAAGGGCGAGTGCGCCCACACTGTCTTTCAGCTTCCCTGTCACTGTCGCCCAGGTACTCTTCGGTCTCTGGCTGGGGTAGGGGCTGCTCCTGCTCGAGGGTTTCGAGCTCGTACGTCTGTGGGTAGACATTGCGTTGTCGGCGTAGGTTTGGAATCAGGACTCCCAGTCCTATGCCTATAATGACGAGGGTGAACGGGACCAAGATGGCCACTAGGGCGATGTGGAACTCAGCGGTGTTTAGGTCTCTGGTTACTTGCATGGGTCTTTGCTTGCGTCGTGCGCGAGGAAAGAAGGGAAGCTTCGAGCTAATTGTTAGACCCGAACCTCACGTGATCCAAACAAGAGTAAACTCAGGCTGTCTCGTGTTCGGACAGTCACCTGAGAGTCTTGGATAGTTCGGATATAAGTGAAGGCGTCGGACTAAGTTCTTAGTCGAGCGAGTTAAGAGGGAAGTTCGGTATTAATAAACTTTAGCTCGAAGCTGGGGTATTACAGCGAAGAGCTACCTACTTATATACGAAAACCGTAGTACTAATAATAGCTACAACACACGAAGACAATACGGTTGTCGTGCTGGAAGTGCGAGCCGTAGTCGATAAGTACTTGGACCAAGTCGTCCGGTTCTGGTATGGTCACGTGGGGTCGGGGATAACTCGGTCTTCTGATAATTAGGAAAGAAAATGAATAAGTGCGAGAAATCGTAACAGAGAGCTGACTGTGTTGAGGAGTATTCCAATTGCTGAGCGAGCTTGTGAAGGCAGCAGTACTTTGACCGTCGCTGTTGAATGGCCATTGGACATGCGACAGTGAGTGGTGGGACTCGGACACTCCAGCTTCAGCATTGGCAAGATGAAACGGAAAGTCGAGTGCTGGAGAGTTGAGCAGTTCAGTGAAGGTATGCTCACGTCGTTGATGCCAGCGTTGGTTGGGGTCCATAGTGAGAGGTAAGGCTAAGTAAGAGGGGTAAACAAATGTGGCGAAGCAAACAAGGTCCTACTTACCTGACGCGTCGACATGCCAGACGTCAGTACGAATCACCGAAGTTACCTTCCAATACTTTCAATAAGTAGATCGTGCACATTATGTGTAGCTCAGGTAGATAATAAAGTTGATTTTATTGCATGGGGCACGTTGTGAATGGGCTAGCATGAGGGTTGTCATCAGCACTGCAATTTCAAGAAACTGTCACGGTCATTACTCACGTGAGCACATCACCACGCCTACCAATACTGGAGTTGTGCACATTAAACTGACTTTGCTTGCTTAATACCTCGCTAAATTACAGTCTCATGTATATATATTTAAATTCTATGATTTCAAGTCATCTGGTGTGAAAATAAATTATACCACTAATTTAATCCTCCAGAAATCAAGTTGTAACAAGGGTGAATGTTGTTTTACTGCTAATAGTCTTCAGGATGCTGTAAATGGCCCTTTCGGTGAACCCTGTCATCTGGCATCTTCTGTGGCTCATCCTCATATTTATTCATGAATTTTCTGTGAAGATTCATGAGTAGTGAATTAAATGAAGAAAGAGATGTAAATTCACCTCCATCGGCGTAAATCTTCTTTTTGCCTCAGTGCATCCCTCCGTCTACATAAATGCAGCATCAGTATATGAGGTTAATGGAGATGAGGACAATTGACATACGATTTACGATACTTTGCTTGAGATTTTCGTTGATTTTCTTCATAGATTTGTTGCTCTTCCTGTGGCAGCGTTTTGAGTCGTTCTCTTCGACTGAATCGAAATGAGCAAGTCAGTACAAGCTTATAGTATGCAGAGATAAGTGTGTACCGCTGCATGGCCTCTCATGCACGTGCACGACGTGCAGCCCGGTTTCTGAAAGGTGTGGTAAGATGTAATCCGATGTAGCAGCATTTCTAGTGCTCATACCTCTCCTCATATGCTTGCTTCGACTGATGCTGCTTCTCCTGCTTGCTATTCTCCGATTTCAAAGATGTATCCATGGAGTAGGCAATGAAGTGAACACCTTGTTTGCTTATGTGGCAAGTTACCGACCAATCCTATTATTTCATCAATTACAACGATTTCTTCCATTAAATTTTATATAAACGTACTCTTTGGGTGTCAAAGACCTCGCTTTTGAGTTCTTAAGGCAGGCGAGTGAAAAGTGGTGGAGGAAACGCAAGTTCTAACGTCTTGTTGGCTTATGTGGTGAGTTACCGACCTGTAATATTATTTCATCAATCCAAACTATATCTTCCATTAAAAATCATATACACATACTTTCTGAGTATAGGAGACGTTGTTTGCAAGTTTTGGAGGCAGGAGAGTGAGAGGCTGGCAAGTTATAAGAGAAACAATTTTTGAGAATGGCAAGTTATAGCCAAGATCGGAAATGCTCTAAATGTTCATATGAGATATGTTACAAACTTCAGCATCCAACATTGCGGCCACATTCAAGGTTCTGCACAAATGAATTTATAGATTTAAATATTCAAAAAGATTGCATTGGAAGTATCTACGATACTACGAGGGCATATGTACTTAAAATACTATAGGAAATCGTCAATCTGCACTAAGCGTTGCCTTTCTCTAACTCGGACTCGTTGCCACCTCTCTGCCTGCTGTGTGTCTTTCCCCTCAACTAGCCTCTAAGTCTTGCTGGGTCCCTCCCATGTGTAGTACAAAGTGTTGAGTGAATATGAATGAACACTTCACAATACTATGTTAGCCAGTGTTTTGGAAACTTAAGTGCTCTGCATCTCAAGTACTCACCTATCGAGTCAGTGGCTGGTAGCTTCAGGATAAGTTGCATACTGCACTCTAACAGAACGGCATCTCTACAGGTGGCTCTGGGCTTTGTGGGACAGGATATCGGAAAAATTGAGACGGCGGGGTGAGATGAAGAAGGTGTGAAGTCCATCACAGTGGTTGGTGTCATTGTGTCACGTCACCAAGTTCCTTGCACCAGTCACCACTTGTCACACAACGCTCAGTGATTATGGGTGTACACCGCATATCTGGCTCGTCAGCCAAGATGCGACTACCAGTCAAGACCATAGGAAATTGTACTAGGCCTATTCTACACTCCCGCAAAGCTGTAGAGAAACGAGCTCGAGTGGCCAGAGCTACAGAACAGTATTACCTGAACAGTGAGTAGTTCTCAACCGAGTAGCAATGTGAAAGATTTGACTTTATAGATCTTACACCCGAACAACGAGCTGAAGTTGAGGTACAGAAGATTCATCTGGCACCTACAACTGACCCTCAACCTGACCACTTGGATGACATTGATGATCCTAACTGGCAAGATATCTCGGATGTTTCTATGTTGGATGCAGTACTGCGTGGAGAGAAAGCAATGGATATCAGCCATGAGGGAGGAGAGTACGAGCTAGCCAATGATCTCAGGGATAAGCTCATCAGTAAGTGGCGAAAATCCAGAGGGTGCATCGAATTCAGTTCAGTGGCTTTCTTATTAATGATTATTGGAACTACAGACATAGGCGAGACTTCCGTAAGCGTCGAAATCGCACTCAACAGCGGGTCAATGCTTTCAATACAATACTGGCACCTATGACAGACGCATACTTGGAGTGGTTCATGGAGCGTGATGAAGATAGAGGAGTAGATTTACCTCATGAAGCCCCATCTTCAGACAGTCATGTCTGGGTTATTGATATCTTTCGTACGTTCTGACCGCTGATTCTACTATAGCATTTGTAGACTTACAATCTCATACAGGACAATACAGTATACCTGCCTCTCACCTGTCTGCTGAGGCCTTCGTTCGCCTTGGTTTCATTCCCTGTGCCCCCAAGTGACCAGGTACTGTAGTAACATTGCGTACAATGGATATATTTCATGCTATCACTCTCCGTTGCCCTCAAATGTCGGTGCAAGGCTTTGTGCGAACACTCTGCGACCTTCATCACTCTCCCATCGCAGGGAGTATTCGAGAACAATTCAGCATCTGCTACGATGTGTATATTGCTATTCTGGAGGGTGTCGAGCACCAAATTATGAAGAAACTCGGTCGTGAAGATGTAGACTGGCACCTGAAGAACTGCTGTTCAGCTTGCACGTTTGAGCTTGAGGGAGAAGAAAAGATGGAATTCAGCATGTTTGGGGCAATGGACGGTAATGATTCGCTGAAGCGTGTCCCACATAGCAAGCTTGTGGAGTCTCTGGATGGAGGAAGAGTAAGCATTGAAAGAGAAGACTCACGGGATGGCGGTGGGAGCTACATTCTCTCCAGGAATACAGTCGACCTCTGGTCCAAAGAGGCTATTGGCGAGGTCGATGCACCCCCACCTGACGGGGTTACCCCCTGTGAAGAACGCTGGAAGAATATGTCGGATGATCGCACCTCAAAGATGTGGAATGTCTTCGACGAGACAGGTTTTTTCCTTTCTTTATGTTGCCATGGATCAGTCCTTCTTGGTGCAGATATGGTGAGAAGTGGAGAACAGTAAGCCTTCATTTTCTGTTCATTCTTCTCTGCCTAACTGAATGTCTTCAGGGCAAAGTATCCTCTTGCTGTTGTTTCGAAATTGCTCGAGACGTTTGGCGAACGTCTAGGGCTTGGATATGACATTGGATGTAAATTCGGTGGCACTGTGAATCAGTCACCCCTTGGTGAACTTGCCAGACACAAGAAGCTTCGTGTCTTGGTAGGTCTGTTTCATGGGCACGCTCACAACCGACTCTGTCAGCTTCGACATCTGGGGACCTATCTCACAGGCTTAGGCCTTGAAGATCTCGAAACGCTAGAGCGTTTCTTTTCAAAATTGAATGCGCTTGCAGGTGTAATCCGATATGCAAGCCAGTTCCACCGTCGTCAACGAATTACCTGGTATCTGAAGCACATAGATTGCTCCGAGTCGTTTGAGCACCTCAGTGAGCAAAACCAACAGGCTTGGTATTGGAGTTGATATTGATAATGCTTTGCAGGTTCGTTTCTTTGCAACAACTATCGACAGGCCTTAGAAATTGTTGAGACATACCCAGCATTGCAGAAATCAATGCGTGAGCTTGGTGTTGAAGATGAGAACGAGTTTAATTTGTGGTTAAAGGAAGAGGAGGTGTATTTGTCGGGTTTGCAGCGAGAACCGCCTGAAGAAACAGTAGAAATGGAGTATTTCTCCAGGCTAGTTCATTATTATGATCTCGAGTAAGCCTTTATTGACCATTGAATGCAAACATAGCTGACAATCGCACAGGGTCAAGGTAGCAGCAAGTCAAAGGGTCTCTTTCGTTATGACAACACACCTGGGCCAAACACGAGACGACACTCGCAAGATGGAGACTGCTCGAAGACGACTCCTAGAAAAATGGTCGCAAGAACTGGAACGTCTTCAGGACCTAGAACAGTCGCTCAACATTTCCCCAGACGAACGCTGGACCATTGGGTGTGCAAAGTGGATCGAAAATGAACAGCGGGTAGCAATGCGAACGTATCGTCAGCGTCTCGATCGCTTAGAGTCACTAGTTGTTAGTCGGATCTTCGAGCTCACGAAAATGAACATGTCGCATACAGGTGAGCGAGCATTTTCCCCCAGTACAGTTTCTAATACGATGCCAGGATACAAAATGAGAAAACACATAGGCAAGGCTCTCCAAGCCAGATCGAAAGCAATACGTACTGCTCTTGCACAGTATAACACTGCTGCTGCTGCGCTGAAGCCCCCTAGACCACCACTGCAATGGGAACGAGTCATTGAGTATGCCTTTTTATCTGACTTTGATCTCTTACGCGACGTTCGACGGGATATGAGTGGGCACAAATGGGCCACTCCAGCAGGCCGTAAAGCAATGGACACCTACTTCAAGATATGTCGTGCGAGGGAGGAAATCAAGCGCCTCAATATCGAAATACGACGTGTGGTTACCTATATGCATGTCGAAGATGCATATCTACAACGCTGCGAGAAATCCATAGCTATGACTACCCCTGCCCTTGCTCTGCAGGTCTCACACTACCGACATGGCCGCGAACGATTTTATGCCATGCACATGCGCCGATTCTATACACTGTCTGAAGACCCTCATTTTACTGGCGATATCTCAGTGGGCTCAGTCGCAGGAGTTCGGGAAGGCTTTGGGCTGGACACTCCAGAGGATGTAACCATGGACGTTGAAGACTCTCTTCACAATGCTACCATGGCAACCGATAGCTTAGACCATGATATGGTGGATCTCGGTAACGACTCCCAGAGTGATGGAAGCGACGACGAAGATGAAGGAAATACCATTGATGAAGAGGTTGAGGCTATTATGTTGATATCAGGCGATAATGCACAGGAATAGGAGCAGAAAATCGATGTACTCATATATATTCACTATTAAAACATATATTTATACTCAAATCATTGAGTGGCATACTCAGAACATGACGGATTTGGGAAACGGCGGAGGGAGAGGCGGGGGTGCTGAAAATAGGAGCGGGAGCGGGACCTCAGGCTGACGGCTCGCAAATCTGATGGGCGGGTGTGTCAGCGAGGCCTCGGATGCACGGGAGGGCTGGACGTTGTCAAAATAGGTGTCGAAGGTCATCCGCTATGGAGGCGCTATTGGGGTGTAGGGGAGAACGGCGAAATCGCACTAATAATAGGCTGCCCCTGACAATAGGGACACCTATTACTAATGCGAGTATGTGGGACGTGCAGGTGTCTTTGATGACGCGAAACATGAAATCCAGCATTTTTCTGGCAATCATTGTCGCAAAACCACTCACTAGGTGGTTTCTCTAGTAAGCCTTGACAATGTAAGTGATACTACCGATGAAAATAAGCAAAAATCCTTCCATAATACATGAATACTCACCTTGATGGAGCAGGCAGGTCCATCACACTCAATCCAATCCATTGATTCATCAAGCGGTAGCTCACATTCACCACAGCTAGCCATTTCAGCACCTTCCAAAACTTCACTGCTGCCAGGAAGCTTTCACTTGTGTACTGTACACAAACCATGCAGCCGAGAGCCGACATGTGAGAACATACAGATTGCTTACGGGTTGTTTTGCCTTCTTTGCCATCAAATTCTTGCGGGATCAGAGGAACTGCAAAGTGTTACATCATCAAGGGGAGTGTCTCGATTGGGTTGTTCCTGGCATAGTTTTAGCTGGAAAATTGGGTGGAAAGCATGCGTTTCAATCAAAATAGCCCTAATCATAGCCTATTGCGGTGAAAATATTCCATTCTCTCATTATATGATGGCTAATGTGGCTATGTCGGTTACACGTTTAAGGTCCCTACCCCTCCTCCCCCCCCCCCCCCTTACCCCCCTACGTTATGTCCCAGATTTTCCCGATGCCACCCCCTTGTGACGAACGACGATCTCGGAGTTAGAAAACTGAACTGAAGTACGTCACCTTTCGATCATTCTTTAGTTGTTTTCAAGAATGCAGCACTGTCCATCAGATTATAGAGGGTACCTCCTGCTGTTACATCATTCGGTGGTGGGACTGCGGTCTCATGTGCATCTAATTTACGGGGCCGCCGGTCGGGGTTAGCTTGCCACTTGGACCGAGCCTCGGGCCTCACGGCGTCGCCGGAACTCCACCATTCAGCGCTTACTTGACTCGTATAAATGAGGTTAGGTGCGCTCGGCAGGTTTGTCAGGTTGCGACTATTCGGTAGCATCTAACAACGACATGAGTCAGAACTATTTCTTGCGGGTACGTAGACAACACATGGCGGAAGTTCGTTGTAGAACTCATGCTTCATCGCCTAGGATAATGCCACTGACTTGGAGTGGAAACGGTATGATTTTTTCTCACCGTAAATTGTGAACTTAACTAGCGCCACAGACTGGACGAATTCCACGACGGCATGAGGTCATTCCTGGGAGGACAACTATCGTTTGCTCCAATTGAAAATCCTCGGAGGATTATCGACATCGGGTAAGACATACTCAGCATCATTCTACATGACAATTTTCATGACAGTACTAGTGCGGGATCCGGTGCATGGTACGCATATGCCTCCTCAGCCTTTATGTATTGGTCATAATCTTTATATTAGGGCCTTACAAGCTGCTGAAATGTTTCCCGAGAGTCAAATAGTGGCCGCGGATATCAAGCCACTGCCGCCTCGGTACGTTCATCCATCTATTTCCTCTTCTCCTGAACCTCATAAACGTCTGAATTACCTAGTCCCTATCCTTCGAATGTGAGCTTCCAAAAGTTGGACATCATCAAACCAGTTGCTGAAGAGCTGGCGGAGAGTTTCGATATCGTTCACATTCGACTTCTGTTCTACCATGTACGTGTGATTTTCTGCGGACAAACATTATTATGTTCTCTTATTCTTCCAGTAGATACCGGAGAAACAAATTAGTCTTGTATTGAATAATGCAACATGCCTTCTGAAACCGAAAGGATGGCTTCTCATTGAAGATTGTGGAAAACAGATTGGACTCGAAACGAGCAAGGGACCTGCCATGGTTACGGTTGAAAAGATATACATGAGTATGCTTCGCTCGAAGGGGTTGAATCCTATTATCGGGGAACATCTTGAGAAGTATCTCCGGGAGCTAGACTGCTGTAGCGAAATAAATGCAAGATGTGTTCCGCTTGTCCTCACAACTGACCAGCAAAGAGCAGGTAATTGCCCCCGCATATTTCTTTTGCGTCTTTCTACTCGGCATCCAATTCATATTTTTCCAGGAGAAACTGCGCAAATCCGTTCGCTCTCTAATGCACTGAGGATCACCATCGAAAGGATCGCCACGGGTAATATTGGGGAGGACATGAAAGCAGCGGGTTTGACACCGGAGTTACAGAAGGCATGGGTAGACGAACGTAGTGATCCAGCTTTCCAGACTACGCATGATTTCTGGTTTATTTGGTCTCGCCGGAAGACGTAGTTTCGATTACCGAGGAAATTCTGCAGCTGAGAAATTCGCTACATCTATACTTAAATACGTTGTCAGACTAGAGTTTGAGTTAACAACCTGGACTCGCAGTGTTTCACAAGCCAAGCCCAAGCTTATCATAGATCAACTTGATTTTTAAAACCCTATACATGACGAAAACGCAACGAGTTATTTGTCGGAAGTAAAAATGTAGTGCATATATCTCTTGGCGAACTCTATACGCAGATACAAAATGTCGAGCCATTATATACGAAGGGTATATTCTCCGCAGGAAGATCACACTATCACGTTTCACTGGACCGATCCAACAAACAGAGGAAGACTCGCATACGAGTTAGGGTACCTGCACCCACAAATCTTCTATAATTCAGTTCAGGCGCGCATCTCTCGTCTGACGCCGGCTATATCACGCGAGCTGCCCGATCTTCGTCATCAAGGACCCGGGGACGGGGTCGTCCATGCGCATATTTTGGAACGTCCCTCGAATGGCGGTACTATAGGCTCCGATGGCGTCGACGATCAGTCCGAACTATGCGTGATTTTTGATGCTCCCCACACGCGATCGAACACTTGTTGGATATGTCCTGTATAATGAGATAGCCGTTCGTGCCGTGGAGATCGATCTTCGAACCCCGTTCTGAACGCGGTGTTGGCTGGCCGCCTGGTTTCGCGTGGAGCCTGGTATGCCCGTGCATTTTGTCTAGAGCAAGTGGGTGAGGCGTCCCAGGGCCTTCCGAGATATTTTGATAATGGAAGAAGCAACAAGCTCGAGGGATGAGCTCATGTCTTCGACGTCGTGTATGTTGAAACTTGGCAGCACACCCCAGGACCCACAGAGAGCAGCATATGAGTGTGGACGGCGTCCAATGTCAGGTTAGAGCTGAAACATCAGACTTTGGCAACGTATAGGGGTGGATACATAGCCTACCTGACGAACAAGAATGTACCTTGTTGATCTCATCATCGATTCCGCTGGCTCCAGGCTGTAGCAGGCAGCCAATGTCAGTGATTACTGCAGGTACGGAGTCCTAATGGAACATGAAACACTGCACAGACGTAGTGGCAGTTTGGCCTTCATAATTCTGAAATGCTCGAAACACACTAGATGCCCTTGCTCTCGGATAGATGCGTGTAGTGCCTCGTTCTCGAGTAATAATGAGTCTACACACGGCTAAAAACCCAGAAGCCAGCACCAAAATCTCAGTGCAAGAACGGGCCACCCAGACCTATGTACCCCTCAGGACTCGGAACGCAATCCTTGCTCAGTTTGTCACTTCGGTAGGCGAAACAATCGTACGAAGTTTTGTGATAACCAGGCGCTAGCCCTTGGACTCGGCGATGGGCCGCGAAGCCGTTTTTGATGAAAAGACTGCCAATGGACAATTAATGGACACAAGCGGTGCGGGACTAGGTTCGAACCTTCGCCGGATTTCCATCTAGTTTCACGGCCCGGGGACGGTCCGACGTTCTTTCCCCATTAATACTGGTAAGGCTGGACGGCTGACTCATCACTCAGTTCAAATTTGGGTGGGTACCATACCATACCATCGCCATCGCAGTGCACCATCGTTCCGACGTTGGACTCGTTGATCCATCGCTTTCATGATGCAACAGATACCATCACCGAAAAGACCTCGATTTCCGAGACCGTGAGTCCGCTCTACGTTCACTGGCACAGAACATGCTTGCTATCTGAACGCCATCGTACTGGGCGTCTCTTGCTGAATGGTAAGCTCTGATTCATTGGCACATGTTACTAGCGTACCTCCAGCACAGCCACTTTTGCGACCATGACGCAGGATGTCTTAAGCAGCAAGAAACGAAGATTTTGAAGCACTCAGACGTATCATTCGGGCCCGATGGTGGTATTGGAAAGACTGATGTTCTTGTACCGTATATTCTGATGACCCAATCGGTTTTTTTGATCCATCAAAGTCGTCTTTTTTCTAATTCCGACTTTCCCCTTTACATTCTCTCACAGCGCTTCTCCACGTCTTTAGAAAACTGCCGATGACCATCGATTCGAACTGCTCGTAGTCCCCAGCGTCCTTTAGACGTCGCTTGTCATAGATGATCCTGTGCCTATCTAAGAGAAAGGAGACGAGCATATTGCCGGGTCTCACGTCGAGGATCTATCTTGAAAATGGTCACCGATGAACCCGACTCACAACTTGATTGCCTGCGTCCGGCCTTGAATTACAGCCTCTCAATATCAACGAAGATGGTGCAGGTTCATACAGCTACTGCCCACGAATATCGGGAACCATCGACGCCCCAGGATGGTAATCTGTGCCGGCTTCGTATTTGCGCCTTATCCTCGGCTGCTACTCAAGGCGCTTGCGATGATCAAACACGACGCGTAGAAAGAGAACTTCGGGGAAAATATAAATTGACCACGATGGATGTCACTTTCGCATCATCCTCCTCATCCTTCCTATCGGATTCTGACTCCTTTTTGCCTTCGTATGCTCGGACTATCGTTTCCGGTTGTAGGAATGTTGCCTCTTCTTCCGTGTTTATTACTATGCACCTTTGTAGACGGGACATCGTGCCCAACTGAAGATACAGTCATCGGGCCACAAGAGTTTGTTGCTCTCAAGTTTGACTATCTCATTGTGGGTTAGTCTTAGTCCTTTGTCCATATATTACTTTCTATGGTCACGCCACCTAATGTTCTTCCAAGGGACTGGCACTGCAGGTCTAACTCTGGCGTCACGGTATTACATCCGCTGATTAGCTGCATTTACATCCGTGAACTGTTTTGTTAGCTTAGCGGAGGACCGTAACGTTCAGGTTGGCGTCATAGAAGCTGGGTTCTTCCACGAAAACGACCCGTTAGTCGATGTTCCAGGTATCTCGTTTTGATCATCTGTGCAATTATCTTCCTGGGTTTATGATCACTTTGCTAGGCAACATTGGTGCAGCCGGAGGTAATCCGGAATATGACTGGCGATTCACAACTGTACTACAGGAGGGAGCAGGAGATCGTGTCATACCCCCGACAGCGTTAGTGTTTGTTTTGCGTGTAATCAAATTTGACACGACGACATTCACAGAGGCAAACTATTGGGTGGTTCTAGTGCCATGAATTTCCTCGCTTTGACACGAGCGACGAAAACTGAGTATGACGCTTGGTCATTTTTCTCTTCAGGACAAAATGATTGGAGCTGGGACGGGCTACTACCATACTTCAAAAAATCAACATCAGTGGATCCGGACCAGACGAATAATTTCCTCGGAATTCCTGGTGGAGAGGAAACCGATGACCACGATGAAGGCTTTGACGGACCAATTCACGTATTTCATCCATTCTTTGGATATTTCGTCGATGTGCTCACTTCCTTTCCCAGGCATCTCATAATACCATCTTCTCAGACGTAGAGCCCCTCTACGCCGAGGCCATGCACTCCATTGGTATTCCTATGAATGAAGATCCTGTGAGTCGACATCCCCGTTTTGTCATTTACAACTATAGCTCTAGTGTCCAGGATAACGGAAACAACACGGGTCTGATGAACGATCGTGCATCTGTCAACAAGGCTGAGGGCAAACGGTCTTACGCGTCGTCCTATTACCTTCATTCAGTATGTCAAAGCAACTTCCACGTTCTCACGAATGCTGAGGTATGTTCGAACTGGCGAGTCATTTTCCATAATGACGAAGTAGGATCGGTAGGCAATGAAAGTTGTGTTTCAGTCAGAACTCATAACTGGTTTACAACGCGCAACGGGGGTCGAATTTTGGTCAAACTCGACTTCACAGATGCTCGTCGCTACTGCCCGCCGGGAAGTCATTATATCCTCCAGCGCATTCCAGACTCCTCATCTATTGGAGCTGTCGGGGATAGGCAACGCAACTCTTCTTGAAAATCTTGGGAGAAAATCTTCAAGTCAGCATCTCCGCTCTTCGGACATTAGCAACTTACCAAACTCATGTTAGGACCATCCTGCAATGGGCGTTCAATATGAAATGAATGAAGGAATCTTCACTTTTGGTATGGGCTTGTACACACTGGGCGTGTGGATATTCTGGTTTAACAGGTCCGTTAGATGCACTATCGAACAATGCGACATTCGCATTGGAACAGCATGAGTTATAGTGCGTTTTTATTCCTCATTTTTCTGGGCACATCCATAGTCAACGATTCGCCTCAGCAATAAAACCGGCAACGGCCTCCTGGCTGCAACAAACGCTGCACTCGCCTTCCTCCCTTTCTCTAACGAGGAATCTGGAGATATTTTGACAACGTTTGATATAGCGCGTCAATCTTTCCCAGAGCGCACCGCACTACAACAGAAGCAGTATGATTTCCAGCGGGAGTGGTTCTCTGCTGGAAGAGTTCCTCAGTTGGAGATGCTACTGTTCCATAGTGCCTTTTTCCAGCCTGTGGAGAACAGGAACTGCATCACAGTGCTTTCTGCCGGATTGGTAGGTGCCCATGTTTTCGTTATCCCGCTACGACATTGAATTTTTTCCCTGGTCAATAGCATCACATTTCACGTGGCTCGGTTGTAAGTTCGATATTTATTCAGGAACATCAGGATGCCTATAATCAAAATGAACAGCATAGCAATACATCTTCGCCTTTTTCTCCGCCTGTTATCGATCCAAGTTATCTGGACAATAATTTCGGTTATTTATTTTTGTGTGCTTTTCATTGCTTGCATTGACACAGTAATGCCTCACAGATGTTGAAGTCATGCTCCGGGGCCTAAAATTCGTCTTGAACATTGGGACCGTTCCGCCACTGGCAGATAACATTGCGAATCTGGTTGTTCCGCCGACGGTATTGCAGACCGATGAAGAAATGATCCAGTAAGAAAATTGTTGGTCTATTCAGTATTCTTCATGCTTATAAATTCGTTTACAGGTATATCCGCAATAGCTTGGGTGTGAGTAATTGTCTCGTGTTGAACTGTTTTGTTTCTAATGACCTCTGCATTAGACTTCGCAGCATCCCATGGGTTAGTGTATCTCTTCTTATATCTTCCCGACATAACCCTATTTGAATGCACTCAGGGACCGCGGCCATGGCACCAAGAAATCTCGGAGGTGTAGTAGATGGATCCCTCAAAGTATATGGAACGTCGAACCTGAGGGTATGCGATGCTAGTGCCATTCCGATAGCGGTAGGAACACATTTGCAAACAACTATCTATGCCATGGGAGAAAAGGTGTCTCTCAACGTTCCCCCACGTTTTAATGAAGGTTAAATGAAGTTTTCTAGTTGGCGGATATCATCAAGGCAGCATATTATTAAACCCAAGTGTAAGGAATACATTTCCTTTGGACCGTTACCTACTTGCGGCAGGTTATGTATGCTTCGTTTTCGGCTTTTTCACATCTTAACCTCTAGTTTCTTCTATGCCAATGCTTTCGTGTCTTTGACCTAGCTTTCTTCTGGCAATATACTCTAGACTCATACTTATTTCTGGGTTGAAGACCCATCCTGTCAGATTTATTAAATTACAGCCAGAGTCTTATCGGTTGAACCCCTCCGGCATCAATAGGTCTGTATCGTTTGTCCATGAGAGACTAGGATCATCAGGCAACGCGACAACCTCAAATACTGGGCAGCGCGACGATGTACGTTGGTATCGTTGTCGTCACAGGGTAGATGGCATGGGAATTCTTCCATATGGATCCTTTGCTGTCCTTTTGCGATTCCTGCTTCGCACCGACAACGAACATGTCTGAGGAGGTCCGGTCATTGTAGGAGTCAGAGAGCATTGACAATTTCGGCTATTTCCGATGGACCTCTTTTCCATACCATCATCGAGGTTTTCACTGGCCGATTTACCACACTCAACGTCATCGGTCCCAGAGCTATTTTCAGCGGTACAGAAGATGTGGAGACAGAAAGAGAGGGATAGTATGAGGACTCTTCATAACAGGTGTGTTCTCTGCAGTTCTATCCATGAGTTCGTGCGAATTTTGTTCTTTTTTCTCAGGAATAACATGCTTATTGATCGAACCCATCCTGAGAACCTCTGAAAAAACCTTCCGTCGCGTCGGTCCCACTTTGGTGAGGTGCGCGTGTGTCCTTTTCTTGAGCGAGCGAGTTTTGACCGGAAGAACAGGACAGCTTTCGATTATAGGGAGTGACGCCATACTCATAGTTTCGTCGCTTTGGTGCATTCAACGTTGTCGTGCGTGAAGATATCTTTGACGAAGACATCGGCGCCGTCTTGCGGGAAATGCCGTTCTTTGATCTAATCTTCATCAAGGGCCTTTTCGCAGATCGGTAGCCTGTTTCTCAGGGAGGATGTCGGGTTAGAGTTGCAGGGCAGGCCGCTATCCTTGAAGGAGAAGGACAACGAGGAGCTTGCTGCCGAGAAATACAGAGTCGGACCTGTTGTCGATGAGCAATATTGATTCAACGAGTCTGTAGAGGGTGACCGTGGTCCTTGTAAGCGACTTGGCTTTCTGACAAGCTGATATTAAACTAACATTACTCTATCACAGGGCTAACATGGTGTCCCTCATTTAAGCCATCTGCCGGCTAGCGTTCCGGCGATCTGAATCTCAAGCATCCAGCGCAGCGTCTTCATCCCCCATCTCAGCTCTCTTCTGAGCCGGTCGATACCTTCCGTTCTCCTGGAGCAGCGTCGGCTCTCAATATCCCCTTGCATCGTCTCGTCTGAGTATGGGTTGACAGCCCCTTACCTTTCATCCGGGTCTGTCACGGTCTAATGTAATCGTCAAATTCGCCGGAACGGCCGTCGTCGTCTCATACATAGACTTCCTGATCTTCAAAGTATAAGCCTACCTGAGGCTGTTCTTTGTGAAGGAAACCTTATCCCTATGCCGGACGATCCTTTCGCTACCGGAGATTCCTCCAGACGTGCCTTCAGTACTCAAGGAGTAGGCCAATCTTGAATTGAGACTGGCGAAGCGACAGCGAATAATGTGGAGGGTGTTACTGCAGAAATTTCTTCTGCGTTTGCAAGTCGCATGTCTCTCGCAGGGGAGACCTACTTTCTACTCTTCCCAATGTGGCGCTCCGCTGTTATGCTCCCGGTCCGCAGCTCTTACATCGGCTGATACATCGTTTGTGTGATATGTGGCCTAAGAACTCCCCGATCGAATGTCCTGTGAATATCACTGAGGTGGATCGGGAGGAGCTTGCAGCGTTGATGTACTACAATCAGTGCCGGCGAGCATTTTCTAGGCCAGTGTGATCCTGATGGTTGGGTCCCGGAGGAAACCTCTAAATGTGATCCGCACGAATTGGGCTGCGGGACGAGAGGCGTGGAACGAGGAAAAAGCGGGCGGCCCGTATCCGTTGCAGGATGGGATGTATCATTTGACGTGTTGGTTTCGTACCCACGAAAACATGGGATTGTCGCTGTCGCAGTGCGACGTCTTGCGTTATCAATATTCTCTTTTTCACCGCAAGCCTTCATTCTCAATAAGCGAATCATAGCAAGTCGATAACAGATGGCGACGCGGAATTTCGTCAAAGGCTGTATCCATTGTCTAGCGTGCGTCGTATTCGTCGACATGGTGGAGAGGCTAAGCGAGGTGTGTTTTCTGTCCCACTGAGAAAGTCGTCTAACATGATGATAGCATGCGAATTTGATAGTCTCCTTCAATGTACTGCGCTGGAAACAGGCGTTTTGCTCCCTTGTCAACGAGAGATAATCACCATTAGCAGCTCGGAGAAGTCAAAGACACATTGTGAGACTAGAAGGACTGACACTATCAATATATCAGTGCGTACTATGGGTGATCCTGTTACAGTCGTATCTCATCCTGGCGACTCCACAGGCACCGGAACTTCAAGCATCGAATCTAGAAGTCGACAGACCGGGGGTTGCGTGACCGCTGACAGTCGAAGTTAGTCAACAGCTCGGGCAGGGCAGCGAAAGTTCCAAAACCGTCACTTTCACGGTCACCCCCATGCCATCGCGATACCTCTAAGGAAGTCGGCAGAACCCATGACGAAGCACTAATCCAAAAATATGTCTTATCTGGCTTCACAGCCACAGACTCAATGTGCCGCCGGCAGTTGCGCCTCGAAGATTCGTGGTAATGATGACTTCGGCCCAAGGTCGGGCGACCGTACAACACTAGTCATCAATCCTGTAATCGATTAAGGCACCCGGTCTGGGATAGAGCCAGGTTGCACCACATCAAAGTGCGGGATTGGGCGGTCTTCCTGAATTTCAGTTCTGCGTAGCCTGGCTGACTTCGCTGACCGACCTCTTCTGCATACTTGATGCCAACTTTCACCGTCGCCGATCATCTCTTAATCAACCGCATTGGGACCCGAGTGATGGCAATTTCAAGAATGATTCACTAAGCGTTCATTTTTAGTTACCGCTCGTATTCAGCTAACCCAAAGCTATAAAAACTACTACGTCTATTCTCTTTACTGTATCGACACCACCACAATCATTCTGTTCGCCATATCGACAATGACAGACTCCAAACTCTTCCAGCCCATCAATATTGGTGATCTCACTCTAAACCACCGCATCGTCCTGGCACCTTTGACGCGAGTCAAGTCCACGGAGAAAGGACATGCCCCGTATGCGTCTGTCATGAAAGTGTACTACTCGCAGAGAGCCAGCGATCCCGGCACCCTTTTGATCACAGAGGCCACGCTCGTTGCACAGAAGGCCGGCGTATTCAAGAACATCCCAGGCATATGGTCACAGGAGCAAATAGACGCATGGAAAGAGGTATGCAACAGTGACTTTCTCTAAAGTTTATCTTATTCCCAACCAGATAACCGACGCCGTCCACGCCAAAGGGAGCTTCATTTTCTGCCAACTGTGGGGTCAGGGACGCGCTGCCCACGCGGCCCACCTCAAAGACGAGGATCCTTCCCTGGACTTCGTCGCTCCCTCCGCTATCAAGCTCTCCTACACCGCCGAGACGCCGCGCCCGCTCAGTATTGATGAAATCCACGAGTACCCAAAGCTCTTCGCCCAAGCGGCGGCTAATGCCGTTTTCAAAGCGGGTTTCGACGGCGTCGAAATCAATGCTGTAAATGGGTTCCTCATCGACCAGTTCATTCAGGACGTAAGCAACAAGCGTACCGACGCGTATGGGGGAAGCGTCGAGAACCGCACGCGGTTCGCACTCGAGATCATCGATGCTGTCGTTGACACCGTGGGCGCCCATCGTACTGCCTTCCGGGTGAGCCCCTGGAATACCTGGCAAGAGATGCGCATGGATGATCCTATCCCGACGTTCTCACGCCTCGTGACTGAGATAGGGCAGCGCCATGCGGATTTGGCGTATCTACATGTTATCGAGCCGAGGGTAGATGGGACTGACACGAGGAAGGATGAGCCGGGTGCGAACGAGTCGAACGATTTCATAAGGAAGCTATGGGCACCGAAACCGTTGATCTCTGCTGGGGGATATACGAGGGAGGAGGCGATGAAGATAGCAGACGAGAAAGGAGAACTCGTTGCTTTTGGCCGGTATTTTATTTCGAATGTGGGTCTAGTCTTTCCTGTCTCTGCTGGAATTGGTCCTGACCTAGTTTTTCTTAGCCTGATCTTCCGAAGAAGTTGAAGAAGAATCTCCCTTTGACGCCGTATAATAGATCGACGTTCTATCTTCCTGGGGAGGTCACGGAGGGGTATACGGACTACCCTTTTGCTTCCGAGGAGTAGTGCTGCATTTCTTTCAGGTGGGACACCATACAGGCTTCGACGCCATAGATGTAAGTTTACCTAGATCCTAATTCATTATTTTCTTTTATGAAATCATCAAAGGATTGTTATGATATGAATGTTCATTATGCCCATCAACGTTGGTTGTAAGTTGGAACCAATACGCTGTATCATGCAACGAAGTAACTTTGAGGGATACATCTGGAGTGCCATTACGGTTAACCTCGAAACTTGACCCCTACAGGTTCTAACATTGCTCGCAGAAAACAGTCATATCGATCGAAAGGTTAAAAAACTCGAATTGCGAATCAAATCCTCGCCCACTTCTATATCTCTGTATCTGAATACACTGCAGGGCGGTCAAACACGATAAATGAAAAGGAAAATAAATGGACGAACGAGCTCCTATAACAGGCAGATATCATTGTATAGGGGACTCGGAGCGAGCCTGTTTCAGTCTTGTCCTATGTCTCCCATGCTAGCACTTCGAACTTCACCGCGTCTATATCTATATCTGGAAGTCTCAGCTAAGCTAGTGGTCTCATTTTCTTGACTTTTCCAAGGGGGTTGGAAGGATATTCTATCACGCGGCAGACATTAACCCCCACTGGATGTGGTGCCAGTGCCACGCGGGACTGAAACTCTTATGTTTTGCCCTGTTGGTATATGCGCGTCGCAAGTTGTATAGTATTGTCTAGACATAGGGCGATGCTTCTGATCATCCTGGATAGCCTTGTACCTCTCCAGTAACATATAAATTTCCTCACGCTCGTTCCTACTTTCGATCCTTCGACATCAACATGCGGTTCACTTCTGTCTTCCTTCCCTGCATTGTGGTTACCGCTTGGGCCAGCCCCGTAACCCTCGATTCTATAGCTGAGGTCCTTTTATTCGACGCGCCTGCCTTCCAGGACCCGGATAATGCTTCCACTAGTCTCGTCAGCTTACAGGCCTTTGTCTATCTGAAGCAACTGGATTTAACCAAGTTGACGAGTACCATCACGGGCTGGACAAAGTCAGGCGGAATCGGCGGTAGCATAGAGACGGCGGTAGAGAGACTCAAGTTGTTTGCCGCTGTTGGGGTGCCAGGCGTGTCGCTGTCGGTGGGTGTAGCAGAATGCAGCGAGCAGGCGACCTTGTCTGCCACGTCGGGTCTACCGGACCTAGGACTGTCCGCGACGAACGCATCCTTGGGTCGGTGCGACGGAGCAAACACCTATATTGGGTCGTTGCTCGACGCTGCCGATGCAGTTACTACGACAATATTCCCATCTGGCACTAATGGGTTCGGGGTTATTTCCGGTAAGCGTCTATTCAAGTTCGTTTGATCCCGTACTATTCTAACCTCCACCCCAGATATCGATGATACCGTCAAAATAAGCCACGTCCTGGATACGGTTGAATTTATAAAGACGACCTTGTTCGATAATCCGGAGCCTGTTCCAGGTGATTTGCTAATTGACTCTTCAATCGTTCTTTTGAGGCTTATACTACATCTAATTTAGGTATGCCCGACCTGTATGCGTCCCTTTCACAGACGCTCAACGATCCTACATTCATCTACATCACGGGCGCTCCTTATCAACTCTTCCCATTCGTTCGCGAGTTTTTGGCGACATCTTTCGCCAAGAGTCGTGGTCCTATCTTTTCACAGAATGTGATCCTTGAAGATGTTAGCCAAGTCATCAATGTTCTCTCCAACCCCAACGACTTGTTGGACTATAAGCTCTCCCAAATCGATCAAGTTCACGGAATCTATCCGAATAAGGCATTTTTAACTGTCGGCGACTCAACACAGTCGGACCCGGAAGTATATGCTGAAGCGTGAGTCAGGCGTTATTATTCAATAGCGCATGGGCTGACTATTCATCGTATCGCAGGTACAGGAAGTACGGTAACTTCATCCAATGTATCTGGATTCGGCGGGTAGATGGCGCCAACAATTTCAACGAAAGGTTTACAGCTGCTTTCAATGGCGTTCCAGAAAACAAGTACAGAATTTACACGGATGATGAAATTCCTAACCTCGCACACATCGATGTTGCGGGAGGTTCATGCTAGCTTGCAGTTATTATGATCATGTATTGTGCTCCATATACCCCAATCAATCTATTCTTTCAGATGACTTCGGTTAGCAAGATAAAGGAATTGCTCTAGCGTTGGTGCCCATTGCCTTCTCGTCATAAGTCGCGTATTATTTGGTATCGTCTTGACCCTCCACATGTAATCGTGGACACCGGTCATGTAGGAGGTAGCCGATTCTTGCGCATTGTGGGATATGGAGTACATCTCAGTGCGCTATGATTGTATATCACGGTTGAGGAGGATTTTTCAGTACCGCAATTGTTGGGCATCGATCTTTGACAGCGTCTAACTTAATTCATTTTCAGGATATAGGGATACGCGAATAAATGCTGGAATTTTTCAAGCACGACATTCCTTGTGCGCTTTACATATACGATACCACAGAAAACGTCAACGCATCGGAGCTTGCCACAGTAGTTGCACATAAATAATCAGTCACCTCATTAATCATATATGACTTGAGCAGGACCCTTGGGAGAAACTGTCAGTTATGCTAACAAATCCGTCGATGGAGAACGCTGTCCTACCTCTTCTCTTCGCCCTAAAACAAGAAGCATGATTCATCATCAATAGCGCGTATAATGTTGGAAACTCACGTCTTCGACCCACGCAAGTTGAGCTTTCAACTCTGTCATCCCAAACAGCATAATGACACTGATATTCAACCGGTAGTATGAGGTTCCGTCGGGACGACGCTGGGCCTTCAGTGACTTTGCCGCGACAGAAGTGTCGGCCGTGATGCGACATAGTATTGAATATTTGTCTGCACGTCGGTTGACAATTAGGAATGGAATTATCATGGAATATGGAGAGTGCTAACCATTCTCAAGGTCTATCCATTTCGGATGTTCCTTTTCCCCGTTGTAACGCCATATCGACGTCGTGATGGTACTCAAATCCGAAACGGATCGTCCAAGTCTGCTGTAACCTCGACTAAATTCCGTCTCTTCTGAGACGAGAATATCCTAAGGAAGGCGTGTGAGTCAACGGGTCCTACGGCCATGAAATCAGACAATACCTTGGCAAGAATAACATCATATTGCCCGGCTAAGCGACGCACGCCAGAGGGATCCACGAACATCTGTGCACGACGGGAAATATGCTCTGTATCCAGACCGTCAAATGCTTTGCACACCGGCACGCCGTAATTATACGGCGAGACGCGCGCGGTAACAGCGTGGTCGAGAAAAAAGGAGACGGCACCGTCAGCGACCGCTTTGTTTCTGTGAACGAACTTTATGAAGGCAATTAATTCGACAGAGAGGAATGCACTGACACATGACTATCAGGCCGAGCAATGGTCAGGCCAAGCAATTTAGTGTACTCTTGTATTTTGAGGAAGAGCCAATCACTCGCAGCAAACCCGCCGACGAGAAAAACAGCCTTTAGAAGATGTGCGTGACGAGCATCAGATCAGGTATGACCTTTTATGGTGTCGCACTTACCGAAACAGGCCGCTTCGATGCGGTGGTTTGGGCATCGATAGCTTTAGTGATAGACATAATTGACGGCTCAAAGAATGTCGCCACATCGGACCTATGGAATATCAATATCGCACCCGTCCATATAACAGTTTTCACTCACCCTTTCAACTTGAGTTGACCAGATCTAACATCACACGCAGCATCCCTGTCACGGAGGCTCCCAAACTTGACAAAGGCCGGCTCTGCTGGGTCCTTGAAACGAAGCTTTGTTGACTTGTCGAAGCATTCAGTGATATGGCCGAGGTCTTCGTAGAATTTCGAGTTTTTCAACTTGCCTAAGAATTGATCAATGGAAGGAGAAGGTCGATGGGTCGCTAGATGTTACCATCAATGTGAGTACGAGCGCGTTGTGTGACGAATATAGATCCACTAAAGTCACCTGTACGGGATGCGTGAATGTTGGGCGGAAAGAAAAGTCAAAGACTTACAAAACGGGGCGGCAATCTCCCGGAACGAATATTTCCCAGTGTCTCTGGTCAAAATACTAGTGTAGCTGCTGATATCGACCGTTCCACCTCCAGCGTCGACAATAATTATGCCTTCTCCCTCCTGTAAATAGCATGAGATATGCATAGGGAGTCGGAAACAGTGCAGTTGCTCACCTTCACATGTTCAGAAAGACCTTTCTGGATACAAAAATGCAGACTAGCTTCTCCTTCGGTAACAAAGTGTACACGCGCGTTCTTGGCGTCATCACTGACGAGTCCGCCTTGCACCACGGCTTTGCGCATCTGTTCCTGCTGTCTTCCTTCCCATCCGTTTGGATGGCTCAGGATGAACTCGATCGAATCCTCGATGGAAGACCAAAACGTCATACCGCTTGGATGTGTCTGCTGTATGAAGGCCTTGGCGCACTCGAAGAGGTACACATAGAAGTCAGCAAAAAGCGTGATGACGTCTTTGCCGGGAGGGAGCGGTGAGATGACTTGGTTGATGATATCTGACTTTGCGTCTTTGGCAGGAGGGCGGAGGTGTAATTTGAACCTGAGCGTTCATTATAAGAATAGGACTGATAGAAGTATATGTTAGCCTACTTTTCGCATCGGACCCATTCCTCCTCTTCGATTCTGTCATTGACATTTTCGCTCATCGCTTCGGCACCAGCCGCCCTCATTATGCCATTCTGGTCATAGCAGATGACTGTCGGGATTTTGGCGTTACTGCCAGTGCCTTCTAGGGAAGGATACCTGAAGATCATCAAGTTTATGGTAACTCAAGGATCCACTGAAGTGCTATACCTAGTGACAGGCTGAATAGTGGGAGAGATGCTCGGGTCGAGGACACTATGAACCCAAACCTCAGAGATGGATTCACTGAGCCACACCGAAAGCTTTACCTGTATGAGATTCCACTATAAGTCGTTCCGAGGTCAAATGCCAGGAGCAGCTTCCTAGAATCGCCGGTGTAAGGCAACCGGGTGTTCATGGCGTCGTCGTGGGCAGTCAACAAGGCTCAAGCAAGGGAATATAAACACTCGTTCCTATCCCTATCATTCACACACCCAGTGATACAGTGAAATACCTCAGAGGAGAACATGTGTATTACATGCTCCCGTTGACCTCTGTAGTCACATAGATTGTTTCCCTTCACCAAGAGGGCCTCCAACTAGCCGTTCAAGCATGTTTGGGAAAGCTGACGCCCAGCACCAGCGATTCAGGTTACAGGCGACACCATTGCCATTCGAAGGTTATAGCTAGATCATGAGCATGCCGCCTTGCAGCAGTCGTTGCACCAGCACAGACGATGATCCCAGCAACCGGAGAGAGAAGACAAGGGAACTATAGTTACTGCGGCGAGGTTCCCCGTTGCACAGTGCATTGACACAACTTTGAACAATCAAAAGCCAATATGAAGAGGTGAAGGAGCTGCGAAAGGACTAGTCTCGGCTGAACAAAGTTTGTTTCCGTAGAAAGACGCAGATTTGGTGCGGGAGCTAGCAGAACGCAAGCAGAAATTGCTGCGCGTCAGTCACGAGGAGCTGTCGCTGTAGTTTCGGCTAATTCCGAACAATCTTTCTGACCTCTCACCATGATCATCCGTCTCATGCAACAGGTGTATCAGACTCTCGTAATTCATACACAACAGCCGTACTTCGGTCGTAGGTCTGTCTTGCTTCTAGTTGCGAATCATCTACTGCTTTTATCTATGGCAATGTGTATATAGTTTGAATATATGTATCAGCGATTTCTTTGATCCAGAAAAGCAGGGTCAGTAATACAGCTGACGGCGATGCATCGTGAAGGACATAGACGTGTGTATTGACGTTAAAAAGACGAAATAGATGGCACCCGCGTCAGAGAAATGTGGTCGATGGAAAACTTGACAGTATTGGTCTTCATCCCTGCCACAATTGGATCCATCTGCGAATGTCAACTTTGTAGATCAATAACTGTCAAAGATATACTTCATCCGCCCATTCAAGAGCTTGCAAGCAGTGGAAATTTGGAAGAGGCTCAAGCCTCAGCTTTCAATTTCAAGACATGCACCCCATAAATGACTCTAGCGAGTCTAGCCTCCGATCCGACAAAAGTGGACAGACTTTACTGCAAAAAGATCATGGCCAACGTGGGGATCGAACCCAAGACCTTCGCGTTATTAGCACGACGCTCTAACCAACTGAGCTAGTCGGCCGATACACAATTTCTCTCCCAAGGATCCTCGTCAACAATCATACATTATATCATCATGTCTACAAGCATCTACGCAGCTGTAAAAGAGTAATCTGTGTATCCCTCCGTGACCTCCCCACGTAAATAGAATGTCGACCTATTGTACGGTGTAAACGGTAAGTCCTTCTTCAACTTCTTCGGAAGATCAGGCTATCAAAACACTAGATCAGACCCAATTCCGAAGAAACAAGCCAAAAGGCCAACTCACATTCGAAATGAAGTACCTCCCAAACGCAACGAGATCCCCCTTCTCGTTCGCCACCTTCATCGCTTCCTCCCTCTTGTATCCCCCAGCAGATATCAACGGCCTCGGCGCCCACAGATCCCTTATGAAATCATTCGACTCATTCCCACCGACGTCGTCGCGCGTCTCCGTCCCCGCCACCCTCGGCTCTACGACATGCAAGTACGCCAAGTCAGCATGGCGCTGCCCGATCTTCGTCACGAGGTACCCGAACGTCGGGACGGGATCCTCCATGCGCATTCCCTGCCACGTCGACCACGGGCTCATGCGGAGGGCCGTCCGGTGGGCGCCGACAGCGTCGACGACTGCATCGATCACCTCGAGTGCGAAGCGCGCCCGATTCTCGATGCTCCCTCCGTACTCGTCCGTACGTGTGTTCGTCACGTCCTGCAGGAACTGGTCGATGAGGTACCCGTTCGCACCGTGGATCTCGACACCGTCGAAGCCCGCTTTGAACACGGCGTTGGCTGCTGCTTGAGCGTATAGCTTGGGGTACTCGTGGATCTCGTCGACGGTCAGCGGGCGGGGCGGCGTGGAGGATTCGGAGAGCTTGATAGCGGAGGGCGCGACAAGTTCGAGCGCAGGGTCTTCGTCTTGGAGGTCGGAAAGCTCAGCTGTGCGTCCTATGGCCCATAGTTGGACGAAGATGAAGCTGCCTTTGGCGTGGACGGCGTCAGTTACCTGGTTGGCGATGAGAAAAGTTTCGGAGATGGGAACAAGGCATACCTCTTTCCACGCGTCTAGTTGCTCCTGTGTCCACAAGCCTGGGACGTTCTTGTACCCCCCAGCCTTTTGTGCAATAAACGTAGCCTCTGTGATCAAAAGGGTACCAGGCTCGTTGGCTCTCTGAGAATAGTAGTCCTTCATGACAGACGTGTACGGGACATGCCCTTTCTCCGTCGACTTGTAACGCGTCAATGGTGCCAGGACGATGCGGTGGTTTAGTGTGATATCGCCAATCTTGATGGGTTGAAAGAGCTTGGAGTCTGCCATTGTTGTTGTGAAGGGAATAATCACAGCGGCGGCAGCTTTTATAGCTTCGAGTTTGAGGCTGAATAAGAGCGGTAACGAAATGAATGCTTATTGATCCAGTCGCATTACCATCAATCCGGATAATGGTTTCCCGATGTGATCATCCAAAGTTGTGATGATTAAGAGGCGGCCAGCGACGGTTTAAAAAAATGGCGTCAAGTGGACAAGAGAGGTTAGCGAGGTCAATTAGCCTGGCTATTTTGTTTGACCGACATCGCAAAACTTGCGAAGAATCCCGGGATCCTTATGTCGCCGGAGAAAAGATGACCCTGGATGCCCAGGTCCGTGGCACTCCAGTGATTGCAAACGCAGACCATGACTGGCGCCAAGATTTCTAAACCGTTGGTTACGCAGCAAATTCGATGCAAAGTAATCAGGAAGGGGTGGGACTACATCAGAAAGACGTGCTCACCGACAAGTTCGCAAGCTCATCCTATCCAGCCCCGTGATGTTTCTTGAGTGCTCCCGAGTCACGGACAGTGATTATCGATGGAGTAGAGCCCTAGCTATCGCTGCTCTCGTAAGGCCTCGGAAATTGCATTCTATCCTGCAGTTAGATGCTGATATTCCTTGGCGCGACAGATAACACACCTCGATTAGCCTGCCCTGGCCCGTTCCCGATGGCTGCGACGTCCTGGACAATGAGTATGTTCCTTGGAGAGACCTGGTGTCACTCGGCTCGATATAATCCACTCTCAGCGGTCGAGAGCTAGGAAGTGGTAGCGGTGGAAAAGAAGATATCGTCGGAGTTAGCCGACCCTTCGAGCTCGCCATTTCGTGCGCGAAACGAATGATCAAAAACAGGATGCCTTCAAAGAGATTGGTATGAGTTGACCGGCCATCACACAAAGCAAACTACGACCTTTGAGGTATGATAATGGGGCAGCGTGGCGTCACGGCGTCGTACATCGGAATAATTTGGAAAAATAGCTCTGCGGCCGTCATGTGAATGATCCCGTGACCGGTAAGAAACCTCGCAAGGAGGGTCGGTACAAAACGGTATCGAACCCCCCCCTGGAGGCTTCGCGGGCATCCCTATTGGGCAAGGCTCGAAGTCAGAAGCCACAACAATAAATGCGCCAGTTCAAGATGGCCAACGTGGGGATCGAACCCAAGACCTTCGCGTTATTAGCACGACGCTCTAACCAGCTGAGCTAGTCGGCCTACAAAGGTGGTTACCTCGTAATATGCCTCTGTTCGTAGCGCCATTTACGTGATATTTCACCTACCAGTTTGTTTCCCTTGTAGTCGCTAATTGACTTCTCGTATTGATTTCACTCACGATTTTATTCATTTCTGCGGGGATCCCATGGCATGTAAGCTGGCGTATAGTCTCCATGCTGATATAACCCATTTTGGCTACTTCGTTTGACCCCTTGACGGTGATTTAACAGTACCTTCGGACATGAGGGGTTAGTTCGTATCGAGGTGAAGGCACACCACAATGTTGGATTAAAGAACACGCCTATCTGCAGACTTCAGACCATACTTCGCCAAGTTGGCCTCTGCTGCCAGTTCCATCTCCAAAATCTCTGCCAGCGTCTGGGACGACTTCCTGAATAGTCACCTTCGCCGGTCTTATCCCATTGGCAGTGATCCTTTGGTTATGCACCAATGTATTCCACTTGAATTCTTCGTCTGTCGCTCCAACGTCATCTACCAGTCACTGCTTGACGATAGACTTGTCCTTCTCCCCTCCTCCAACGGACCGGGATCGTAGTCAAAATACTGAAGGATGCATCCTGGCACCTGTTAGCACTCATATGCTCGAGGGATGAAAAGTAATGTTCACCTGTACAACCTCCAGTATCGACGAATGAAAGCCAACTGTAAGGTAATAACCGAACTGCATGTATCAATTTATAAATTACGTGACCATTCAACGGATTCTCCCCCATTCGCCAGACTCGTATGGCACACAAAATCGGAACCAGGAGGGCCAACAACGTTCCTAACTTCACGATTTTAGTGGTCATCGTCAGTCTTCGTGGAGATCCGGGGGTATAGCCAGGGCGGGGCAGAAGGTGAGCATAAAGATTCTGCTTTGGGAATGCGCATTTATCACGACGGCTGAGACGCAGGCTGTCATCCCAGCCTTGAGAACGATGGATCGTGAGTGTGGGCATTGATCGTGGCTATATTTCTTACAAACAAGTTTGCCGTTACGTGGCCAGGTAAGATGGAAAGACCAGAATGAGAGCGGTAATTGCCTGTTCCTCATTCCACTCTCCCCAATTGCACCGCTACGCATCTACATCCATCCATCCATCAGGATTGCACTTAATACGACATCGATAGTCATCTCGGCGCTTCTGGTAGCGCAGGAATGCGGGATCTTATTCGTCTTCATCGCGCGCGAGATCTGCTGCGGTCAGCTGAGCAGGGCATATCGAAGGGCCAGGAATCGCGTAGCTCATGAACGAGATGATAAAGACTTGGGGGTTAGCAGTCGCGGGGGGCAAGACGAGTAGCTGAGCATGTGGTACATAGAAATGCAATGGGACGCGGCGGACCAAGCCAGTTAGTGCCGTTTCTCAGGTCTCAGATCACCTGTTCGTGGTGTGGAGGAAGCATCGCCGTCATCCTGACAAGACCTTTAGGAAGAGGGATCAGACCGCCTTCATTGAGGAAGGGGATCACGCCTTGAACATACAGGGCAGTCATAATGCCCCGCCAGTCGATGTGAGATAGAATATTATGCTGGTGCAAGTGCTAGAAGCCGGTGCGACTCGGGAGATCCTGGGGTTTGGACCTGCATGAAAGGGAGTTGGCGCGTTGAGATTTAGACCTGCGTAGCGCTGATCGCATATCGGGGCCTGAGGGTCAAGAATGAACCTTGTGAATCTAATTCAATGCAGCATGGAACTTACAAAGACCAGGGTCACCCGTTACTTGCTGAACCAGTACTGCTTGTGGACCGCCGGACCAATACGGTACTTCTCAGGGCAGGCTCGTCATTATGCTCCCTCTTCGGATGGAGCGGTCTGCCCTGTATCTCTGGGCTAACATTATCTTCGAAGAACAGGCTCCCAACCCGAGAGAAGAATCGCGTGTGGAAATTGCCATCGAGCGGTTGCATAGCCACGCGCTCCAGTGGTCAAGACATCGGAGCAAGGGATGTACATTTTGTAACAAGGCTGGAGATGCTGGTCGTTGAATTGAAAGGGCAGTCTGGCACGTGGACAGCGGAATAACCTGAGGTTCGGTAAAAACGGCCCGCAAATGCCGACCTGAACTTGTCAGCCCTCTCGGTTAAGCGAATCAGCGGAAGTGGTGGCAAAGCGTGATAGACGGCCATTCCGCACACTCATTTAATGGTTCGTAGACATACTCTGTGCTATAAATCTCTTCACCAGACGATCAATCAGGAGTTGCACTATTGAAAGAGAAAACAAAGACCTCCGGGCAGAAAGTTGAAATAATCCTCAACCGGCGAGTCATGGACCACTTGCTCCTTTCCCACCTTGTACTATGGCAATCAAAATCCGTCGATACAGTATCTAAAGTGCTGCTCGAGGAACTATCAACTATCGATCCTGATCATATCATTATTGGAGGTTCGTTTTACTCTTAAGAAGTCTTCTTCTCCGGATGCTGTTTCGTTGATTGTAAGTTCTAGGTAGGATGGCGGGGAGTAAAATTCCTGATTATTTGACAGAGGACTTTGATATTGGTGTAATGGCACAGCAGACCTTACTGTGAGTCAAACACGACCGGTATTTTCTTCCTCACTAAAGTCAATAAAGCTTCATCGGCAGTCCTTCAAAATATCTCAAAGATCTGCACCCCACGTGGCTGGTGGGAGACCTCTGTCGTATTGTCAAAGTTCAGAAGTGTATGAAGTAGATGCCTGTTCACGTGCGATCCTGTAAGCTGGGATTCAACTTGAAGCATGGGAATCAGATATTTCGCGATTGCTAGGAATGAAGGGCTTTGGTGGGGCTCGTGGATTATCGACAGCTCAGGCTGTACAAGTAAACTGACCGATTCAATGTATGTCATTTCTGTTGCTTCGATTCTGATTTCGTAGATAAATTTTCCCTCCTTAGTGTCCAAAACATGAAGTTTTGTTTTATCGATGGCCATTACGGCGAGTTTTTTTTCGCACTTTCTTTGCTACTAGAAGCACATTCTATTCCTATTTTTTAGCACCCAAACGGACATGCTGTGCTTAGACATGAGACAAGGTGCGTCCTTCCATCTTTCCTATGATACTCCTATCGTCGACGAAACCTTTGCACAGGAAGGCTATCCAATAAACATCTACTTCTGTGGATGTCGTGACATGTCCAAGGTTGTACAAGAAATGTAAGAAACACTGGCCAACTGTCCTGGTAGACTGCGCGAGAATGTCCCTAATATTTTCGATCAAAGCTGGGGGCTGACCGTGTTCTTCAGTTATCCCTACTATCTCCCGGAGCGCGGCCGGAAAGCCCCTAGTAGCAGGCGACCTCAAAGGCTTGCAATCGAACCAATTCGGGCAAATTAAATCCCTCCATCGTGAACCAATGGAGGTTCAGTTTCATCTCTCTCCACTTTGCCCCCGTGTTTGACTCCACGATCTTCACAGCCTCGGAGGATCCGATCGTGATCGACACCCCTATGCAGGTTCTATATAGCCGGAAGCAAATTTGCTTCCATATCAGCATCCCATCCACTACCAACTCACTCCAACAAACATAATCTCTATGCCTTTCTTCGCCCTTCGCTCCAAACGCCAGAGTGCGCCTACCGCTACCACGGATACGAAATCCCATCCAGCCAAGCTGGTCAAACGATCACCACGGCCGATATCAAAGGCAAAGGAACCTAGATCATACAGTGACCAGCCAATTAGTATGACCATCAAGGAGATCGATGACACCATATCTCTCTACGCGCTCTCAGATTACTCGCGATATCCATCCGAGTCATTCCCGAGGAGAGTGAAACTTGATCTGTCGGTTTCCTCATCGGAGTCATCGAGTCTATTGTCCGAGTCCGGCTCGAGTCGCATCTCTGAAGCATCAAGTCTTACGTCCGGCCCGACTCCAGCATGCTCATTGTCATCGAGTCTGCTAGGCTCGAGCCCATCATCTTCGTCGTCGTCGTCGTCGTCGTCGTCGTCGTCGTCGTCGATTCGTCAGTCCGACTCGCATCCAAAGTCCTCAGCATCCGGTTTCATGGCCCATTCGAGTTCCGCACCTTTCGCGGCAGATTTCCTGACCGGCGCGAATTCATTATCTCCAGCGTTCCCCGTTTTCCAGACTGAGTCGAAAGCATCATCCTTGGCATCGAATGTTATGTCCGACTCGTGTGCAACGTCTTTATCAGTGCCGAGTTTCCTCCTGTTATCCGACTCTAGTCGATTCTTTTCTTTGTCGCCAGCATCCTTACCAAGCGCTCTAGTACCCAAAAGCTTGAATCACACATACGGCTTTAAAGATGGTTTTAGATGGACGATCATCATACTTTTATTTATCATCATTAGGGTTAGCAACGATTTTTTACTCCGTAGACGTTAAACACGTATATATATTCGTATCTCTATACTCAAATTTCACTGTAGTCTTGACTTTGATTATTCTATTTATGAAACATGACTAAACAGTGTTAGTATCTAAGCGTATTCGTTCGCTCCCTTAACGAGGGAGATAATTTGGAAAGGAGTGACCAATAGCTCGTACAGCACAGTCAAGCGGCGCACGATTTCACGGAAGATAAAAAGATGTACAAATTTCTGCCCGACATTGGCCTGTGCTGTATTCTGACACACAAAGTTACTCGCTGAGTCATCTCTTCCTCCGTCTTTTATTCCCGGCCACAATATCCAATACTCTTGAATTCGCGCTATTGGAATGGCCTCAACCTTTGAGAAAGGAGTCACAACGAATAAACGATTTCATGCTTTACGTAGGCATGCAAGAAGGGGTTTAGGCACATTGAGAAGAGTATATCTGATGTGAGTGTGACAGATTTATCTCCAAGACGGAGCACACAGACAGCAAGCAATATTTACTGTGATTCTTCAAAGTGGTTCCAACGATCGTTGCAGTCGCTCCGATATGTCCTACGGTAGTATGTAGTGTACACTTGTATATGGTCTCAAATTAACCAGAGTCTTACATGCAAGAAGGCCAAGCTTCTCATTCTCGCCGAGTAAACACAAGCGGTACGCGAACAGGCCTTCGATTCCACGACGTTAGAATAAAAATCTTTTGCAAAGAAGAACAATACTCACGTCAAAGTAATACCCATTGTCGTTTTCAAAACTCTTTCCTTCTTTTCCTCGAAAGTTTCTCCAGGCTTTCCACTGACGGTGATTTTGTACCTCGAAATGAGCATCGTCAATACAGCAACACCTTCCGTTTCAGAAAATCTATGTGTAGTCATCAGAATTGCACTACTGATCGATTTCAAGATGTACTTTCGACCCATGCACGCATGTGCACCCTGGCTGAATGGCATGAACGCCTCCTTGGGCCAGTCGCCCAAAAATCTCGAAGGGTTGAACACCTCAGGGTCTTTCCAGTATCGCGCTGAGTTGATCGTGAGACCGACAATATTTATTGGGCGTTTCCAGACTGCAAGGTACTCACGATTACGATGCAACCCCACCACATCGAATCTCACTATGGAACCTTGAGGTACAGGAATCGTCTTGCGTTCTCCTACCGTATTAGTGGAGACAAAGATGGTATCCTGAGCGCTGATTTTAGGAATCGTCACAGGTGGGAACAGGCGAAGAGTTTCGTAGAATGTGCTAGGAAAGATTTTAACAAATTGTAGGCAGTAGGATAAGAAGTTATTTCTCACGCTAGAGAATGCGTAAAGAGAGGCATTTCGTCGTAGGTCTGTGGTCGACTCCGATTACTCGACAGAAGGAACTCGGAACTGTAGGTACACACCGGGTTCCGTCCGTCCGGAACGATGGACTTGACATGGCGGTAAAGAATCTCTTGCTGATCAGGATAAAGCGCTAACAAGGCAAGTGTCAATGCCAGTGTATGGCCCGTGGTCTGTGATAAAATGGGTACAATATTTCAATATTCCTCTCGGTCATGATTTCGACTTACTTCGTGCCCAGCGACTAAGAATATAAATACATTCCCTGAGAAAAATGACTTAATTGGATTGAATTAAGATGTAATAGATTGAAATTTACCTAGTAGTTCTTGATCTGTCAATTTAATCTCTCCTCCTCCGAGTTCTTCATCATTGGCATCCAGAAGACTGCTGAACAAATCGTATCTTTTCCCCTTCTGCCCTCCTGTCTGCCGATCTCTGATCATTCCAAGCATGTGCAGCTTTCCATAGCTTCTTTAACGTCAAAGAACCCCCAAAGCAGCGATTGTAACTGACCTCTAGTTCGTCGAATGCAGCTCTCACCTTGGCCCATTTAGGCGACAAACCCATGGCCCAGCGGGGAACACCAAGTTTCAAAACTATGCCGGTACTGGCAAGGTTTAAAGCATCATGAAAGGACATCGTGTGCCTCGCAGGGACGACGGTATCTGCTTGCCAATCCATTTTGCGCCCAAAGCCCGCTGCGCCAATGACTTTCAGGGCTATCTATACCACTTTCATGAAACACATCGAAGAATCATTTCGCTCTGCACTTACCGAGAGCGTAATATCGATCGCGTGCTCCACTTCCACCACGTCCTCATTTTTCCACACCGTCTTGATTAGGTCCTCTGTAATTTTCAATGATTCGTCCCATACAAGTCTGTTATTTCTCTGTGGTGGACGTCAGACAGGTTAGAAGTCCGTAGATGAACATACATACGTCAGAAAATGCCGGCGCGCTAATCTTTCGATATTTCTTCCATGTGTCCCCTTCGGATGCGACTATGTTAGGACCAAATACGGATAACCTCTGGAACATAGACACAGGCTTAGAGAACAGCGCGCGAGATGAAGTTATGTCCTGAAATATGTCAGTGGAGAACCTTGGGCATACAAAGAAGTTATACTTTGATGAGTGTAGCGTCAGCGACAAGGAATCCAATCCTCGCCGGGAATGCGGTCACACAGGCGACGATGTCCCACCCTGTCTGTTTGTACACTAATAGGATGGTTACTGAATGCTCGAATAACGTTGATATAGATTTTCTCACCTTCATATTTCTTGTTGAAGACAAAGTTGGTACCACTCGTCAACCCAGGAATTGGCGGAAGAAGATATGACAGAGGCTGCCGGTACCAGAGGATCGTGCGATATCCTGGGTGGTTCCTGCAAGTGTCCAAGGTTTTACTTGAACAGGATTGAGAGACGCTGAACTCACCCAACTGCTTTGACGTTTCTATAAAACTCGATAGATTTCTGGATGACCCAGAGAAGGATTAGCCCAAGAGTGAGGGTAGCGAACATAGTGATAAGAGTCGTGAGAATCCGCCGTAACGACACTTAAATATTTGAAAAATCAAGTAGAGTATTGCTCTGGTGAACATGGATCAATCGAAGGTGCGGGGTAGAAAAGTGTATTGGTCCCTTCTTATGTATAGATGGGCGGAACCTAGGCCGTGCTGGGAACAGTGGACACGCGCAACATAATAGAAATCGACTCTGCTGTGGTTATAATATAAGGGACAAAGGTAGGTGTAACGAACCCTGTTTGTGACGTAAAGCTACGAGTCAATAGGTATATACAACGCACGGGTCTCTTCCACTGGCATATCCATAAAACTGCAAATCCAAGCCTTCAAAACCGGTCAAGGCACGTACAAAAATCCGTATCGTTCCAAAGGTATCCAAAGTACAAAGTGTGAGCACGGTGATACCCAAGCCTTACGTCAGATGGAACGACCACATCCCATCCTTCAAAGGAAATGAACCACCTGCTTTGTTGTTGTTCCACGTCTCACGCATTGCAGCCCTCCTCTGCCGTCCACCCATCCGGATCCTTCCTTATCATTGCAAGTCCCTGGTCCCTAAGCTGATAACGTGAATGCGCAGCGTACTCTTCTCGCTCGCGCACAAGTTCCTCCGCCGCCGCCAGCTGAACGGGACACTCGGTGGGAGAAGCTGAACCTCCTATGATAGAGGGCCGTTCTTTGAATGTCTCAAAAAAGAGATGAGACAGTGCGGACCGTCAGCGTAATACCGCAACGCAGTATGGGGCAGTGACCTCAGCAGCTCAAGACTGTGCACATATGTGGTTGCAAACCGCATCGGATCATTTCGTAGCCGGATCCTAGCCATCGTTCTGTGCCGTTTGGTGAGACCCCATTTCAATGCAGCCTGTTGTTTAAGCTCAGGCGGATATCTAGAGGCAGATCTGGAGCACGGAAGGGATTGTCTGGAAAAGGTATAAAACTGCCTTCATATCGTATTCGCAGGAGGGAGATTTAGGCCCATGAGATACGGAGTGGCAGCTCGTGTCAAGTAGGGTACCGTCGAGATGCGATGGTGCAACGATTGACGCAGCCCGGGGAGCCCATCTGGTTTTGACCGGCTCAGGGGTGAGCTGGAGGACGAGCAAGAAGAGGCAGTGCTCGCAGCTTGATATTCGCCTCTACGCAGTACCAAACGGCAGGTTGCTTCCAAGAACGGTGTCATATCAAGCCTTGGCCCAACAATCAGCCACTCTCTAGATATGGGCAAAGAAAAATGCTTACAAGGACCACGGTCTCCAACGACAGCTTCCTCTCCGCCAAACCAGTACTAATTGTCGACAAAGGTCCCAGTCCGATACTTCTTGGTAACAGGCCCTTAGTTATCTGACTCCCTGACGTAAGGCAGTCTCCTTTGCAGCTCGGGGATGACGTCCTTGAAGAACAGGCTCACAATCTGTGAACATGGGCGCGCGCGAATTTCGATATGAGGTGGAATTAACCCACGCAGGACCATTCCGATATGTTCGTCAAAGGTATTCAGCCAACGTTCCTCCAACGGAACGCCCTGTATGTACTCCTTGAGGATGAAATCGGTCCCTACAGCAGCTCGTGCTCGAGGTGTTCAGCTCCAAGCAAGAATGCGAGGCGTGGACTTGCCAAAGACTTCTCGGACGTAGTCCATAGTGGCAGCTTCGCTGGCTGTGGACATGTGGGCGTTACCCACTAGCGCACGAGGAATCCTCGCGACTGCTTTGGCCCGAATCTGAGGCTGAGGAACTTATTGTACAATCCTGTACAACACTTTAGAGTCACAGACATAGGGATAGCACGCGAAAGAGGACCTTTGCGCGAGATTTCCGATCCGAATGCAGCATTGTGCACCCACAGCCGAAGAAGGAATATTCAAAAATGGATAATGGCGTATCCGGAAACCGTTTGATAGCCGGCCACGTTTCCCTTTTTGCTGTACTCGGTGCCTGCGCTCATCGTTCCGTCTACGAGAACGATGTACCATCCGTCTTTCCGGCTTCGATGCAGTTGAATCCGGACGTCACACAGGATTCAGCACAGGTCGACCCTCCCCAGTGAGTCACATCCCTCACTCGTCAAATCCACTCTGATCGTCCAGGGCCCAGGCATTTCTGCACGCACAAAATCCCCGAATGGCAAAATAAATTCAGGACGAAATATCCGAGCCTCTTCACCAGCTCTGAGAAACAGAGATGGGGGTTGGAGTGCGGTAGAGGATGAGAAGGACTCATCCGTGAGATCTGCAACAACCTGAAAAGAAAGAACGTCGCGTTCACCTAAATCAAGGAAAATTACGACAAGCTGAGGATCTATGTGGGCAACGCTGATCAGGAGGTATTTGGAGGAGATGGAAGAGAAATCGGGAAAGTGTGCGAGAATTGTGGTAGGTCTGGCAATACGGCTGTTTGCGACATGCGAGATATGCGCGAAGGAACGAGGGCGGGTATTCAGGTTGCTGGAAGGCATGCAGAAGGAACAGAGCTCAGAAGACACCGATGGATATGGAGCTTGACTTTTTTAAGCACTGGGGAAAGATTTTATCAGCGTAAATTCACAGGTACTAATTTGATTGTAGAGAACGCACCAATACCTCTCCTCCTCGTTGCTTCATCTCCATTGTCTTTCCTGCTGAGAACGCGCGACCTTACTCCAGCACAGTATCATTGAGGAAGCTATACGAAGGATGCGTGAGCTGCTTGTATGCCGTCAGAGATCGTTAAGGACGGTTGAAGAGAAGCTTCTCTTCATTCGCGCATGCTGTGTCGTAAATCCAGCCCTCACGGTATATGTTTGACCTGGCAGCGACTCTCAGCGAATGACACCGTGTCGCCTCCAAAGAATTCGCGTTGGCAGTACGCCGGTGAGGAGAAGGTAGTGGTAGTACAATGCAGAAAGCCGTCGGGATTAACCGAACCTAGCCTTCTGTCTTACCACAACTATCGATCGACGGACCTGAGCTAATTTTGACGCTTTTTGACATCTAGCAGTCCGAATTCTTTCCCGTTTTACTTTCAATTTCCTGGGATATCCATTAACGTGCTTCATGGTTTCATCTACTTGTCTTGCGTCTCTCACCTCTAAAAAGTATACAGGCATTTTCACCGAAGAAACAAGCCAGTGCGGACATTATGGATGGACACCTCTGGCTTGCTATCAAATTGCGTTGACTAGATCAAGATTTCTCAGGAACTGCTATTTCTGAAAGCAGGGAACGATTCGGTATGCTCAAACTCAGACCTTGATTTATCTTCTTCCTTACTGATTTCTGCTAGACTAACGTTCCTATATATTATTGTTGAGAAGTGGATCTGATCAATCCAGTGGCTTATCACCGATTCGATGTATTGACTAGAATGGGAAATATACACAAAGTCAAGGTATGGTTTCCCCCGAAAATGCATACGTGTGCTGACACTTCACAGCGAAAATCTGAAGCAATTATAGGTCTTCGCGAATCAGGAGAATCCAATACTGCTGAGATCAGCTAGGACATTGCAACAGGAAGGCGCTCACTCGAGTAACGCTGAATAATGCTGTAACACCAGGAACTATATTGCCTTACTATGTCCTTTCGTACCCGTGAGCACGGCCGGAATATCACAAAGGAAAGAGCGACAATGGCGTTCAATGTCAAAGTAAGACATCCACTATTTGTCGAAAATAACAATGGGCATTAATTTGTCTTTGCAGTTGTACATCGGGCGACAAAGTTCGCGTGGCTTAAAAGAGGAAGATTATCCGCCTCATTTCCCTGTCTCTCCCTCTTACCTTCAACGTAGGCAGGTTGAAAACTTGCAGTGCGTAGTATGCCGTTCGAATGTACCTAATCCTTGGCTTACAGGCGTGTTCTTTTAGATCTCTCATCATCCGTGGTCACGAATTGCATAGGTGGCATTGATTCTTGGTCGAAGAATTCTCTCTTGGTACGTTCTGATTCCTCCAGTGTGTCCTGTTTCTCTGACGGTCTGATACCTAGGTTGTCAACAATGGCGTCGGTGCCTCCAGAAATTGTGGAACAAATTATTGATCATGTAGCCGAAGATGATAGCGAACTCCGAAAGTCTAGTCTTGCGAATTGTGCTCTTGTCACTAAATTATGGCTGCCGCGGGCGCAATACCATATGTTTCGCGTTACGGAGCTCAGAACCAGGACTGAGTTGCGTCGATTTGCCGAGCTGTGCCGCAACGGTTCATTTGTTGCGCACAACATAGAGCATCTCACGATGCGTCTACACCAGTGGTTGTCCCAGAAGTATGCTCTCAGCCCTATCTTCGCGGCGACCATCAATTTGAGCACAATTACGTTGAAAAACTTCCATCTCTCTTCGTTCTCCCTTGACGTTTTTCGCCCCCTTGCTAAATGCCCTATTACTTCGCTCACCCTGAGCTCCGTCTTCCTCAAACAATACTCCGACCTCACTACAATGCTTCATATCCTAGGCCAGAAGCTTTCACATGTCTGTGTCGAGTACATGATGCTCCTTGGTGTGGTCGAACAAGAAAATCTCATCGCTGCAGATCGGACCACACTGGACCCGGAGGGAAAGCCAAAAATCCAGTCGATTGACTTGCAAGAATGCGACGTGGAACACTGGCCCGCTCTTTTCGATATGCTCGACTTGCGTGGCCTGCGTGAAGCTATCATCACTGCAGGGCCGGACGGAGAGGCTGATATGATCCCAAGACTGGGGAATCTCGATAAGCTGGAAATCGGGCACGCAGACGACTTTGTTCCGTCCTCGAGTGTCGCGATGTCAGCGATCCGCAGGGTGGAAGTCGATCTCATCGATGTTGATATTGGCACGTGGAATTGGTACATTGATAATCTGCAGCTTGGGGAAAGCCGTACAGAGGAAATCATGTTGTCCATCTTCTTATGGGAAGGCGGCAAGTTGTTGGCGGAGGATGCGATACACATTTGGGAGCGATGCGACAGTGTCCTTGGAGCGATGAAGCAGCTCAGGGTGTTTCGTGTTCAGCTTGGGACAACACACGAATTTTTGGGGCTCGGGGAAGAAGGCTTCGATAGGTTCAATGTGGTGAAGCAAGGAGAAGATTTGAAGAAGTTGATGCCGGTCCTGGAACGGCGTGGTGTGCTGATAGTCCATGGGAAGATCTCTTCATGATGCTGGTTCACGACGATTTTGACCATGTTCTACACAACTTACTACGACCTGTATTATTGTTCGTCTCAATATTGCTCAGTTTATCTTCTGCTCACTGCCTCGACTCTCCTCACATCACGATGTCTGTCCCCTCACTGTGTAAGTTTACACTCTAGCTTCAATCGAGAGCCTTTCTCTTATTTACTTTTTCCTATACGTTCCAGGCAATTCCTTTTCATTACGGACCGAGCCCGAATCCGACCGCGAAGCACTTTGGCAAGGTCTGTTTATGTCGGTGCAAAGTATATCGCCTTCAAGGGCACTGTGGACACCAATGTACCGATGTCAAGGCGAGTACTCTCGAGTCTCGATCCAATCTAGAATCCAATCCACTTCACTGTGAGGCCGAGCCAGAATCCGAGCACAATACACTTTGAAGAGGTGTCTGGAGTTGATACCTGTTCACGTGCGATTTCTGTAAGCCAGGAATTCAACTTGAAGCGTGGCTAGCAGATATTTCGCGATCGCCAGGAATGAAAAGCCTCGGCAAAGGATGTGAGTATCGATGGAATCATGCTGTGCGATAAACCGGCTGGTTCAGAGCATAGCATTTCTATGGTTCTGATCCTGACGTGTCAGATAAACCACATATTCACAGTATCACATATGCGAAGCTGTGCGTAGCCGATGGCCTGTGTGGAAAGTTCCTTCTCGCATTTTCCTTGTTACCAGATGCTCGTCTCGATTCCCACCATGGACATGCTGTGCTTAGACACGAGACAAGGTGCGTTCTTCCAGGCTCCTACTCCTATCGCCAATCAAACTCTTCCACAGGAAGGCTATCCGATAATCATTCACTTATGTGGAAATCTTGACATATCTAAGGCTGTACAAGGAATATAAGAAACGGTGGCTGTGACAAGGTGTCTAGTAAGATGTTTATTCAGTCAGAGCCGGAGATTTGAGAGCTGACAATCTGTAGTCATCCCTGTTGTCTCCGGTAGGCACAGGTATCGCCATAGGCGACCTTACATAAGACCTTTCAATCGAGCCAATTCGGGCGAATGAAATCCCTTTATCGGGAACCAACGGAGGCTAAGTTTCATCTCTCTCCACTTTGCCCCCGTGTTAGACTCCACGATCTTCACAGCCTCGGAGGATCCGATCGTGATCGACACCCCTATGCGAGTTCTATATAGCCGGAAGCAAATTTGCTTCCATATCAGCAAACCATCCACTACCAACTCACTGTAACAAATATAATCTCTATGCCTTTCTTCGCCCTCCGCTCCAAACGCCAGAGTGCGTCTACCGCTACCACGGATACGAAACGCCGTCCCGCAAAGCTGGTCAAACGATCACCACGGCCGATGTCGAAGACAAAGAAACCTAGGTCCTACAGTGACCAGCCAATTATGACCATCAAGGAGATCGATGACATTATATCTCTCTACGCGCTCTCAGATTACTCGCGATATCCCTCCGAGTCATTCCCGAGGAGAGTGAAACTTGATCTGTCGGTTTCCTCATCGGAGTCATCGAGTCTATTGTCCGAGTCCGACTCGAGTCAAATCTCTATAGCATCAAGTCTTATGTCCGGCCCGACTCCAGCATGCTCATTGTCATCGAGTTTTCTATACAGCTCGAGCCCATCATCTTCATCATCGTCGTCGTTTCCTCAGTTCGACTCGCATCCAACGTCCTCAGCACTCAGTGACATGGCCGATTCGAATCCCGCATCCTTCGGGCCAGATTTCCCGACCGACACAAGTACATTATCTCCATCGTTACCCGTTTTCCAGACGTACTCGAAAGCAACATCCTCGGCATCGAATGTTATGTCCGATTTGTGTCCAACATCTTCATCAGTGTCGAGTTTCCTGCTATTATCCGACTCTAGTCGATTCTTTTCTTTGTCGCCAGCATCCTTACCAAGTGCCCTAGTACCTAAAAGCTCGTGTCACACGTACAGCTTTAAAGATGGTTTTAGATGGACGATCATCGTACTTTTATTTACCATTATCAGGATTAGCAGCGAATTTTTACTTCGCAGACATTAAAGGCGTACATACATTCTCGTGTTCGTATCTCTAGATCCAGATATCATTGCATCCATATTGACTTTGATTATTCGTTTTATTAAAAAAATATTGCGTGAACATAACATATCTGTCTCAGACATATTTAAATACATTCGTTCGCTTCCTCAATCAACGAGATATATTGGAAAGGAAATATTAATTTATTCCACAGTCAAGCGCCGCATGATCTCGCCAAGGATGAGAATGGTGTACAAATTCTGTGCGATATTAGCCTGTGCTGTATTCTCTAACACAAAAAGCTAGCTGAGTTATCTCTTCCTCCGTCTTTGATTCCCGGTCGTAATATCCGATACCGGAGTTCGCGTCATTGAAATAGTCTCAAATTTCAGGAGAAGCTGCTTCAGATATAAGTCATCCTGCTTCACATAGACACACAAGAAAGGGTTCAGGTATATTGAGAACAGTATATCTAATGCTGAGTCTGACAGATACGACCTTTTTTTCATCACCGAAGATTCATTTGAGATTCATAGAACTTCACCGACAGTCTTTCAAGAACGTTTAAAGATAGAATAAGCGGATCCTGTACCTAGCAGCTGTATGCAATGCAAAGGTCTAAGGATCTGAGAGCCAACGGAGCTTCGTCTGCGACAGGGTTGGAAGGTGCGCCGGGTCCAAGGATAAAATTCTTAGTGTAGCCTGATCTAAGTCGGGAGCGTCATGGAAAAGGTCTCCGAGTTCAGTGGTATGATGAATTTTACCACTGAAACGCTTCAGTTGCCGAAGCGGAAGTCAAATCTGGGATAACTTGATTCCTTGGAGTGAAAGTTCCTCCAAATTGTGCGCGTTGCGAAAAACCTCGATAGGTTCGGAGATAACCTCCTCGCCCCCAGAGGATGGTGTTGAAGCTACGATCGCAGCTTGCACATCTATATGTAATTGTCTGAACGCCGGAAAGTCTGCAGCCCCGACAAGGGATCCCATCGCTTGGAGGCGGAATGGCGGAATGTTCAATTCGACGATACTCCAGCGATGCGTGTGGCGTATCAGTGGCTTTAATGGATCGTGCCAAATTACCAAAGTCGGAGAGATCCACCATGATGTCCAACAAATGCAACGAGGATCAACGAAGGTGTTTTCGGAGGGGGCGTAACTTTCTTTTAGGAAAATGGTTCGAGTCCTCACCTCTGAAAATATCTATCCGAGTCCAGAGCATTGCAGTGGAAGTGACGGCTCGCTAGGCGCGATACAGGCGAGAAAATGTCCATGGCCTGATCCTTTTGATATCAAGTGAATCGCGAAAGGACTTTCGAGACAGGTCCCTTGTGGCGATTTGGAGAATCTCGGTGATAATCTCAACGGGTAGGAGGGATACAGGGGCTGAGAAATATGGCACACGAGACTTTGTGTCGAATAAAGAGATGGCCTCCTTAGGGGGGGGGAGACGATCCCTAGGCACTTCCTCTCACTAAATAATCGCGCAGGATAGGACGTGTAAGCTCTCGCATGAAGGTCGGGGTAGAGAAAGAAGCGTCGCGTGAGAATGGACAAGGGGTTGTTCTGTTTTACGTCCAGTGAGGTAAAAAATGTTGATCTTAATTACTGTTTCTCGTTTCCTAGGTCAATCCGAGGCCAGACCATGACGCGCGTCCTTGAACCCGACTGATGAAATTTACTTTGTGGCCCGCCATGCAGGTTTATATAAGGGTCGCCTTGTTGGTGTGCGTAACCGAGTCATAAACGCTATGTATCCATCAGATACAGATCCGGGAGAGGTCGATAACGAGATCTCTTTAACAAATTGAGGCTGCCTCCACGTTCCCCGAGCCTCGTTGACTACTTTGTATTGGGAGAGGAGAACTCCGGCTTGCAGTCTTGGTGGAAGAATCGTCTCCCCATCCACACTAAGCAGGTATGGCGACTACGGTACATCATCGAAACAAGGGGCGAGCGCCTGTCAATCGAAAGACCTGCCTCAGATTTTCTACCCAGCCCGTGACCCTTTCCTTTCTGTCGACTAGTTTGAGAAACACTTGGGATCCTTCCACCCCAATGACTACGGTGGGGAGAATGTATGCCCCAGCGATAACGACGGTTCTGTCTGCGCATTCGAAGAGATGTGATAGAAAGAGGTTGCGAAGGTGACCCCAGCGAGTACGGTCCTGGCTTGACTATGAAAGCACGTCTCGGGGTTTGCAGGTCGGATGTGGCGATGAGTAAAATGGGATATGGCAGGATCCTTCGACATGTTTATCCCCGCGCCTAGCAGAACGACACGTCAAGTCTTGAAACGAAGTCAAACAACAAGATACGCACTATGCATACGTCTCTCCTGTAGTGTATCCTTGGACAACGTGTCTTCAAACAGCGGGTATGTGAAGATGAAATGGTGCATTTCTTGCAAACGTTCGGGGACTGCACACGTATAGTATCTCGTAAGAGCTGAAGATGTGAGCTCAATACGTGACGTCCCGCTGGCACCCTGCCATCCGAGCAGCATCCCCGCGTCGAAAATCGTAGACAGTAATTCCAGCGGTTGACGACGGCATGGATTGGCTGAAGACACGGTTTGTCCCTGTAGAGGCCAGGTATGGGCTTGTGAACGCAGGTGAACGGGAACAGCTCTGTGGGTTTTCAGTAGGAAATTGATAGGGAACGAAGAGAGAGCTTACAGCGTCACATTGTGGAGAAGCAGATCGATAGTCATCACAATTATCTATCATCGCACGGTATCCAAGGTAGGTGCATTGGGTGTTATCGAGGAGGAAATGTTGGCCCTAAGTATCGGTTGTGGTAGGTCTGGCAATACGGCTGTTTGCAACGTGCGAGATATGCGGGAAGGAACGAGGGCAGGGATTCAGGTTGCTGGAAGGCATGCAGAAGGAATAGAGTTCAGAAAACACCGATGGATACAGAGCTTGGTACTTCTTAAGCACTGGAGAAAGATTTTATCAGCATAAATTCACAGGTACTGATTTGATTGTAGAGAACGCACCGATACATCTCCTCCCCGTTGCTTCATCTCCATTGTCTTCCCTGCCGAGAGCATGTGACCTTGTTCCGGCACAGTACCATTTCGGAAATTATATGAAGGGTGCACGATCTGCTTGTATGCCGTCAGAGATCGTCAAGATGGTTGAAAAGAAGCTTACTTCTCTTCATTCGCACATGCCGTGTCGTAAATTCTAGCCCTCACGGTATCTACTCGACCTGGTAGCGATGCTTAGCGAATGGCACCATGTTGCCTCCAAATAATTTGCGTTAGCGGTACGCCGGTCAGCAGAAGAGGGTGGTAGTACGATGCAGAGAGCCATCGGGATTAGCCGGAAACAGCTCCTGTCTTACCACAACTATCGATCGATGGACCTCAGCTAATTTCGACGCTTTTTGACATCTAGCAATCCGAATTCTTTCCCGTTCTACCTTTAATCTTCTGGGATATCTATGAATTTGCCTCACGGTCTCATCTACTCATCTTCTGTCTCTCGCTTCCAAACAGTATTCAGGAATTTTCACCGAAGAAACAATGCAGCTTGGGGAAAGCCGTACAGAGGAAATCACACTGTCCATCTTCTTATGGGATGGCGGTAAGTTGTTGGCGGAAGATGCAATACGCATTTGGGAGCAATGTGACAGTGTCCTTGGAGCGATGAAGCAGCTGAGGGTGGTTCGTATCCAGCTTGGGACAATGCACGAGTTTTTTGCGGCACAGGGAAGAGGGATTCGATAGGTTCGATGCTGTGAAGCAAGGAGAAGATTTGAAAAAACTGATGCCGGTCCTGGAACAGCGTGGTGTACTGATAGTCTATGGGAAAATCTTTCGATGATGCCGGTTCACAACGATTTCGACCATGTTCTACACAACTTACTACCACCTGTATTATTGTTTGTCTCTATGTTGCTCAGTTTATCTTCTGCTCACGGCCTCGACTCTCCTCACATCACGATGACTGTCCCCTCACCGTGTGAGTTTACACTGTAGCTTCAATCGAGAGCCTTTCTCTTATTTACTTTTCCCTAGACGTTTCATGCAAGTTCTTTTGGTTATGAGGCCGAGCCCGAATCCGACTACAAAGCACTTTGGTAAGGTCTTTCTATGTCGGTGTAAAGGGTATCGCGCCCATTGGTACTGCGGACACTAAAATATCAAGGCGAGTACTCTCGATCCAATCTGGAATCCGATCCACTTTTCGTTGTGAGACCGAGCCCCAATGCGAACACAGCGCACTTTGATAAAACCTTCTGTAAGGGGTATGGCGATGGCTAACACAGACGTGAATCAATTTGCCATAAAAACCTGCGAATACTCTCGCTCCAATCTAGATTCTGATCCGAGGTAAAATCAAGCTGGGGGCCGCCTTTCCTTGCCGCTGTATCATCATTTGATGTATGGCACTCATATCATCGATTGTAAGCCTCCGTAGTCCCTGTATTATAAGTACCGCAACTGAATAAAATCACAAACATTGATAGGAACTTCAATATTGTCGGGCATACAAGGCCTACATCACTTCGTGACGATCTGTTACTAATGCAGAAAAGAATCCCCGCGTGTGGTACCAGTGAGTTGTCGGAGTGATCGATTGCTACTGATGCCTCATTAGCATCAGGTCTTCATCATGTGTACTCCCGTTCCTCAGGTACGACCGAGGTTTCGATATTACGATGTATATATAAACCACGCCTCTAAAGATTCCCAATACGTCGGTTACCTATGACTACTGTTTTCCTTACCCTCTTCATTCTATGTTCGGGCGCACTTGGTGCAATATATGAGAGGTTCGAAGATCTCCCTACGTCGAATTTTGATTTCATTATTGTTGGAGGTTGGTCATTTTGCACCCGATACGCTTTCTCCGAGTCTGACCTTGTATCAAGGTGGAACTGCAGGGAATGTTCTTGCAAACCGTTTGTCGGAGAATGCCCGTGTCTCCGTACTCGTCCTTGAAGCTGGTGGATCGTCAGTCCTCTTTCAAGTATACATGTTTACTCTTTATGCTCACCCTTCTCTAGAACTGCTGATGCCCTCCTCTCCGAGGTTCCATTCTATTGTATTAGCGCAACTCCTGGAACACCCTTGGACTGGAACTTTACCACGACTCAACAACCAGGATTGAATGGACGTTCTATCCCGTTTCCGAGAGGGTTCGGGTTGGGAGGAAGTAGCGCAGTCAGTACGTGTTTTTCACGGCGCTAGTCAGCTCTTTTGGCTGATGTATTCCCAGATTACATGTTCTATACGCGTGGACCATCTCAAGATTACGACCGGTATGCCCAGATCAGTGGCGACCCTGGTTGGGGATGGGAAGCTTTGCAACCATACATCCGAAAGGTCCATCTCTAGTTTACGTTGTCTTCTCTGTTGATTTAACTTTGACGATGATAGAACGAACGGATCGTCCCCCCCTCTGATCACCACAACACTACTGGCGAGTTTGATCCTGCGATCCACAATCTCGACGGCATCAACTCGGTGTCTCTCCCTGGAGTCTTACGTGCTACGGATGGTCGCGTCATTCAAACTACGTCGGACCTCCCTAATGAATTTCCATTCAATCTAGATTACAATTCTGGGTACCATCTGGGAATCGGTAGGGACTCGGATTTACCCCAAACTATGTTACTGGTACTTATGATTTTTGGTCATCGACAGGATGGTCCCCATACACAGTTGGAAATGGTACTCGAAGTAGTTCGCAGACGTCCTATCTTGGGGCATCGTATATCGGACGGCCAAATTTGCATGTCCTAACTCATACCCACGTCACCCGGATTCTACGATCAAACACCAACGACACTAACAGACCACCGACATTCAATGTTGTCGAGTTTACCCAAGATGCAGGAGGTGATAACGCCTTCGAAGTACCATCTTGGGGATTTTTAGTCTGATTTGACTTCGTCTAGCAACTCTGCACTCACTGGCTTCAACTGATCTCAAGGAAATTATTCTCTCTGCCGGATCCATTGGCACCCCAAATATTCTCCTTCACTCGGGCATCGGCGACGACACCGAGCTGACAGCTCTGGGGATTACTCCAACGCTCAATCTTCCCGGCGTTGGAAAGAACTTGACAGACCATACCTTATACACCGGCCTTAGCTTCTTCGTTAACGACACGTCCACTATCGAGAACATCTATTTCAGAAACACGACCTTTCAATCAGATACCCTGGCAGAGTGGCAAGCAACCCGAACGGGCTTTCTATCAACGGGCATAGCGAATCAGATAGGGTTCCTTCGCGTTCCCGAAGAGGCCGGTATTTTGGATGGAGATCCGTGCGCAGGCAATCAAACCGCGCACTATGAGTTCATCTTTACGGTAGGGATAGCATGTTCTATTCGACCCTCGTACTGTAATGCTGACTCCCTTCTAGAACGGCCTCATAACATCATCTCCTCCTCCAGGAAACTTCTTTTCCATCGGGATCGCAGGCCTCTGTCCTCTATCGCGTGCGTTTCAAAAAACTTCTTGCTTCACCATTCCAATTCTGATAGATGATTGGCAACAGGCGGCAATATCACGATCAACAGTACGAACCCTCTAGACCCGCCACTAATCAACCCAAACTATTTCTCGCATCCGCAAGATATTGCTATTATGCAATATGCTGTTGAGAGTGCGAAGAAGTTTGTCGCCGCTGCTGCGTGGGATGGCTACATACTCGGCGTCACTGCAAATGTCACCGAAAATGTGCTTCGGAATGGGGTTGGTACTGTATTCCATCCTGTGGGTACTGCGAGCATGTCGCCTGCCGATGCGAGTTGGGGTGTGGTAAACCCAGACTTGAAGTTGAAGGGCGCCAAGGGTGTGAGAATCGTGGATGCTTCAGTTCTGGTGAGCTATGATTCTGTATGGATAATGTTATTGCAAACTCAATACCTCCTCTCCACCCCGTGTTCAGCCACTTATACCCTCAGGGCATACTCAGGTTCCCGTTTATATCATCGCAGAGAGAGCCGCCGATCTTATCAAAGCAGATATTTAGTCAATATATAGTCATGCTGTATGGAAACTTCCCTAAACCTTTTAAGAATTTTGATACTTCACTAAATTCTTGAAGGACAATCAGGTAGGATGAAATGATCACATTCCATCTCCGAATGGGAAAGGCCCGCACGCTTCCTCCTCCTTCCAAGCCTCGCACAACGACCCAATTACGCCACACCTGACATCTGCATGTTCCTTCGACATCAACCCATCGGGATCACATGAACCTTGGGCAAGGGCTTCAAATTTTATGCAGCTCTGGGCTCCGACAGCCGAAGACGATATATCAGGAAGGGCGTCGACGTTGGATTTCACGCGTCGTACACTTTGTTTCAGTTATGGACTGAGTAAAATTGAGCATATGATTAATAGTACAAAGGACGTACGGAGTGCATTGTTTCACAGCCATTCGCCGTTGTGATCAAGATAGCCTGAGGCATCCTGAGGCTCCGCGAGCAAGTGTGGACAAGCATCTCGTGTAGCCATAGAAACGCAGATAGTAATAAAGGGCGAACGAAGAGGGGAAGCATAACGAATGGTCGACAATTGCCGAGAGAGTCTCCATTTATTTTGACTAGATCGATGATGGTAACTTTAGGGTCTTACACCGCTCCCTACCTCCCTTGCGGACGCGTATTTTTGTAGCAATAATGCTCTTGCCTTCATATTCCAGGGTAAGATCATTTCATTTGGGATTCGGTACTCTCGAACTGGGTTCTTTTTTCATTTTGTGCTTACTGCTTTTTAGAATAGTCGGGATAGAATAGTCTGATGTCCATGTAACTATTCGCTTTATGCTTGCACCGGATCATTCTGCGGTAAGGCGCGTCCTCGATAAATTCTTCTCTGACCAGTTGAAGGCATTAATTCATGTCAATAGGCGACAGGACAGACGAGGATCAACAAAGGTAAAGAGCTTTCCCTTCATAATTATTCTCCTTCGATCAACGACCTTGATCGGTTGGGACGTCTTACTGTCAATATTTTGTACCATTTATACAACAGGAACTTCTTTGACTCAAGATCTATGCATCGGATGAGTGCCACAACGATCAATTGCAGGACCAAGCTGTGTGATTCGTCTTACGGACTCGATACGAAGCGGCGTCAACGCGTGTCGAGTCATTCATCTCGTCAAATCGACGCTCTATCAAAGATCCTCCTTGTCGCATGACCTTAAGGGTGGGCTTACAGCGTGTACCACCCAGTGCGTACACCAAACATGTCTCCCGCCGGTTCAGATTGGGGAGTGATGGAATTAGACTTGAAGTTGAAAGGTGCCGAAGGCATGTGGATCATCGGTACCTCGGTGATGGTATGTTTCGTCTTTGAGCCCTTCTCGTGAGCTGATTTCTTATGTTTGCTTTATAGCCGTTCATGCCAGCAGGTCATAGTAAGGCGGCTGTGTTTGTTATCGCGAAGAGAGCAGTATTTTTCATCGACTCTAGTGGTATATAATACTAAGATTGAAGAATGTAAAACCTAGACGTTTCAAAGTTTCAACTTCTGAAATCACGCGCAATACACACACGACCATTTTTCCACCTCGTTCCCTGGACGAAATATTTCTCGTTTGTCCCCGGAAGACATTTGAGGAGCCAACGTTTCACTGCTAATTTATCCTCCCTGGGTAAGGGCACCCTAGTGGCAATATCAATAGCCAGAAGTTCTAGCTCCAAATTGTCACCGCAGAGGGCATAGTCCAAATCATCCCACACGTCCATTGTCACGTCTGGGAGCGCTTGGACGTTGATTTGTTCGAAGTTGATAATGAAACGTAACCTCTTGAGCGGGGAGCCGGCAGGAACCTCCATCAAGGAGTTCGCCCACCACTGGAACTCGGGTTCGTATTGAAACCAGTCCCTACCAATACCGACACTCAACTCAACGAATTCGAACGTATCAAATCTTAGCGGGTCATACTCTGTGCTGTCTGAATGAATATGATATAAGCACAGTGACCCCCTCTCAAAAGGGACGGAACGGCTTGCCTGGTTCAGTAAATAATCCAAGTTCATAGTTGCCAAGGTGTAGCCTTTTCGCCGGCTTAATAGCTTTGCAATCGAGGAACCGTTGGAATAAAGGCACATGTTGCTCATGGGAGTAGTCGCTGCTTAGAGTGACTTTGACTAAAGAATCCTCAGCGATGATGGGGTATCGAGAGGTCGCGATCAAGTCCATAATCGCGAAATCGGACGCTCTGGCTATATCCAAACGAAGTTCCTTCAGCGGGCATCTCAAGGCGGATTGCGGCTGAGGAAGACTGCAGTCAGGGGCAGAAAAATCTGTCCCTTGTTCGATAAGACGCGTGAAAGGGACGTATTCCACAATATGGAGCCCGCCCAGAAGTAGCTCGATCAAGCAAGGGGAGCTGAGGAAGATGTTGAATTCACGGAAGGTCAATTTAACATAGCTCAGTTCAACACTGGTGATCTGGGCCATCGAAGGGGAGGCAAACGAATCGATGAAAGGCCGCCCCACCATATCCAAGTCTATGAAAGATGCGATTTCGAGATTCTGCATCTGGGAAATGATTGTGTCGAGAATGGGGGCGTCAACCAGCTCTGCGTTCGTGCCGCAATAAAGTTCCAACGTCCGAGGATGCTCTGCCAACACCATAGGATCTGTAGCGAAAATCTGGGCCAACTCGTCGATGTAGTCCTTGTGACTAGGCTCGAGTGAGATTGTCTCATAGATATACTTCTGGGCTCGCGATCGCATAACATCGGATGCCTGAGTGATGGCGGTGAGGGTAGGAATGACATCGTCATCGTCCGAGTCTGCAACCATATCGACGATTTCGTGCAGAAGCTCAGTTGGGAGAACAGTGCCGTTGCTGTCCATCTATGCAGAGATGGGTTGAGGACCTGGAGAGAATGCTTGTATAAGGATTGGGGAAGTGCGTCTGTAAGGCAACTATTGTTCACCAAATTGGGACGTATTGAAACAAACTCTGGATACAACAAAAGGCATCATACCTCGATTACCAGACTTCGAAGGTATGCCCAATATAAGCAGGTACTCTTGTATTCCTGTTGGCGACCGCAGAAGAATGCTGCTAAAATACTGCCGTGTGGAGCCGATCAAGAGAAGGCTAGACAAGTGCCGCTATTCAATGTGTAAAAGGGACGTCCGATTGCAGGGACAAGGGTTGGTTAGATGAAATACAGTGAATAGAATTGCGTGATGCGTCTGGCACCTATACAACGAAGTTTTAAAATCACATTCAGGAAGGAAGGAAATAAGGAAGTTTTATCACTCGACGGTGCTCTTCAACAGAAGCGTGCCGGCGTCCGTACTACAATATTCCAGCTGTACATCCAAACTAGCTGATGTGCGTCTACTGTACCTAGTCCGAAGTACGGCTGCTACGGTACCGAACTACACCTACGCTCTGCCGCTCTGGTAAAGCCTCCGTCAGGAGTACTCCCTCACGGCCTCGGCAGTAGGTTGGTGATGAAACAATGGGGACAGAGTAAGCATCTCAGGGACAAAACGGCCTACGCTGGCCATGAGATCATCTGTCCCCGCGAGACAGAAGGAGATATGTCGGGGATCGCACGCTCCTCGACGATAGAGACAGAGGCCAAGCGAGAAAGAGCATTTATCCTCCCCAATGATGAGACAGAGAGACGGCCGGGTGAGTGAAAAAATCGAGAATGCATCGGCGATTGAGCGAAACAACGTAACGGGAAACGGGCCGGCAAAGCGAGCAACGCGCACGGACCATCCCATGCTCCAACCTGGAGACCCATTGCCTGTATAAGCAGTACACGATAATGGGGACCTAACAGCAACTTCTCAAAGATCTAGAAGAGAGCTTGAAAGTTGGTAAAATGTCAATTCTTCAGCCATTCTGCCGTCATGATGGGGAATAAGGTGCCATTCCAGATGAAGCAAAATGACTAGAAGAATGGGAGGGAAGTACTCTGATGGCAGTGTTACAAGTCCATTGCAAGTGATTCTGGCAATACTAGGCCTCTTGTTCGATATGTCAGTTGTCACATATATGTACTCGGGCTTTGCCGAGTTTTGCCTTTTGCCTTTGTGACTACGAGGTCACTTGTTTTTGTTCCGTGATTGCATCTCGGTGTGTAGGTCTCAGGTGCGGCGTGTTCAGTGCTCACCCGTTGTCCAGCGTCCACTGCCTCATCTACACTCTATACCCTTGCTTTACAGAGACCTTGGCTTTGACCTAATGTGTTGCGATATCGATGCAAGGGTCTGCTGAGACTGAGTTCTTGACGTCTAGCATATGGTCCAACATGATTCGCACATTAGCGGTGAAGTATATCGAACCCACGGTGGTCCGTTTACGACAACTTGATGATATAGTCATGATAGTTACCTATCCATACCATTCGCGTCGTCTCAAGGTTATGTTTGGTACCAGTATCCGGCTTGCATCCAATGCATGAGATGTGTCGCAACGTGAGATTAGCAATGTAATGTCGACCCCTTAGGTTGTACCCCCGTGACGGACCTGAAAGGAAGGAGTCGATGGCTCAGAGGTATCGATAGTCAGTGCCCCAGCTGCTTGTCTCGAAGCGAGCTGAGAGAAGAGAAGGAAACGACAGGATTTGTCACTCGACCACTTACTCGTACGTGAACTCCTTCTTTGGCTTCACTCGTGTCTCATACATTCTCAGAACGTTAAATTTTTCTCAAGTTGTGTGCACATCTTCGCTTCTACGTGCCGTCGAGTCTACTGCTTGAACATACACCTACCTTCTGGGCTCCATTACGGTCAAACACGCGACCTATTAGCTGAATATTGTTGTCAGCGCACTTGCATGTCAACTGATATGGTATCAGATTCCGGCTTCTGTGCATCCCACCAGAACCTTTCTCCGTCATGTGAACTGTATTATCACAATACACCGCGAAACGTCAAATGATTCATAAGGACACCATGACTGCTCTTTGCGGGCCGTCCAGTAACCATGTACCTCAAGCTCTCCTTCTTTCTACTCCATGCACTATGTTCCATAGTGTCCGGTGCGATATACGAAAGTTTTGAGGAGCTTCCGACTCTCAATTTTGATTTCATCATTGTCGGAGGTACGCGCTATCATTTGAGTCACCGCGCTATGCACTCACATATGTCAAGGTGGAACGGCCGGAAACGTCATTGCGAACCGTCTAACAGAGGACGCAAAACTTTCTGTTCTTGTTCTCGAGGCGGGTGGTTCGTGAGTACGCTTTCCTTTTAATCTCTTCAAATTTTTACCTTTGCCGCAGTACAGCCGATGTTCTCCTCTCTCAAGTCCCCTTCTTCTGGCCTCGTTTAACTCCAGGAACGGTTTGGGATTGGAACTTCTCTACGACTGCGCAACCAGGGTTAAACGGACGTTCTGTCCCGCTTCCTCGGGGATTCGGACTGGGAGGAAGTAGTGCCGTCAGTACGTACTGTAATATCCTTGAGTGCCAAAGTTGATGGCTGATTACAATTCCAGATGCTATGTTCTACACCCGCGGTTCGTCCCAAGATTACGACCGTTACGCTGAAATCAGCGGTGACTCAGGATGGGGATGGAATGCGCTGCAGCATTACTTTCGGAAGGTTGGTCGAAATCTGTTCTTGTCACAAACGTCATTGACGTTCATGACAGAATGAACATTTCGTCGCCCCAGCTGACCACCACAATATAACTGGACAATTTGACCCCGCAGCTCACGGCTTCCATGGGATTACAGGCGTTTCTCTTCCTGGATTCCCACGCGCTACAGACAGCCGTATCTTCCAGACGACGACAGAGTTGCCGGAGGATTTCCCATTCAACTTGGATTACAATTCCGGTCACCAGCTCGGCATTGGTGAGGATTTATATCTGATCAAACCGGACACCTTTTAAGTACCATCAGGATGGGCACCTCTGACGGTTGGAAACGGCACTCGAAGCAGTTCACAAATGTCGTATCTCGGGCCTGCATACATTGACCGACCGAATCTACATGTCTTGGTTCATACTCATGTTACTCGAATTCTCCGTTCAGGTAACCAGAATACCAACAGGCTGCCAACATTCAACGCCGTCGAGTTTACCCAGGACGCTGGAGGTGAATATAATTTCTGGCACTATTGACTGTCGGCTCATACTTCTCATCTCCTAGTAACCAAACATACTCTTGCTCCAACGAGGCTCAAGGAAATCGTTCTTTCGGCTGGATCTATTGGCACCCCGAATATACTCCTTCACTCTGGAATCGGCGACGCAAGGGAACTCGCAGACTTGCACATCACACCGACCCTCCACCTTCCCGACGTCGGCAAGAACTTCTCAGACCACCCTATTTGGAGCATGCTTTTCACCGTCAGCGACACCGACACCGTAGAGAATGTCTATTTCAGAAACGCGACATTCCAAGCAGAAGCCCTGGCGGAGTGGCAAGCGACTCGAACGGGCTTTTTGACGGCAGCGTTATCAAATCAGCTAGGATTTCTTCGAATCCCTGATGATGCTGGAGTTGTTGAAGGGGAACCTTGTGCTGGCGATGAGACAGCGCATTATGAACTCCTTTTAACGGTATGTACTACTAGAACTTTGTCAAAACTGGATTACTGATTCGCTTGCAGAACGGTCTCATCGGGCAACCTGTCCCAGAGACAGGGAACTTCTTCTCCGTACGACCGGCGGTCCTGTGTCCTCTCTCGCGTACGCCAGGCCACATTTTATAGCTTCTGCCAAATTCCAATATTCATCATATCTGAATGTAGGCGGGAATCTTACCATCAACAGTACGAACCCCTTGGACCCACCGCTAATCAATCCCAACTTCCTCTCACATCCGCAAGACCTTGCTATCATGCAATACGCTGTTGCGAGCGCACAAAAATTGGTCACCGCCCCGGTGTGGGATGGACACATCCTCGAGCTCGTAACGAGCACCACGGAAGAGGATATCAGGAATGGGGCGGCCAGCTTATTCCATCCTGTGGGTTCGGCAAGCATGTCTCCGGTGAACGCAGATTGGGGAGTGGTGGACCCAGACCTGAAGTTGAAGGGCGCGAAGGGCGTCAGGATTGTCGATGCATCGGTCTTGGTAGGTCGTACAACGTAACTCGAGACGTCGCTACAAGCTTAATCTTCTCGCGTTTAGCCGTTTTTGCCAGCAGCGCATACCCAAGTGCCGGTATATGTGTTTGCGGAGAGAGCGGCGGACTTAATCAAAGCAGACAGATAATAAATAGCTACCGTTCTACTTCGCTTCTAGCCATATTTTGCCAGCAGTGCATACCCAAGTGCCGGTATAAGGCGGAGAGCAAGCAGAGAGTGTCACAAATATACACAATAAATAGTTGTCGAAGAAAGACCGGCGAATGACTTGATCTATCTATGAGACAACCTAGACATAAACGGGAAGGTCAAAATGAACAAGATCGATCCGAAGTCGTGCAAAGCTAACGGGGATCTCATGCTTAGAATGAGCGCGTCATCTGGAATGGAATGGAATAGTCCGAGAGAATGACAAACACTTTCAATACAGCGATCGGGGACTTTCACTTCGCATAAGTATAATTACAACACCACTGACTAACGGCTTCTGAAGATCGACAGTGATGGCCAGCCGCCCCGGATCCTCAATTCAGTTTCGGGTTTCCCAGACGATGAAACAAATGAACGCCAAGCCTAACCAGATACAAGGGCTGGTCAAACAGTAGTAGGTATATGTCACGGAGAGATGACCGAAAACATGAGTATTTGCGAACATTGAATGGTAAATTTGGAGCATATTTAGAGGGTGATGATTCATCAATTCATCTCACACGGAGCAATGAATCGAAATATATACTGCATTAAGATTCAAGATACCGTCATGGTCGGATTCATAGCTTTTGATGTGATGTTTATCAGTCTTTCGTCAACGGTATAATATAGTGGATAGCGATAGTGTTCGATGTTAGAGTACTACTATCTCGAATCCGACATACAATGCCCCAGAAAACAGCAAGTAAGACAAGTATCAAACTCGGATAGCAGGGATTGGCAAGATATCCTTGAGGAACTACACACTGCAGAAACTCGGACATCTCCAAAAACCCCAGAAGGCATCACGAAATCCCGCATGAAACCGGCACGCCCCTTCATGAAAAACTAAGTTTTACAACAACATCCGAAGATGAGATGTATGAACCTAGAAGCCCAGGAAGCAGCGGCTTGAGCGCCGGGGTATCTGGTGGGGCAGAGAAGAGCGCCCCACCTCCCTGCCCAATAGGTCGAAGGATGCCCGCCGAGGGAAGGAAGCTGTGCCCGCCGATATTCCCGGGTTGACGAGCACAAAGAAATCTATAGATGACACGTTCAGCGGGTAATTAACCGCATCGTTTGTAGGACATACCGCTCAGAGCTGGTTTACAAGCCTCTGCTGAGCAAATATCTCGGTACCCCATCACTGCATTATAAATCAGCACGCCAAGAACTGTTGAGAATTGATACCACTTACCGTATGGGTACAGGCCGAGCAGCCACACCTCCCAAACAAGCGAATCAACCCTTCACCATCTATGTACAATACTACCAATGTACAACATCCACATCCAGTCCATGTCTGTCCGAAGTCTACTACGCCACTTTTTCATTCTCATCTCGAACATCGAGTATCCGGAAGCTCTGATCATCGTTCCAGCCATACCTATTGTCGGAAAAAGTTAGCCCGTCTCTAGTAAATGAGTAAACCTATCACATACCTGAGCTTCAACCCCTCCAACCCCACCAACTTCACCGTATCTGGCAAAGACGAATCAATCATCAATCGCACGCCATCTACCAGCCTAGCCTCCCTCGGCGGTGTATCCTTATCCCGGTCCGTCGTCATTCCCAAAAGAGCAAACGACAAGACACACATGAGTGCACTGCATGCCGTCCCAATCACCGCTCGCCAAAGAATAACCTTCAACGTGGCCTTCGTCTCGGACAAGGTGACTTGTGCATCAACTACGGCATCCCAGCCGCCTGCAGCAGAGCCCAATTGAAAGTCTTGACAGACAGACGGAAGCTGGCGAGAATACATTGGCCACGGCGGGCAATCACACAATTGCCATACTTTCCAAATATAGCTCGCATAGAGAGCTCCCAAACTCGCTTCGAGTTCATCAAGTTCGAGATATGAGTAGTTGTTACCCGGCGATGGGGAGACGAGATTGGTCAGCAATTGCTCAACAGAGCTCTGGCCAAGATTGATGACCGACGCATTGTCTGAAATGATCTCGTCTGCCGTAGGTACAGGGCTGAACGCCGTAAGGAAAAGATCTTCGATACGCAATGAGCTAGTCGAGTTCCAATAAAATTCGTCCCACTGATGAGGTTCTGGATCAGATGGTGTGTCGACCAAAACTCCGGAATATGTGACTTCGACATCTGCTTGGGTCGTTTGAAGCGTACAGCCAATAGTCTGAACAAACATCTGCGCCGTCTTGCAAGGTCCTGGCCTACCGTCATGACTATGACCATCCGGCTTGCAATTGCCGAGAAGAAATGATTGGTTGGAAACAGTCCCCGTTGAACCATCGGCGTCACGTATAAGAACGTCCTCGTCTGATGTGGCGATGACAAAGACTACTTGTTGGTGACCTGGAAAGCTGAGATCCTCCTGCAGCACCCAAGGCTGAACGACGACCTTCGTGAAATTGTTATAATCGGGATTGTAACATGCGTCATCGTCAATGTGAGACCCGGGCGGCATAACATAACCATTCGTTCCGCACGGTATTTGAAGGGTCTGAAAGAAGGTTGTGAACGTCAAACCAGGGACGCTTGAGTTCCAGTAAGGTGGCTGGTCCATCGAAAAGTTGAACCAGACATCGAAAGGGCCGTCCTCCTCGTTCGAGAAATCGACAGAGAAACGATGCGACGTATCGTTCCCCCTGTAGGACATGAGAAAAAAGTCGACAGTGGCGTTCACTTGGCTACATTGGATGTTCATTGCGGTGGAATTAACGATGACTGTAGCGAATATGATGAACGATACCGTGCTGAGGCAAGAAAGGACCTACTAGAGCTGTATTCCTGAGTCGGGAAATTATTGATGGGAGTGTCATGTACAACACTGGACCAAAACTGAGCTATGGCTGACGAACGGCGAACGAACTGACATACTTTTTTTGAAGGCCGGGAGTTTTTGAGTAGCCCGCTGAGGATATGAACATGTCAAGGTCCCATTTTTTGGCCTACGACATTGTGAGATTTATGACAACAGTGCGGTATTATCTTTCATACCGGCCAGGTCCAATCACTATCTCTCACGTAGGCATCTCGTATGTCGCGCGAGGAAATATTGAGTGGATCGAGGTATGAACCCATATGATTCGTCACCGAAGCATTGAGCAACTGCACAGAACTGTCGACGTATATTTGTACGCCTGAACATGTGAGACATGTGCTTCAGGCGTAAAGGACCGACTTACCGAGAACGCTTGACATTACAACGCATAAGCATGCCGAAGCAATAAAGTATAGAGGAATAGTTGTGAAGACAGCGCTGAAAAGGTTCAAAGACTGTCTGGAGCTCGGTTTCCAATTTGACAGGGAGGATGCGAGGCCGGACCATGCTTGGATGCGAAGGTCGAGCTCAGCCAGAGTTGCGGCTACAATTGGATAAGGACAAGGATTGAAAGCAAGACGACCACGTACGATGCCGAATAGCGGAATCTACAGCAGCCACCCTAGATAAAGAAGCCAAGACTATGACCGTTGCCGTGAAGAATATCTGAAACCCGAGCGACAAATAGCTGGATACTGGCGCAGCCTGCGATGTTCGTGAGCCAGGGGCAGAAAGGGGGGAATACGGCAACGTACACTTGCAAAGGGCACTGATACATCTTCATCCAAGCGAAGGACGCCCACAATAAAGATTGTCAAAGTGATGGCCAGAAGGAGAAGATGCAGCAAGTGAATAACGATGAGCCGGCGAGAGAGACGGGTGGCCGTGGGAGGTGGTACGTTCACTATCGTCGGCGAGCCAGTGGACGACGAGGCATCGAGGGCCAGCAGCGACGCCCTGTCTGAGCCTTTGTCGTCCTTGTCCAGGAGCAGCATGGTGGAGCAGAACCGGCGGTCAGGGTTGTGCCACGCACTGCATCAACAGAAGGTTCCCACAACGGAAATATCCCGCCGATACCGTGGTTCCAATCACTGGCGTTACCCGAGCGACGACGACGGTGATGGTGGAGACTGGGCAAGCCGGAAATAAGACACCTTCAGCACTGCCTTCGTTTGTACTCCCGCCGGCCCGCACTCCGAGACAGCCCCTTCCTTTTTCAGCTGCTATAGCGAGCTACTACCTCCACGTTCAGTCCGCCTGAATATTATAAGTGGGTCAGAATTCGAATGCAAGGCCTCGCCTGTACGTCAAGGCTTGGATTCCTATTCGCTGTCAGCTTTTTGGTCAGCAGGTCCAACGGAACCACGCTCTGAGTCCACGGTTTTGCCGGTGTGAGCCAGTGACCACCTGCATGCCGTTTTTTGCGGGAAAAAACACGGACATTCGACGAAATGTGGGCGAGGAGATGGAATCCTAGTCAACGGACAGAAAAGTGAGAGGCATGAGGAAAAGAGGTTGTAGACTGCGCAGATCCGCAGCTGGAGACGATAATCGCCCACGTGTCTGTATTGATTCCCCCCTCTGCAACCAAATAACGCGCTACTTCTACCGGAGTTGGCACCGACAAAGGTTTAGTATCCAAAATTGGACCAGATTCTGCTAAAATTGAGGCTGTAAACTTGACATTCAACAGACACCACAGTGAGATCTCAGATAAGGGCCTGATGTGGTTAAAGATGGATCACGTGACTATTGGTATTTGGCCCTTTCTGCAGCTAAAGAACGCGTAAATTTTCTCCTAGCAACTGTTATATTCTCTCCCTCTCCCTCTCTCATCTTTTCTCGTCGGCTCCACAAAACGTTGCCAACAATTAACTCTTGTCCATCGTATCTAACAAGCCTAAGCATCGCTCAGCGTTCACACACAAACGTACCTCACCGTAACCCAAACATTATGGATCAATCATCGGTGCGTTTTCTTAAAAATTTGACCGTATGCATCTAATTATCTCGCAGAAAGTCGCTGTGCTGCTTCGACGCGTTCCTACATCGACGCTGATGCAAATCTTTACGTTGGTAAAGGAAGAGCGCTACGACGTATTCGACGTGTCAAAGGGACCCTGGGTCCTGAGCCACGTCTGCAGAGACTGGCGAGCCACTCTACTGTCGGGATCCTTGTGGTCTGGGCTATCCGTTGACCAATCGACGCGTTCGTTCAAACTGTTCAAACTGAAGGACCCCCTCTCGCTCCTTCGAACAGCACTTTCGCGTCTTGGTCCCTTCCACCCTTTAGATTTCACATTCAAGGCAACCCATAGAAGCGTCGATGACTCTCAGAAGGGCATAGTCGACGCTCTCTTGCTCCAAGTCATCCAGGTGTCCAAGCAATGGCGTATAGCCATCATCGAGCTATCCTCAGAACGCATGCTCACCCTCTTCACCGTCCGTAACAACACCCCAAACCTCAAAACCCTCGTCCTAAAATGCTCCGACATCCACAACTTTGGCACCATCGACGCCTTTGCCCTCGCACCGAACCTCTCCAGGGTCGTCCTGCAAAACTTTGGCCACCTCAAAAACCGGATCGAGCTTCCCTACCCTCGTATTGTCGTTTTCAGCGACAACCGCGAATGGGGAGACGAATCCTTGATGGAATATTACGTCTCCCTCCTCCGCCAGTCTCCCAAACTAGAACGACTACTCACCAACCACCAATTTCCTGGGCCCCCGAGTGAACGCTCCGACTTCTTCAGCAAAAACAAGTCTAGTATCATCACCAATGTCTCTCTACGCGACCTCCACGCGTGTGACAGCGCTCTCATGCGGCGCATCTCCCTCCCGGCCCTCGAATCCCTGACGGTCAACTCCTGGGAACTCACCCTCCCAAGTGACATACTCCCCGCCATCCGGGACATGCTCGTTCGGTCCAAATGCCCCCTACGTACCTTCTCCATCTTCGATGCCCCAGGACACAGCGACCTCATCCGGATCTTGGAAATTACTCCCCAGCTCACCGAGCTCCGCCTTCACTTCCCATCATGGTCGAAAAAACAGGACAACACTATCAACAGCCTCATCGGGAAGGCCAAGAAGATCCTTCCCCAGCTGCGCGTCCTCGATATCAACATGTCCGATTGGGAGTTCCTTGGTGTGGGTTTCGCGTTTGTTGGCGCGGGTCTGCTAGATTTGGTCAAGGCGCGTCCGGGGTTGCGGGTGCTCAGTGTGCAGGTTTTGACGCAGGATGTGTTGACGGGGTTGTCGCAGAAGGACGTAGATGAACTTCGGACTTTGAAGTCGCAAGGACGGGAATTGTCTATCACGACACGAGGTGAATATAGGAAAAGCGAAGACGATGAACGGTTTGCGCAAACCGAAAAGCTCCGTGTTTACGTCTGACGTGCAGGATTGTTTCTCATCCTTGTATATACATTCAGTATCAGCAACCTTTGACAGGCTACAAGGTAGTTTCTTGTTCTTTTCTTTCGTCGCCGTCTACATTTCTGATAGATCTATCTTTATAGGGCTCTCCTCTTCTTCACGGTTTACGATTCACCTGTATATACTAAACTGAAGGACTCACGGTTGCACTTGGCTAGACCGGAATCTACATACAATACTGGTTAGTAAATATGATTCCTTCCTCCCAAGCATACATTAACCATATTCCAGTATCTATATTCTAAATACATTGGTTATTGGCAATTCCGGACATCGGCTCCGAATGCCGATCACAAAAAATCGACCAGACCAAAACACTACTCTACATCATCCCAAATGCGAGAAGTAGTAGGTGAGGTCTACATGCGTAAAGGCTGTCTGACTCGAATTTTTTAATTTCTGGCTCTGGCTATTCAAGAAAGATAGGCTTTATACTCCCACGGCTTCTGGATCATGGCCGACCGATTGGTACTTAAAAAGTGAGCAGCTCCAAATCTGGTGCGTAATACCCTGTTTGTTACTTAGTAATTCACTCACCGACCTGACAGAACTTTGAGATACGAAATGGTCATGAGAATCTCCTTCAGGTGTCCACCGCATCACATGCAATCGTGGAATGCAGAGATATCTATATCCTCTGTGCGTCAACTGTCATAACAAGTTCCATGCTTGGGAAGGCATCGTTGTCAAAGTAATCCGACGTCACAAGCCTAGATGTTCCGATCACCGTACACGTTGTTCCCTCATGTTCTAGGGTGGAGTCTGAATCGTGTTTATCCGTTCTTTGCGCAGCCCTACATAGTCAGCCCACCGCGCTTTGATACTCGTAAAACCCGTCCGTCTTCTTGCGTCTTTACGTCCAATGATGCTCTCTCCGAGCAGCCGCGCACCAAGTCCCTCGGGATTCTATGGTCGCGTAGGCTCTGATGGCTTGCCTTACGTTCAATCCAGTCCCAGTGTTGACTTTCAGATCGAGCGCAGCTTCAGATCACCCTATCGCCCACATACTGTCCTTCCCCACCTGAACCACCCAGGCTACGACGAGGAGCTCGTATATCGCGATCACATATCGCGCCTGCTTGCCGCGAAGTCTCGCGTGTTTTCAATCTCTGGCCGAATCCCTCTAGATCCCTCACAGCTGGTGCTATTCTTCCGGACAAAGGTATGTTGCGCTTCATGATGACCATGATCTCTGCTGATCATTAACTTTCCAGAGCGGAATAACCCATTCCCTCGATTTCCCCATCGATGTCGATTACAACACGCCTCCAGCGCTGGACGTCCTCATCGCCGCCTGCCGCCCTCATCAAACATCAGATCTCGACTCGTACGGAGAGCACGAATCGCTCTTCTACCCTCCCAACCTGCCCCTCACGACCTCTCTCGAAATCGCGAACCATCCCATCCTAGCAGCCGTCCGCACCTCCCTCTTCCCATCCCTCCCCGAGGGCCACTACCTCACCACCCGCCGGGACCGCCTCGAGGTTATCATCTCCGGCGGCCGCATGGGGCCCCAATCTCGTTCGCTCCGTAACGACGGCAGGGTCGCAACCATCGCTGTGACCCTCCCCGTGCGCTTCCGAGGTGGCGCACTCGTCGTCCGGTCCGAAAGCACCAATGTGGAGGAGCGGTTCACGGGCAAGGGCGGTAGGAATGGGGATATCGAGTGGTCGGCGTTCCTTGCGGATTGCGATTATGAGGTCGAGACGGTTGAGAAAGGGTGTAGGGTGTCGATCCTGTATGGGGTGTATCTGAAGACGTTCGGGGCGGGTGTGGGGACCGCTGCTGAGCCTCTGGTTAACCCGAGCGATGGGTTCTTTGACTTGCTCGCGCCGGTTCTGAATATGTCCAGAGGGAGGAAGATCGCGTTCTCTCTTTCTCATGACTACGGTGTATGTCCTGCAGATGTCCTGGCGGAATCTTTGGTACCTCGCGTACGTCTCTCAATTCGCCACCTACTCTCACGTTCACTGACTTCTCTCCCAGCTGAAAGGTGGCGATTCAGTTTTGTACCATGCACTCAAGCTATATAAGCTTGCTCCCGAGCTGTATTGGACCGCCGGGGGATACATATGGCCAATCGACCACGTCGTTGAATCGCTTAGTGAAGATATCTCCAGCCCGGTTCTGGATCCTTCGCGGAGAGGTACTCCCGCTTTACGTGGCGCTTTCAGTAACTATGGGGATCCCGAGCTCGATGAAGAGGTGGACAACTTGCGTCATCGAATAGCGAGCAGTGGTGCTTTCCCTCTCATGGAAGCGGAAATAACCATCTTGACGGATGGGAACGCACATGTGGTTGGCAAGGAGCGTGTGCCGTTTGTGTCGAGTGGTCAGCTGGATAAGTTGGTGGTCAATACGTTGATAGTTGTCTTCGTTCCGTAAACGTATTCTGCCGCCCCTTACGACTTCGTTCATATTCGATTTCATTTACTTTGAGATGTACTTACTATACCGATCTGAATTGTGGTCCTCTGGTCCTATTGCTTAGGAAGTCAGTAGATCTAGCCACATTCGCATGTCTTATTGATCATTCAGCGACTAATAGAATCGATTCCCTTAGGGATGGCTGATGGCAGGACAACATGTTTAAACGGCTCTGTACAATTCACAAATGCCCGAAATGTAAGAGAACGATGGAAAGCATTGTACAATGTGGTATATAGATTATACAGGGGACGCAACCTCCTTCTGCTCTGAGGCACCCTTCTCGCTAGATGCGACATCATGCGCAGCCTCCTTTGCTTTCATCTCTTGTTTCGTACTCCTCAGGCGCACGCTCTCTTTGATACCAAAGCTATGCTTGAACACCATCATGACTTCCTCCAAGCTGAGACCTGCCGTTTCAGGGTAGCAGCATATGACAAACAGCCAGCCCAAAAGACACAGTCCAGCGTAGAAACCAAATGCACCGGAAGGCGTTATCTTCTCCATGAGTGAGAGATAGGTAGAGTTGATGAGAAGATTGGCAGCCCAGTTAGTCGCAGTCGCAAGAGACGTGCCTACTCCGCGGACTTGGGGAGTAAGATTGGTTAGCGCCGTTGTCAAATCAGTGCATGAGAAGGACGTACTCTCAAGCGCAAACAATTCCCCTTGCTGCCATGGAACATTACCAAGACCCGTAGCGTATGATGCAACGAATATAATCATAGACAATAGCACGATTGCAGACCATGAATGGGGGTAACCACTGCCTTCAATAAGGTCGCCACCCGTTTTGATAGTAAGATCTGTGCAGGGCGAAAGGTTGAGAAGAGAACGTCGGAAGAGCGTCATTACTGACAGTGGAAAGATATGCTCGCTAGCGTCAGCCCAAATATCATACCAGGTGAGCTAAATATCATTATCCGCCGTCTACCAACCCTGTCGATACAGATAAGGGCGATGATAGTGAAGATGAAGTTGGTACCAGAAACGATCAAGCCAACTGCAGTCGGCTGGTTAAACCCGATGGATGCAAAGAGGGTAGCTGAGTAATACATCAGTGTATTAAAACCACAAAGCTGCTGGAACGCTTGCAATCCACAGCCTACGACTAGAACCAGGATGTCAGTACACCAAGATGACCGACGAATAAAACTTACTAAGTGCTCTGCGATACACCGGATTCACTAGCATTGACGTGAAACGATGCATAAAAGTCGTCCTCTGCGTAATTTCTATGCTTCGCTTCACCGCAGCTTGTAGAACTTTGACCTGATGATTGATGCTACATCAGACACGGGAGATTCACATGACGGGTAAGCACACTTTTAACTCTACATCAGCCGGCTTGGCATGGGCATAAATCTTAGTCATGATCTCCTGAGCGGCAGGAAGATCGCCTCTCAACAACATGATACGGGCTGATGATCAGGAGGGTTAACGAAAGACTAAACGAGTCCGAACGTCGGATGCACGTACGAGTTTCCGGAAGGAATAGCAGAAATATCAATTGAATACCGGCTGGAACTGCTCCCAAGCCAACCATCCAGCGCCACCCGCCATGCATTGTCTCGAAGCCTGCACCAATTCCATATGCGATTACCTGTCCCAAAGTTATAGCGACCACATTCATGACGACCATGCGGCCCCGTAGACGCGTCGGAGAGAGTTCCTGGATGTATAACGGTGCGATACAAGAGGCCAATCCTACACCAATACCAAGAAGGAAACGTCCACCAATCTACAGAAGTCTCGTGAGTGGACAGTGACAATATAAGGAGAAACACGGACCATACTCCAGACATCGTGACAGACCGCTTGTGCGATTGCTCCGCCAATAAAGATGATATCAGAGATGGCCAGGACGGGCCGTCTTCCTATCCAATCAGACACGGCGCCTGCTACAAAACCACCGAGGAGAGCTCCCAATGTCGTAGCAGAGGTGATGAATTCCTGGCAGAAAGACAAATTAGTATCAGTTACGGTCCACGGACCCAACGTCCAACACACCTTCTGGCCGTTGGACAACTGCTCTGGTCCCAGATCAGAGCCTATAGTCACTAGCGCACCCGATATTACACCAGTATCATAGCCTTGGATGCTGAAGTTCAGTGAAAATATTCGTCAATGAAAAAATACCAGCATACCAAAAAGCAGACCTGAAACTGTTGCACAGAGAACCAAAGTCCAGACGAACCAAGTCGCCTTCTCCTCTCCTTCCGCTACAACAGCAAGCTCATTTATTTCTCCAGAATCTAAGTCGTTTGCCACCTCAAGCAAATCAGTAGTCTGGTCATTCTTCAAGTTGTCGTCAGTGGGGATAGGCATGAAGTTGAATCGTCGTGTACTGTAGCGATGGGGGGATAAGGAATGAAGGTTGTTGCAAGAACCTGATTAAATAATAGGCGAAAAGCTAATCATGAGACCGTTCGGATCCCCAATGGTCGTTGGCTGGAAAGATGCCTCCAAAAATTATTTCCGGTTATTTTATTCTTTCAGTGTCACGTGGTATTCCACGATCGATCGATACGGCCTGTCCCCGAATTTCAAATTGTGATCCTTTGAAGAAGTCTAGTGACTGCCTAGAAGTCAGGTAACAAAAGTCTGAATTCTGGGATTACTGGTAGAGGAAATGGTGTATGAGCGCGTGATCATCGAATGGGAAGCGGAAGAGTTATCTGAAGAATTTTACGGTCTGTTTTGGATCCGGCCAGTTTACTGGTCGTGCTACTACGCCCCTTACCTCCCGATAGAATAGTGACATCGAAATCCGGCGAACCGCGTTTCGTCATAAGAATTCATACCGCATCAAGAGAAGGCCGCCGAACGTTCTACGGAGGATGTCTGGACTTTCCAAATACTTTATGCAGCCGATGTCCTCCTTGGGTGAAATTGGGTCGGCCCGCCGAGTCCGATAAACTGAATCCACCGTTCCAAGTCACAGATGTGGTATATATATCATACGAATGAATGCGGATTCTCAAGTACTATGCAGTGCCTTTTTCGCTGCATTCAACATCACGAAATATATCCAAGATCCTTGCCTCATTTCCCGCTGAGCTATCCACAGTTATTCACTATTCATGATGCTAAAATGCCTAAACACCAACATGGTCCCTACAAATGAATTCAACTGCATAGCAGAGTATTGTACAGGTCAGAAACCCACCCAGCATAAAACCAAAGGCACAGGTGAGCGTTACTGCGTCCCTGAGAAAGAGGTAGGTAGCGGCAATGAACATGTCGCAGGCATGGCATATGGCGGTCTCGAGAGACATCCCCACCTCACAGACTTCGAAACAAGATCCTTCAGATCCTGTTCGCGAAATGCACAAACTTAAAACAGTTTTAGTCTTCTGACTCTCTCTGCGAGAAAGAGGGCGACGGCGAAAAGACAGTTGGTACCAGAAATAATTAAGCCGACGGCAGTTGGTTCAATCCAATGGATTGCGCCGCGAACAAGGTAGATGCGTAACATGTTTGTGTATTGAAACCATAATCCGCAACCCAGGACTACGAACAGCACCAGCGACGTAAGAGCCGGGTCGAACGTATTCAGTGCTCTCCGATAGACTGGTTCAAGGACCTGGACCGCTGCATGAAGGTCGTGTCCTCGGTATCCTCACGGCAGCTTGTCAAACTTTGGCCTACCGAAATAAAACAGTCAGAAACGAAGGCCATACACCCCAGCAGACACACGTTTATTTCGACATCAGACGCCAAGGCGTCAGCGTAAATCTAGGTGAGTATATTGGCTTCGGTAGTAGGTAAATTGCCTATCAACAATATGAGAGCCAACGATGAACGGTGGTACTTGAGCAATATAATCACTCAGCACCAAGCTCGGATTCACTCACGGCCCTCAGGAAGAATCAAAAGCAATGATTGCAGACGAGCACGACTGGCCCGTTGAGGGCCACCCGCCATAATCTGCTTGAAGCCGATGCCAATAACGTATGCAATCACCTGTCTTGGTGTAACGGCCACTGTAATCATGACCGACCACTTCAAGCACTCGGCCATTGATTATTTTGGATCACCTGCCCCAATGATGATTCTTTACGGTTGATCAATAAAACAGTATTTTCGCTTGGTATCGAGTCTTCGTCTTGGGGGCAAAGACTATGGGAGGATCACTGTAAGCGAAGCCAGCATGAAGAGAAATTAGAGCTTACGTCTCAGTAAAAAATGCTTAGGAAAGGTCAGTCAACCACTCGTATCACGCTGGCCTCATCATGCTCCTCAGTATCGTAATACGTGAACGTCATCGAAGCCCATAGAAATTAAAGCACCACGGATCGTCATTGAAAACTACGCCACCATACATCAGGCATCATTGCCAAGCTCACCAAAAGAAAAACCAACGGAACACCGTAATCGTAATTATTGAGCCTATATCTTCGTGGCAGTCCAGAACGCGGCATGATATACGTAGCCAAGCATTCCTTCGGAGTTGTTCGTGTACGTCGTGTCTACGGTGCTCTCGTTCTGCTCCGGAACTCTTGAGTAAACGTGAATGAATGCCAACGCTGGCTGCTTACTCTGAGTTCGAATCCGATGGTACGGGCCAACGCTTTGGCTTCTTCTAGATCAAGCTCGACTGACGGGTCATTAGTGTTGTTGTTCTCAAAATGCCACAACAGCGGTCCTGTGAGTGTGGCGTCAGTATGTATTGCAAGTCTCACGAATCAATCCGCACCAAGGTTTATCCACACGCCCCCCGGTGCTAAAATACGATGAATGATACGCATGTAGTTTACGATATTTTTGGCCTAGAATACGTGAGCGTTCTGATTTAAGAATAGAAACCAGATGTCCATTTGGAGGTGGATAGAATTTGTCGGAAGTGTAGTCAACGGACAGAATTTTGATCTGCAGCGATAGGTCGGTGATACCATGTCAGGCAAGCCCGGGATATCTGCTGCAAAATTCTATTGTTCTCCGGATCATTTTGGGGCATTCCAATTGGTGCAAAACAACTACCCGCCTCGTATAACAAAAGAACGTACCGTATCAATAAAGAAACATGTCAAGATTGCATTCCATTGTCCCGAATGGGGCTCTTCTCCTTCATCGACTTCACTGCCATAGATTTCTTCAAAATCCCCTGCGACAAGGGAGAAGTCAGAGCCTGGCGGAAGGTCCGACGGGAGTACGTCAGGTATTGATATGGCGCGCAACATCGTTGATCGGGAGTAGACGTTAGAGAACGAGTGTACGTATGGGTATATTGTGTACTTCTTGATCTCATCCGTTCTGTGTTATAGTTAGAGTAAGCCTGTCGTCTACAACGGGCCAGGTACCTGTTGAGAATAAAGAATGATGCAAGGAGCATATAATGAGAGAATTCGTTGCCTTGGCATGCGAATCCTAGGAATAACTGAGCTGAGTGCTCCAGAATATACAAATTCACTGACCTAACTTGGCAATATCATAGGCAAGTCGGCCTAGCCCAGCGCCAGGAATAAGTACCCGCAGCTTCTTCCTGATACAATGATCAGTACACGACTTTTCCACCGATGTACGGCTATGAAGCTTGCAGTAAGCCAGTGATTCCCTCAACGGCAGCGCCGTCTTAGAGTTTTTAGGTATTTGCAAAGAGGCTGAGGCAATCGGGGAGAAGCATCTCACTCCATTCTTTCACTGCATTTCCGGGCTTACTGGAAGCCTTGATAGTCTATATGGACCGCTCACCTATCTTCGTCCGAGGAGCTAGCAAAATGGTGCAGCAGCGCATCTTTCATGGGGCCATAGCACGCCTCCCGTTCTTCCTTGCCCTGTGATGCCAACGCTTATCAATAGAAGCTCTGCAGAGAGAGCCGCAAACCTTACCTCTTCGCTCCAATCGCGCACAAACTGCTTGAGGGTACTCCTTAGCTTATCCATATCAAAATCCGACGGTTTGTATGGTTTCGGATTGGAATGGAAGCCGCTATGGGAACCGTGTGAGTGTGAATGTGAGTGTGAATGCGCATGCTCTGAACGTTCAGGTTCGTGAATGTATGTTGACGGTCCGGATTGAACCAGACGGACCTGTGTCGTGTGAATGTGAATGACCTACTGGTTCTAGGGATTCCAGAGCACCATCTTCATCATCCACATCGTGCCCGAATATCTCTGGATTCGCGACGATCTGATTGAGGAACGCGGCATTAGCCAAAATGGCATCGTCAACAAGGTTTAATTTTTCTTTGTATCCCAACGAAGCGAGAAGGTCCTGGTCAGCCTTTGGAAGAGTAAAAAGATCTCTTCTACGTCTGTTATTTGCTGTTAGCTGAGATAGTGGTTACTACTGACAGGGCGCTGTGAAGCAATAGATACACACCGAATATTGAGTATATTTGTGAAATGTTGCTATGACATTGGAAAAGTGGCGCCTTTCTACCGCAAAATGCAGCCAATGTACATTTTTCGAAGAACATAGGCATACCTTCTTCGACGTCTGTAATATTTGGCGTCATCCGTGTGGTAGGAGAGAGAGCTATATCCGGCGATGCGTCAGCCAAATTATAACATTGCTCACATATCTGGCGAAAAATATGCCGCGCCGAGTACTGCCGATTTTTTGAGCAACTATCTGTGACGTGACGTGACATCATCCATTCAAACTTGTTCAGTCCCATCATCATTCAGCAAAAATGGTGTGTGCTGCATCTCTGTCTCTTGCACAAAATCCTGATAGAATAACAGGCCCGTAATGAAGAGAAGGCTCAGTCTATGCTGTATCGGTTTCGAGAGGCACAAGCGGCAGAGCTTGGCCTTGGGACTCGCGGAGACCGTCGACCACGAATGGCGAGCGCATGCAAAAGTTTACGCGAATGTGAACGATGGAGAGGAGAAATTCTTAGGGAAATTAGCCGCAAGGTGTCGAAAATTCAGGATGGTACAGTAACTTTCCCACTTAACCCGGTACGGTGCGCTGAACATCGTTTTGTAGCCGGCCTCACCGATTATGAAGTCCGTGACCTAAATGATGAAATCAATAAAATTTTGCGAGAAAAGCGTCATTGGGAGAATCAGATCGTGGCCCTTGGCGGCGCTAATTATCGACGGAATGTGGCCATGCTAGATGATGACGGGAAAGAGGTACCCGGAACAAAGGGTTACAAGTAAGAATAGAATCTTGGATAGTATAATTTCTTCTAACGTGCTTTTAGGTATTTTGGTCGAGCGAAGGAGCTACCAGGCGTTCGAGAACTTTTCCAGAGCCGAAAAAATGAGGAGGAAGAGGAGAATCAGACCTTGGCATTCTACAAAAAGTTTCTAGGGCAAGGTCCAGCATATTATGGCGATACAGACGAAGTCGATGGAAAATTACTAGAATTTGAACGGCAAGCAGAAGGGGATGGTAAGTCCGCAGATACTCATCTTTACTTCAGTCGCTCATTTGGTCGACATATAGAATGGGAAGAAGCGTATACAACCCTTAGGGAAGCCTTGGGACTTCCAAGTGACGATCCCATACCAAAATTTCCTCGGTTGGACGTTTCCGACGCCTCAGTGGCCCCGTCGCGCTCATCGACGACGCAAAACGGTAAACGTAAGGCCAAGGACGGTGATGCTGACGAGGAAGGTTCGGAGACGGAAGATTCAAAGCGTTCAAAGACTGTAGTCGGCGCGCCTCTACCGTCACGTTCAGAGCCATCGGCAGACCAGGCTCATGCCAGCGCTCATGCAGCAGCAGCGTACATACCTTTCTTGACTGCCGAAAACCTCATGCCTCCCAAGATGCCCACACGAACAGAGATGGACGCAGTGCTTCTTGACCTACGGAAGAAGGTCTTGGTTGAGGAGTATTTTGGTGATGAAAAGTAATCGCTTTTACGTTCCCTTCGGTTCCATGGTTGTTTATCTATTTCATCGTGAGTTTTAATATCAGCATAGCGTTGAATAATAGTGAAACTGATGGAAGTGCACAGGCCTGTAATCTACTGCGTGGTCTATCATTTAATTTGATCCACTGCTTTTTCGGCTAACGGAACTGGTGTGCGACCTACGATTCAAGCCTGGCGGATCTGTTCAATATTCTCAACTTCATTGGCAAGGCCGAAGATCCCGCAGGACGTAGTTCAAATTGGACTCGCTGTCAGAATAGATTACTACAGATGCTCCTGTCCACAAGACACTGCAGTCCTGGATTCTCATGTAGGCCGTCATGACGTCCATCGTCTGGACACATTCAAAAATATGTTTCAGACCGTATGGGTGCGAGCATGAGTGTTCTTTTGATACCTGCTTGTATCGTTATACTCTTGTCGTATTCAAACCACGCTGCGTGATGGTTCTCGGAATCATTGTACATCTTCGTCCAAAGATGTACATGAGCTCGACCGGCTGACCGAGCGAAACGGACTTCGAATCCGATTGATGTGGACTACATATCGCGCAGCTCCGTGCAGACGGCGACCTATCTCCTGTCCATCTCTCATTCGCTTCTGACTTGAAGTCGACTTTGATATCCGCAGGAGCATGACTACCTCATGTCTCTTGTTGTCTTCTGGATGCTCGCAAGTAAACATGCCCATTTCAGACCTCGTACCGAACTGAACATTCGCCCTCGGCTCCGGTGGTAATGGGGATCGGGCACGGAACTGCGTACCCTGAATGTCAATCCTGTTGCCGCCGTTTGTCTTCCGTTCCATGCCATGGAAAAATCTCGTATTCTCCCAGGAACCCGAGCTAGGCGGGCTTGTGGACCCTCATAGGATGCGGATTGCACTAACGAGCTTCTGAGGGAACGATCGTTAACAGTTACGGAGCTAACCGCCGGCCCCATTCTGAATGTGTATGCTGAACTGACTTTCTGGATAAGGATGGTCCGAGGCGCAAGCATAATAGTATTTCTCAGGGAACGTCTTTACTGGCGGCTAGGTCAGCAAAGACCTTGATCGTGCGCCTACTAAAGTTTCTCTCCATCACAAGTCAACCCTTTTGCGACGCCTCGAGTACTTTAGTACACAGGCGGTGGCGGATAACGTTTCACCGTTTCTTCGGTCATTGATTGGAGTTGAAACTCAAAGTCTGACAGGTCAAATCTTGGCTGGGCAAAGGCAACCTTCATCTGAAGCCATCCCAGTTCCGATCCAGGAGCGTCCTAGAGCCACAGGAGGGGTACCGATAACGACACAGGATTTTGTTCCTTTCGTGCTAGATTAACGCAGCTCGATTCGGGTCGGAGGAGAGTCCGATATTTATGGGATGGCTTGATTCTTTCCTTGTTCCAATGGTATATAAACCACTTCGTCGCGGTTTCCTCGTCCTACCAACTCAAGCTCTCTATATAACTCGTGAATCCGCCTCCAGTTCCTCAACGCGATGAGCAGTGAGAGCACCTCCCTTCTTCTTGACCATGAAAAGCTCCCCACCCATCATGCTCCGCCAGCTAGGCATAGTCTGAATTTTCCTCTGAATATTGCTCCAGAGAAGTATCGCCCATATATGGAGCTGATTCGTCTCGACAAGGTTGGTTTTGTCTTTATCGGGACTGCAGGTCAGGAGTCACTCACCTTATTTTTTCATAGCCCACGGGTACGATATTAATGTTCTGGCCTTTGGGTACGCGACCAAACTCCTTCGGTGACGTTGATTAAAACGAAATATTTTAGCTTGGGGTTTGACGATGGCGTCATACTCGATGGCCCCAGCGATTGCGCTGCATTCCTATGTATACAAGCTCATTGAATGCTTCGTCGGGGCGTTTATAATACGTAGCTCAGCTTGCACCGTCAACGATATATTTGATATGAATGTGGATGCCGGTGTCGGTTGGTCGATTTCTCCGCCCGCGTCTACTGAAAGGATCTCATGGTTCCACTTCCAGAGCGAACGAAGAATAGGCCGCTTCCAAGTGGTCGCATCACCGTCCTCGCAGCGACCGTCTTCCTTCTGGTACAATACGCGCTGGGAATTCTATTCTTCTATCTTACAATTGATGGTCTAGCGTCAGTTACCAGTTTATGCTTTTCAATTATTAATTCTAACTTTATTCATAGTTTCTACGCGGCCCTGTTTCAGCTTCTCCCACTGTAAGAGGGCAGCTTGTATGCAATCGTGCCGGGGCCTAAATGTTTCTCGCTCCACTCCTTCCAGATTTGCGATATACCCTCTTCTCAAACGAGTAACATACTGGCCACAAGCATGGCTGGGCTTTGCTATGAACTTTGGATTCGTAACCGCATATGTGTCAACCGCGAACACGTTTAATTACGACATTCTCTGCTGTGCTCTTGCTGGTTGCTGGTGGTACGTTTTGATCTATTTGTAGGTATGTGGCGATGTCGCTTACAAGCGCCTATTAGTTGGACAATGCTATACGGTCAGCCGACTGCGTCTGGATAGCATTATATACCGAACCTCACCACATTGTACAGACACCATATATGCTTGTCAAGATATCATCGACGACGTAAAAACAGGCGTGCTTTCCACCGCTATATTCTTCGGAACCTGGATCCGGCCCATGCTCGTCGGGTGTGCGATGATCTTTATTGCTATGCTTTTTGTTGCAGGGTACCTGAATCGCCAGGATTGGGGTTACTTCGTCTTTTCGGTCTGTGGAACGGCGACACATCTCATTTGGCAATTCAAGACTGTAGAGTTGGATAAACCAGAGAGCTGCTGGAGTGAGTGCCTTGTTCCCCCGTCCTTGGCATGCATAGCATGCGCTGACACCTTACAGAAAATTTCAGGCGCAATGGCCAGCTTGGTTGGATTGTTTGGGGTGGCCTTTTGATTGATTATACATCAAAATCTGTCACATTTCTCTGTTCCTAGTAGAGTTTATTGTTCCAGGAATGAATATGTTCGAAGCTACCTCACCACCGGAAGGATAATGATATCCCCAGTCAAACCAGGAGCACAGCAGACATCACTCATTTTGACTCTACTTTTTCGTCAGATATCTCCTAATCATCTATAAAATACGAATGCTTCAATGCGAATAACTTCAAGTTCTAACCACTTATTAGCAGTGCTCTGGGACGCTGATGAGCTCTAGTTTTTTTTTTGTCGATATCATCAACAAATCCACTCCTTTATGGGGGCAAACTTGTCACTGGCATGCCTTGCTTGACCTCCAGGAAGCGAAGCCCATAGCAATCATTACGACGTGTCTCACTCATAATTTACCCCAGCCGCAGAAAGTCGACGCTGATGTTCGCTCTTTTCGATATCATTGTTCAGACTCGAAGAGATAGATCTGGTCAAATGTCCCTCTAGTGATCTAACTAACGATGTCTGTATAAAATGGAAGACATGCCAACTGCAGTCGATACACGGACTCATCAATGAGGAAGATGGCATCTCCATCCTGTGGCCCTGCCGGGCGTCATAAATCGTGATTCAATGTATCCCTCCTCGAAGAGGAGAGAATAATGAGTTACCCCTGGAGGACCATGTCTTACTGTAGCAAACGACCTGGTAGCAAAATTCCTGCAGACTGCATGTGCTACTCTCTACTCTCCAATTATCTTCACGAGCCAATATTTGAGCAATGAGCCCTGTTTCAGTCGCGAGTCACTGCTCACTGTTCAGCGAACAACGTAAGCTTCAGGTTTTAATTAAGTAACAAGTTCCAGATTCCAGAATTAGAATTTTAGAATCGATTCTGAAAACTTGATTTCTTAACTTGTTTAACAATGATTTATCACGAATCAAAAAAATTAAGTAATAAATCTACCAGTTGGACACTGTGGGATTTGAACCCACGACCTCACGCATTCCCAAGATATGCAAAGCGTGCGCGCTACCAACTGTGCTAAGAGCCCGGTGGCAGTTAGTGTTCATTAAAATTATATTAATAGTAATGACGATGGCTTTTTTTGGTATCATTTGGAAAATTCAATGCCCTTGCTACTGTCCCGCAAATGTGTACGTATGCTCCCTACAACGACGGCAGATGAACCACACGGCTGCTACTTTGATACCGGTGTAACAAACTTCCTTCCCTCGCTTTCAGGAACTTGCTTCAGTATGAACATGACAACATCGCGTTGCAGTTAAAACTTAAAAAACTCTCGCCTTGGAATTTGTGCTTGTATTCCTAGACTAAGTTTTTGGGCTTCCCTGGCAGTGGCACCGTGGCTTCATCGTTACATGTAGCGCTTCTAGATGAAATCGGGCGATCTGTTCGACATCGTTTTTATGGACTTTTTTCACAAACCCGGAGTGGCATTGACTCTCATCTTTCTTCCGAAGCTACGAGACTTGTCTGTGTCTTTTACTTAAAAGCGGATGTTGGTTTTTATAAGTTACTCTCAGACTCCCTGACTGCCCTTCGCTTGAAGTTTGTTACCGTGACCCGCAAGATCTAAAGTTGCCATGGAACCTCATGATTGCGTTCCACTAGAGTGTCTCACTACGGCTGACTCCGCCGACTCTCTCCTTTGTTTAGAAGCTTATTATTTTACTCTACGCCCCAAAGAGGTCAGTGGCGCACGTCCATTCTTTCTCGGATGTCATCTCAAATGTTGATATGTGAATTTCCTCAAGATATACAAAATGGAGTTTTACTGGGGTCTTTCTCGAGGTGATATCGAACAGGAATCGCACCTGAATCGCATCCGATGTAAGTCATTCGTTCTGTTGCGTAGGTTTACGTGACCTTACACGACTTACTGCTACTAGTGCGCGCGGATATGAGACAGCTTTTGGAAAACGAGGAATGGACACTTACTCCGACACATGAGACTCTTCAGCACATGTACGATCTCCAGGAATACAACCAAGAATGCAGTCCTGACATTCGCAGGACTTTCACAAACGTGAGGCTGTGTACTTTCTCAAATTCTCTTTTACCAAGCCTATTCTACCTTATGCTACTAGGTTCTTCCAGCGCAAGAATACACGTACACACTATTTCCTACAACGTTGACTCGCTCCGTGCGCATTGTTTACCCCAATTCTTCAACCTTGCTATCGAAACATCATCCCTCCACCCTGCCGCTCCTGAAGGTCACATCGTCCGTTCATCCGTGCTTTGTCGTAGGCTCAACTTACCACCTTTTCAACCGCTTTCCGCAGTTGCGGAATCGGCTGATGAGCTCGGTTTCGTCTTTCTATCTTCTTCAGCTCCCTTCAAGTGTGCGCGGATTGGCGGAGTGGCGACCTCATGATGACTCCATTATGACACGGACGCCTCGACGGCAGAGAGCCTTCAAACTACGAGAGCCGGCTGACCTGGAAAGTATGCCACTTCTTTTAGGACTTCCACAGACACTGCCTGTGCAGAAAAGGTTTGCAAGAATCTCACTCATGTGTGCGGATTTCGATGTGGACGTCATCTTGGTTAATGACGATGAAATTGGGGAATATGCGTACGAGCCCGTGCGGCGTTGTGTGGACGTGTTGGAATGTGGGGATGAGTGGAAGCGCGTGGTTCAGATGAGATTGTTGTTGAGAAGACGTGAAGGGAAAATGTTGTCGGCGAGATGGCGTACTCCAGCAATCTGGCGACGGCGAAGGGCTTTGTTCAAGCAAAAGGATTGGTACTAGATTTTAAACCGTACTTATTGTTTACAGGTGAAGAAGCCGGGTCTTCTATCTGGACTGTTACTACAGGTTTGTGCTCCCGGTAGCTTGTGGCCCCCCTTGTGAACGCTCCTGTGGCATTGCGTGGTCTTGGAAACTAGATCCGAGTCGCACGAAGTAAATCGTTAGAAATATTGAGGATTCATCTTCAGGACTACGCGTGTTCAATTCACGGTTCTATAGTACATCGGGCGGCAGTTCGGTGCGAGACCAAAGCAAGTCCTATTCTCGCGATCCCACGATACTCCCCTGTCAGCCGGTCATTGACGCAGACTTGTAAAAAAATAATCAACGATATACGTGCGTCAATTTCTTCGCCGTCAAAGTCAGACGTTCGATTGTAGATCTGAACGTATGCGTGGATCTTACCTCTGATAGCCACGGAGCGGGGTGGCTTCTCCCAACCTGAAAGCAGGGAGGCTGATAAATCTTCTTCCCACAGTGCTTCACATACATAGTTAGCTGCGCGCAAGAGCCCAAGGCTGGCTCTAAATGAGGCATCCCATATCGTTCACTAAGTCCGTGATCTGGTAAAAATACCCTCTGTTACCATTAGACACGATAACGACAGTCGTAATCTTGGAACAGTTTATGCCACATCCTCAGAAATTTCTCAAGTGATAAAGATGGATAAGTTGGTTTTTCGAAATACTACCAATAAGTTGCGGCTGCCACTGGAGGGGGGGAGGGGTTGAGCGATAAGTTTTGTTTTTCAGTTGTTTTCCAGTAGTACTCCGACAAAAATCGGAAGCGTCGGGCCGAGTCTTCGCCATGCACATCGTCAGCACCACCATCTGCCCTCTAGCGCGACCTATCCTGCCAGTACCATTCGTTACCGCAGCTGCGATTGAGGATTTAAGTACTATGCCGCTCTCTGTCGACGTGAATTGCCTCACTGAGACATGCTTTGACCCTCATCAGATATCTTTCCAGCCCACTGACAGTCTTACTTACCAAACTCTGGGTAAAAATAATAACTTTGGCAGCACATGGACGACGCGTATCCTTTCATATGGCACCGTCGATTCGCGTATTCGATACCCTTCTCTCGGAAGCTTTTTGGGGGGCACTCTCGAACCTGTCACAGATTGGAGCGCGGGCATCCTCTTCTACCCACAGGTTGTTGATCTTGGTTCGGAATAAAACTCTACCAACACGCTGGCACGCCACTCCATGCTCATGCCAGAAAATTTTATTGACCGGAGAAACGGTGTCTTTCGTGTGGAATTTAAGCTGGATAACCGGCATTTGAAGCTCTTTAACCGATGTCAGGGTCGAGGATACTCACGGTAATTTGACGACTTGCGTAATACCACCTAGTGACCGAAATGAAAGATTACCGTGTTCATTGGTGTGGGCTGTGAGAGTCTTGTTGGGATCTGTGTTCTTCAAAGCTCGATGTATCCGCATGGATACCGTCAGTAACCCCCCACCACGTTTTTTGACCGAGTACACGATCGACGGCACGGTGAGGCTGTGTGACTGTCCCCCTTTTTTCGCGTCTCATAGTACCTCGATCACGATGAATGGCAAGATTCAGAACCTTCACGACGAGTATTACCTTTCATTTCTACTATTCTATTCTCGCAGTGCCCATTCTCATTCAGCGTAGCTCGCTCGGTACCGCGCCTTCAGCATATCAGGGCGAGTCGTCCAGGGCACATGCCGCTATTCGTCATGGAAATCCGGGGTAGAAATGTTATCAATGAATTGATATTCCAAGGCTTTGGCGCCGGAGTTTGAGAGCGCGAATGTAACACGAGGCAATAATGAACCTCCCTTTTTCGCGAATCGACATGCAGAAACGACTTACATAAATTCCGTTGAAACTAGGAAACAGGTTGTTGAAGGAAGCCATGTAGGGAAGATAGCCCCTAATAGCCCGGACCGTCGATCACGTGATGTCAACTACTAGCGCAGCCTACACGGAAGGAGAGAACTACCCTTATTCTTCTACCACTATCATTGCCGGCCACCATTTCTGTATTTCTCCCATTTCTCCCATTTATTCCCTTAGAACACACTGGATTTGACGTGCCATGTCTTCAACATCGCCTCGTTACCCGCCACCAGGAGGCTGTCCACCTCGACCACCGACAATTGATGACCTTGCGGCGCGCGCCGTCGTGTCCCAAGACAACCGGATACCTATCAAGTCATTGCTGAAGACTGCAGATAACTGGCGAAACCGAGGGCAGAGCTATGAGGAGCAGCGGGACCTCCAAAATGCATTCGTCGCTTACGCTAGTGCCGGAAAACTCGCACTAGAGATCATTGCATCTCACCCTGATTACGACAAGGCACTCAGCGACGAACAGAAGTCATCTTTGGCGAAAGTGAGTTCGCGTGCTCGTTTTCTTAGGCAAAGTTCCCCAGGTTACGGGCGCTTGATTCATTTTGTTATAACAGTGGTCTAATCTGGTTGCTTTCTTAGAACGGTGAACGTATTCTTGCCGCACTTGCAGGAGTCAAAGAGAAACTAGTAAAACAACGGGAAGAATGGGATCGAAAGTATGGCGGTGCAACGCAACAACCGGATGGGGGTTATACCCCAACTCCGACATCACTTAGTCGTCAAATAAACAGTTCACAAGGACGCATTGACTCTTCGCGGCTAAACTTACCTCAAGAACAACAACGTCAGTGGCGTGATGAAGAGGCTATGTGGAGAAAGCAAACTGAGGACATCAATCGACAGATAGCGGAGGAACGCGCAGCCGCTGGTGCGCCAAGCAGCTATTCTGATAGGCGTACCGCTGCAGTCATGGACGCGGCACGTCAGGCCACAGGCATTGCACCTCCAGCAGCGAACGGAACCAGTTCGCAGGCCAGTAATCAGGAGGCAAAGCGCAGGCAGCAGCAAGAAGAGATGCGTATCCGGTCCGAACAAATCGCGCAGCGAAACGAGGAGAAGCGACAAAAACAGCTGCAAGAGATGATGCAGCGACAGCAGCAGGCGGAGAGGAACGCGCAGAGTGAACGGAGAAAGATTGCAGAGAATAATGCCGCAACGTTTGTTCCGCCTCCCCCGGCGCTGCCTCCTTCGTCGATGACCATGCGTGAAGCCATGGGCGCGCCGCCACCTATGTCCATGCCCGTACCGTCGACGTCGAACCAGACTTTCAATGCCTTTTCGTCCCAACCAATTGCACAGCCAACTGCCCGATTTCCTGCGTCTTCAGCGCAGAATACAACAACATTGTACCAGCAACTTCCTCAGCTCCCCCCTATGCCACCACCTTCCAGTTACCCACCACTTCCAACAACTCGGTTAGCCTCATCGTCTGCTCCACCCGCAGGCCCTTCACGGACCTCCGATCTTTCGGCGGACTTGTCTCAATTGAATATGAATGATGAACCCCGGATGATGCCCCTTGAAAGTCCGACCCGGTATGAGGGCGATTCAACGGACTCTGAGGCACCGCAGCAAGCATCGTCATATCGTCGCGCGAGGCCGAAACACCAACCGTTTCTCGATAATAACCGCACGCCCACCAGGGCGGCCCCTTCTCGGTATGTATTTCAGCACTTATTTCCCTTTTCGTGACCTTGGACGTGTTTGGCTAGACCGTTATATCCGCCACCGATAACCACAACCTCACCGGCACCCGTCAACGGAGGCCCAATACAGTACCCGCAGCTTATGACCCAGCACCAAAAGACGCAAGGATACTCACCTTCCCTCAACTCCATGTTCTCCTCCACTAAACCTCCCGCCGTCACTTCCTCAATCCTCTTCGAGCCAGGATACCCGCAACCATTATACCCTCCCAATTTATTCCCTCGCCCTTCAGCCCAGCCGCCTCCACCAGTCGATTATCCTAATCCTGCTCAGCGTCATGGTCACCACCACCATCACAATTCGCGTCCTCACCTTTTCCGGTCTGAGTCGGATCGAATACCACGCCCGACCTCGTCTTCACGGGATCTCAAACACGTGAATCTGCCTCGCGAATGTCTGCCGCGTTTCATAGCGATCGCCAAAGTTAACACGATGATAAATCGAGAAACTTGTGGACTGTTGCTCGGGAAAGACAAGGGCCACAAATTTGTTGTTACGACCATGTTGATACCGAAGCAGCATTCGACGAGTGACACGTGTACAATGGACGAAGAGGAGCTGGTGTTACGGTTTACTGAAGAGAGGAACCTAATTACTCTCGGATGGGTGAGCGCTGTTGCCGTTTAGGTCTTTCTGAAGGCGTCCGCTGACAGGCTTCGTCTGATAGATTCACACACACCCCACACAAACTTGTATGTTTTTAGCTGTTTACGTCCAGCCACTATCGCTAATTATTCTGAATAGGCTTCATGTCTTCTGTCGATTTGCATACCCACTCCGGTTTTCAACGTATGCTTCCCGAATCCTTTGCTGTCGTCTGCGCACCGAGACATAACCCAAAGTATGTCTTCTGATACTGAAATGGTGGACTGGGAGCTCATCGTCTCATTACAGTTTTGGCATCTTTCGCCTCACGGATCCCCCGGGTCTACAGACGATTTTGACCTGCACTGCTAAGGAAGCATTTCATCCCCATCCGGATCAGCCTATATATACCGTATGTCTCCATTCTGCAGATTCTGGCCCTCATGATTGACATATGTCGTCAGGACGCCGACAAAGGACATGTTCAGATGAAAGAGGGTATGTCGCTGGAGATTGTGGATTTACGATGACGATACAGCCAGTTGTATTATTTGTATTAACGCTGATCTTTATCGGAAGATTTATGGAAACTATCTTGTTACCCCGGCGGACAGTCTGATGTAATGGCAGGGCCGTCCAAGCCTCATTGCATAGTATGTATAATGGTCACTCCGGGTCCCAAGATATCAGCTGGTGATGCCTCTCACGATGAACTTCTTTGCTCCCACCAAGTGTCACAACAGCTCGAGTTTTTATAGCCTCGCTCTTTTCAGTACGACACTGCCCTAGGGCTATTTAGTTCTGGGTCCTACTTTGACCTCGGAGGTCAAGCACTCTCTTGCCTCCAGATCATGAATCATCCTTACAGCGGGTCGGCAGGTTATATCTACGCGAATGAAGTGCGTTTGATGATCCTTGAAGGCACTCAATCAGATCTTACTTATCCTTGGACAGTCCGCGCCCGGGCCAAGCTGGTACAGCCCGTACTCACATATGAAGAGTTTTGCTCCTGTGGGTGGTTGTTCCATGTCTGTCGGAATGTGCTGGCAGAGTTTTACCTCGGCTACCTACCTTCGTTTGGTTCTAGGACATGGCCTCGATAGAGTCTTTCCCGGCCAATTGGGTTCCGCCTCGGAGTTCGAGCGGGCACGATCCCGTGGAGCAGTGGCCGTGGTTGAGGGAAAAAGATATGCTATCGTTTAGTGATCCGAAGCCGATGTATGTGTTAAAGATGAAGAAATGGAGGGAGACGATTCGGGTGCGTGTTTTTTGTCACTTGATTTGTGGCATTTCTTTTATGTTCCGTTGTAGCTCCGTGTGTTGTGCGCGATGCGGAGACTACGAAGGTGTTGGTATATCAATCATTGACGCTAATCGATTATTATATGTATCAATTCAAAATGTTATGTCTGCATTAATGGGGTAGTGGTAACCTGGGTCGTTGCCATCGACCCGCCGGGGGTTCGATTCCCCTTAATGCATGGCGCATGCCTTTTCCAGAACTAGGTTTCCTTTTGATTGCAGTCATTGGAATATTGAACTTTGAAGTATGCACTTTGGTTGACCGTTCGATGTTGAATTTAGTGTTGCGCATGAATGATTACAGCGGTCCTGAAGGCGCAATGGTCGATAAGCTAGTTCGCCTAGGCTAGGGTGAATGGTATCTAAATGTGATGTAAGGCTAAGTAGGGCTCTCAAATACTAGTGTATTTGAGTGGTGTGTCGAAAGACGAGGGCGTTCCGGAGCCACAAGTTTGGGTAAGCGTCGGGAAGGAGCAGATCAACCTGGATATGGGTTGATTAGTCAACTGAGGATGCAGTCCGACGAAATGGGAACCCAAACGAGGCTGCAGGCCCAAGTCTTGAGCGCCTGGGAACCAGAAACAAGCCAGAAGCCGAATCTGGTACACCAAGCACTGTAGGGAGTAGGTGGGTGGGACGAAAGAACAGTGAAGACGGCCGTATACTGGCCAGGGAAACTTGTGAGACGACGTGAAGGAGGGGAGCAAGTTTCGCTGGGTTGAATCCCCAAATAATTGTATTATTTGGCTACGTGTGAGTCTAATGGCTACGCCTTGGCTTATCTCGGAGTAAAGCAGCACAGTGAACATTCAGAAGTTAGAAACCCAAAGCAATGGTGGATTTGGATGAACGGCGAGACACTGTAATAATGGGGCAAAAACTCCTGGACACTGGAATCTGGACCCAAGAAGTTCTCTGATTAGTTACTCTTGATTTTAATGGTCAGATGGTCGGGAATGAGCACGAGAATATGTTCTGTACTTTACCAACGCCTAACGAGTGAGCGGCGGAACTATATTTGTAGCTTTACAGTGTTAATAAATTTGTCCGTGAGCATACATACTTCAAGTACACTACTGCGCGACGGCAACTGCATAGTCGGTGTAGCCCCTTCCACTGGCATCTCCCCGAATGTAGAATGTGGGCCTGTCATAGGGGGATAAAGGGATTCTATGCTTCAACCTCAAAGTGATGTCGGGCTAGAGGATAAAGTTAATGGACGGATATATCTGTCGTATCCAGTAACGCACATTTGAGATAAAGTATCGTCCAAAGGCAATGATATCACCTTGGGTATCTGCCGTAGCCATAGCACTTTCCCTCGTGTATGCCCCTGCTGAAATAAGCGGCCTGGGAGCCCAAATCTCTCTGATGAAATCATTTGATTCGCCTGGCGGCACCACGTCCCGGGTGAACGGACCACTGATTCTAGGCTCGACAACGTGGATGTACGCCAAGTTCGGATGCCTTTCTTTGATTTTCGAAATCAAATGAGAGAATGTCGGAACCGGGTTCTCCATGCCCATGTCTGGAGAGAGGTAAGTAGAAACAATTTGACCACTCGTGAAACCAGGGGAACTTGCCTTGAAACGGTGCCCAAGGGCTCACTCGAAAGCCAGTCCGTTCCGCTCCTACGGCCTCCACTACGGCGTCTATTACCTCTAGAGCAAATCTCACCCTGTTCTCGATGCTCCCTCCGTACTCGTCCGTCCTCTGGTTCGACACGTCCTGTATGAACTGGTCAATCTGGTAACCGTTTGCGCCGTGAATTTCGACGCCATCAAATCCGCCCTCGTATACAGCCTTGGACGCGCCGTCAGCGTACATTCGCACATATTCTCGGATCTCCTCGACGGTAAGTTCTCTTGGAGTCTCTTCCTTCCCTGTCAGCCGTATTGGCGACGGCGCGGTATACGGAAGCGGCGGGTTCTCCTCTCGTAGTGAAGTGATGTCCGCCGCGCGTCCGAGAGACCAGATTTGGCAGAAAATGAAACTTCCCTTGGCGTGGATGGCGTCTGTTATCTGCGTAGGCAGTGTCGGTTTCGAAGTGATGATTACCAGATAAAACGGGGCACGTACCTCTTTCCATGCTTCAAGCTGTTCTCGACTCCACACACCAGGATTGTAGTCTCTGCCGACAGCTTTTTGCGCAATCCATACTGCCTCTGAGATAAGGAGTGTTCCGGGGTCGCTTGCACGCTGGGAGTAGTATTCCTTTACCACAGAGACATGTGGAACACGGGTCTTCTGGGTGGCTCTGTATCGCGTCAAGGGTGCCATCACAATCCGATGGCTCAGCGTCATATTACCCACATTAACAGGCTGAAAGAGTTTTGAAGACATGGGTAAAAGGATGTGAACGTTTCATTAGATGAAATTAATTTCTTATCATGATTTCCGAGTCGAGTAGCTGGGTTCTTGTGGAAGTATTTCGGTCTTGTCGGACTATCATCAGGGGCAACGGAGGTTGTGTGTCTCGGCCCGTGAACAAGCGAGGTTAGCAGGGGAATTCGGTGGGGGAAATATCATACTCAGCGAAACATCATGCTGGTGATTTACATTCTAAAAGAAGAGTGAACATTTGACCGACCCGTTAACTCCGACCCGGAAGATCTTTACTGCGGGAACTTCCATTGAAAAGTAGGTATGTCGGAGGAGGATCACGTAGCTGGTGTCCTGAATATAAAAGACAAAGATGTGAGTAGCCGCTTCCATCAGCTTGGAACAAGGATTACGGATTTCTCATTGTTCAAGTGGCAATAATCACGTCTGAGAGTACTGGCAGCCGCTGGGAAACGATATGCTTTCTCAAGGGAAAGCCATGCCTGGAAGTACCCGCTTCTCTAGCAAATATACGCCGTCGCATAGTGACAAGGTTCAAGAAAGAAAGATCGGATCGATCAAAGTCCGGCGATTTCCGAATACACTGTGAATGAATGATCACGCGACACGATGTGCAAATGTCAGTTTTCAGCGTTAGCCAGAGGAAGCCGTGCGAGGAGTCAGAAACCCGACCGTAGTTGGCCTTTGCAAGAACCTGCTACCTTCGGTTTCACATTTGTACATTCGAGCGCCTTGGGGTGACTTTGAGGCTTGGATAAGGCGCATCATATGAGCTCAAAAGAAAAAATCCGATACCTATCATCGCTTGAGGGATACACAAAAACGGGAGATATCACAGAATGTGACAACTTCAATATCCGCTTTGCCGTCGTTCGGCATAGCCATGACTTCCAGCGCGCAGCTGCTGGCAACGCCGGACTTTCAATTATACCGTGACGGAAATTTGCATATTTTGAGACTTGCTCCTCGGCCATCATCCGACGCTTGCTCTATTCAATGATTTCTCCAGCGATCTATACCATAGCGTAAGGCTATATTTTTAAATATAATTCTTCAAGTTCTAAGGAAGTGGAGCCTAGGTGAGAACTACAGAAAACCATTCATCCCAATTTTGCATATCCCAAATTCCACATCACGCATATTACCACATTCAGTGGTTTACCAAAGACGATGCCTCCGGAAGTAAATAGAAACAAATACTCTTCTGATAAGGCCGCCCTCGACCGCATTTCCCGCTTTTTATATCCGTCGTCGACGAGGACGATGCGACTCGGTGACCGTCCTGAAGCGCAATGGGCGCGGCATAGCGGTTATTTCTTTCTGGCTTTCGTCTTTATTGTCTTCCTGCAGGCCGGTCTCTGGGCAGAAAGCAGAAGCCATGCTGAATTGGATATCCCAAAATCGGTTCTCTCGGGAGAAACGACCTCTGTGGCGACCATCAATACCCATCCGATATCCAAGCTGATAGCAGTAGCCGAAGAACAGTATAGGGCCAAGGTGACACGACAGAGCCAGACGCTGGAGGATGCAGTCACAGAGTATAAACGACGGTACCACCGCCCACCGCCGAAGGGCTTCGATGCCTGGTGGCGCTTCGCCAAGGAGAACGACGTAATCATGGTCGACGAGTACGACGGGTTGATGGAGGACCTTGAGCCGTTTTGGAGTATGCCGGGACAGGAGCTTCGTCGACGGTCCCGACAGGTACGCGAACAACGACCCGCAAAATCTTTACTGACGACAGATACCTAGGCTGCCGAACTTCCATCAATCGACCTTGTCAGAATACGGAACGGCAAGGCGACGTTGCTCAACTTAAACAGGGGTCACGAGAATGGCGATGTCAGCGCCAGAGCTCAGGGATTGCACAGGATGATGGAGAAATTCGTTCATACGGTGCGTGCATTCCACATCTGTGATGATATCGGCTCATATAGGTTACGCTAGTTGCCTGACATGGATTTCCCGGTCAATGCCAATGCTGAGGGTCGCGTTACCGTACCATGGGAGCATAGGAAATACACAAATCTCACGAACCAAGACTCGACAGGCGAGTGAACACGTCGTCTCACGTTCTATCCATCTGACGTTATTTCCCTTCAGCTGGCGTCGAAAGCATGCTTGGCGGAGAATTCATCCCAGACTGGCGTGGCGACGGCAACGTATGGGAGGCAATGCGGCGAACATGCGAACCTATGTCCCCGGCGCGCCGTCTGTACGCATCAACCAAGAATGTTTTCTCTGCCCAACCTATTGACTATATGTCCGGAATACAACGTCCAGGCAGCGACTTCAACTTCCTATCTTCAAGCTCGGCAAACCTCGACTTCTGCGCTCTTCCGCATGCGCATTACCAGCAAGGACTCTTTTTCTCCGATTGGCGAACGATTCCCGTCCTCTATCCCGTGTTTAGTCCGGCTAAGGCCAAAGGTTTCATGGATATCAAGATTCCCAGCCACTATTATTACGGAAGCACCAAACGGTATACCTATGGATGGGATCCCATCAACCTGGAGCTGAAGGAGACCGACGATATGGAAGTACCGTGGGAGCAGAAACTGGACGTAGTCTTTTGGCGAGGCTCTTCCATTGGTGGAGGGAACAACCCGAGCGGTTTCTCTCCTCAGTATCACCGCCAACGGTTCGTCAGAATGGCGTCACAGACCGGTAGCAATAATCGGACTGTGACCTTCGAGGACCCACCTTCGTCCTCACGCTATGTGTCTGTTCCTGTCTCAATGGGAAAACTCAACGAGGACATCATGAACGTCGCCTTTACCAAGGCCACCAACCCCGAGGCTTATCCCGGTGGATTGACTGAACTGGTCAAGGACCACCGGTTTGGCGACGCTGTTTGGCTGGGGTACAATTGGAGGTACAAGTACATTGTGGATCTTGATGGCATGAGCTACAGCGGGCGCTTCATGGCATTCCTTGCCAGCGACAGTGTCCCAGTCAAGGCCACGATGTACAAAGAGTTTTATTCGGATTGGATACAGCCCTGGTAAGTATTCTCATGATGAACGTGACCCTACATTGCTCACACCTGTTATCAATAGGGTACACTATATTCCGCTATCGACGACGTACAAGGAAATCTATAACATCCACGCGTATTTCTCTGGTCCGTCACCTGCGACCGTGGAGGCTGCGGAGAGCCTGGGTGTGGTTCAACCTCGCGATGAACATATGTCACAAGAAGCGGACCGCCAACTAAGGCGGATTGCCCGTGCAGGGAAGCAATGGAAAAAGAACATGGGCAGGGCAATCGATATGGATGGTATGTGGTCGACCTTCTAATCAAAATGTTATTTCTGAGTCTTCTTTTCTAGTTTATGTCTATCGACTGTGCCTGGAATATGCCAGGCTACTAGCAGAGGATAGGGATGCGATGGTCTATGATCCGTAAAAAGTCCTTTCATATAGATATAGATCTCTTGCCTTTAAATTACTGACTTTCGGACTGACATTGTAGCACTATTAAGCAAGTATATTTGGATTAATGCGCAAAATATTCATTGGGTTTTTCGAGGATTTGATGGAGGCAGTGATGTGTTCTTAAAAATTTGCAATTGACCTCGACGCCACCAGAACAGCGCTGCTAGACTCTAGTGCTCGGTAGACGGTAAGTGTTAGTCCTACCTTGTCTTACTTCATGTCTCTGAAAAATGATATCCGTAGACTTGTGTTCATTGATTGCTGCCATTGGGACATAATCAATTTAGGTCCCTATCGCAGATGTCTAGAGCTCGCCATGTGTGCCGGTTGATTGCCGAGGTCGTCATTCACAAGAAAGCACCGATGCTTCATTTCAACGAATTAATGTATAAGGCGGCTACCGTGCTCGGATATAGCAGGTGGCACGAGTTAAGGTAGGAAATTTGTTGAAGAAGAAGGCTAATACCGTGTATTCTATTGGTCGTGCAAGACTAGCAGCGGGAACTCAGCGGTCGGAGGATAATTTGTCTTCTTTGTCGCGTATTCATGTTTCTGCAGGTGGCGGCCATTGTTCATGCGCTTACACGCGGCTTATGTACATTTGGGATGGGCATACCCGAGTCATTTTCCCAGTGTCCGTCGTCCGTCGCTTCCATCTACCGTTCTCTCCGTTAATGTTGTTCTTCCACCTGCTGTCCTTCACATCCGTTGGGCCTCCACTCTCTCTTGACAAGTAGCCGTGTTAAAAAAGGGTGCATTGTTATGACCCGATTGCATGTCATATTAAGTATTTTGACAGCTGGTCTCAATCTGGTTGCCATTGTTTCATTGCGCGCGTTATTTTATTGAGCACGATATGCATATATAGTGTTCGCCGAATCTGTTTCACAGAGCGGCGAATGATGCCAAGAGGCTCAAGCGCCTTTCAGGTTTGTTCGAGTGTGCGATACTTTCACTTCCAAATTGTATGGAGCGGCCTCTAAAGCGTATCATCCGGGATAGATTATCGTCTGCATAGAAGAATGTAATATTGGTTGGTTGTCTTTATATGATCTGCAGCTGCTTTTTGACCCGTTTTGCTTCGAATAGATTACGAATGTCCGGGAAGCCAGTGTCTTGTCTTTTTTGGCCTCTGAATCGCGACTACTTCACGTCAAAATCACGTATGTTGTGTCGTGACTTCGTGCTACTTGAACCTGCCCTAAATTGCAGGACGACAGGCTGCCAAGGTGGCGCAAAATAGCTGTCATTCGCCTTAGAAAAAACCATCATGTCTCTCAATGATTCTACCTCAACCACCGATTCTAGTTTCTCTCCTTCGATAGGGCAAGGTGGTGTGGGCCTTGCAAATCCATCACTGTCTCATAGTCGCCGTAGACTGCTAGATTTGATAAATCGCCTCCATAGTACTGGGTCAGTGATTTTTCTGACTTTGATGCCTCTGACATTATTGATTCTCCTTTTTTTCAGTGCCCAAGTAGATATCGACCTTCCACTGATCGCTGTCATCGGGTCACAAAGCGCAGGCAAGTCCTCTTTGATCGAGTCAATTTCTGGAATTACCCTTCCACGCGCCACGGGTACTTGTACAAGGTGATCGGTGTTCTTATTTTTCCGCATGACACCCGTCTGATCCAGAAATTATATAGGTGTCCTACAGAGTGTCGTCTGGCCAATTCTATTGGCACCTGGAAATGCATCGTATCGTTGCGATTCATCAAAGATGTCAAAGGACAGCTGTTGGGGATGGCACGTAACGAACAATTCGGCGAGGTCATTTATGACAAGGCTGACGTCGAAGAGCGTATTCGACGGGCTCAGCGTGCGATCCTGAATCCCAATCGACGTTCCATCGACTTTCTCGAGGGTGATGATGAAGACACCATCGACAATCAACTTTCATTTTCTACGAACTTTGTTTCGTTGCAGATTAGCGGACCAGGGGTCGCTGATCTATCTTTTTGCGATTTACCCGGTATGTGTGATTTCCACTTTGACAGAGCTCAAGTGCCCACATTATTCAGGTTTGATTGCAAGCGTTGGCAGTAGCGGAAACGAGGGTGACATCAAGCTTGTCAAAACATTAGTGGAATCGTACATCTCCAAACCGAGCTGTTTGATTCTCTTGACTGTTGCTTGCGAGAGTGAGTGTCGGAAATGTTAATCTACTATCTCCCTCAATGATCAATTCACAGCCGACTTTGAAAACCAAGGCGCTCATCATCTGGCCAAGACGCACGACCCAGAAGGAAAGCGCACTATCGGTTCGTTGTTCGATCCTCACGACTTTCTTTCAATCGTGATAATTTCTGTTCTAGGTGTACTAACCAAGCCAGACCGTATTCCCGCTGGCGATGAAGCGGGGTGGTTAGACTTCATTCACAACGAAAGAGAGCCGCTTGAAAATAATTGGTACTGCGTCAAGCAGCCTTCCTCTACGGACATCAAGAACGGCATAACATGGGCTGAGGCCCGAACTAGGGAAAACGAGTTCTTCTCTATGACTGCTCCGTGGGCGGAACTCGATCCTGTATACCAGCGCTATTTACGCACCGTGAACCTCGTTGAACGCCTAAGCAACATTTTATCCGACTTGATTTCGAAGCGGTATGTGTTTTATTCATACACCTCACTCCCATATTGATCATTGAGCTTAGGTTGCCGAGCATCCAGATTGAGCTCGAACGCGCTATCGAAGGAGCACTCCAGCAATTGGCGAAGCTGCCGAAGGAGCCGTCCAAGAATCCCCTTCACGAGATTTCGGCACTCCTGTCAGAGTTTGCTATGGACGTCTCTAGACATGTCGAAGGTGTACCTGATGAAGAAGGTATTATCCAGATGATTCGACCGGCTCAGGAAAAGTTCAAGCGGGCTATTCGGGGCACGGCTCCACAGTTTCGTCCGTTTGAGCGGAACCTCGCTGGCACTCGAACGCTCCCTGATCCTACATTTTTGGGCAATGAAGATGATGGAGAAGCAGTCGAAGTCGGAGAGGATCAATGTATCTATGTGGATGAGGTGCAGACCAGGGCTCTTCAGTAAGCTGAAAGGAATGTCATCCGTTGACGTAAGGACTCACAAGTAATTATATAGTGCACATACTCGGGAGCTCCCCGGACACTTCCCATTCGTCGTGCAAGCCTCATACATCTTCAAATTGACCGACAAGTGGCACATGCCTGCTAAAATATTGTGTAAAGCTGTTTATAGTGTCCTCATCACTCACGTCAACATGCTTATCACGCATCATTTTGGTTCGTTCGGGCAAAATATCCTGGAGCAGCGTGTTCGGTAAGACATCTTCCTTCCGGCGATTTCATTCAGTCTAACAAAATGATTATTCGTAGTGTATGTGTCCAGGAGCACCTCAAGAGACAGCTCGAGGAGACCGAGGCCCGAATCGATTGGCTCATCAAGTTGGAAGCGCAACCATATACTCTCAACACTCACTATCTGTCCGATTATACCGAAAAATTCCTTGCATATTATAAAGGAGCCCGGAGGCAGCAGGACCATGAAACGTTGATGTCCACCCTGGAAAAGTTTTTTCGAGTTTTTTTTCCAACCTTGAATGGTCGAAAGTTAACCTTGCATCACTATTTAGTCCTTCGAATGACATTAACACGATCCTATCTGGCCTGAACAATGTCGGTATCCATGGGGTCCATGGTCCAGATTTGGTGAAGCTGCTTCCTGCGGACTGCATGGAGGCGTCTTTGAAGATAATGGCGGATGTTCGTGCGTACTTCCAAGGTATGCCCACTAGTTTCCACTTTGTCAATATACTGAAATCAAACAAAGTTGCCTACAAACGCTTCGCCGACAACGTCCCTCTTGCTATCGACTACGACCTTGTTCGAGGTCTCCACCGAGGCTTGTTGGGGACTCTATCTGAGCGACTGGGAATCTACGGATCGAATGGACAAGCTATTTGTAAGGAGTTCGCCCAAGAGTCTCCCCAAATTGCGGGTCGTCGCGAAGAATTGATGAAAAAGCTGGAGCGTTTGCAGAGTGCGAGTGAAGAGTTATTGATAGTGGGGTGAATGCATACCAGGCCCTCGCGTTTAAAAACGCCATTAATACATAGCAGTTTCTGTATCACGGTCCGGTACTCCGCGATGACGCGCACACTTAGCTCAATTCAGACAACTATCACCGACAATATTTTCATTCTCTCTTCAATCTGACGAGACGGTTCTAGTGGCATCAGTATTAAGCTTGGAAACAAAGCGAAGTGACTATCTTGCCGTGGTTCTTGTGTTGTTCAAGGCTTTGTGGCCGGAGAGCGGTCGCGACTGTCGATACAGGGGGGACATTGGAAACTACCTCTAGGTTCTGTCACCTTGAATGTCTCCGAAGTTTCGTTTTCTGGTCATCTAGCAATGTCTCGAGTTATAGGCTGCCCCTGTCGGCCATCGGGGACTGGACTCACTCCTTGATTTGCTGTACGTTACGGAACTCGTATAGGTCGACGCAATATTAACATTGTCACTAGAATTTGCAGATCATGCCGAGAAGTTCGCGTAAGGTTAAACGTTTGCCTTTACGTGGCCATGCGCAGACTGCGACAATTCAACAGCTCTTCTACAGCGTATCGATCCGCGTACAGACTGTATATCCATCATATAATCGACGAGGATCTCTTGTTTTGTGCACGACTGAAGGAATTTTAAAAACCATTTCTTTTCCGAAAAGTTTAAGCCTCGTTGCCAGATCCTCGCCTTCCTACTTGCCACGAGCTGGTGGAAGCATAATCGCTTCTTTGACAAAATCTTCTTTGAATAGGCCACAGGGTACCGTCTTCGCTTTCATCTGCCTGCTGGTCGACTTATAAAAAGGTCTGTGACTTTGAGTTAAGCGCCCAACGTACGCTTCGACCTTCTATTATTGTGTCTTACTTTGTGCTTCAGTTAGGCATTTAGACGCGCTCTCTCACTTGGATATAAAGTGCCCCCCGTCCCCAAAAATTCTCATCTTGTTCTCCTCGACATGTCTGGCTACGACACTGACTCTGATGCTAGCAATTCTGGCTTTTCCCATTCTGTCGAAGAGGAGGGTGTCGGCCTTGCAAATCCAGCGCTATCGGACAGTCGCCGTAGACTGCTGGATCTCATAAACCGTCTGCATAGCACTGGGTCAGTAGTTTTTCTGGTTTCTCAAACCTTCGTCTAATTGATTATTTCTTACTCAGTGCCCAAGTAGACATCGACCTTCCCCAAATCGCTGTCATCGGGTCTCAGAGTGCGGGCAAGTCCTCGTTGATTGAGTCAATTTCTGGCATTACTCTTCCTCGTGCGACGGGTACCTGCACAAGGTAAGGGTGATCTGATTTTGCTATTATCCACTATCCGGCTGATCATGGCCACTCAGGTGTCCCACCGAGTGTCGTCTAGCCCACTCTGCCGAGACCTGGAAATGTATTGTATCATTGCGATTCATCAAAGATGTCAATGGCCAGCTGCTAGGTACAGCACGTAACGAACAATTCGGTGAGATTATCAATGAAAAGGCTGAGGTCGAGGAGCGTATTCGACGGGCACAACGTGCTATTTTGAATCCTAATCGACGCTCTACCGAGTTCCTAGAAGGCGATGACGAAGATCTCTCCGAAAACCAAGTTTCATTCTCCACGAACTGCGTTTCGCTACAGATCAGCGGACCGGGTGTCGCAGATTTGTCATTTTGTGATTTACCTGGTACGTTTGGCTCTAGGTTTGGTGTGGGTTCTGCTCATACAAGCCTTATAGGATTGATCGCGAGTGTCGGAAGTACGGGGAATAAAGGTGACATTAACCTTGTCAAAACATTGGTGGAATCGTATATTTCCAAACCAAGCTGTCTAATTCTCTTGACGGTCGCATGCGAGAGTAAATCTTTAGTAGTTTCATGAAACGTCTTTCTCAACATCAATTTATAGCCGATTTCGAAAATCAAGGTGCTCATCACCTTGCTAAGACGCATGACCCAGAAGGAAAGCGTACTATCGGTTCGTCATTGCACCTGCATAACTTCTCTGCATTCGTTAATATTTTTCTTACAGGTGTCCTCACCAAGCCCGACCGTATCGCCCCCGGTGACGAGACAGGATGGTTGAATTTCATCCGCAACGAAAGAGAGCCTCTCGAAAACAACTGGTACTGTGTAAAACAGCCTTCGTCCTCGGACATCAAGAACGGCATAACCTGGGCTGAGGCGCGCACCAAAGAGAACGAGTTTTTCTCTATGACTACACCGTGGGCAGAACTCGACCCTATGTACCAGCGTTATCTACGCACAGTGAATCTCGTCGAACGTTTAAGTAACATTTTGTCGGATTTGATCTCGAAACGGTAAGCCTCATGATCTTTGCGTCGCCTATTCTGATGCTGATATTTGAACCCTAGACTTCCAGATATTCAGCTGGAGCTCGAGCGCGCTATCGAAGGAACCCTCGACCAGCTGGTCAAGTTACCGAAGGAACCATCAAAGAATCCTCTTCACGAAATTTCGGCGCTCCTCTCAGCGTTCACTGTGGACGTGTCGAAGCATGTCGAGGGTATACCAGACGAGCACGGGATCTTGCAGATGATTAGGCCCGCTCAGGAGCAGTTCAAGCGGGACATTCGAGGGACAGTCCCACAGTTCCGTCCGTTTGAGCGGAAGCTTGCTGATAGTCAGGTGCTCGGTACTCCATCGTTCTTGAACAACGAGGAAGAAGAAGTGGGGGATGCCGAAGGCGATTGCATCTGTGTCGATGAAGTGTACACCAGGGCTCTCCAGTGAGTGCTACATCCGAAGCATGGTCATCTATTGATGTACCCTTTTTCAGTGCGCGCACTCGTGAGCTTCCAGGAAATTACCCATTTGTCGTTCAAGCTTCGTACATCTTCATGTTCACCGACAAGTGACATACTCCCGCCAAGACTCTGTGCAGAGCTGTTTACAAAGTTCTCGTTGATCATGTCAACAAGCTTATCACCGGACATTTCGGTTCGTTTGGACAACATATCTTGGAGCAACGTGTTCGGTAGAAAACTTGTCTTTCGGCGTTCTTTCTATATCCTAACGAGCTGCTTTTGACAGGGTATGCGTTCAAGAGCACCTCAAGAAACAACTTGAGCAAACCGAGGCTCGGATCGATTGGCTCGTCAAGCTGGAAGCCAGGCCATATACCCTGAACACCCATTATCTCTCTGATTACACCGAGAAATTCCTTGCATATTACAAAGGAGCAAGGGGCAAGCAGAAACACGGAGATTTGGCCGCATGCCTAGAAACGTAAGTATTCAAGTTCCCTCTCCGTCTTGATGGATGAAGATTGACATTGTGCCGCCATTTAGCGCGCCCGATTATGATACCGTTGATGAGATCCTATCTGGCCTAAGCGCAATCGGCATTCACGGAGTTGAAGGTCCAGACTTGGCGAAGCTGCTTCCTATGGACCACATGGAAGCGCCGTTGAAGATAATGGCAGACGTTCGTGCATATTTCCAAGGTATGCCTTTTTTCATCCTAGCTTGGCCATTACTAAGGTCATACACAGTTGCGTATAAACGTTTTGCTGATAATATCCCTCTCGCTATTGACTACGATCTCATTCGAGGCGTCGACCGAGGCTTACTGGGAACTTTATCTGAGCGACTGGGGATCTACGGGGCGAACGGCCAATCGATCTGCAAGGAGCTCGCCCAAGAACCACCCCAGATCGCAGGTCGCCGTGAGGAACTGACGAAAAAGTTAGAGCGTCTGCAGAGTGCCAGCGAAGAATTGATGAAAAGCGGATAAATACATACCCGATTCTTGCGCACTAAAGAATTATACAAATAAAATAGATGCTTTTTTGGTGTTTCCGTTTCTAGTTACAGGTTGGTCATGCAAAGGCCGCTGCTGGCTCCTGCCCAACGCTACCAACATCAAAATCTTCGCCATTCACAAAAGCCCGGGTACATTGCGCCATTGTCACCGAGCTAAAGATAAATTTGAAATTAATTAGTAACCCAACATACACGATAAGCTGCGGCAAGTATACATACTTTCTCGATATCGGATCTGTCTGGTAAAAGTTGCTGATGGGCTTCACATACTGTGCACCTGAGATCTTGGCACCCGCAGTCTTGGCAGCAAGGGCCTTCAATCCGACACTGGCAATGCCGACAGATGTCGGTTCGGTAACGTCGTACCGCACAAGTGTTGGTGAGATCTCCCACATGCGATCCCGCAGTGACAACACGTCATCGTACGGTAACGGTGATCCAAGAACTTCCGAAAGTGCTCTGTAGGCGTGTTAGTCAATGAATGAGAACAACGAAGAGAACACGGACCGTATAATCTTCCAGTCTTCTCGGGCAGCACCAGGAGCGGACACTGCTGCACGGCCAATCTGTGACCTGCCCTCGGTGTTGATCCATGTCGACGATTTTTCAGTGTATGCGGTGGCGGGCAAGCAAACATCGGCGAGTTGAGCACCGAGGTCACCGTGGTGTCCTTGATACACAACAAATGCATCTTGCGGAATAGATTTGGGGTCAACCTCGTCAGCATTCAAGAGGTAGATGAATTTCGGTTTTGTGGAGGAAGCCTTCTTCGAAGGAACAAAACCAATATCATAGGCAGCAGGTCGTGAAGCAATCTAGAAAGAAAGATAACATCAGTATGCGACAGAACGGAGTTAGTTGAGAACTGACACGTTGGAGAACACTGAAGCCATTCCACTCCGGCGTCAGGAGTGTTGCCTTGTTGCTCTCCACGAATTTCGCCAAGGCATTGTAAGAAGCTGCAGAGTCGGGATGCTCGGCAATCGAACTACCAACAATGATAAGAGGCTTCTTTGCCTGCGCGAATTTCTTGGCAAAGGCACTCCTGCCTGTAATGAAGGTATTCAGAGCCTTCGCATCAGCACCGAGATATTCGTAACCATATGTCGTATCTGCGCGTTCACCGATGAAGCCAACTTCCAGGCCGGTGTGTAACCATGACTTCCGAATTCGAGAGTTCAGGACGGCAGCCTCGTGCCGAGGGTTGGTACCAACGAGGAGAATCACGTCGGCTTCCTCGACACCCGGGATGGTGGAGTTGAAAAGGTAATTTGAACGGACGTCGACACCGTGAGTGGGAACAGCCGAGCCACCTTGCTGATCAAGTGCGAGGTTGTCCGATCCTAACCGGTTGACCAAGTCCTTCAAGGCCACCATAGACTCCGTATCAGCAAGGTGACCCACGACAGCTTGTATCTCGTTCTCCGTGGCTCCAGATGCCGAAAGCCCATTCGCGATAGAAGTAAGAGCGTCCTCCCATGAGGTTGGTACAAAACGGTCTCCATTTTTAACAAGAGGGACTGTCAATCGCTGATACTTCAACCCATCGTAGGAATAGCGCGTCTTGTCGCTGATCCACTCTTCGTTCACATCGTCGTTGGTTTTTGGTTGAATCCGCATGACCTGGACGCCTCTAGAGTCAACACGAATATTAGACCCCACGGCATCCATGACATCAATCGATTCGGTGTTCTTCAGCTCCCAGGGTCGGGCATTGAAGGCATACGGTTTGCTTGTTAGCGCTCCAACGGGACATAAGTCGATGATGTTCCCAGACAGCTCCGAATTCATCGTCTTCTCCACATACATGCCAATCTGCAAATCGTTTCCCCGACCCGTTGTACCCAGCTCCTCGACACCCGCGACTTCGTTGGCGAAGCGGACGCAACGCGTACATTGAATACAGCGATTCATGGATGTCTTGACAAGAGGTCCAAGGTCCTTGTTTTCCACCGCACGCTTGCCCGCTATTTCATGGAATCGTGTACGGTCGGAACCATAGCGCATAGATTGGTCTTGGAGATCGCATTCGCCACCTTGGTCGCAAATTGGGCAATCGAGAGGATGATTGGAGAGGAGGAATTCCATGACGCCTTCCCTATAAAAGTCTTAGGCAACGGCAGTGGTGCAGTAAATTCCTAGGTGACTGACCGAGCGGCATGAACCATGGGCGTGTTGGTGTGCACCTTGGCACCTGGCATGGCCGGCATTGCGCTGCAGACGAAGATGAAGACAACGGCCACTCGAAACGAACATCCGAGACGCACCATGATGCGACAGCCTTTGGTGACCGCTCGACCTCCACTAAGCACATTCTGTCAAGGGCATTAAGCTCGTATCCACTGTCTGGCGTGACTGACGTGTCTTACCGACAGTTCCCGGCAATGGCGAGTCTAGAAAAGACATGAGAAACGAAAAGGTCGTGAGACAGGAGGGAAACATACCGGTCATGGTAGCAGAATCTGGGGTAAAGAAAAATGAGCTAGTGGTCGTCGTTGATACTGCTGAACGCACCGAGGTATAGCGGCACCAGCAGCCTCACATGCTTGAATAAGAGCAGAGCCTGCCAAAATCGTGTCCTCAGTGACCATCCTAAGCTGATATTGTCGTTACGCTCATACCCTGTGGTACCGTCACTTCTTTCCCATCTACGGTTAGAGTTATATCTGCATGTCGTACAGATGTCGATGAGATATTCCTACGGCCTGAATTATAGAAGGTTAAAAAATACTCCAAGGCGACAGTAAAGGAACGCACTGCTGGACGGTGAAGATGACGACCCCACGACCATTCCGAGTAGACCCGCCGACGTTGGTCGCGACGCTGTAGAAACAATGCGCCACATGGCGAGCGTAGCAGTTAATCAGTGTGAGGAAATAATGTGTAGATGGGGCGCGCGGCCCACGAGCAGGGAATAGCAGGAGCAATGGGCCGTACCCGTCGTTGTGGACAGTGACGAACAACGGACCAACCACCGTCCAGGGATTTCACTTTCCCACGATTTTTGCGCACGTGGCCATTGGGAATGTTATTTTCGGATATTACCGTAAATTTAATCCTAAGACAAATTTCCTAAGCGGGACACCGCGTCGGAACGCGAAAATCCAGCCATTACGATTCGTGGGCGTTCTGTCTTCTCTTCGTCATCGGTCTAGCCCAAGGCTTCTACATTCCCAGTCCAAAAAATTTGTATTTAACCACCAAAAAAGCATGCATAGGTAAGTGTATGGATCAGAAACATATCTAAATACTGTCAGAACCAACGGAAAACAAATGGTGTTACGGTCAAAGCATCAGTCCTGGTCCTCAGAATCTCACGTTCAACAACTCGTTACTCGCACTCCGCAGCCTCTCCATCTTCTTCTCCAATTCCTTTCTCTTTTCCGAGACTTGCGGATTCTCCTGCGCCAGCCTCTCGCACAACTCCTGCCCTTCAGGCCTGTAGATCCCTAGTCTATCCGATAATGTCTCCAACAAATCACGATTGAGACCCCGGACGAGATCGTGATCAATAGCGAGAGGGATGATATCCGTGAATCGTTTATAAGCCACTGGTTATCAGTCAGAATACGGAACTAACGCGACAGCTGATGATACACCTGCATACCTTGAAAATACGCTCGAACCTCTGCCATGATACTTAGCGCGGGCTCCATCTGATCAGGAGGAAGTAGTTTTGCTAAATCGTTCGCTTTGACACCCTCAATCCCAATGGCGGTGAGAGCGCTGATTGCATTGGTAATATTGGCATTTGTATACTGGATCGAGGTGGTTCGCGCGCCAATTTGAAAGCCCTGAAGCTTCGAAATAACATCACCACTAGATGCCCGCTGTCTAGCACCTTTATAGTACGCGAAGAATTTGGCGTTGTAATCCGCAAGATAGTGAGTATTGAGGGTAAACGGGAGATCCTCTAGGGAAAACAGCCAATCCACCTTTTCCTCAGTGCGCTCAAGCTGCTTCTTCAGGTAATCTTGAGCATACACCCTAAAACAGGTTACACCAATTAATGCACTAATGATAAAACAGACGATATACGCACTGAATACGTTGTTCCAGGGCACCTTGCCCATAGGTACTAAAGTGGCGCGTAACGAGCCTGGCTACGTGCTGGGAGAGAAGGCGATGTACAGCATGGCACAAAGCCTTTGCAGGCTTATGCCACTTCTCGATGAAGGTATAGATGAAGGACGCCTTCACGATGAAAGGAAAATTCCCGGGAAGCTCTCTTGTCCGGGCGCTACATTCAAACATATTTTAGTATGAGTTAAATGGACACAAGCGACCAGACTCACTGAAGGGCTCTAGTCCACAGCTCGTCAATGTAAATGGTGTTTTTATCATCGGGCAGGTATCTGCCACCCTCACAAGGTCCCTCTGGTTCATTTTCCCCGTCATCATTCGAAAGGAAGTCGGGCCATTCAAGTTCGCGTTTTCCGGCGTGCTTACGCTCGAACGGCCGGAAATCCGGAGCCGTCGATCGAATCTCCCGCTGGAACTTTTCTTGCTCTGGTCGAATGGTCTGGATAATCCCATCTTCGTCCGGAATTCCCTGAATGTGCGTCGCCAAATCAACCGTGAAAGAATGAAGCAGAGCAGAGATCTCATGCAGAGGATTCGAGGATGGGGCCTTGGGTAGGCCAGCGATTTTCTGGGCTGTATCTTGGATGGCAGCGTCAAGCTCCTTCTGGATATCCGGTAGCCTATTGATAGCAATTAGGCGCGAAGGATGGGAGTCACATACAAACTCACCTCTTGGCAATGAGATCGGATAAAATAGAGCTAAGTCGTGCGACCAAATTAGCGGTTTGGAGGTATCCTTTGTAGAAAGTCTCTAGATCCTTCCAAGGAGCGGTCGTGCGGAACCAATTTCTCTCCTTCTCCCGAGCCTGCTGCCAAGTGATCCGTTGCCCGAGCTCAACAGAGGACGGTTGCTTCACGCAGTACCAATTGTTCTCGAGAGGTTCTCTTTCATTCCGTATGAATGCAATCCATCGATCCTCATCCCCGCTAGCAATACGATCGGGCTTAGTGAGAACACCTTCGGGCCGATGTTAGTAGGTCCGTAGTTGTTGCATACAGCTCCGGGGAATCATACCTATTGTCCTTTTCCCATTGGGATCATGCTTCTTCGCTAATGAATACGCTCCCTGGTTCTCAAAGTCGGCTATGATGGACATAATTATCAAGAAAGACACATGCAAGCCTGGGGAGGCAACGTACTTTCACAAGCCACCGTCAACAAGATCACACAGCTTGGCTTCGTGATATATGACTCGACTAGGCTCTCAACCAGCTTGATATCGTTCTGGTTCCCACCGGTACTCACACTTGCAATGAGTCCTAGCTTTCAATTAGACATATTTTATAAATTATTTGAGGAGTGCACCCACCTGGCAAATCGCAAAACGACAAGTCCGCCACATCAGGCCCGCTGATTTGGAGGGACACGCAATCACTAGAGAAGGTAAGCTGATTTTTCGCGAGGTCTTTATCTGCTCCAACCAAGAAATCCCCCATTGGCTCTTTAGGATTCAGGATTGCTCTCTGGGCTCTCCTTAATCGCTCCTCGACCTGGCTCTTATCGTAGATGGCTTCACCAAATTGTCTCATGTCGAGCTTGCCATGAGCATCCGCCATACGAAGGGAGACAACACATTTCCAAGGAGCGGAAGAATAGAGCAGCCGGCATTCCGTCGGGCACCTATCAAGCAGCTTAAGAAGCTATCAAGTTGATGAATTAAAGAGAGTCACCTCGTACACGTTCCACTGGCTCTAGGCAAGGTGATTCCAGATATAGATTCGATAAGCGACGATTTTCCTGCGCTCTGTTGACCGATGACGGCAATCTGAGGCAGGTCGATATCTTTCTGTGCCCTGAAAAATATGATAAGGATATTGACTGTACTAAGCGGCGACGACATCTGACCCTGTGTTACTCATACGATTCATTAAATCGAGAAGCCTTCTCCGAGTTTGGGAAAGTTCTCTGTCCGCGAGGCCTACGCCATTAGCGTAGTCGTCATCATCAGATGTCGTGCTAGACGGCGACGAAGGGATGGAGAAGTGGTCAGGGGTGGACATGATGGAGGCGAGAAGAACGAGGTTAACGCTACGAGACCTCCTGTTCTCAAGGTTTTATGGAGACTTGGGCGTGCCGCAGTCTGTACTTTAGGCGCCAGCTAGCCCCCATGACCATCGTTATCGATGGATAGACAGGATCGGTCGAAAGTTCATTCCCAGACTCAATTCAATACTTCAAAGGCAAGCTTTATATCGACCTGTTAAATGACGAGGATTAAGAACAGTCCGAAAACCCTATGAAAAGTAGACGTCGAACACAAAATCTAAGCTTTTCATAGTCAAGAACGACTTACGTAGCTACTCAGCCTTATCAGAGTACGAAATTTTCAGCGTAGGTTGCAGACTGGGAGGAAATCAAGAGAAATTTGGCAATGAAAAGAGTAAGGAGAAAAGGACGCGTGGCAGGTGGCGCGTCATGCATGGCACGCGACGCGTATGCTCTAAAGGAGCTATTTATAGATCAATAGTATGTATAAATACTGAAAAATGAATGGAGAATCACCTTCCCGACCCAATCAGCATTAGAACGTAAGTGTGACCGTACTCGCAAGCGTTCTTAGTATCGCACGGTCCCAGGATATGTGATAAACCGGTAAGTCCCCGTATCAAACCACACCAGTTACCAGCAGCCACCGAAGAACGTTGAGTCGTTGGCACCACGAATCGAATTTACGCACGGCGCAAAGACCAAGGTCCAAGGTCTCTAAGTCCACGACATTTCGTTGCGTGGTAATTTCCTGCCATACGTGAGTTTGCGCAGCCATAAGCAACAATGAACGACGATCATTGCTGGTTGAAAGAAAGGCTCGGGAGTCGGACCAGGTAGATCGATAAAAGTGGCAACATAATTGCCATTCTAGGTCACGGCACCCAGAACTCCCACGGATGTTCCTTGATGATGCTATCTGCTCAACGTCATCGCTTATTGCAATCAAACATAACCTCGTAATATATCGAAAGTTCACGAAAATTTCCCTTATCAAAGTTCTCCTTCCTTCTTGACAGATTACGATATATCTGCTTTGATCAAATCGGCAGCTCTCTCTGCAAATGCATATACGGGAGCCTGACTGTGCCCTGCCGGTATCAATGGCTGGACGGAGAAAAGGAATTAAGCTCGAGGTAATATTATTCATAGAGAATTGCTTACCAGAACGGAGGCATCCACAATTCTCACCCCCTTCGCGCCCTTCAACTTCAAATCTGGGTTTACCACACCCCAACTTGCATCGGCAGGCGGCATGCTTGCAGTACCCACAGGATGGAAGAAACTGCCAACCCCATTCCGGAGATCATCGTCGGTGTTATTTGAGCTGACGCCGATTGTGTAGCCGTCCCACGCCGTAGAGGTGACAAACCTCGTCGCCGTCTCGATAGCGTATTGCATAATGGCGATGTCTTGCGGATGTGAGAGATAGTTTGGATTGAGCAGCGGCGGGTCCAAGGGGTTTACACTGTTGATAGTGACATCTCCGCCTGTGTCCAATCGTTTATCAGTGTTGGAAAGTGAGGCAACAAGTAAACGTACGCGAGAGAGGACAGATAGTTGCAACCCCGACACTAAAGAAGTTTCCTGGGGGAGGAAATGGGGCTAAGATGCCGTTCTACAAGTGAATCAACACTGAATTTAGTCCATTAAAGCATGTTTCCCCTACGGTGAAGATTAATTCAAAGTGCCCAATTTCATTTCCCGCACACGGATCTCCATCCAAAATCCCGGCGTCATCAGGAACGCGAAGAAACCCTACCTGATTCGCTAATCCAGACGATAAAAATCCCGTTCGATTGGTTTGCCATTCTGCTAGGGTCTCTGCTTGAAATGTTGCGTTTCTGAAATAGATGTTCTCGATAGTGTCCGTGCTGTTAACAAAGAAACTAAGACCTGTGTATAAAGGATGGTCTGTCAAATTCTTGCCGACGTCGGGAAGATTGAGTGTTGGAGTGATTCCCAGAGCTGTCAGCTCTGTGCCGTCACCGATGCCTGAGTGTAGGAGAATATTTGGGGTGCCAATGGCTCCGGCAGAAACAACAATTTCCTTGAGACGAACACTGGGCATCAAGGTATGCAGAGTCGCTAGACGAGGTCAAGTTAGATCAAGGAATCTTGAGATGATATTTCGAAGACGCCATCACCTCCTGCATCTTGAGTAAACTCGACAGCATCGAACGTCGGTGGGACGTTAGTGTCTTGAGTCACCGACTGTAGAATCCGGGTGACGTAGGTATGGGTCAGGACATACAAATTTGGCCGTTCGATAAAGGTGGCCCCAAGATAGGACGTCTCCGAGCTACTTCGAGCTCCGTTTCCGACTGTGTATGGAGCCCATCCTGTTGATGAACAGACATTGAAGAGTCAGTAAGATGGATTGCAGTGAATCTGTACCGATTCCTAGATGGTGCCCGGAGTTGTAATCCAAATTGAATGGAAATTCATCAGGGAGATTCGACGTAGTCTGAATGACGCGACCGTCCGTATCACGTGGGACTCCAGGGAGAGACACAGAGGTGATGCCGGTGAAGCTGTGGACCGCAGGGTCAAACTGACCAGTAGTGTTGTGGTGGTCTGACGGGGGGACGAGGCGTTCGTTCTATCATTGCATGAAATCTAAATCAGCTGAAAAGATAATGCAAACTAAGATGAACCTTGAGAATATACGGCTGCAGGGCCTCCCATCCCCAACCAGGATCTCCACTGATCTGAGCATACCGGTCATAATCTTGAGACGGCCCACGCGTGTAGAACATATAATCTGGGAGTAGATCAGCCGAAAGAGCTTGACAGCTCTATTAACACAACGCACTGACTGCCGTGCTTCCTCCTAGTCCGAACCCTCTAGGAAATGAAATAGAACGTCCATTCAATCCTGGTTGCTCAGTCGTGGTAAAATTCCAGTCCAAGGGTGTCTCGGGAGTTGCGCTAGTACAGAAGAATGGAACCTCGGAGAGTTGAACATCAGCCGTCCTATATAATGGTAAGCATCGACAAGTAAAAGCACATACTTAGGGAGAGAACTGACGATGTACCAGCTTCAAGGACGAGTACGGAGATGTTAGCATTCTCTGTTAGACGGTTTGCAAGAACATTCCCTGCAAGTCCACCTTAAATGTGTCTTGAGGTGAGAGAAAGTATACTAAATGCCAAAGAACCAACCTCCAATGATAACGAAATCAAAATTCGACGTGGGGAGATCTTCAAACCTCTCGTATATGGTGCCGAGTGCACCTGAACACAATGCGAGGAGGGTAAAGAAGATAGTAGCCATAGGAAACCCACGTCCTGGAGAATTCTTAGAGGTAGTTTATATGTGTATGATACTCTCGAAATCCTCGGTAGTACCTGGGGACCGAGAGTCCGATAGTCCACATGATGAAGACTTGATCCCAGCTAGATCCGAGTAAGCCATTGATATCCGTCCACCGCTGCCAGGCACCACGGTTTGCGAGTCTTTTGAACCGAATATAGACATTATCAGAGACGATTTCCCAGCGGTATATTGTCTAGAAAGCGCAACGATCGCGCTATGTACCTGGTATTTTGCGTGGGCAAATACCCCAGTAGTACCAATGGCACCGTCGGATGCGAACGTGCATGTCTGGCTGATGTCCGTGACATGTAGAATATAGTTATTCATCATATGGAACTAAAATTGTGTTGAAAACATGGATGTGTAGCCAACCGAGCTGTCCAACTTGAGGCGATGTGATTATGGGAAATGCAATTCTGCCCGAGGGTGTATGCTCTCAGAAATACTGTGCTTTGTACAGGGATACTTATCAGAAGCCGATCCGTAGGAGTGTCAATGTCAATTTAGTGGAATAAGTAGATCGGCGTCTTCACATGTGACCGTTATCAGGCCAAATTTGGTTACTTTGACTCTTCAAGTCCGAGACTCCGACCCACTCAAACTTATGGTCACATCAACAGTGACAAGAGCCACCTTGGGCACATTGAAATAGTCGAATGTGCATTGTTGGAATTGCACATAGTATGGTGTCCCCCTGGGTCCAGATACCTTATCAGGTGTAATTAATTATCGGAATGATAGGTACATAGTGATGCATGCTCCTGGCCTATGATCAGAGGCACGTTGATATACTTAGGTTGAGATATTTCTGTGCCCTTTAAAAATAAGGATGAGAAGCGTGGTTGTACTAAGGGAGATGCCTATAACGACTGCATAAATCGAGCAGCTATCTCTGTGTTTGAGAAAGCTCCCTCTCCCGAAACAGTGTCAACTTATGCCATAAGCATTTTCATCGTTGTCAGATTCAATATGCAGGCTGGGACGACGACGAAGGGACGGGGAAATCATGGGGGGGATATGATTGGGACGAGAAGACGGAGATTGTGGCTACGAAGTTGCTGTTCTTGGAGTTTTGTGAAGGCGTCCATACGCCGCAATGAGTACTTAGGCACCAGTTAGTCCTCGTGTCCATCTATAAAGATGAATACTGAATTGGCCAGAAGGTTCATTCTCATGTCATCAATAACTCGAGTGCAATCTTGTATCAATCTGTTAAATCACACAAATTGAGAACAGTCGAAGAGGCCTACTTCTATGCATAAATGTACACGCCGAACGTGAACTCTGTACGATAATGAAAGACGCACTTAGCTGCTCAGCATCATCAGGGGAAGAACTTCTAGGGTATACTCGGTCCGCAACCGGACGATCAGTGTTGCTCAGGCAATACTCTGGGCAACATTCTAGAGCACCCAGTTCTCACGGCCCTTTATCAATCATGCTATCTTCTCAACGTTGTTTGCTTGTTGGAATCGAACACGGCTCTGTACATTGAAACGTTCCCCTAACGAACATTACCATATATCTGCTTTGATCAAATCAGCGGCTCTCTCTGCGATGATATAAACTGGAACCTGAGTATGCCCTGCGGGCACAAGTGGCTGGACGGATAAGAAGAATTGAGCTCGAGGTAATATTATCCGCAGAGAATGGCCTACCAAAACTGAAGCATCGACAATTCTCACCCCCTTTGCGCCCTTCAATTTCAAATCTGGGTTCACCACACCCCAACTCGCGTCGGCAGGCGACATGCTTGCGGTGCCCACAGGATGGAATATACTGCCGACGCCATTCCGGATATCATTTTCGGTGATATTCGCTGTGACGCCGAGTATGTAGCCATCCCATGCCGCAGAGGTAACAAACTTCTTAGCACTTTCGATGGCATATTGCACAATGGAAAGATCCTGCGGATGCGAGAAATAGTTTGGATTGATCAGAGGTGGGTCCAGGGGGTTCGTACTGTTGATAGTGACATCCCCGCCTATTGCCGATCATTTATCAGAGCTGGAAAGCCAGGTAGGGGGAAAACATACGTGACAAAGGACAGATTCCTGCGATCCCGATAGTAAAGAAGTTTCCTGGAGGAGGAGATGGGTTCAAAAGACCGTTCTAGATGAGAGTCAGCATTGTAGTACCTTCATTTGATTAAACATTTTATTCCTACAGTGAAGATAAACTCGTAATGCCCAGTCTGATTTCCCGCGCACGGATCTCCATCCAATATACTGGCATCTTCGGGAATGCGTAGGAACGCTGCCTGATTGGCTACTCCCGACGATAAAAATCCCGTTCGACTTGTCTGCCATTCTGTCAGAGTCTCCGCTTGAAATGTCGCGTTCCTAAAATAGATGTTCTCGATAGTGTCCGTGCTGTTAACGAAGAAGCTAAGACCTGAGTATAAAGGATGGTCTGTCAAATTCTTGCCGACGTCGGGAAGATTGAGTGTTGGAGTGATTCCCAGAGCTGTCAGCTCTGTGTCGTCGCCGATGCCTGAGTGAAGGAGAATATTTGGGGTGCCAATGGCTCCGGCAGAAAGAATTATTTCCTTGAGACGAACAGGTGCCAAGGTATGTAGAGTTGCTGGACGATGTTTTAAGTCAGACCGAAACTTCTCAAGTTTTGAAGACATTTACTAATCACCTCCTGCATCCTGAGTAAACTCAACAGCACTGAATGTCGGGGGGCCGTCAGTGTCTTTGGTCTTTGACTGTAAGATCCGAGTGACATGCGTATGAGTCAAGACGTGCAAATTGGGCCGTCCGATGTACCTGGCCCCAAGATATGATACTTGTGAGCTGCTTCTAGTCCCGTTTCCAACTGTATATGTGGTCCATCCTGTGGTCAAAAAAGAAAAATTAGAATCGGTAAAGATAATCCGTAGTGAATCCCAACCGATTCCAAGATGGTACCCGGAATTGTAATCCAAATTGAATGGAAATTCGTCAGGAAGCTCTAACGTAGTCTGAATGATGCGACCATCCGTATCGCGTGGAACTCCAGGGAGAGACACCGAGTTGATGCCGTTGAAACCGTGGACCGCAGGATCAAACTGACCAGTAGTGTTGTGGTGATCAGAAGGGGGGACGATCCGTTCATTCTATCATCATATCAAGGTCAAATCACAGAGAAAACAAATTAAACTAAAGATAGACCTTTCGAATGTATGGTTGCAGGGCCTCCCATCCCCAACCGAGGTCGCCAGTGATCTTGGCATACCGGTCGTAATCTTGAGATGATCCACGTGTGTAGAACATGTAATCTGGGAGCTCGTCAGGCGAAAAGCTAAGCGACCCCATGACAGAACGCACTGACTGCGCTACTTCCTCCTAGTCCGAACCCTCTAGGAAACGGAATAGAACGTCCATTCAATCCTGGTTGCTCAGTCGTAGTAAAGTTCCAGTCCAAGAGGGTTCCTGGGGTTGCGCTAACGCAGAAGAATGGAACCTCGGACAGGAGGACATCAATCGTCCTAAAGAAGCGTTAACATCGAAAAGTAGGCGAGTGTACCTGGAAGAGGACTAACGATCCACCAGCTTCGAGGACTAGTACGGAGACATAGGAATTCTCCGTCAAACGATTTGCAAGAACATTCCCCGCAGTTCCACCTTAATGCGAGGTCAGAGAAAGCGTATCGGATGCAAAATCACCAACCTCCAATGATAATGAAATCAAAATTTAGAGTTGGAAGATCTTCGAACCTCTTATATATTGCACCCAGTGCGCTTGAACATAATATGAAGAAGGTGAAGAAGATGGTAGCCATAGGAAGTCGTTGTACTGGAACAATATTAGCTTTATATACGTCTTGTACTATCCTAATCCTCGGTCATACCTGGCAAATGACTGTGCACATGATGAATACCAGATCCCAAAAACGCATTAGTACCGACCGTCACTTGATTACCACTGCTCGGCGCCACATCTTACGATTATTTCTCCGCATTAGTAAAATATAGTCGCGGTAAGGTACCCCACGGGCCTTCTGTCGCCGGCGACGTTGAAGCACCCCCAAATGACGTGATATCTATTCAATCGCGGCGCTCGTAATTTTGAGGCCATGGAGCACTATCAATTGATATGAGCGCCATACATCAACTGATGGTATAGCGGGAAGGGACGGTGATGCTTAGCTGGATTTTTAACCTCCGGGTGGATTCCAGATTGAATCGAGAGTACCCGCTTTGACCTTGTTGACCTTGATGTCCGTTGTCCCCATGGCCGCGATGCCCTTTATCGACATAAATGCGCATTACAAGTGTGCAATCTGCCTGTCTTGAAGGTAAAGGGAAAGGCAAGGTCGATGAGGCGTATAATCTTGCTGTTCTGAGCCACAACTTTGCGGCCAAATATACAACTGCAAAGAGAAATCAATGCCTATCGTTATCTTCAACAAATAGTGGATGTCTTACTTCCAGCATTGAACAGTATCGTGACTATTTCCGATGTGATATTATGGTCTCATTCGCGCGCGCCGCGAAAGGATGGAGTAACGCAATCTAGCTCCTGAAATTATAGTGCCACTTAAGTGAGTGGCTTCCTGATGCAATGGCCAGGCTAATCCCAGCAGCATTCGATTCTCCTGATTCTAGAAGGCCTGTAATCGCGTCTGATTCTCATCGTGAAGGATTTAGTAGCACACGGAAGTATTTCTAAGGAACGATACTCTGATTTTGGGTACGTTTCCCATTATAATCAATACATTGAAGTCGGTGACAAGCTACTACATTGATTAGATGTAGTTCTCAGTGATGATATATAGTTACGTTAGTCTAGCAGAAATCAATAAGGAAGAAGGCAAATCAAAGTCTGAGTTTGAACATACCGAATCGTTCCCTGTGGCTTTCCGAAATAACAGGTCCTACCCTTGAATGCGAGGGTTGCAGCAATATTCTGGTGGAAGAACCATTGTCAGGACTTCGTAGGGAAAAACTCGAACCGAAGAACGACCTGCTGCCTGCCCAGTGAATGAGATATCTTGATTTAGTCAACGCGATTTAATAGCAAATACTATCCTTCAGCCTGAAGAGTCCATCCAAGATGTCTGAAGTGGCTCGTTTCCTCAGTGAAAATTCCTGATTACGTTTTGGAAGCGAGAGACATAAGACGAGGTGAAGTACATCGATGGGTATTCCAGAGATTTAACGGTAAAACCGGAAAGAATTCCGACTGCTAGATGCAAAAAAAGCGTCGAAATTATCTGAGGTCGGTCGATTGATAGCTGCGGTAAGCTAGGACTTGGGTTCGGCTAATCCCGATGGCTCTCTGCACCGTGCTACCATCTTCTCCTCATTGGTGTATCGCAAAATTACTTGCAGGCGATGCGGTGAATCTCATTCGCTGAGAATTGCTGCCAGTCTAAGTACACACCGTGACGGCTGGATTTACGACACGGCTTGCGCGAACGAAAAGAGGTAAACTTCTCTTCAACCGTCCTTGACGATCTCTGACCGCATACAAGCAGCTCACCCACCCTCCATGCAGTCTCTAGAATGGTACTGTGCTGAGCAAGGTTTCATGTCCTAGGCAGTGAAGGCAATGTAGATGAAGCAATGAGGAGGAGAGGTATCGGTGCGTTCTCTACAGCTAAATTGGTACTTGTAAATTCGCGTTGATAAAGTCTTTCTCCAGTACTCAAATACTGTCAAGCTCAATATCCATCGGTCTCTTCCGAGCTCTGTTCCTTCAGCACATCTTCCAGCCACCTGAATTCACGCCCTCGTTCTTTCGCGCATTCCTCGCACGTCGCAAACAGCCATCCATTTGAAACAGCCAAATTGCCCGTACTACCACATTTCTCGCATACTTTCCTCGATTTTTCTTCCATTTCTTCCAAATACCTCCGTATCTCTTGATCCCTATTCTCCACGTAAATTCTCAACTTTCCAAAAATTTCCTTTACTTGGGCGAATGCGACATCTTTTCCTTTCAGCTGATCGCAGATCTGGCGGATGAGTCCTTCCCATCCTCTTCCACACTCCAACTCCCATTTCTGCATCTCAGAGTCGGTGAAGAGGCTTGAATGCTCCATCACGAGCTTGGTTTGCCATCCGGAGATTTTGTGCGTAAAGAAAATGGGTCCAGGATGATTAGAGTGGATCTGAAGAGCGAGGGATGTGACTCACCGGGGAACGTCGGCCTGGGCTAAATCTCGTGTGGAACCTGGATCAGACTGCATCGCAAGGTGGAAAAGCAGAGGACACGATGTTCTCGTAGCAGAAAGAGTGATGGACGCCGAGGACCGGAAAGGGGCAACGTGGCCGGCTATCAAACAAATTCTTTTCCTCCAGATATTTTAGGTTTGGCTCCATGCTACCATCTTCCGCTCTCCCGCCTTAGCCGTTCATTCGCTGGGCTCCATACAGCCCATCAACACAGCTTGCATTGAGAAGAAAAGAGTAAGCCTTTCTCCAGCGGTCGTTAATGAGTACTGATCGCATGCAGCAAACTCAAAAACTCGCTTATGCTTCCCGTAGTGGAGGAGTATAAAAATGTCCCTACTTTTGTAGATGATGCGACGAGGATAGAGATTGGCATAGCGGTATATGTACGGTCTAGATCATAGGTATGTTCCCTGTAGTTCCAATGCCCGTGATTTGTCATTATCCCTCAGCGCCAGCCTTCAAGACTTTCTCGCAATAAATAACCTTCCTCTTCTCAATTCTGCTCCTGTATATCTTCAACTCACTTATATTCCTGTCCATCCTCGTTCGCACATTCCTCGCACGTGGTAAAGTACCGGCCATCTGAATCAGCCAGGTTACCGGCTTCTCCGCATTCCTCGCATACCTTCGCTGACTTCTCTTCCATCTCTTCCAGATACCTCCAGATCTCCTCATTTCCGTTTTCCACGTATATCCTCAGTTGGCCAAACTTCTCCTTGATCTGTACGAAAACGACATCCGTTTCTTTCAGCTTCTCACAGATCTCGCGGATGAGCCCTTCCCAGCCTCTCTCGCACAGCAACCCCTGTTCCCGTACTCTGGAACTGGCGAAGAGACCTGGATACTCTGTCATGAGATCGGTTTCCCATTCAGGGGCCTCGTCCAGAAACCCGTCCCTGAACGATTAGAATGGTGAATTTGAAGAGCGAGAGATATGACTTGCTGGGGAAGGACATCCAAGTACTGCGTGCTAGGCTGCATGGAAAGAATGTAGTGTTTACGAGAGGTGATGGACGTTGTCCGGAAGAAACGTTTTGGGTCATAGTCAAGGTGAAAATGGTAGTGTGGCAGTGGACAACGATCGATCTCAGTCTGATTTCTATTGTTATCATGTCTCGCATTTCTTGTCCGGTTATCTATCTATCTTCCCCGACCCATGCTCCTTCTGAAAGAAGTATTGTACTGGACGAATATGCAGTCGCTTGCACATTTTCGCGCTGTTTCGTATGTTTCTCCCACTCTTTTTCCAACTTGTTTCTCATTGTTTTCATTTTCATCTAAAGCACGACGCAGTCGGCGTGTACATGTGTACATCTGGATATCGATGCTCTACAAAATAGCGCCTGATCAGTGTTCAGTTCGAAAGCCTCGCCCGTGGTCCTCCGTCGACCTATGCCCACGACTCTAATGCGGCGTACAGGATCATTCAGTAGGTTTTCCTCCTCGAATTCGACAACGGGTTGGAAGCCATCACAAAGATACCGTGCACACGGCACACTAAGGGGTAACGTCCACATGTTCGTTCGCAGATGATGAAGTCGCCACCATGGAATAGCCTCAAGATGTCTTCGACAAGTCAACATTGTGCATCCTACACTTGCCTGAAGCACAAGCTGCCGTAGGGGCCGATTTCACCCTCGTGGAGCTCAGCACCCGAGCGCCACCTATTCTAACCCCGTCTTTTAGCTTGCTACTGAGCTAGTCGCAGCCACACGTCCTTCCCGAGCTGTGTCGGCTCCTGCACCACAGATTCCATCAGAGCTGGAAATGGCATATCCCTTCCTCATTGCAAAGCGCAGCTACTATCCACTGTCTTATGCAATTAAAACGGAGGGATGGCAAGCAGCCTGTTACGAAATGCCCCGATGTGATTTGCAACCGCCCATCCGTCCTCTTGATCTACTGAGGTTATTACCTGATGGTGCGCTACGGTGTTATGCTTGCCACCTCGTTTTTGACTTGTATAAAGAATTCGTCTCCTGTCATGGAAGGTTCAACGATTCCACTGAGTGTTCATCTGAACTGATGGCGGCGCGAATTAAGTGTATACGAGAAGAGTTTCATGTGTATTTGCATTATCAACAGCATGGGGACGAGGCTCCGGGGTGATGTAAATGGGAGGATGGTTGGAAGTGAATGTAGGGGTGATACGCCCAAGTTTGGCTGCGACGCGCGAGGCGTGGAACAAAGACGAAACCGGTGGCTTCCGCTTTCGTCGTTGTATCTACGCTGACCTGCTGCAGTAGGCTTAGCGATGAAGCGACGTGTTTGATGTCCTCATGATCGTATTGGAGTAACATTGTCTGATAGGTATAGCCGCCAAGAGCCGGCGGTTAGATTTCGGGTAAGGTTTGGGAATGCCGGTGCCATGTTAGGGAGCAGGCTTACTATCGCCATCAATTATGGTTTAGCCTCAACCTATTTTCAGAGTATGATATCTCAGGCTTCTGTGAGTGTCACAAATTTCACTGTTTCTGTATTACTTCTGGTATTTGAAGCAAATTTTAAATAAGGGCCATTTCAATACCCACAGTACTACCTCACTTGCTTAGATCTTGCTTGTACAAGAATCTAGAATGAAGTGTTGAACTGTCGGTGTGATGAGAAGATAGAAACACAAAGAAGCTGGACAAATCATCAATGATATTTGTGTTATATATATTTAGAAAGGTTACAGTATTACATAGTATAATCGAATTGAAGATAACCTGGAAATGAATCTATACCAAAACTTCGTTACCCTGTTGTCTAATAATGTGAAGATATGACGACAGAAATGTATGTGTTGCTTAAAATCTACCTAAAAGAAATTCGGTGCTGACGACGATGAACTGGCAACGGGCATAGCAATGCTGCAGACGGCCGCTCATTGTCGGATATAAAGCTCGACGACGCTGAGGACAATGGACTCGAGACGAACAGACGTGAGGAAGAAGACGCTCGGCTCGAGCTGGATAACAGACTCGATGACTTTGAGGATACCGACCCGCCAAAGTCTGGTCTCCCTCCGCGTTTCCCTTTCATTGGGAACGACTCGGAGGGATAGCGGGAGTAATCCGAGAGTGGATGGCGACACATAACGTCGTCAAGCTGTTTGACGGTCATGGCTGGGTGGCGGATGTCATCCCTTGGTTTCTTTTCCCTTGAAGTAGAGCGCGCCGAACGTTTGCTTGGGATGATGGGAGGGGGAATCGTTTCTGAGGTAATGGCAGACGCGGTCTGGCGCTTTGAGCGAAGGGCGAAGGTGAGGAAAGACATAGAGATGGTATCGACTGAAGTAGATTGCTATTGGTATCGATACCGATGGAATGCTGAAGCGGAAACGAATTTGCTTCCGGCTATATAGAACTGACATAGGGGCGTCGATCCCGATCGGATCCACCGGGCGGTGAAATGGCTGTGAAGAGCTGTGAAGATAGTGGAGGCAATGAAGTTTTACTTTCTCCGACGGGGGGGCAATCGTGGAAAGTTATGAAACCCACCATCTACTGTCCTAATAAAATTGAAATGAGTACTTTCTGATCGAGCGATTTCATCTGCCAGAATTAACCAAGAATTGACTCAATCCCTCCACCTTAGTGTCAGGAAGCTCGGCACCGCCCCAACACCGCCACGACAAGTTTTTGTGGCAGACACTCTTGACTCCCAACGATGTCGGGCCTGAAGGAGACTTGACGCAAATTGTTCCGGGAGCTGAAGGCGTTTCAAGTCCTTAGACAAGTTTTCGTCTGTCGGAAATCAGATTTTGGCAGGGAAAATTCTGTTTCTGGCCAGAGGTAAACTGTATAAGGAAATCCTTTCAGTTCCACTGAACATTTCTGCCTGGAGTAAGTATATTATCGCTAATTTTGTTGAATGTTCAAACATAAGATCGATGAGCCATTTAATCCAACGAGTCCGTAAAACGTGCTGTTTCCGTGCCACCCATTCTCAGTTCTGTCTCTAAAATGTGCATCTCGAATATTATGAGATTCCGAAGAAAAATCTGCGAATACTAGGGACGATGACTTGGGGACGCCCGTTCCTAACTTGAAAGTTAGATTACAGTCTGAACCATCAGCTTGCCTTGATGAGGTCTGCGGCCCTCTCAGCAATAATATATACGGCTGCTTGAGTATGTGCTGAAGGTATAAATGGCTAAACAATCAAACAATCAACACCGATCGACCAGGCAAGCAGAAAAGAAGGACGCACCAAAACTGACGCATCGACGATTCTCACACCGTTGGCACCCTTCAACTTCAGATCGGGATCCACGACTCCCCAATTCTCACCTTCTGGAGACATGCTTGCCGTACCCACTGCATGGTAAATACTACCTACCGAATTCCTGACATCATCGTCTTCCGTGATATCCTCCGTAATCTCAAGAATATAGTCTTTCCATACCGAAGCGGCGGCAAATTTCTTCGCGTTTGCGATAGCGTATTGCATGACAGCAAGATCTTGCTCATGGGAGAGGTAATTTGGGTTTATCAGTGGTGAATCCAAAGGATTCGTGCTGTTAATGGTGACCTCCCCGCCTATATAAAAGAGATTAAAAACACTATAGAATGAAGAACAACGATGAACATACGCGATAATGGACATACTACGATAGTCGAGACAGTGAAATAATTTCCTGTTTCGGGTACGGGTTCTGAAAAAAGTCCGTTCTATGACAGACTCAGTCAGCGCTTCATATTTTGACTGGGTAAAATGCTACACACCGTAAACGCCAACTCGTAATGTGCTGTTTCATTCCCCGCACTTGGCTCTCCGTCGAGAGTATCCGCGTCGTCGGGAATACGAAAGAATCCTAATTGGTTTGCTATTCCTCCTGTCAAGAAACCCGTCTGATGAGCCTTCCACTCCGCTAAAGCCGCTGATTGAAAGGTAGCGTTTCTGAAATAGATATTTTCCATAGTTCTCGTACTGTTAACGAAGAAGCTGACGGACGACCTAGGGTGGTCCGTCAAGTTCTTGCCAACGTCGGGAAGATGGAGCTTCGGTGTAATCCCCAGAGCTTTTAGTTCAGTTTTGTCGCCAATACCAGAGTGGAGGAGGATATGTGGAGTACCAATAGCACCGGCTGAGAAAATGATTTCCTGGAGATTCGAAGGTGCAAGTGTGTGTGTAGTTACTGGGAGTTCAAGACATTTCAGTTTGAGATCTTTGCATTGAGATGAGTCTATTTACCTCCTTCGTTCTGAGTAAACTCAACAGTATCAAATGTCGGTAGCCTGTTGGACTTGTTCTTTGATTGTGAAATCCGAGTGACATGCGCGTGGACTAGAACATGCAAATTTAGGTCTATCGATGTAAGCAGTTCCAAGATAGGACGTTTGCGAGCTACTTCGAGTACCATTTCCTATTGTGTACTGGGTCCATCCTGTCGATCTTCAGCGTCACTCAAGTCAATTGAATGGAACACCGTGAATCATTACCGATGCCTAGTTCGTATCCGGAGTTATGATCTAGATTGAATGGGAACTCGAGAGGAAACTCCGTCGTCGTATTAATAACACTATCATCCGTGGCACGTGGGTATCCGGGTAGAGAAACGGCGTTAATACCATCGAAGCCATGGGCCGTTGGATCGAACTGCCCAGAAGTGTTGTGGCGATCAGACGGGGTGACGAAACGTTCGTTCTGTTGTTAATTGCCAGCTCAAATGAATACAATTAGTAAACGGAGATGAAGAACTAGCCTCTCTCATGTACGGCTGCAATGCCTCCCATCCCCAACCAGGGTCCCCGCTGATCTGGGCATAGCGGTTGTAGTCTTGAGATGATCCACGTGTATACAGCATATAATCTAGGGATGCCTCAGCTTCCAGATCTATCCGGTCGGCATTTTAAACGGACTTACTGACGGCACTGCTTCCTCCTAATCCAAAACCTCTCGGGTATGAAATAGAACGTCCCAGCAATCCAGTTTGTTCAGTTGTGGTGAAATTCCAGTCCCACGCAGTTCCAGAGGATACGTTAGGGGAGAAAAAAGGGACTTGAGTGAGGAGTGCGTCCGCCGTTCTACAAAAGACGTAAGATGTGGGGTAGAATCGAACAGAATGCACTTACGATCCGCCTGCTTCGAGAACCAGGACAGAAATATTGGAGTCCTCTGTTAAACGATTTGCGAGGACATTTCCCGCTGTCCCGCCTTTGACGCAAAGTAAATAAATAGTTATGTTTCAAGCGAACGAAAAACGAGCCTCCGATGATAATAAAATCAAAATCAAGAGTTGGCAGCTCATCAAACCGCTCATATATTGCACCAAGCGCGCTTGAGCATAATACAAGGAACAAAATGAGGGAGAAGCCCATAGCAATGAATGGTGAGATGCCGAAGATTATCGACGGTCTTTTCAATGCATTCTGGTCCTAAAACTCCCGATTGATCGAGGTATGAACCTGGCGGAGGAACAGCATAAAATGATCCTTAGCGAGAGTACAGGATTTCCGAGAAGAGCTGAAAGGAGCGAGCTAGCATCATCTGCAGCGGAGTCATCAGGCACTGTACCTCTTGGATGTGAATGATTACGGACACTGAGATACCGGCTAACATAGAATCCAGCTCGGAGAAAAATGCAGAATGATGTAGCTGAAATTTTCTCTTTGCGTGAACAGCATCTGGAAAGCCACCGCTAAGCGCAATGTATCACGCTACTCCTTACTTAACCCACATGTACCAGTCAGGGACGGCACAGGGACCCGGAGCCGATCACGCATTTTACAGTGTGATTACCGTGATACTCAGTGAGTCTAATGGGCCAGTGTAACGATCCGTTGGAATAGCCCCAGGCAGTCTATTGAAGAGACCGCAAAGAGACCGAGGGTGAACTATAACATAGTTGAATTTCAAATGAAAATTTCGAAAAAATCACCGTGTGATCCAGACCTGCGCACGCCAGATGGATTCTTAGTCTAAGCTTTGGCCCCGCTACGACGATCTGAATCATTGCTGAGCCACACCATACGTCGTAACGGGCGAAGATGCGGGGATATAGTACTCTTCTGCTGTGTACGTCTACACCGCCACCCGTCTCTTCAAATTAAACACCACTGTTCAATTCTATGAGATGTGGGCTACTTGAGCAAAATTCTACGTATCTTTTGTGATATAATTTGGCTGACCCGTACGATGTAGGTGATGACTAGAGACTTCTTGTCATCGTGGACCTGTAAAAGACTAGTGAATGTTGACTCAACGGCCATCCCACTATACCTTCCTCTGTGTTAATCCGATATTCTACCATGACCCGTCAGCCCGGTGCCATTCCTTATTGCGACTCGCAGCACCCAAACTTGTTTTCATAGCTACTCGCGGAATTGTTCAAAATTAGTTCTTAATCGAATGATACAACACATTCAGTGTCATTAGCCTTACGAGAAGAGAAGCAGGCTCCGGATTCATAGAACTAGCCTTGGCATGACATGGCACATCCTGCACCAACGACTATCCTGCCCGAATGAGATCCGCCGCTCTCTCAGCTATCGCGTACACTGGCACCTGAGTATGCCCTGCCGGAAGGAATGGCTAAGAAAGAACCAACACCTCAGTACAGCCTAGTATCAAAAAAACTTTCGCGAAACAGCTCACCAAAACCGACGCATCAACGACTCTCACGCCATTCGCACCTTTCAACTTTAAATTCGGGTCCACTACCCCCCAATCAGCATCGGCAGGTGACATACTCGCGGTACCTATTGGATGGAAGATACTCCCTGTGCCATCCCTGATGTCACCCTCGGCCGTGTTCGTTGCTTTGCCGAGGATATAGTCTTCCCACACCGGGGCGGTGACAAATTTCTGTGCACTAGTAATAGCGTATTGCATAGTTGCCACGTCCTGTTGATGAGAAAAGTAGTTCGGGTTGATCAAAGGCGGTTCCAGCGGATCCGTGCTATTGATCGTGAGGTTCCCACCTGTGATTACGAATATGAAATACGTGCACAAGGACAGGAAAAGAGAACATACGCGATAGTGGACATAGAACGACAGTCGTGACTGTAAAATAGTTCCCTGTGTCGGGAACGGGGCCTCGAATTAGTCCGTTCTGCGAAAGGATAAATAGTAAGCTCAGCACTGGTTGATCGAAGAACCCACGCACCGAAAATATGAACTCATAGTGTGCTGACTCGTTCCCCGCGCACGGCTCTCCGTCCACGACAGCCACGTCATCAGGAATACGGAGGAAGCCTGCCTGATTACCAACTCCCCCCGACAAAAAACCCGTTCGATTTGCCTGCCACTCCTCCAGGGCCTCTGCCTGGAAAGTCTCGTTGCGGAAATAGATATTCTCCATAGTGTCTGTGCTGTTGACGTAGAAGTTGGTAGCGAATCGTGGGTGGTCGGTCAGGTTTTTCCCCACGTCGGGAAGGTGGAGGACTGGTTGGATTCCCAGGGCAGTAAGTTCGGAGCTGTCGCCGATGCCTGAGTTGAGCAGGATGTGTGGAGAACCGATGGATCCTGCAGAGAGGATGATCTCCGTGAGGTTTGACGGTGCAAGAATTTGCATCGTTGCTAGACAATGCACTTGTAATCAGCTGCTGGTGCTGGGTATTCCAGGGAACCAAATTACCTCCATTGTCCTGCGTGAATTCGACGGAATCGAATGTTGGCTTTCCGCAGGATGTGCTATCTGACGAGAGAATTCGGGTGACATGTGCGTGAATCAGGACATGTAGGTTTGGTCGGCCGACGTACGCGGGCCCAAGATAGGACGTCTCAGAGCTGCTCCGAGTTCCGTTTCCAACAGTTAATGGTGCCCAACCTATGGACGTTCAGTACATTATATAAAGAAATTCATCTGAAAAAAAGTCCTACCAATACCGAGCGTGTATCCAGAATTATAATCCAGATTGAACGGAAAATCATCAGCTAACTCTTCTGTCGCCTGAATAACGAGACCATCCGTTCCGCGTGGGTACCCCGGAAGAGAAACAGAGTTGACACCATGGAACCCATGAACTGCGGGATCAAATTCTCCGGACGTATTGTGACTGTCCGCAGGGGCGACGAAGCGCTCGTTCTGTCGTGGAGTCAAGATGAAATGCGATCAGCCAGGACGAAAGGTGCTGCTGACCTTTAGAAAGTACGGCTGCAAAGTGTCCCATCCCCAACCAGGGTCACCACTGATCTGGGCATAACGGTCGTAATCTTGTGATGAACCACGAGTGTATAACAAATAGTCTGGTTGTGTATCAGTAACCGTCACTTCGCGCAAAGGGCACAGGGACGTACTGATGGCACTACTTCCTCCCAATCCATATCCTCGAGGGTAAGAGATGGAGCGCCCGTTCAGACCAGGTTGCTCGGTTGTGGTATAATTCCAGTCCAATGGTGTGTCGGGGGATGCTTCAGGACAAAAGAATGGTACTTGAGCGAGGAGCACGTCCCCCGTTCTGTAGAGAAAGTCAACATTGATCAGTTTCAAAGAGGTTGCACCTACGATCCACCCGCTTCGAGGACGAGAACAGAGGCATTGGAGTCCTCTGTCAGACGATTCGCGACGACATTCCCCGCCGTCCCGCCTGGTGCTTGGAGTTAACGAAAGTGCATTCCGAGAAGAATAGTGAGATGAACCTCCGATGATGATAAAGTCAAAATCGAGAGTCGGTAGCTCATTGAGTGTTTCGTATATTGCACCAAGTGCGCTTGTTGAACATAATATGACGAGGGAAAGGGAAAAGAGGCTCATTAGCCGCTGGTTGAGAACTGGTTGAGTCTAAAGGTTTTAAAGGCTCATCAAGGTCCCGCTTGATCGCGATGCCGGCTGGCACAGAGTATTCCACAACGAAAAAACAGAGCTATGAATCATCAAATGAGTGTACACGGCGCAAACTTACCCCCGCCAGAGTGCTGATTCTGATGAACGCACGCCGATGAGGGTCAGCCGGTGGGTCTGGGGTTCAGCGGTACAACGAGGAACGAAGGCCTATTACACATCGCCAGGAACTGCAAAGTTCAGGGCACGGTGGGCGAAAGAGAAACTGCCTTGGTCGTGTCTTGAAATGATGAGAATCTAGCCTTGGATACTGCGTCTTGTGAGTCAAAGAACCAGAAATACGAAAAGTAGAGCATACATGGTAGTAGTATTCGTGTGTATTGGACATGATAATCGCCTAGCTAAAGGACGCATGGATAAGATTGCGACACATGGTGGTTGAAAGCAAGATCAGGATTGCGACAAAAGTCCAGAACAAAAGTGGTAATGCGATTTTCATTCACGGTTCATATTCACACGATACGGCGGGGACGGCAAGCCGCAGTGGTACTGGATTCTCCTGCCACCGGCAGCAACAGCAACAAAACAGAACGCGCGGCAGGCCCTTTCCAAGTTTATCGTTGACCGTTGCCGAGTGAACTCAGCCATTACGCCTATCGACATGACACATTGCAATATGACATGTGGTGCAGGCTGCTTACTCTGCTCGAGACTTCCGATAACACTCGAGGGCGTGAAGGCCGGTGCGAGATCCGGCAATGAGGGAGAGCAAGCCGGATGTGCTACACAGTGAAAATCGAGGCACTCGAAGGTGCGGGGAGAAAGGGCTGCCCGTGAATCTTGAGGCCTGAGGCAGCAATGCTCAATTAATGTGAAGACTTTACTGCACGCCAAGCACATGTGATGAAATCTGTGAAAGTGCCGAGAGTTATCGGGGTGTGGTTGACGGAGCAAAGAGTAGGAGACAAGAGAGGAGGCCTTGAGGAAGTGAGAGTCGTTGATGGAGAAATCAAGGATGGAATCGATGAGCTGTTGGGGTAACTTAGTGAAGCAAAACATCTCCTTCTTTGCTCGAGCACAGCAAAGGAGAGTACCTTTGATCCTCCAAAACGCTGCCACTATGAATGATGACGTTAGGTGGAATGCACGAGCCGGGATTCCGATCGTTGTCTTCGACAAGAGTAGCGGAGGAAGCCACTTCTGTCGCCAAGAGGGGGTTATCCCCATCGTTGAATAGGTCCAAGGATCGCCGTTGTCGTGTAGACTGACGGCGACCATATATCCAGTCCTTGTTCATAGAGGCATGGAAGATTATATATATTATACTGACAATCAAAAATTCTTTGCACAAAGGAGATGAAAAGATGTAGCCAGAAGTATCCTGAGAAGAATACGTACTCGAGCAGAAACCCGTTTGTCTCTCGGCGCCCGACTGAGATACGGAAGCCGCGTTATTCAGAATTTGCCAAGCACCTCTCGTTGGCCTCCGCCGTCATTTTTTCATGCCGTCGCCTGGAAAGGTATGTAGCTGTACGGCGAGTAGCGGTTGTTGAGTCGCGTCACATGTTATGGAGCTAGGACCACGACCGACTTCTCAGCTATGAGGATTCAGGATTAGCCATGAGCATCAGAATACCACTGATACGATACTTTAACTCACCATATCATGGTGAGCAATTTCTGCTTTCTCGGCCTACGTATGAAAGGCAGTGGTGGCCATGTGGGCTAGCGAGTCGTGATGGTGACAGTGTAAGCCTCGGATTCAGCGCAGAGCCTCAACTTTCTTGACCCTAACCCTAGGAAACCGGATCGGTATTCTAGTCCGAATATGCCGAATCCTCCTTTCCTCGTACCACCATGACACGATTCGTGTCCTCAAACAATGGGTTCACAGAGTGGCAATCAATCCCTGTCCTCTCGTCGTTCTTCAGGGAGAACCATTGCCTGCACGTTAAGACGGCTGAAAGCGCCATCAAGGAAACAGGCAAAATAAAATAACCAGCACGGACCTCATTCCAACCTCATTCACCTGCTCTTGCACATGCATCCTTACGAGCAGCAAACATGTTGTTTCGACGGCAATTAATTCTACCATAGCTTCTATGCAGGTTTTTCGCACACAGCTCTTCTAGCGTTGATAGCATTCACATTCGACCTGGGAAAATTCGCTTCTATGCGCGTGTCATCCACTCCGTCATCCTCACGCTAATGACGTCGACTGTGGCTGGCACCTGCACTACCATGGGTGACTCTCAGAGTATAAAAGGCGCGAAGATTTGACAACCCTCATCGCCCAAGTCTTCCCCCTACTCCTATCATCTATAGCTTTCCACGCCTTCTGTCGTCCAACTAAGCCCTACCACTATGCACGTTACCGTTAACGCTGCTGCCGTCGCTGCGCACACGCACAACCATCACTGTTCAATGCCAGGGCAGTTGACGTACAATACCCTGTTCCACGCTGTTCCGCTCTATAGCTAATGTCGAGGACAGGTCGACGTACCGGTCCCCCGCGACCTCACTACAGAGGAGGTTCCGACGATGGAGGCGTCGAAGTCCAATGACAGCAGCTCCGGACATGACCACGACAAAGATCATGGGAAACGCTCGAGGAGACATGGAAGGTGTGATTTCTTCTGCACTGCACTGCACTTCTCTGATAAACATATGCGTAGGAACTCGTAAGCTTGTCGAAGCCCTGAGAGCGAAATTTATGAGATGGACTTCTCATTTTGAGTGTTTTGGGCGCTCGTCTAGATGGATTGTTGCTTGTTTCACCCGTCGTTGTCATGGATGAGATTTATTTACGTCGGAAATATATCCACTCTCATCGCCGTCTTCAACCCTGCTGCCGTTGCGTTCGCTCTCATGATATCCGCACTCACAGAGCCCCTGCCAGAGTACGTTACTTCGTACTGAGTTGTTCTGCTCTGATGTCCAATATATAGCTTTGCGGCACCCTGGAAGAGGTCGTGAAGGTCTTCCGCTACGGCAGCCATAGTTGTCAAGGACTGTTCATTTCGTTGCGTCGACGTGTGCGACTGGCAAACCGCAAACTTTATGTTTAGAAAATTTATTTTTCACGCCATCCTCGCCTAGACCCACAACCGATCGTCTTCTATATCTGAGTGCAAGCTCACGATACGGACGAATCGTGTATTACGCTATTTATACTAGTGCCCGCACCACAATCCGCGAGGAAACAGCCACACGATGCTTCGGATATGAAACCCTATAAAGCACGAATCCCCATGGATAATAATCGACTCTCGCCCGACATCTGACACATTCTACATCGGCGCTCTCTGTGCGGGAGCATCATCAGCAGAAAGATACTGACGCGCTTGAGGCATCCGCGTATGGTCCATCGGATCCCAGTGTAACTGTTGGACCATATTTAGCAGGCACTATTACCACTAATGCGACGGCGGTCACTCAGTAACCCAAATATGCTAGCATACGGGCCGGAGGCTGAAATGGACGGTTCATAGGCCTCCGATGACTGCGCTCGTCTAGACCTCGTAGTATCAAAGGAACACTAAGGTACTTTTTGTGTCGTCTTTCTCGAGACAGACACTGATACGCATTACTTCACAAGAGCTGGTCGTTTCCATCGTCATGAGAATTGAAGTAGGCTGTTTCGTGTCTTGAGGGCGTTGCCGAGTTCAACTCTGCTGGCTTGCCATTCTATGGTCCCTCCAACGAATGTTGCACGAAAACCTTCAATACAACGGAAGCCGACGCTCGCTCCCGCTATGCTATACAGTTGGTCTTTCTATTTATAGCTACTCTGAGCCGGCATGTGGGCATACGCGTCGGGATTTGCTAGGACGCGCGCCATAATCGGATGCTTACGCGTTTCGATCCGTGCTTCACCTGCCGAGGCTGGGTATCGCCCATGCGATGCTCCTTTCCAGCTTCTCTGCACTTCGAAGGGGCTGATAGGTACCAGCAGCGCTCAATCCAGACTATATTTCAGTGTCTTGAATACGATTTCAGTCGCACACTTTCTTCATTAGGGACTATCACGGGAATGGCTCGGAGATGCGGGAGCGACTCTGTCGCGGGAAGCTGCTGTGTGAGGTGAATAGTGGTTCCATCGACAAGACGCTGGAAGTCGCGCTGTCAGGTATCCAAGTTTATTCCGACGAGATGTTAAGGAGGCTTCACGGTAGCATCTGTCTACAAAGTGAAGCATGGGTTCACACGGGTCGCAGATCTTTTTCGAAGTTAGCGCGCAGACGGACACTCTTGACCCTTGATTACTGGTGCGTGGCTTCATATCGCTAGTGTCCCTGTTGTTGAGAGATCTTTATCTCGTTCCCAGTCCAACGGAAGAGCTGTTTACATACAGCATGATAAGCAGCGGTGTTTTTGCAGGCAATGCACAAAGTTCCGGATTCCTACAAAAAAAAACTGTGTTTTGCGGACTTCAAGTGGAGACGACCTCCGACATCGCCGAAATTAGCCACAAGCGCAAAATGAAGTCCTTAAACCGTAGTTCGTGAGGAAGTTTAAATTTCCTTCTCCATCATAACAGCCCTCCCGTTCTCACTGCATCTATTTTATGCCGGCCTTCAAGGCTCGGCCTGGTTCACCTGCCGATATGTGTCCTTCCAGAGGGCGATCATTCACTTTGGCGCTAGCTTTGGAGTACATCGTGATGCCGTGAACAGGGCCAAAGCGACACACTTCATCCGGGGCTGGAACACTTTATAAAGAACGCATTGACTTAGGTGCTCTCCACACCCAAATACCCTCGCACATGCTTCCTACAACCACAGTTTTGTTCGGTCTAGCGGGAGCCGCGCTTGGTTTCAACGCGTGTCAGCTCATAGCGGATAAAGTCTCCTCTGCGACAGATGTTTACTATCCTGGTGAGCATCAGGCCATTTCCTCGCGCGGTGTATGGCTTAGCTGACCTCCGGTAGGATCCTCTTCGTATGTAGCAGATAATGAGCACTACGCGAATTCAAGCTCGCAAGCCTCAAAGTGTAGCGTGGAGCCTGGGTCTGCTGAAGATGTCGGCGTCATTGTTCGTACTATCAGCTGTTTGCTTGTTTGTGCCTGGTACCTACTGTGATTCCAGCTGGCTATTTTAGGCAAGGCGAAGACTCCATTTGGTGTATGTCCCACCAAAGCGGTCCGCTTTTAATTATGTCTGAACGCCGCTTTTAGGTCAAAGGCGGGGGCCATGCCACGAATCAAGGCTTCTCTTCAACGACTGGTGTCGAGATCGCCATGACACGCTTCAACGAAGTCACTTATGACTCTGCGACACAGACGGCGGTTGTTGGTGCTGGTAGAATTTGGGACGATGTCTACGAGATATTGAATGCTCAAGGTGTCAACGTTCTCGGGGGTAGAGTAACCGGGGTCGGTGTGGCGGGTTTCACTCTTGGTGGAGGTATGTGTGATCATCATTCTGCAATAATATACATCCTGAATGGACGTTTGTTTGAAGGGTATTCGTATCTAAGCAACCAACATGGTCTTGCTATTGACAATGTGGTTGCATTCGAGCTAGTGGCGCCTAATGCGACTGTGGTGACCGTAACGGGAGAGAACGATCCAGACCTTTTCTTCTCGCTTAAGGTGCGTACTCTTCTCTCGGGTTTTCATTATTGTTATGAAACTATCATAACAGGGTGGTTTCAATAACTATGGTATCGTTACTCGATTTACCTTGAAGGCCTACCCACAGGGTCCTGTTTGGGTACGTGCAAAGCTTGAAATCTTGGTAGCCATGACTGATTAATATCTCTACTTCTAGGGAGGAGTGTCCACATATAATGCAAGCTATATATCCGCGTTCAATGCAGCCGTTGTCAAATTCTGTTCAGAGGTCACTGATCCTAAAGCTGCGATAGTCATAAATTATATATATACAGGTGGTCAGGTATTTCCCTTTTTTCCCCTACTGTCTGAATCCGTGGGTCTCAAGTTGCATTGTCGATAGATAATACTTTCCGCTCAGACGTTTTACGATGGCCCTACCCGTCCTGATGGGATCTTTGACGATCTCCTCGCCATACCCGCCTCGACCCAGAACGTTACAACTCGTTCCTTCTTTGACTTCGTCACATCCACAACATTCCCGACTGGACTGCGGTATACTTTGTTCACTTTCCGATTCTCAATAACATCACTAACGACTCACACTGACTAGGACTGTATACAACCATATCCCCACACTGGAGTACTCCGAGTCGACCGTTGAAAATATGGTCAATGAACTCAACGTCAGATTGCGTCTTCCCCCTTGAAAATTTTCTGACAATTTTATTTCGCTAGTTCTGGGGCCCGACGCTATCCCCGCACGGAGCAACTTCCGTCACCTACGCTGTCGAACCCTTCCTTCCAAGTCTTCTGACTCACGCCCCCGCGGGATCCTCTGCGTACCCGGGCTCGCGGGATCACGCCGTCTTTCCTAGTATCATCGGCTTGCAGTGGGAGTCGGAAAGCGAAGACGCTGTGTTTCTTGATGCTGCGAGACAGACTGTGGAGAAGCTTGGGGTAGCGGGCGAGACGATATATCCGAATTATGCGATCTATGATGCTCCTGTGGTGGAGATGTATGGCGAGGAGGGGCTGAAGAGGATGGAGGCTACGAGGGAGAGGGTGGATCCGAATGGTGTTATGTTGTTGACTGGAGGATTTAAGGTATAGTAAATATAATATTTCTAATAATTATAGTTATCATAGAACCCAACCTAATGACAAGCACTGAAGTCCTGCAGGACTTCACGAGTGTACATATACCAACACGTCCCCAAACCATGAGACCATTTGTTTTCCTCCTACTCGTGGGATAACAAGGGCTTGCCCTCAAGTATCACCAGTCCAGTTGACGCTAGTGTTGACGAATTGAAAGGTTCTGAAATAAAGGCCTAGAAGCTTGTAACCTTGTACACTAGAGGGTCGTCAACTCCACGGATATATGATTGTTAGGAAGTAGGTACTAGCTATTCATGAAGACGGAAACATATACGTGTCTCTGAATATCAATATCGAATATTGTTGAGCTATTTCCAGTGACTGTCAAGTTTTGTATATTCTGTGTTCGGAGCTTGACTCGAGGGCTTGGAGAATATACAGGGGATGGATCAAGAACGGGTCGACAGCGGGCTGACGAGACTTCGACGTTATTGTCAGCGATCCGAGCACAGTTCCTACTTCAAATAAAATAGGACTAGAGAATTTTAGCCCTGATACCATGCGACGCGTCGGTGAAAATAAAAGATCGTGGGAAAATTTGACGCGTTGTTGACGTCACAAGGTTTCGGCATTCTTTTCCTTCCCGTATCCTCTTTCCTTCTACCACCTCTTCTCCTCGCTTATCAGTTAACGAATTCTCTCTGAGTCTTGGGAAGCTTCCCATTGTATGCTTGAGATATATATCGATGGACTTTTGCTCGGTAAGGGGCAAGGCGGATGCTGAAGTCGAAGGGGCACAGGGCCTTCAGCGACCACGCTCATCTATTCTTCGTAATATTGGAGGAACCAAGGTGCTTTCTGTGTCGATTTTCTCCAGACAGAAGCTGAATTTTGCAGATGTGTTACTCCTCTATGTATCAAGAGCTGGTTGGTTCCATTGTTACGAGAATTTCAGTACAAGCTTTAGCGAGCATACATTGAGTACACACAGGATCCAGTCAAATTCATTTACCTAGCAAGAACAAACACACCCCAGGCTGCAGTTAGATTTTCGCCTCTGGAAGTCGTCTTTTTCGCTCATGTCTTCATTTTTCGATGCAGTCCTTCTCTCTCGTGTGAAAAGCCTGTGAAGAAGCAAGAGAGACGAATGAATACCGTAGTTCTTGCTGGTCACTACGACGTCAATCTGCACGGAGAAAAGGGTAGTTCCTGGCTCATTGATGCTGTAGAGAATGTCTATTATCTGAAAGGGCAAGGCAGCAGAAAAAGGTAGCAATGATGAGATAAACGGAATTATTAATGGCCATCGGGAGTAAGGAAGGCGGCTGTGACGTGATGCCGTGGATTCGTTTCACCTCTTTCCTTCTTTCCACCACGATGATGGGGCTCGCCGCGTAAGTCCCACCGCGACGAAAACGACGTCAACAAGTGTTAGCGACGACGCCCGCTGCTGCCGATGTTTGAAAAAGCTGCGCCTGCAGCGAGGTCCCGATTCCTACCGATGATTCGAGAGATTATCATCCTGGTGGATCCTAGTGATATCAAAAAAGTCGGGCCGACACTGTTATCGTTATTCCAAGAAGCTGACAAAAATAATAGCTACGACTGTCGGCAGCAACCCAAGCCTTCCTCTGATATCGCACATCCTGGATGTGCATGCTGATCAGCTTGGAGGACTAACCTAGCCCGCGTATCCCGTGGCGATGGCAAGGATTGGAGGCTCAAATGCTGGAGAGGCAGCCTCGTATGCCTGGTGCTAGTAGTGGGACTGAGGTGGAGGGTATGGCTGGTTTGGCATCGTCATCATCGAGCCCGATGGGCCGACCGGTGACATATGGTTGTGTATGCTGTTGTTCGGTTCATCGCGACGTGCGCGATGGTGCTGGGCTTCGTTGTCCCTCTTACTGCACAGGAAGTCCGTGCAATCTTCCGGTTCGTGACGCGGGTCTTTGCGCATTTGGTGCCAACGAACGTTGCGTTCCTTCGATGCCTCCTTATCGTCGTGTCGTTGGTCATTTCGAGCCATTGCTCATATTCGCGAGCATCGAGAGTTGGCGCATCGTCTAGGGCGTCGACAGGGATATACGGCGTGCCGTCTAAGATTGCAAACAAGCGTTGCTCGCAGTCGAACGGGTGCACAGGTGGCGCATGGATGTATACGACTAGTATGCTGCCCCTCCAGGCCGTCACTCTTTCGGTGACCGCTACGTGATCTCTCTGTTCCCAATGAGCCCTCCAAGTCTGCCATTGAGTTTCATTCACTCACAAGGACTTCTCCCCCGTACGCGAGCATCATCGCGTCCCTTTCATACATCGGATATCCCATTGCCCTAACCCTAAAAGCTCCCACGTTTTCTATACCAAACCAGTCGATCTACAATGTGGCTGTCAGTGGCGATCCCTACACGGCTTGCCACTGCTGTTTATGCATCTGTACATGAACACGACACGGGAACCTCCCATATAACACAAGCTGATGCTTGCTCGTGTAGGACCCCACTATCCATATCATACTAGTTGGGTATTCTATATATCGGGACATCAAGCTTTACATGTCGCCGGCATCTGGGGTCGCTACAGTTCAAATTCCGGAAAAAACAACAATTCAAACCGTCATCACCGCCCTGATTGCCGTTAATTTTAGGGAGCGCCGCATCGGTTTGTTGACGTCGTTTAATTATGCGCTCAGCATATACGCGCCGGATTCACTAGGGCACGCGCTGTGATCGGAAGCTTACGCATCTCGATCCGGGCTTCATCTACCGTGGCTTTCACCGGTTTACTGAAGTCTGAGTTGATGTGGTAGTTGAGGGTCGAGTTCTGTTGTATGCCAATATGTCGCATGCTAATTTTCATCTTTGCAGGTGCTAGGCTATTCGTTGGGTCACTCGTCCCGAGCCCAGACACTAAAGAGTGAATGGGTACAGGCAACGCTCGTAAGTAGTCCATATCAGCTTTCGGCGTCTGTTAAAACGGTTTTAATCGCATGGCACCTCTATCAGGAACCATCGTGAGGGCGACTCAGAGGCGGAGGAGTAACTTTCCCGAAAGTCGCGTTATACGAGGGTATTTATACCTATAAGACACTGCAAGTCGTGCTCTTGACCCTCAATTCCTAGAATCTGCCAACTTCATAATGTTGATGTTCTTGTTCGCAACATCCCCTTTTCAGTCCAATTGAAGAGCATCGTTACAGCTCTTTGCATACAGAAATATTTTTGTCAATGGTGAACGAAGGTTCGGACTTCGTCAAAAACCGTGTTTTGCGGACTTCAAGCGCGCGAGGGGGCTTCCTACATCACCGAAATGACCACAAACGCCTCGTCAGGTCCATAACGCATGATTTATGACGAGTTTTGAACCACCTTTTTTCATTACCACAGCTCCGCCCGTTCCCGCTACATCGGGTTTTCCCGTTCATCGAGGCTGGGCCTCGTTACTTGCCGATTTGCATTCTTTCAATGTGCATTTTTTCATCTAGGCGCTAGCTTTTGATCGTGGACTGAAATGCTTTATAAAGGACGTGCTTGCCTAAGTGCTCCCCACTACGTTCTCTGATATATGCCTCCAACGCTCACACTTTTTCTCAGTCTGGCTGGAACCACGTTAGGCCTTAACGTGTGTCAGAGTATTGCGGATGAAGTTTCGTCTGCAATAGATGTCTACTATCCTGGTGAGTATCAGACCTCCTCGCTGTGTTTAGCTAACCTCCGGTAGGATCCTCGTCATACAAAGCAGACAATGAGCACTACGCGATCTCAAGCTCGCAAGTCTCCCAATGTAGTGTGGAACCCGGGTCTGCTGATGATGTTGGCATTATCGTTTGTACTATCGCTTTTCTCATTCGTGCCTGGCTGCAATTATTTATTCTAGCTGAGTATTTTGGGCAAGACAAAGACGCCATTTGGTGTACGTTCCACCTAAGCTGTCCCCTTTAACTATGCCTGAATACCACCCTTTAGGTCCGAGGCGGTGGACATTCTGCAAATCGAGGCTTCTCTTCAACGTCCGATGTCCAGATCGCCATGACGCGATTCAACGAAATCACCTACGACTCTACTACCCAGACTGCGGTAATTGGTGCTGGTAACATTTGGGACGATGTTTACGAGGTATTGAATGCTCAAGGTGTCAACGTTCTTGGCGGAAGGGTAACCGGGATAGGTGTGGCTGGTTTCACTCTTGGTGGAGGTATGTGTGATCATCATACTTCAATGATACATCTGTAATAGACACCTATCTGAAGGGTATTCTTATCTGAGCAACCAGTATGGTCTGGCTCTCGATAATGTGGTCGCGTACGAGTTGGTGACACCTGACGGCACTGTGTTGACCGTAACGGGAGAGAATGATCCCGACCTCTTCTTCTCGCTCAAGGTTCGTGCACTTCTTCCATGTATTCAATATTGTTATGAAATTATTCCAAAAGGGTGGTTTCAACAATTATGGTATAATTACGCAATTTACCTTGAAAGCATATCCACAGGGTCCTGTTTGGGTACGTGCACCCTTGAAATCCTGGTAGCCATGACTGATTAGTATCCCTATTTGCTTAAAGGGAGGAGTAGTGTCGTATAATGCAAGCCATATATCCGCGTTCAATGCAGCGGCAGTCAAATTCTGTTCAGAGGTCACTGACCCTAAAGCTGCGATGGTCATGACATACGCATACGCCAGTGGTCAGGTACTCATTGTCTGGATCTGCCGAATCCGTGTGTCTTAACTCGCAGTATCTATAGGTGTCACTTTCTAGTATGATATTCTACGACGGCCCTACCCCACCAGATGGGATCTTTGACGATTTTCTCGCCATACCGGCTTCAGCCAAGGACATTACGACTCGTTCCTTCTTAGACCTCGTCGTATCTGCAACATTTCCTACTGGATTGCGGTATGATTTGTTTATCTACTTCCGGATGTCTGCTAGCTTACTAATGGCTCACTGACTAGAGCTACATATAACCACATCCCCGTGCTCGAATACTCTGAGTCTACCATTGAAGGCATGATAAACGAGCTGAATGTCAGAACACACCCTTCTTCCAGGTTGGAAATTTTCTAACTATTTTCTTTCCTTAGTTCTGGGGCCCAACGCTATCCGCACACGGAGCAACCTCTGTCATGTATACCCTAGAACCCTTCCTTCCAAGCCTTCTGACTCATGCTCCCGCGGGATCCTCTGCGTACCCGAGCTCACGGGATCATGTAGTCTTTCCTAGTCTTGTGAGTTCGCAGTGGGTATCGGAGAGCGAGGACGCTATGTTTCATGATGCTATGAGGCAGACGACGGAGAGGCTTGGGGTGGTGGGCGAAACGATATACCCGAATTATGCGATTTATGATGCCCCTGTGGTTAAAATGTATGGCGCGAAGGGGGTGAAGAGGATGGAGGCTACGAGGGAAAAGGTGGATCCTCATGGCGTGATGCTGTTGACTGGAGGGTTCAAAGTATAGTAGATACCGTGTTACTAATAAAGATAGGACCCAATAAGAAGCGTCGAAACCAGCATGACTTCATATGAGAGTGCGTATAGCGAGGGATCTGAAAACCATGTGCCCTCCGATTCTCCTTCTCCTCCTTCTCGTGGAGTGGAAAGGATTTGACCCCGAATATAACTAAGACGCTAGTATTAAAGAATAGAAGACTTCTGAGACCAAGATTTCGAGACCCGTCGACTTCAACATGTATATACAGTTGTTCTCATGTAGTCAGGTATTCATGGAGACGAATATAGAATGCGTCTCCGTATATTGAATGTCGCTGATCTTGAATTCCAGCTGACTTTCAAGTTCATATTAGGGGCTTAGGCCGAAGACTTTGAGAAGAATGGAAAACGAGTTGAGAACGAGCTTGAAATGAGATGTCGACAACACTGTGAGTAATCCGAGAACGGTTCCTCCTTCTAAGAATGTCGGACTAGATAAATTTCGCAGACATACGGTCTGATGTATCATGCACATAATGGAACGCGTCGGTCGAAATTAATGATCGTGGGAAAGTTAACGCGTTGTTGATGTAAGCTACTGACGTGCCTTTCCCTCTCCCATATCCTCCTCCTTTCTACCGCCTATTACCCTGTCTTCTCATTTGAAATTTCTTTCTCATTATTCGAGTCAGAAGGCTTCTAAATGCATTGTATATCAGTGTGATTTTGCTCCATGAACAAGGACACGGTACAATACGGCATTGTCGAGGGAACACTAGAGGCGGATGCTAAAGTGGAAGGTTCATCTTATGCCCTGGAAATCGTCTCTTGCTCCCCCCTTCAGTTATCTTTATAAAACTTATTAATTCGATAGTCAGATGGAAAACTGTCTATCTATTGTTGTTCAATCTCGACGTACGTTGTCATTTGTATCACCGCTGGCTTGCTACTCCCTACCATTTCTTCTACTAGGGATACGAGAACCTCCCATATAACGGAAGCTAAAGCCCGCTCCTGCGAGTCTCCTCCTTTTTACACTAGTCGGCTATTCTATTTGTCAGTACGCCAGGACTTACACATCGCCGGCATCTGGGTATACGCGTCGAATTTTCCAGCCCGTGGCACCTCTTGGCCGGAAGCTTACGCGTCTTGAGCCGTATTTTACTTGTCATGGCTTGGCATTGCCCCTGCCATGCGCCTTTCCAGTACCTCGGTATTTTTCCCATTATCATTCATGGAGCCTTGTTTTCCTCACAGATCAGGAATCGGCAAGAGACCCATCCTGGATATCGCCATTTTACTTAATAATGTTCGAGTTGCTGTGGTGTCGAATTTTGCCGTATGCCAGCTATCTGTAGCATGCTAATGATTGTTTTCTCAAATGAAGTATGCTCATAGTTCCTCTGTCACAGACCTAGAGTCTAGACATTGGGAAAGGGTTGATGGGCACAATCACCACTTGTAATCCATATTATCTTTCGATATCTAAGATAACGGCAGACCTTTTCTCTCAGCGACTGTCGCAAGAGTGACTCGTAGACGTGGGAATGGCTTCCTCCCGGAAGTTGTTCTGCAAAGGGAGTATTGGTCATATCGACGAGACACCGAAAGTTCCACTGGCCAGACATCCAAGTTTTCCCCAACGGAACATCCAGAAGCTTCACCGTGGCAGACGTCCAAGAAAGAAGGTATTCACTTTGACTTGCAAGATGCCAAGAATTCTGACTCTGTTTGGAAGTCAGGCCACAGACAGGGAATGGCACTCCCGGTTGTGATTCTTGGTGAGTGCCAAAACAAACCTTCCCGTTGCTGGTGTCCTCGCTAAGGACCGGTGTTTCTCATTTCCAGAGCAACTGAGGATCATTGTCAAAAGGAGAAGTAAATGGTCACTAGATGCGCGAGGCGATGCTCCTTGTTCCAACATCCCTTTTTGTTCCCACTATATCCGTTTTACCCCGACCTTCGAAGCCCAGCTTGGTCACTTGCTGACATCCTTTTGGAGTCAATTACTCACCGCAGTCGGGCACTTGCTTTTGTGCTAATATGTAATGTTGTCAACGGAGCTAAAGCGAAATATTTCATCGTACTGAAATACTTTATAAAGGATGTGCTTGCTTAACTGCTCCCCACTTGGTTTTTTCACATATGCTTCCTACAGCCACAATTTTACTCGGCCTAGCGGGGACCTCACTAGGCCTCAACGCGTGTCAGAGTATTGCGGATGCAGTTTCGTCTGCGACAGATGTTTACTATCCCGGTAAGTATCGGACATCCATACTCTGTGTATGGCTAACATCTACTAGGATCCTCGTCGTACGTGGCGGACAATGAGCACTACGCGAATTCAAGCTCGCAAATCTCAAGATGTAGTGTAGAGCCAGGGAGTGCTGAAGATGTCGGCGTCATCGTTCGTCATATTACCTTTGTCTTCGTACCTTGTTTCAAAGAGTCATTCTAGCTAGCCATTTTGGGTAAGACAAAGACGCCATTCGGTGTACGTCCCACCTAAGTGGTCCCTTTCTGACTATACCTGAGCGCCGTTCTTAGATCAAAGGTGGTGGACATGCTACGAACCAAGGCTTCTCTTCAACGACTGGTGTTCAGATCGCCATGACGCGCTTTAACGAGATCACGTACGATTCTGTGACGCAGACGGCGGTGATCGGTGCTGGTAACATCTGGGACGACGTCTATGAGGTATTGAATGCTCAAGGAGTCAACGTTCTCGGAGGAAGAGTATTCGGGGTCGGTGTGGCTGGCCTCACTCTCGGTGGTGGTATGTATGATGATTATATTTCAACGATCTAGTTCCTCATGTCTATCTACAGGTTATTCGTGGCTGAGCAATCAATATGGCCTGGCTCTTGATAATGTGGTCAGATATGAGCTGGTAGTGCCTAATGGTACTGTGGTGACCGTAACAGAAGAGAACGATCCAGATCTTTTCTTTTCGTTGAAGGTACATGATCTTTTATCGGGCGATTTTGTGATAAATTTATTATAATAGGGTGGTGGCAACAACTATGGCATCGTTACAAGGTTTACTTTGAAGACATACCCGCAGGGTGCTGTTTGGGTACATGCACCATTGAGATTCTGTTCGCCATGATTGATTAGTATCTCTACTTACTTCTAGGGTGGAGTAGCTTCATATAATGCAAGCTATATATCCGCGTTCAATGCGGCGACAGTCAAATTCTGTTCAGAGGTCACTGACCCTAAAGCTGCAATGGTCATAACATATGGATACACAAGTGGCCAGGTACTTCACGTTGTTTCTCACTGCCCAAATTCGGGAGTCCTGAATCATACTATCAATAGGTATCCCTATCTTCCCAGATGTTCTATGACGGCCCTACTCCCGCAAGTGGGGTCTTTGATGATTTTCTCGCGATACCCGCCTCAGCCCAGGACATCATGACCCGTTCCTTCTTGGAGTACCTCAATTCTACATCTGTAGCCACAAATGCTGTGGGTGGATATCGGTGCGGCTTGTTTATTTCCAGCCATGGAGCTGCGTTACTAACAGCCCACTCTGACCAGGACTGTGTACAATCATATCCCCACGCTGGAGTATTCCGAGTCTTTCATCGAGGGCATCATTGATGAACTCAATGTCAGATTTCGTCTTTTTTTCTTCCCTGTAAAGGCTCTAATTTTCTTTTGCTAGTTCTGGGGCCCAACACTATCTGCTCACGGGGAGAGCCTCGCCATGTATGGTGTTGAACCCTTCCTTCCGAACCTTTTAACACATGCTTCTGCTGGATCATCTGCATACCCAAGCTCGCGTGATCATGTAGTATTTCCTACTATCGTCAGCTTCGGGTGGGTGTCAGAGAGTGAGGATGATGTGTTCCTTGATGCTGCGAGGCAGACGGTGGAGAAGCTTGGGGTGCCGGGTGAATCGGTATATCCGAATTATGCGATCTATGATACTCCTGTGGTGGATATGTATGGCGAGGAGGGAGTGAAGAGGATGGAGGCTACAAGGAAGAGAGTAGATCCTCACGGTGTCATGCTGTTGACAGGAGGGTTTAAAGTATAGTCGTGGAGGCAGGTGTCTATCCCTGTTGTTAAAGGATTAATTTTGCCATGAAACCCCTATTTGCATTGACATTCTATTCCCCCAGATTGGAGGTGGGACACGACAAACAACTAGTAGGTTCACTTTGACAACGCCTTCAATGTACATCAAGGGTCAGCTCGACAAACAATAATTGCGGGAGAGCCATCATACTTCATGTATCGTCTAATCTCGGACCGTTTTACACTTTTGACATGAGTCTTTCGAAACAGTTTCAATCAGACCCTTTCCTCTTAAGTATGAACTATCGCGGGAGCTTCCCTTGGACGGTTCGGAGATGCGTGAGTGCATCGTCCTAACAGAGGCCAGTCCGCGGATGGATTAGCAGGACGCTCTGCCGTGAATTTCGGATGTGCTTTCTTACCGTTAGTATACTTGGAGTCGAAGATGGCTGTTTTTCATTTCAGGTTCAATTGAAGAGCATCGTTGAAAGAGAAGCAAAGCGGTGAGGGAGGAGCTGTACTTGTTTCACCAACTCTTCCCGTTCCCTCTGCATTTATCTCAGTACCCGCCCTTTGAGGCTCATGCCTTGTCACTTACCGATTTCCATCCTTCCAGAGTACAATGTTTCATCCGGGCGCTAGCTTTTGTAGTATGTAATGCCGTGGATGAGGCAGAAGGGGGATATTTCATCATGGATGGAAATACTTTATAAAGGACGCACTTGCTAAGTGCTCCTCACTCCCAGGTTCCATCACATATGCTTCCTACAGCCACAGTTCTACTCGGTCTAGCAGGAACCGCGCTAGGCTTCAATGCGTGTCAGAGCATTGCGGATGCGGTTTCGTCCGCGACAGATGTTTACTATCCTGGTAAGTATCGGACATCCTTGCTCTGTGTCTGGCTAATGTCTACTAGGATCCTCGTCATACGTAGCGGACAATGAGCACTACGCGACATCAAGCTCGCAAATCTCAAGATGTAGCGTGGAGCCGGGGAGTGCTGAAGATGTCGGCATCATTGTTCGTCCTATTACCTTTGTCTTCGTACCTTGTTTCAAAGAGATATCTTAGCTAGCTAATTTAGGCAAGACGAAGACACCATTTGGTGTATGTGCCATCAAAGCGGTCCGCTTTTAATTATGTCTGAATACCGCTTTTAGGTCAAAGGCGGTGGCCACGCTTCGAACCCAAGCTTTTCTTCAACTTCCGGTGTCCAGATCGCCATGACGCGATTCAACGAAATCACGTATGACCCTACTTCGCAGACGGTGCTGGTTGGTGCTGGTAACGTTTGGGATGATGTCTACGAGGTATTGAATGCTCAAGGTGTTAACGTTGTCGGTGGAAGGGTAACGGGGATCGGTGTGGCGGGCTTCACTCTCGGTGGTGGTATGTATCGTGACTATTCTTCAATGATCTATTTCCTGAGTGGATGTCCCTCTGAAGGATATTCGTGGCTGAGTAATCAGTATGGTCTAGCTCTTGATAATGTGGTCGGATATGAGCTGGTAGTGCCTAATGGTACTGTGGTGACCGTAACGGATGAGATCGATCCAGACCTTTTCTTCTCGCTCAAGGTACGTGTTCTTCTCTTGGGTATTCATAACAGTTACGAAATTATCAAACAGGGTGGCTTCAACAACTATGGTATTGTTACTCAGTTTACCATGAAGACACACCCACTGGGTACTGTTTGGGTACGTGTATTCTTCAAATTTTGATTGCCATAACTGATTGGTGTCTCTATGTCTAGGGTGGAGCAGTTTCATATAACATTAGCTATATATCCGCGTTCAATGCAGCAACTGTTAAATACTGTTCAGACGTCACTGATCCGAAAGCTGCGATGAGCATGCTATATGCATACGCCAGTGGTCAGGTACTTCCCATTGTCTCCCGCTAAATCCGTGTTTCTGATGTCGCATTATTTATAGGAATCACTTACGGCTCTGATGTTCTACGATGGCTCTACGCCTCCAGATGGGATCTTTGACGATTTCCTCGCCATTCCTGCATTAGCCCAGGACTTTACGACTCGCCCCTACTTTGACCTCATCAATTCTACACTTCCATCCACAAGTTCTGCAGCTGGATATCGGTACGATTTGTTTATTTCCAAATATCCACAACAACTTATGCTGACCAGGACTGTAATCAACCATATCCCCACGCTCGAGTACTCTGAGTCTTTCATTGAAGGCATCGTTGATGAACTAAATGTCAGATGATGTCTTTTTTCTGCCCTTCTAAAGCACTGATTCTCTTTCCTTAGTACTGGGGCCCTACGTTATTCGCGCATGGCGCGGTCTTCACCACCTACGGTATTGAACCCTTCCTTCCAAGCCTTCTAACTCACGCTCCAGCCGGCTCTTCTGCGTATCCGAGCTCACGGGATCATGTAGTCTTTCCTACTCTTGTGAGTTCGCAATGGTTGTCGGAGAGCGACGACGATGTGTTCCACGATGCTGTGAGGAAGACGGCGAAGAAACTTGGGGTAGAAGGTGAATCGATATATCCAAATTATGCGATTTATGATACTCCTGTGGTGGATATGTATGGTGAGGAGGGGTTGAAGAGGATGGAGGCTACGAGGAAAAGAGTGGATCCTTCCGGTGTCATGCTCTTGACTGGCGGATTCAAAGCATAGTAGTGGAGGCAGGTGTCTTCCTTCGTCATAGCTTCGAACCACAGATATTGAGCTTTCACATTCGTCCTCGTTGATACGTACTTATTTAGGTACCTTTTATCTATGTTGTCCAAAGAATAATATGCCTTACAGCCTTCTATTCCCATCGATCGGCAGTGGCGCATGACACACCATTAGAATGTTCGTTCTGACAACACCTTCAATGTATATCTCAAGGCTCAGCTCGACAGATAGTAATTGACGAGCCTGAGAGCCATTTGCCGAATACCACTTTATTCAAGGATGGTCTCTAACAGTTGGAATACGAAGACGCATCTCCCCGACGGATTGAATGTGTATCAGCGCTCACACTAGTGGGTCCCCGCGAAGCGAAAGGAGAGACTGTGAGGTATAGTAGATTGAAGAGATCAGGTGTGTATTCGATGAAACAATACGTCGATCGAACTAAGAGAATATAAAAGGAGTGTGAGAGTAAGAACGAGAAACATTGAGATGACATACAGAATCTACAATCCGTGATTATTTAACCACCAGAGACGGCGTATGTCCATGAAGCTGTACGTGTACCGCCTCCCTTGAGGCTCGATTATCTCAATAACCTAGAGCGCAGGGTAGACCATCAATGGCGAGTAACAAATACGGAAGAACAGGGCGCACCTTAGTCCAGTCAGTGAGCAACGCCGTCATTGAATAATGTCGAGAAACACCCGTCAGAGAGACAGAGCGAATGTGTATCATAGAACGTTGTTCGATCCTGACCTAGTGCGTCCCTTGATCGGAGTCGACGCGAGAGCCTCCTTCCTCCAAGCGGGGGTCATGACATACAGGCAATACTGAGCTTGACTGTGGTATCCTAGTAGATATTAGTATCACATACGAGGACAAAGATGGAAAACACATTAGGTACAATCCCCTAGCGATAGCCGGGGGGATCAACGTGTCTGCAGACCCTCCGAGTCATTTCGTCAACGCGAATATTTGGTCGTCTTGGACGTTTGTTGACTCCTTTGGTAGCGTCTATATGATAGGGATACCATAATGTACTATCGTGGATTCTTTACTGTCGAGAGTATGAGCCACACAGAAGGACAGGAAACGGAGACGCAGAAACCAGACTCCGTGACAACCAAAAACTCAGTCACACTGTGTGACTGCGACCGTCATCCCACTTTACGCAACGGATAATTACCGGCATCTACACTGCCACGAAAGATCTGCAATCATGATTACCCGAACCGGGTAATTGCCGGCAACTGCATCGCCACCAAGATTCTCAGGTTCGACGTACGGACAGGAGGTCCTGTGCATACACAGTACTCGAAATTGAGTGGCTGGGTGAATAGAGAATTTTTTTTGGAAAAATATGAGTTCTTCCTTCGTGTCTTTCGCCCTCTGAAACCAATACTGGACCTTGAGAGTCGATCACTTTGATAGTACTAATGTGAACAAGACTCGATGGCGAGTTGTGATCTTGTTATTTGGTGGGCCATCAACTTTCTCTCTATTTACTTCTGCCTCAAATCAATATATCGCAGGCTTCAAAGTGTAATTACCGATCCATTTCGATCAACTCGTCGATCGCGCACCGAGAAAACCCCTTTATGGAGTCAAATTCTGCAAAAGACCCATGTATTTTTGCTAGCCAGCGGAAAGGTCAATGGTGACACAGTCAGTTTCGATAATAAACCAGAGAAATAATTCTCTGTCTGAATAGGAAATGAATATCTCTCTTCCGACTTGTCTCGATCAAACCCGGCTCATCGACAACAAAAATATGATAGTTGTGCTTGAAGGATTCCTTTCTTCTGAGATTAATCCTGAGATAAACAAAAGAGCCACCCGTCGAGTAACCATACCGGGAAAGGAAGAGATAAATTTCTACGAGCTTTCCACCCAAGGAAAAATGTCAGAATTCTGGGGTTGCCATAATACTGACGGGCGGCAACGAGAGGAAAAAATGCGGGAAGGAAGGGAAGCTTCATTACCCGACCAAGGAGACGTGCCGCGGGACAATGCAAATGGAGCGTAAAAACGGACGAATTTCTTGGCATAGGGTTGCAAATGAACTTCCTGGCTGTGTGATGAGGGCCCGCTATGAGTCATTCAGGTCGAGGAGTTGTCAGGGTACTAGAACAATTTAAGTTACTCCCAGAGAACTCCCACCTGGGGCTAAATAGCATTAGACGGGCTGCAACACTGGGTGGATACAGGCGTTCATCTTCCGGCTGTATCTGATGAGAGGATGATAAAAATTTGTGCAGCGAGCTCCCGGATGCCGGCGGACAATCGTAGATCAATTCTGGACTGCCACACAACTGTAGGTATCCAGCTCTGATTATTCAACTGATCAGTGTCCGGGTCCGGGTCCCTGAAGGAAGCCTGAGCCTTCGTGTAGGCCGACTATCGACCTTTTTCCAAGCCCATACGGATATTGCGACCTGACACACAGCACCGTTGCCTCTGCATGCCATCTTCGTGTGGCCGTGCCCTCCGGAGAAATTTATAAAGCCGTTCATATAAATCTCTGGAAAACAAGCCCGTCAGTTATTCAAGCTACACGTTGATCTAAAATGCCTCGTTGGTCGCAGCATGCTGAGGTGAGTATGCAGTAGTAGACCGCGGCCTTGCTGAACCTATTTCTTTCGCTCAGGACTCCTTTCGCCTTCCGGAAGGCTTTAAAAGGATAGGGTATGATGCGGATACTATGAGGTATACGTTCACGGACATACATGGGAGGCTGTATCGGAGCGCGCCTGGCGAGGAGTATGGTACGCTGATGCCGGTCGCTTTTTCTGCGTCGACGGATAGGCCCGAGGTGTTCTCAGATTCGCCGCCTCCTTCTTTTCCCTTCCACGTCAGTATAATTTCGAGTCACCACAGATGAAAAACTTCCGAAGGTCGAGTCAACTAGTCCAGCTCCAAGGTTGACGTTTAGCGACTTCCTACCTCCATCTGCTATGACGTCCGCCACGTCGTCCTTGGACCAGTATACGCCAGCCCCTCCGCCTAGTGCATATCTGACTGGTGCAGCACGGACGGCACTTCCGAAAATGCAGGGCGTCGTGCAGAGCATCCATAGGAGCATCACGTCTGCGTATACCAAACGATCAGCAAAACATGTATCACCTCCTACTCCTCAAGTGACACCTTTCACTCTTAATCCGCCGCCTTCATATGAGGAAGTAAAGGTCTTATCCTCAAATACGGCTGGTCGAGTTGATGCTGGTGTTGACCCATCGAAGGGTCCTGAAACCAAGGCTTAGCGGCTAGTCGACTTCATATGGCGGTTGGGAGGTAGCTAACGTTTGTGGGGACGGAGAATAGCTGCGTGGCTATATATTGAAATTTTCCCAGATCCTATTCACTGTCGGTTTTCGAGTTTTCCAGTAGGCCTACGATTTGAAGAATGTAGAAGGGGCCGGAAACGGATGAGACTATTTAAATTTTTGTCAAATATTAGAGCTCCTATAATAGAAAATACAAGAAAATTCCCGCTCAGACTGGGCGTAATAGAATGCGTCAATGTTAAATTGGATTGAAATGACCATGGGAACTTTGACGCATTGTTGATGACTGTTGATGTCAGAGCCTCTTTCTCCCTGCCATCTGTGTCAGTTAACGAGTTTCCCTCTAAGCAAAGACTTGACGTTTTATGCTTGCATGCTCTATTGAACGCATGATTGATGCAATTTATTCGTAGAAAACCAGTCGTGAGCTACTGGAAGTTGGACCTCGGTGAGTTTTCCTCGCAATGTGAACACATTTGATCTCATTATCGTCGCTTTAGGCAACCTCAAGGCTCCCATTTTCTCACCACGTTAACACAAGTCCGTCCATCCTGCAGACATCACGGCCAAGACCAGGACTGTCGTGAGTCATGCTACATTCAAATTACCCAGTATCTATTTTCTCTCACATTCTCTTCGATGGCTATTGACCAACAATACTTACAGTGCCCACTATTAGACGCGGCGTCGGATTCTATGTCTGTTTTCATTCCTATCTGACGTTCAGTGCAGAAGCGGACTTTCCATATCATGCAGTATGCACGGCGGAAGGGAGGGTTACCATCACGAGAATGCCGGCGATAATCGCTTAAATAATGACTCTGCGCCCAGTTCCCTTGGTGCCGCCTCTTTGGCTGCGACTTGAATGCTTCCATCCCTTGTCTCGCAACCTGCGTAACTTCTCTCTGCTCTATACCTGGGCATGGACTTTCGGACCTATTTCACTCAAGCGAGCGCCTAGAGAAGATGAGGTACGGGCGTGCCGATCTTGAACAAAGGTTCGAATTTCTGCGAACGCACAAGAATGTCTCCGAGAACACCGAGATAGCCGTAAACCGGCCACCAATGCGTCATCAAACTATGGTCCATCAAACTCCGTCTGTTACTAGGGTCGAAGGAGAATATCTAAAAAAGATAGAATAGAATATTTATTCTTATGGGCGTTCATTTACGAGCGGAGGGAACCTGTAGATCGCCAAAATACCAACTTCCCGGTGCCGTTATCACTGCCTTTCTCCCTTGACGGGCGTTCTGCTGTCAAACGCGGTCATATGTACGATATGCCGAATACGACAGCAGCGCGCATCTGATCGGCTGGTGTTTAGCGCTACAGCTTACAGCAATACTGAAAGTGTGTTAGACTGCGCCCGACCTGCAGCTGTTCCTTCAACACCAACCACTCGGTCGTTTATTACCTTTCGTATACATAGAATTTCCGATGGGTAATCAATCCAACAATTCGCGCATTTCATTCTACAGATGTGATTTACCGGCATGTGTTTCTCTGGCGCTTCCTTGCGCTGTTTGATACGCACATTTTACTAAACAATCTGTTCTAGTTCGTATCGGGATTGTGCCCGATTTATCCGGGTGCCTAGTTTGTTCGTCCGATGGCCTCACCGATAGGGACGACAACCATGCTGCTCCATGCTTCAATCTGATCTTTGACGAAGAAGAAATGTGATATATATGTCCCACTGCCAGGTCACCGAATCTTTGCCCCCTTAGTGATATGTTCTCCCGTGCCGTTGTTGAGCGTCTGTGAGCGCCTACAGGTACTCTTAATCCAGTTATCTGTACTCAGTACTGAAGTATCGAAGAGGCTCAAATCGAAGAAGCGGTTTTTGTATGCCTCAGAGCATTCAAAGGAGGTCGGTCGATAACTGTCTGTTCAATATAGTATTACAATGACTGTCTGGTGCAGACATCTCGTTGAAGCGCATGTCAGGGGGAAATCCGGAAAATGGCCGTGTGTATCTTGAAGCCATGCTCAAGGCTGGTGCCCTTGAAGGCCAGATATACGTCGCAACAGATGACGAGTTAGGCAAACTCCGCGCCGTAGCTTTGCTCTTCCCCCCCGGACGACGTATGTTCCAGAGGTACTATTCGGATCGTTTATAACGTCATCCTACTGATATTATGCTTCAGCGACGCTCAACGCAAGTACTGGAATACATTCTGGCAGTTATTAGACTAGGAAACGCAGGAATGGTAGGATCAGGTATGGAGCATTCATCAGCATGAGTCGAAATTCGTAGCTCAGACATTGATCCATATAGTTCAAGGAGAAAATGACCCAGGTCGAGAACGAGATCTTTGGAGTCAATGTAAGGATGATAATTTATTCCTTTATCGGACTAACCCGAGACAGGGAATCCTAAATTTGTGGTGGGTTAACCTTATGGCGACCGATCCAATATATCAGCGAAGGGGTCTTTGTTAGGAATCAGGGTATTTCGAGTAGTGTACGAAGTAATGAATACTCGAGTAAAACCCAAGTTATGAGCGAGGATGTCCGTAAGCCGAGTTCCAACCACCAAGAGGGATCCGAAAAGGGTGCTAACAAGCGCTAGGCGTAGTTAACGGGGCGTCAGCAAGCGCTAGGCGTAACTAACAAGGTTTCTGACAAGCGCTAGGCGTAGTCAGGAAGCAATTCAATGGCAAGCGCTAGGCGTAACCGATCAAAGATGCTTAAATCACACAGTTAAGTGGACATTGATGAGTAGTGAAAATAGATCGTTTTCTAAGTAGTACAGAGGGTGTTTATATAGTAGAGACTTCGAGTAAGTAATCTTCTACAATGTTCCATAATATTCTAGTGTCTACAAGAAGAATAGAGAACATAAGAGAAAATACGAGCGAGTCATCGTTAAGACCGAGAAGCCCGAGTACAGGCATGTGTTGACTCATACTCAAACCGGAAAAGACCCCAATATCCATAGCATAGCCCCCCCAGTCTACATATGCTGGAACGAGGCACAGACAAAGGGAACAAATTATTCGAAGAAGTAAACGTCGTATAATTGACTGGTCCTGTGGTGTGCACTAATGCCGCTGTTGTCTGTTGAATGTGGCTGTAACTTCGTAAGCCTTTGACAGGATATTGCCACCAGTCCTTTCAATTCATCGAACCTGGAAGTGTGCGGCTGATGTCCAGACGATACGTGAGTAGAGGAAAGCAGTGAGCGATGAAACGGATCGGCAAGGGTTGGTTCCCGGGAATAGTTTCCAAAACGGGATCGATATTGATGATGGGATCCTTCCTTTCTCCGCTTGCTCAATATAACGACGATTGCTTCATCCGTTCCTGAAATGGCGTCCACTTGTTGACCTTTTCTCAAGATACTCATATCTTTCATTTCGTCCCCAAAATCTACAAGGCTTTCTCGCTTATGGTCAATGGCATTTGCATGAGCTCTTGATGGTGGCGCTGCCAGTACTACGTTTATCGACCATTGTACGAGGCTTGTTTTGGTACATGGAGAAGGGACGGTGCGATATACTGGGATAGGAGTGGTCAAGGTTTCCTCAGGTGTGTCATTGGGACCATTGATGAACCGAATATTCTCATTTAATTGTTTGTGTTCAGATTTCTCACCTAAGTTGCGCTTCAATGGTGTCATATTGAACACGACACTCTGCGAATTGTCCGTGAGTGATCGTTTTGGCACTCGCTTGATTAGTGCGTCATCTGCCATTATCTTCGGGCAGGTGGAAGCCGCAAATCCAGGGAAACTGATTGTTCCCGGAATGAGCTGACAAGGGACTTCCCCTCGAGTTGAGTGCCAAATATTTCGGCGGTACTCAGCCGTGTTCTCCGAAATTGATTTGAGGTACTTACAGCTGCATAACCTCGTACATGCGATTCGAGTCTGGAATTTGCGGAAAGCTTGATGGACGTCTGCAAGAGTAAATCTGGGAAGATAGCCGACCGACATTATAATGTGTTCCTGTCTGGAAGCAGTGTTGCAAATTTCCTGTGTGTTTACCCTGGCGAGTCGACATGGATTACGCCTTGTCCTGATACACTGATTCTTTGGAGTAGAGTGTGATTGTCGTTTCATTCTCTGGTTTCTCCTTCGATCATTGTGAAGCTGTTTTCTGTTGGTACATAAAGATCTGGGTATATTCCAGTGCCCTATGGCGAGTAAATCATCTTCTTTCTGCCAATAGGGTTCTCGGCTGATGTGTTGCTTGAAAAATAGGTCAATGTGGATGCAGTACATGTCTGTTGAATATCGCTTGGGACGTGCACGGATGGACGACAGCTTCATCGTGCAGTGATAGCAAAGGGAATTGACTTTGATAGATGCTGGTGAGTTGTTTCCAAAATAGGAATGATATTGATGATGTTGATTGCCGTGCCCGTCCTTTCGCTGTGCTATCGACACCATTGGTTCGTTTCCCCTCAGGAATATGACTGGCTGTAGGTCCTTTCCATGTATACCAGAGTATCTCATCTCCTTGCCCTGTACATCGTTGACCTCAGCCATGTCACGTATGTTGATATCCAGATCTTGAATACGATCATTAACAGTGCACCAATTTCCTTCTTCCTTGGACAGCTCGAAGTAACTTTCAGAAGGAGATTTTGGTACGACTCTAGGACTCATCGGAGACGTGGTATATTTGTCCCGAGACCCATTAGAAGGGCTTATAGTTGACTGGGATTTCGTCGGTAGGTGAGTTTGATTTACCTCTTGTGAACCCCTTAAATGATTGTCGTATTCGTGAAGCATCTTCCTGGCATGTATCCGATGTCGGGCATCAGATTCTTCTGGTTTGTACATTGTACACTCGATATTGTAATAACAATGAGTGCTCTCGGTCGTTGGTGTACTCACAGATTCACAAATTTTCCATGAAAGATATCTGGGCTCCGTTCCCATTGTAGTCATGGTAGTATAGCTGCCAACGCCTCTCACAGCTGTTTGGAGGTGCACAGATGGTAGTGGAGTTAGAGCTGATTTCTCCGTAGTGAAGTGTCGACTGACCTCGCTTCGAAAAGAGATAACCAGGGACGGCCACTGCATACATTCCCACAGTCGTGTTAGTCTATGCTGGCGGTTAAGGAAGTTGAATGTAAGATGGCGCAACACTTTCTGTAAACGCTTCCGTAGCTGACAGATGCGACGTCTAACTTTGCGCGGTAGGAGGGAGCCTTTGTCTTCTCCAGAAAAGGATGCGCACGGTGTATTTGACGCAATCCGGAAGGTTTGAATCTCTCCTTTGCTTGAATGATCAAGGATAGTATTACTGATGCTATGATGTAGGGCCGGAATATTATTCAGCTCATTCTCGCAGATAGCCATCGTGTTTGAGTCCCTATTACAAGTAGGTAACTTAGTGGTTTTGAATGCAGTGTCCAAATGAATGCTGGGATGCTCCAAGTAATCGGACCATGGGGAAATTTGTGGATAGCCTGGATCATAATGAAACGGATATTTGTTCCCATTGATATGACCTTGGCCTGAGTTGCGATTGCTAAAAGGACACCCTTGGTAACCGCTTGGGTGCAAAGAATGATTCCTACAATCTAAGTCGTTTGGTATCTGAGCTTGGTGAGATACAACAGGCATACGCTCACATTGACCAGGACTGGGGAGATTGTGAGATCCGTCGACTTTGGAATTCGCACAAAGACAAGACTGGCCTCGTATGTTGATAGCCTGTGAGTTGGACGGATGCTGTTCCTTATCTGTTGGAATATCATGTTGTACTCTCCCCCAATTTGAGTTGAAGACCGAGGTCTGAAAGGAGGTCTTCGACTTGGAAGGATATAGATGTGGTATAGGAGGAACAGCAGGAAGGTAATACTCCCTGTTCTTGAGATGAGATCTGTCAGTGTTGTGCTGCGTTGCGAGGAGTTCTTCATCTAGGTAGATTTTCGTCAGACATCTATCCCAGTCATGGACCTCGTCGAGCATGCAGAGGAAATTCTCAACACGGATACGATACTGCAAGGCATATACCTCGAAGTCGTTGGCTGTCAAACCTTTCGAGGTGTCAATGGCCCATACAGGTGGTCGGAGAGCAGAATAACCAAAACTTTGAAGGGATGAAGAGGCTACTGCATGGAGATTCGTCAACCTGGTGAGAAGTTCTTGATAGATCTTCTCATTTAACTTGTACACAACATCTTTGGAAAATGTGGTACAGGAAGAAATGGACGTGAGAAGGCAATCTAGAATGCGTGTTTCTTCTGGAAAGATCTTCGTGTATTGGTTGTGTGTCAAGGCACTGGCGGCTTGTAGACCATTTCCAAGTCTCTCTTTCCTACCAAGCTTAAGTACCTGTATAATGCGATCCTTGCGCTCCTGCAAATATGGGTGTCCTGTGAATGTGAACAATGGAACAGAAGTTGGCCAAAAGCGAGTAACCTTCTGAATACCAGTGTCTGTAATGTCTGCGGAGTTGACTGGCAATACTAGAGGGTCCAGAGGGTCTGGATAAACGGAGGGATCGTCAGACTGAGAGTGAGTTGGACATGAAGGTAATGCAAGTCTGGGGAGAGGGAGTTCCGACTCAATAAATTCAGACATGCTGGTGCGGTCTGAATAGAAAGGAAAGGATGAGTGGATTACCTCAACAAGGTGTTCCCTTCGCTTTCACCGTTTTAAGATTGGATAAAATGCAGATAGGCAAACACGAGGTAAGAAGTGGGGATGAGAGCGAGGTAGGACAGGATTAAAGAGAATGTAGGTTGTTAGGGAACAGAATGGACTCCGATGAAAGTTCGTGAGGAGAGCTGAGTCGTCCAGTTGTCGAAATATATGAGTATAGCAAGAATGAAGTGATTCCGGAAGGAAGGAGCCTAGTGGTTAAGTGCAACACAGTTACAATTTACCAGTGAGGAACTTAGCCTGTCACCACAAAGCTGTTACGGGCTGTGGTCGAAGTCCAATACCAAGCACAATCTTCAGGTTGGAGTCAGAGAGCACTCAATGTAGCTGCGAGTTCACACAGCGAATGTGAGTTGAATTAGGTAGGTTGATCGAGATTTCCCTCTACAAGGTGGTCCCAATGTGTCCACCAATGTTAGGAATCAGGGTATTTCGAGTAGTGTACGAAGTAATGAATACTCGAGTAAAACCCAAGTTATGAGCGAGGATGTCCGTAAGCCGAGTTCCAACCACCAAGAGGGATCCGAAAAGGGTGCTAACAAGCGCTAGGCGTAGTTAACGGGGCGTCAGCAAGCGCTAGGCGTAACTAACAAGGTTTCTGACAAGCGCTAGGCGTAGTCAGGAAGCAATTCAATGGCAAGCGCTAGGCGTAACCGATCAAAGATGCTTAAATCACACAGTTAAGTGGACATTGATGAGTAGTGAAAATAGATCGTTTTCTAAGTAGTACAGAGGGTGTTTATATAGTAGAGACTTCGAGTAAGTAATCTTCTACAATGTTCCATAATATTCTAGTGTCTACAAGAAGAATAGAGAACATAAGAGAAAATACGAGCGAGTCATCGTTAAGACCGAGAAGCCCGAGTACAGGCATGTGTTGACTCATACTCAAACCGGAAAAGACCCCAATATCCATAGCAGTCTTGGCTCTGCGCTTATTTCTAACATATGTGACCTAGTGCGTATAACAATCCCGTTGTGGTGTTTCAGCGGTTGATTGGCCATTTCTTATAGGCGTCAAAGCATGAACCGCAACGTGACATTGGTCTTGCGACACAGAGCAACGCGAACGTACTGAACCCTCTTGATTGATGGAGCGATATTTCTAACCTCCTTTTTAGAACCAATGGTACCAGAGTCTCAGTTTCAAGGAAATAAAATGTGTCGAAATACCTTCTAAGCCATTTGGAGATCACTTTCCTTGCTATATGCTCTCTCGCCCCTGTTGAGTTATCGACTCGGTATTATGAAATAATTCTGAAACCAGTCGTTGTTCGTTGACACCGCAATAAATATGTGAACTAATCTGTACACTGTCCAATATCCCAAACCTCACTATCCATTACTTATTACCTACAAGTCACAATCGAGCAACGGAGCCGTTGTAGAACTTAGGGCCTCTAAAATTGATAGGCCGAAAAATCGAAATCAAACACCTGAAAGTTCCTAAGTACCTACACCCGGCCCGCAACGTGGTAGACCAAAGCATGGAAGGTTTTCACAGCACTGACGAGATTGGTCTCATCGGAATAACTCACTATCACCTTACCACTGCCGATTCTGACAAATGCTTGTGGTGAATACCGCGAACTATCGGCCATTCGGCATGACATCGGGCTAGTTTTATACAGAGCTGGTCCAGAGAGAAAAGGCAGACTTCTTCCAGTACGATATTACTCTAACAAGTCGACTTTTTCCTGTTGTGATTCGGGCACCATGTCTGTGGATTCTGTCTGCTCTGGATCCCTTGACCCTAAGAACCTAATAGAAAACAGCTGAGAAGCCATCTCGTGCGTCCATCCTTGTCCTGATGCCACTCGAAAAATGATAATTTGTGGCGACATGGCCTGTATTCCGATGGTCAAATCATGTTGACTAAGGGAGCCTGGATCTGTACTCACGCCAAAGGTTCCCCAAACAAACCTGAATGCGGGTGCTACATCCATGTTCCTTCCATAAGTAATAGCAAAGATGACTCCGAAAAAGCTGTAGGGAAGCACAGATTCCACGAGAAGGGCAAGTATTCCGGTGTAGATTCTGACTGTATCGTCGGTGGGCTCCAGTGTGGCTTTTAACTGATGTCGAACGTTGAGTATGCGTATGACAATGAGTGTCGTGACGCTTGCATTCAATGCTACAGATAGAGAAACCCATGGAACCCCAAAGTCAACTGTCTTTCCTCTGAAGAAGTTACTCCCAGGTACCGCGCTTTGCACTATAAGCAATATCGCCATGACTTCACCCTCGCTCAGACCAATAAAGCAATCACGATGAAGGATCATGCATACCTAATGCACCAAGATACAGAATCAGGGGACAAATAATGATTGAAAACATGGAATTCCAGATGATATAGCACCGATATAACTGCAAAGCATCATCAGATTCGAGGACCATCCGGTGAGAAATAGATGCACAGACGAGAAGGGCGTCACCAAGGAAAAAAGATATCTGAGAAGTTACTGTTCCCAGCGTCTGCCACCATACTGCACTATTGGCACCGAGATAACCAAGCGGTCCTCCGACGGCGTCGCGGTGATCAATCCACATAAACTCTGCGAATACAATATTGGTGAAAGTCGAAATGGTAAGTAGAGCAAGCAGAGCGCCCCCAGCTACGAGGTATAAGCTATGTGCAGGAGACCGTGCCCTCCCTGCGACCAGGAAGAGGTACACTGAATGGAAGTACATATAGAAATCTATCCCTGATCATACATATTTCAGTAATGTATGCTTGTAACTCAACCAATTCCCCTACTCACCGTAGAGGAAAGCCTTGAAGAGTATTCCATAGTATACTGAACGCTCAAGAGAAGAGCCATTGTAGGAGTCTGCCATGGTATAGAATGTATCCGAGAGATATCTGAGAAAAGGACAGGTGGAACATACGCTCTGCAGCCGGCATGACTTTTGTATCCGACTAACAGCAATCTAGATCGACGTTCAAGCTTCCGTAACCAAGTACGTGTCACTCAATTGCCTTTTCAAGCCCATCTACAAGCTCGGAAGCAAGCCAACGACACGATTTGAAGATGTTCCTCTTATTGATGTTCACAGAGTATGGCGGCCGTCGGCAGATCAGTGACAGGGTCTCAGTGATTGAACCAAGATTGGGCGGCTGATGATCGGATCCGTCGGTCACGTCGGCTAGAAAAAGTGGTTCTGATATCCACATCTGCTCTTATGGGTTATCACCGCCTTCACGGTTTAGCTAAATCTCCCAAGATTATAGATTTGGATATAGAAGTCGGGCATCGGTGAGATTTCAGGATTTGACCGACATGTCGGCTACTTACTAGATGGAATTCACATCTTGAAGTACTCAGCTATCCATTAGATTGTTCCTCGCACCTCCGATCAGTTTCATTAGGAAATATATACATGCTCCGTGACTTAAAATGTACCGTTGTGAAAGACGACCAAAGGTATGACCAAAACGGCGTTCTAGACACTCCTAATTGCAGTTATAGTTATCAAATCAAAAGGACATACCGCTTTGCTCAACGTTTCCTATTTGCAGCGTTTGTTAGAGTTTTTAAAGCCGCTCTTTCTTTACTCCATTCCATCTGACGACCACATCCGAGTTACCTTAGTAGAAAACGCCTTGGTCTATGGAGGACTGGTATATTCCCCTCTTGCAACTGGATATCCTTTCTCGAGACATGGAAGCAGGAAAACGCAATGGTGATCGAACAGTCAAATAATTCTCGACTCAAGCTCCTCTAACCGTTTTTTATGGTGTAGAAATTTGGGACAGAATTATCTACTGGTCGACTATAATTATCCTGGTCTGCTCGCTGTTAGACACTGGAGCGCTCTTTTCCCTGCTTCTGGCTCCTTATTGGAGTGAATACTCCCTAAACCGCGAAATACCATTCCAAAGCACGTATTCTGGCTTACAGGAAATGTACTCACGGAAACATCATGGGAGCTCCTCATACGTACATGTCCTCAATCTTCCAAGAGTGATGATTCAGGTTGACTCTTCTACTCCTACCATCATCCTTCCCCCGTGGAGGGATACATATTTGTCAGAATATGGGACCATTCAATATCATAGCCGTCGTCTCTTCATATCATCAACGGTCAGTCATGGATTGGGCTAAGATTCATTTTCCTACCGCTAATTGAAATTACTCCAAGGTTTCCACCATAGCGCAGTTTCACGTCGTTGATTTTGGGATGGAGAGCTGCAGCGTGTCTTTGAATATTCCTGTAGAGATGGATGTAGGATCCAGAAACCAAACGGTCATCAATGTATGGAAGGTAGAAGAGAAAGGGAAGCTGAATGCTCAATCTTTTTCTTGGAACACGAAGCCTCCTCGTCGGGTCATTCACACTTCCAGCGGCTACCATCCAGCAGCTGCCAAAATTCGAATGTACGTCAGGTAGCTTGCAGACGTTTGAAGTGTCCTGCAGAGGTGATTGCTTTCTGGAGGCCCTTGCTGATAAACGCGATACTATCGGTATGTAAAGCTGACACCACCTTATTCTCACCGCGAATTAAATGCCTTCCTTGGTAATCGTAGGTTTATATATTGAACAATATCAAACTATTTGAAGGAGCGGGGTAACCTTGTGTCTCCATTTCTGTATCGTTTGAGAATGAGATTGATGTTCTCCACGAAATTCTTATCTGGTTAGAAGGAAAATAAGAAATCCAAACTCAGTTTCTTGGATAATTTGAGGATACGCTGAGCTGAGAATAATAAAATGTACAACATCTACAAACGACAGAAATCCGAGTCGCATCTCCTCAATGAACAACTACGGAAAGCTGTAGATCCAGCCTAACTTCAGACGAAAACATAACTAGATCGAGGATATTGCTTACAGATTCATATTATTCAGATAGAATCAGAGTCCGGGGTGGTAAGCCAATCCGGTCCCACAGGTAGATCATCCATTGCTTCTGCTAAGACGAAATTTCAGTACAACGACAATATATAGCAGCAAGCCATACCCTCCAAGTCATTTTTAGGTAGAACTGTGCCCAAGACCGGCATGAAATTGATCGTAGCGATATAAATACAAACGATGGTAGTAAGACAGGACGACAACCTCATTGCGGTGGAAGGTAATGGTAAAGATACACTGCCTGACTCTGCGTATATATACAGAACAAAGGACCATTGTTTCCTCAATCAACCTCAATACCCGTTCGACTGGAAAATCCTGACACATATGAATGAGAAACGGGAAGAGTTTCAAAACCAAACACTTACCGATGTTTGGAATGGATTCGCTGATTTTCCTTCACCGCTGAGTACACCATATCCCAATCTTTACATTCGTAGACATCGCTAAACACTTCGGGCTTGCCCCAACCGATGACATCATCAAGATGCATGCTCGCTCGGCAGAGAACCATTTGGCGAAGATAGTTAACGAAGTGATGACCGAGCTCTGATGCATCTGATGAACCACTATAGCCCCATATGCCGCTGCGCTCCATGATTGCATTACGAATGACATTAAGGCAACGGAGTTGGTGGAACATGGATATAGAAAAGATATCCTCATGCGGTCCAAGAACAACCAATCCCTTCCCGGGGAAAAGCGTCTCCCATTCCATATCTGCAGCGGTACCATTCAGCTGGTAGTGAATAGAATCTTCGATAAATGTCTCGACACTGCGCAGAGGTGCCATGGGGAATTCTCGGGGATAGTCAGCTCCCAAATAACCTGTGGTGATGAGGTTAGAGGACATATAGCGAATCAGAAAGAGCATGCGCACTGAAGTCGACTGCTCCGGGGACATGTTCTGGGATAGTCTGCTGCCATACGGCCCGGATCCTTAGAAGCAAAGCTAGTTTCATCACGCCCAACAGTGTGATGAAGAGGACTGGAGAATATCTGAGGGGAGTGTTTCTGACCATAGTATGAGGTCTAAAGGATATCCTAGCAGTATCGTGCTTTATGGTTGGTAGATACTTGTATGTTGGCGAGAACAGAATATATAATGGAAGAGGTTACGGTGACAATGAGGAGTTTGAGGAACCCGTCGTCAAAGTCGCATCCCCGATTTCTTCTACTGATGGAATATTTGAGTTTGGAAAAAGTCTCAATGTAGCGCTTGTTCCGTATCGCATCTCTTCAACACAGACCACCACGATGCCTGCTTCATCTAAATCCAAAATAGCCGCAATTTTCCGTGCTGTTGCGGCGGTGTTATCGATATGGTACTCCTATACTCTTATCTGCTTCGTCAAAAATGTACTGGACAACGATCAAATGGCATCTGCGATAAAGGGCGGTAAGCCTCCAGTTCGGTATTTTCATAGACATGGAGAAGGTCTTACAGACGTCAAGGAAACAGCGATACTACCCTTGTCAGGATGGTAGTAGAAGACACCGTGCATTTCCGTCACAGCGACCCTACAGCACAAATGGAGTGGAAATACAGCTATCCACGAGGCTTAGGTTCATTTCGTGCCGGTCCAGACCATCTCGCCTATTTCATGACGACGTTCCACGAGTTGCACTGCGTCGAGAGCCTAGGAAAGATGTTGGTTTCAGCACGTAGCCAGGATTGGGGACATACGCAGTACTGCCTCAATATGCTTCGCCAGCTAGCGCTATGTCACCCGGATATGACGTTAGAGCGAGGGGATTTTATGGAACGTAACTTTACAGAGGAGAGGATTGGCGAAGAACATATTTGTAATGATTGGGAAAAAGTATCGGATGCTGGAACGCGTAATTGGATTCAGTGGTATGAGTGGAAGAAACATGCCGGTAGCGTTGACAGCAAGAGAAACGGACTGTAGAGTCGAGCCGAGATGGATAGGACTAACCCAGAAGCGGAAATTCATATTGATTTACCGTCTTCGATACCGCGTGCCAGGGTGGTGATGGTGGTACCGGCGCAAGGTCCTAACACGTAGCGGCCGCGTCGGGGAGAAGGGAAGCAAACGAGAGGCCGCTTATTGTGGGAGCTTTTCTGTTCGCGATCGGTGAAAGCCGAGCACGGTGTTTACCACCGTCGCCCAGTATCATTCCCTTCTCTGGCTCTTACTTTTCCTCACCATCCCCTCCTTCCACTGCGTCGTTGATGCTTAAGTATAGTGTTGATCACCTTATCATCATCCCTCTACTCGACAAATATATCTGCCAATGGCCGTGTCTTGTATGAATGTAAACTTCTGGACTTCTTGATGATCGTCCTGATTGTCCTCGAATTTGCAGGTGTCTTAGGTTAAACTCATACACTTACATAGGACTTAGCACTGCCACTCGAATAAGATGGCCAATCTCCGGCTAGGACATACCTACATTCAATGTTACTTACCTCTACTTTTTCGTCAAACAATATCTCCAAAGGTTGTGCGTAAAGTAAGAAGCTGGTAGGAAGGACAAGCCTACGCGAGAAAACCATGAAGTTGATATTCGTACTCGTTTATAGTTGCCAACGAGCGAGCGCAAAGTGTCACGTCCCAAAGAATAGTTTGCGCTTGTCCGATCTTTAATTATCCAGAGGTACCATTCTGATCTTTTCTACCGTCATCCTACTGATATCGTGCTTCAGCGACGCTCAACGCAAGTACTGGAATACATTCTGGTAGTTATAGACTCGGAAACGCAGGAATGGTGGGATCAAGTATGGAGCATTCATCAGCATGAGTCGAAATTCGTAGCTCAGACATTGATCCATATAGTTCAGGGAGAAAATGACCCTAATGACCCAGGTTGAGAACGAGATCTTTGGACTCAATGTAAGGATGATAATTTCTTCCTTTGTTGTACTAACACGAAACAGGGAATCCTAAATTTGTGGTGGGTTAACCTTATGGCGACCGATCCAATATATCAGCGAAGGGGTCTTGGCTCTGCGCTTATTTCTAACACGTGTGACCTAGTGCGTATAACAATCCCGTTGTGGTATTCCGACGGCTGATTGGCCTTTTTTTTATAGGCGTCAAAGCATGAACCACAACGTGACATTGGTCTTGCGACGCAGAGTAGCGAAAACGTACCGAACCTTCTTGATTGATGGAGCGGTATTTCTAACCTCCTTTTTAGAACGAATGGTACCAGAGTCTCAGTTTCAAGGAAAGGAAATGTGTCGAAATACCTTCTAAGCCATTTGGAGATCACTTTCCTTGCTATATGCTCTCTCGCCCCTGTTGAGTTATCGACTCGGTATTATGAAATAATTCTGAAACCAGTCGTTATTCGTTGACACATCAATAAATGCGTGAGCTAATATGTAGACTGTCCAATACTCCAAACCTGACTATTAATTACTTACTAAACAAATGTCACTAACAGCTACAAACGACAGAAATCCGAGTCGCTTCTCAGTGAACGACAAAGGAAAACTTGAGACGAAAAACATAACTACATCGAGCCTATTGCTTACCAAACGAACTCCGGAGCGGTGAGCCATTGTCGGAGCCAAGCTGACCCCACATGTAGATCACCCAGTGCTTCAGCTAACGCGGTGGAAGGTACGCTTACTCGTTCGTTGATCTTCCAAACTATATTCTTACGGCAATGACTCGAGCGTTGTACAACAAAAACGCGATAAATAACAAACACCTAAACGAGCGCCAAACATACTCAAAGAGACGTCGACCTCTACTGCTCGCACTCAGGCGTCGACATTTTTACGAGTTCCTGCGGACATTATTGATCAGAGAGATTTTATGCCGCGCAGAAGCAAACATACCGGTGCCATAGCCTTTGCCTTCGACGTAGGAGGGGCCGCTGTCGTTGGCCTTATTGACTCTCGCCGAGGGGCCCTCTCCAGGAAGGTCGCGGCGGACCGACGCACTGGCCTGTTCTTGTCGTCAGAATACAACAGCGCAGAGCAAAGTTAACTCACAGGAGGAGCTCCAGAGTCAACTGACGGCCCCTGAATTGGCGCTGCGTAAGCGGACATGGCGAGAGCGAGCGCGACAAGGGCGGCAACGTTGAGGTTGAAGAGCATAGTGATGGTCTGGAGTTGGACTAGTGAGCGTGGAGATGATGGGAGTAGAAGGAAGAGTTGAGGAAATAGGTTGTTGGATCCTCGCGCCCTTTTATACTCCGATAGATCCCAGCCACAGGCGACGTCATTTGCACGATGATGACGGAATGCATAACACCCACATCGACGCGAGATTACACAACTCGAATGACCGCCCGCCTTGCTCGAATGGCTCAGAAACTAGGCAGTGTCTTTCATGCTTCATATACGGTCATCCCCGACTGCAACACAGAGTTAATACAGAAGGTCTTCTTCACTGCGAAGGCAAAGGAAGAGGCGGGCAGAAAGAAAGAGGATATGGAAGACGGAAAGGAATTTCAGCATCAACAGCTGTCAACAACGCGTCAAAATTCCCACGGTGTTTTAGTTTCGACCATCGACGCGTTCGATTACGCCCTATGTCGGCGAAGATTCTCTTGTCTTTTCTATGGTCGGATCGCTAATAAAAATCTCATGCAATTCAGGCCCGTTCTCCGTTCTTCAAACCCTTGGCACAAAATTCCCGACATTATTTCTGTGACCCAACTTCAGGTTGCAAATCGACTCGAATTGGATCAGCAATACTCGATATACAGAGCCAGAGCCATATATCCACTCCTCATCCCTCTACTTCCAAGCGACATATAGTGAAATGAACTGCTCGACTCAACGAGAGCTCTTTGTATCGGAGCTCTTCGATTTTTCAACACCAACATCAATTGACCCCGCCGTGCTCTTGACGTCCTCCTTACGTTTTGCAGATCCTTTCGTATACGCAGATGTTATGGATCGGCGAAGATTCTGCACCACTCCCTGCATTTTCGGAATCGCAGTCCGCACCGCGCCATTAAAATGCGCCTTAGGCGGAGGTGTCGGCAACCTCTGTTCTACGGACGACGACGCCGATGCCATAGCATTCGGAGGCAAGAAATCGCTGAACGCCAACTTCCCGCTAGATTCTCGGGGCTTCGAATTGCTGTTACCATCTGCGGAGGAGGTCAAAACGTAATCAGTCTTCGAAGACAACAAAACAGAAAGCCGACGAACCTGAAAAGGCTCCGGGCCTATCCATCGACGTAGCAGAGGCAGCGACCGGTGTCAACGTCCCAAACGTCTCACCAGGCTCTCCCCGATACAGCGTTCCATTCTTGTCTGCAAAGGTATACCGCATCGTATCTGCGTCGTACCCAATCCTGCGAAAGCCTTCCGGAAGGCGAAAAGAATCCTGACCACAAAGAAAAGCTTCAGCAACGCCTCCAAGCCAATATACCACCGCGCACTCACCTCTGCGTGCTGCGACCAACGAGGCATCGTTGAAAACAAGAAAACAAGCTGGCTTGCTCTCTCAGATCATATTGACAGTTTTATAGGATTTCCTGGAGGGCATGGCCTCATCATGATGAAGGGCACTGTTCTGTTGTCCAGCAGCGACCTTCGCACAGACTTGGCGAAAGTTGATGTATACCGCACCAGGAACATCGATCCGGTCAACTAATCGCAATAGAGACTACAGTTCGGTGGCTGTCCATAACTGATTTACAAAGCTCCCGACGCACCGGCCGTACCTGCCAGGACTTTTCCTGAATGAATTTTGCTCCCTCCGAATCGGCCATAGCCCGTATTCACTTATCTGCTTGTACATCATAGTAGACGGGCCAACGCTACAATCCAATCCAACGACAAAGATTCTCAGAGGAGTACCCCTTCGGTAATTACCATCAACCTCTCAGGCTTCAGCGCTTCAGCTCTGACTCATAGCGGACTCTCGATTGCACAGCCAGAACTTCATTTACGAGTTTATGCCAAGCCCGTCGTCAATATTGACACTCAATTCGATTTTTTTTCTTTACGCGGCCACGCCTCGTTCAGGACCACCGACGGGTCGGCTAATCGAGCTTCCTTCATGGTAACACTGGAATTTCCATAGCAGGTCCGAGCGGAAATGTTCCAAAAACGAAGGAAATTCGCTCCGTTTTTCACTTTGCCGACTACCTGGGGGGGGATACTTATCTTTCCAAGACCTGGCTCCTTTGAGTTCATCGTCTACCGGCATGCGTCTTGTTATATCCGTGCCTGCCGACATTTGCAGTGCGCCTACGTCTACAAGTCTATCCCTCACAGAATAAACCTTTGACCACTACAACGAGATCATAGCTTTGTTGAGATGTCAATCAAACCTTGGAAGTTGGAGGATTCCCTATCCCGGAGATAGACGCGCATGAGGCAGTGTTATCGCTATATCCCCCTGCCAATGTCGACCCCGGGCCGGGACCGTGAAGAAAATGTTATGTACCTCGCTGAATTTGTCGCAGTAAACGGGTTCTGAGACGCGCGATCGACAGTTCACCAATCGATCGAATCGGATTGGCAATACTTCAGTACCCAATTTCCTTATTGAAGAGAACTTGTCGAAGCTGACAGATACGAATTTGTCAACATGAATAAAATCACAGGTAGATAATTCTGCAAAATGATCTTCCATCCACCCAGCCTGGGTCCTGTGCTCTATCCATGCTTCGAACCAGGATCTCAGTGGCGATGCAGGTGCCGCCAATTATCCGGTCTAGGTAATCACGATTGAAGATCATGGGGTGGCTGTGTAGATGCCGGTAATTTTCCGTTTCGTAAACGGTATGACCATCCGGCATTGTATAGTCACAAGTGCTCTTAAATTTTTGCCTTTCTTTTTGCTTCTTGCCTTACTCTCGAATGTGATACCCCTCCCCCCTCGAATTTTGCCGAAGAAGTCACCAATCCATCAAGACGACCGAATATTCGCGTGGACAGAATGTAAGTCTGAAGGCACCATGGAACCCACCTTCGCCAGTGAAATTCACCCTATGTGTCTCCTTTCTACATGTTACATGCCATGGCGCTCATTCAAGGAAAGAACATCCACCGCTCACGTAGCTGCCACACGAGAGATTCAGGTATGGTCAAGGGCCGCGATCACTTATTCATTAACAATGCGCCGCGAGCATTGCGTTTCCGTGCGCGTATCATTAGAAGCGAATGGTGTTCAAGGATTGGATCTGTTACCACGGTACGGCAAGCCTATTCCTAGTAATACACGGCAGACACTGACTACCAATATGAAAGCCCAGTATATGAGGTCTAGTGCGACAACGAATGAAGACCCTAGAAACACACTTCTCTGGATTACTATACTTTAAACCCTCCTGTCAACGTCATGACACCGTAGGGATCCACCCTCTTCCTCGTAGCCTCCATCTTCTTCACCCCCTCCACACCGAACATATCCACAACAGGAGTACCATATATCGCATAATTCGGATATAGCGATTCACCTTGAGCGCCAAGTCTCTCTGCAGTCTGCCTCGCAGCATCATGAAAGACATCATCTTCGCTCTCCGATGTCCACTGAAAGTTGAGGTTAGTAGGAAAGGCGACATGATCCCGCGAGCTCGGATACGCAGAGGAGCCCGCGGGAGCATGACTCAAAAGGCTCGGAAGGAAGGGTTCGATAGCGTAGGAGACGATGGTCGCTCCGTGTGCAGATAACATGGGGCCCCAGAACTACAGAAATAGAGTCAGGGCATTTTCAGATCGACAAGGGACGCAGTCTGACGTTGACTTCATTAATGATGCTATCGATAACAGACTCGGAGTAATTGAGCATGGGGATATGATTGTATACAGTCCTATCAGTCCAAAGCGTAAGCCATCAGTGGGGGCCCACAAGTATACAAACTGCACCGAAATCCGGCTGTAGGGTTCATGGTTGGAGCCGTAGCGTTGATGAGGTCAGAGAACTTAGAGCGAGTCGTAACGTCCTGAGTTAAGGCGGGTATAGCGAGGAAATCATCGAAGACCCCATCTGGAGGGGTAGGGCCGTCGTAGAACATTGTGCTGGAAAGAAATACCTGTAGACAATGCGGTTGAGGACTCGTGGTTTCGGACGACGGGAGACAATGGGAAGTACTTGGCCATTGGTGTATCCATATCCCATGATCATCCCAGCTTTGGGGTCAGTGACCTCTTCACAGAATTTTACAGACGCTGCAGTGAACGCAGATATATAGCTGCCATTATATAAAGCCATTCCACCCTACAGATACTAGTCAGTCGTCACTATCAAGCGATAAAAGCGCATATACCCAAACGGCACCCTGCTGGTATGTCTTCAAGGTAAACCGAGTAACGATACCATAGTTATTACCGCCACCCTATTGTAACAATTTTAGAACAAGCGTACCCGAGGGAAGAGCACGTACCTTGAGCGAGAAGAAAAGGTCTGAATCACTCTCATCCGTTACAGTCACCACAGTACCATTAGGCACTACCAGCTCATATCCGACCACATTATCGAGAGCTAGACCATACTGATTGCTCAGCCACGAATACCCTTCAAATAGTTATCCATTCAGGAACTAGATCGTTGAAATGTAATCATCATACATACCACCACCGAGAGTCAGACCCGCCACACCGATCCCTGTTACTCTCCCGCCAAGAACGTTAACACCTTGGGCATTCAATACATCGTAGACATCGTCCCAGATATTACCAGTACCAATTACCGCCGTCCGCGTCAAAGAATCGTACGTGATCTCATTGAATCGTGTCATGGCGATTTGGACACCAGTCGTTGAAGAGAAGCCTTGGTTCGTCGCATGTCCGCCACCTTTGACCTTTGTAAACAGCGGGGTTCAGGCATAGTTAAAAAGTGACGCCTTGATGACACGTACCCCAAATGCCGTCTTCGTCTTGCCTAAAATACCCAACTAAATTGACGCCCGTGAATGACAAGCACGCGCAAAAAGGTGATAGTACGAACGATGATGCCGACATCTTCAGCAGACCCGGGTTCCACACTGCAATCTGAGGCTTGCGAGCTTGACGTCGCGTAATGCTCATTGTCCACTATATATAAGGAAGAGCCTACAGGATGTCAGTCAAGCATCGCGCAAGGAGATGGCTCTATACTAACCGGGATAATAAACATCTGTTGAAGACGAAACTTCATCTGAAATACGCTGACACGCGTGGAAACCTAGCGCTATTCCTGTCAGACTCAGCAAAAATGCGGTGGTAGGAAGCATATGGTAGCCGTAGGAGGGGAGTGAGAAGTACGCACTCAAAGAATCCGTCCGTTATAAAGCATTTCAGTTACGTAACATTCCTCTGCCCAGTTTGCGGTGCAGCCGGTCCGAGTTTAATCTCGTGAACCAGATTCAACGATCCGTGAAGAAAAGTCGTTCAAGTCGTGTAGAGTCTGGAAATAGATCGGGGGGCGGAGGGGGCGGCGAGCGCTACTTGAAAAATGAGATGGCCGAGCCGGCATGGCGCGCGCGCAACATAATCGCATACCAAAATAGGCAGCGACTGACCGAGAACACACTGGGTCGAAGCCAAGATCTCTATAAAGCAAGAGGATAGAGTATATAAGAAGCAGTAAATTCTAGACAGCGGGTGAGCACCGTTGTAAACACGCCGCACATCCTACACACCAAGATGAAGCCGGAAAGACAAGCGACCTGGGAGTAAAAGGTAAAAGGCAACATTCGGCAAAGCCCGAAGCTGTGTGAAAAATGTGACCACGTCAGTATCGTCAAATGGTATTTCCAACCATAAGTCTTTGAACTAACGAAAATTCTTTGGTGTACAGAAGTCCTCATCATTCTATCGTGTACTGCAGCAATATCGCGCTCCTGGACGTTATTCTCAAAAGTTCTTGCCGCTTCAGTGTCAGGTATACATCACGCAATTTTATATGCTATTAATTCATCCAACAAACCCTTGTCATCATCGGATGACCCTCTTACACGTTGGACAAGCGGCACATCTCCTTCCTTTGTCTAGCTTTCTCTTGATTGACATTCCCCCTTTACCGCCTCCAGATTGCAGCTTTCCCATATGGTCGTCAAGAGGAATACAAAGGTATCTGGTTACTACTTTGGATATCCCTTATATCTTGGAGTCGAAGAATGATGCCTACTGTTGATCAGATATCTCAAATTTGGCACCATACGTCCCAATTTGAGGAACAATCGTCGCCACTGTGACAGACGCGCTTCTTCAATCCTTATAAAAGTAGCCTTTCCTAGATGATAGTGGTTTCATACCCTCATCTTTCTCATCTTCTCAGTTCATCTCTGCGGATGGACGACATACAGACGGACGACATGCAGATGGACGACAACCGCCCTGTTCTACCAACCGAGCTTCTGCACGAAATCGTTGATACTGTCGCAGAGGATGACGATGCCACTTCTACCCTCACCGCCCTGTCACAAACGAACCGTGCTATGCGACCGCGAGCCCAGATGCATGTTTATGATACAATCAAACTCGAGATCACTGATGATGACTACATCGATGAGTTGGGTCGGATTCACGCTGCAGATCCCACGGTGCTGGCAGACTATCCCCGATCGTTGATACTTTACAGTAGTCGGAACTCGGACGGAAGTTGGGACTGGGACGAAGACCTTGCTGATACCCCCATCCTCGAAACAATCATTTCTCAGATGCGGAATCTCCAACTCATATCTTTCAGAGGCTTGAATGTAGGAGGACGGCCCTTCACCGATTCCTTTGCCTCCCCTTCTATGGCCCAGATCACCCGCGTCGAACTCCATCACGTTGCATTGAGCTTCCGTGCATTAAACAGCTTCATCAGCTCCCCTTGCTTGACCGATTTATTTCTGGCCGCGCTCCATGTCGAGGAATACGAGGAATCTTACTCAGAGGGGACAGACTTTTCTGCACCTAACTGCAGTCTTCCTCAGCCGCAATCAGCCTTGAGACGCCCGTTGGAGGTGCTTCATTTGGATATACTCACAGCATCCGATTTCGTGATCATGGACTTGATCGCGACTTCTCGATATCCTATCATCGCTGAGGACTCTTTGGTCAGAGTCAATTTCAGTAGCAACCTCACCGTGCATAGCCAAGTACCCCTGTTCCAACGGTTCCTCGACTGCAAAGCTATCAAATCGGCGAAAATGCTCCGCCTTGGTGACCACGAAGGATCCTTTACTGATTCCGGTAATCCGCTCTGACCCTTTTGAGAGGGGGTTACTATGCTTATATCACATCTCAACCAGACAGCACCGGCTATGACCCGCTGAGGTTCGATACGTTCGAAACCGTCGAGTTGCACGTCGGTATCAGTATGGAATGGGATCATTACAATCCCGAGTTCCAGTGGTGGGCGAACTCCTTGAGTGTCGTTCCTGCCGGCTCCCCGCTCAAGAAGTTATATCTCTTTATCACCTTTCACACGATTGACCCCCAAGCCCTCGCGGATGTGACAATGGATGTGTGGGATGATTTGGACGACGCCCTCTGCGGTGATAACCTGGATCTAGAACACCTGGCTATTGAGTTTTCCACTTCGGTGGCCTTGTATAGGGAAGAGGAATCAGCAGTGAAACGCTGGTTCTTCGATTGCCTTCCAGGGACATTCGAGAAATATTTCACAGAGGGAACAAGGAGGAACAATGGTTCTCTAACTTTTGTGTCACTGAATTGAGAATTCAATATTTTAAGCTGAAATATTGAATTCTACAACTGTATGTTGTCTTTGAAATCTTTGCTCAGATATCAAAATACTATCCTTTATATTATTTCAATAACTGGAAGAAATATTGAACATTTTTCAAATATTGGAAGAACACTTACTGGAATACTGTCTTGGTATTTTTGTGTAATATTTGGAATTGATACACAGTTATAACTTTCAGTATTATAGGCTTGAATGTTGAATTCTACATGCAGTATGTGTGAATCTGAAATTTGAAAATTCTCGCTTCTAGGTTACGTTCTTCATTCTTGTATTATATACCCCGTGATTCTATCGTAAATGCTGCCCTCAACGCGATGTCATACACAGCCGCCTAACTATGACCTACTGACACGAAATAACTGTAAACCGAGAAGCCAGCTCTCGAGAAGTGCTCAAAAGAAAACACCACCACCGAGGTATCGACGACCCCCGTGCCCTCGGCACCGTTAAACTTCAGGACCTGGTACACCACTTCCAAATCTGCACCAGCGGGAGACATACTTGCTATACGTACTGGATGGTTCACGCTGTAAAGTTAGCGACAATGTTTTGCGCATCGGTCACAGCAGGGGTCGTCCGTCAACCAGTTCGCCGGTGCGTTTCCACCTTGACCGATGTTAGTCAACAAAGACCCCAGCTTGATTGACAACAATGACCTCCAACAATAATATAATTGAAGCCTTAGGTAGGGAATTAGCGAACACTTTGTATATCGTGTCAAGCACACTTGAGCACAACAAAACGGCGAGAAAAATGAGGAAGACCATGGGGTACTCTACCTCCTTGAGCTGAATTACAGATGTGCGCATACCTTGTGACGATATAGGCTCATGGCCAGAGAAAGTCAGGCGACAAGGAGGATGCGATTGCTTAGAACTTTTGCCCCGGTACGTCAAGCCTACTCCTGGTAATACACGGCGGACACTGACTACAACAAATATGAAAGCCCAGTCTATGCGGTTCAAAGCGACGACGAATGAAGATCCGTCTCCATCACTATACTCTAAACCCTCCGGTCAACATCATGACACCGTGGGGATCCACCCTCTTCCTCATAGCCTCCATCTTCTTCACTCCTTCCTCGCCGAACATATCCACAACAGGAGTCCCATATATCGCATAATTTGGGTATATCGATTCGCCTTGGATGCTAAGCCTCTCCGCAGTCTGCCTCGCTGCACCATGAAACACCTCGTCCTCGGTCTCCGACAACCATTGCAAGTTAAGGTTAGTAGGAAAGGCGACATGATCCCGTGAGCTCGGATATGCAGAGGAATCCGTAGGAGCGTGACTTAGAAGGCTCGGAAGGAAGGGTTCGATTACATAGGCGATGATGTTCGGTCCGTGTGCGGATAGCATGGGACCCCAGAACTAAGACACAAAGTCAGAGCATTTCAAAGTCAGAGGAAGAATGCACTCCGACGTTGACTTCATCAATAATTTCATCAATACTAGACTCGGAGTAGTTGAGCATGGGCATATGATTGTAGACGGTCCTAGTAAGCGTAAGCCATCCGGAATGGGCGTCCAGAAGTGAACCAGTAACCTCACCGAAGTCCGGTCGAAGCATTTATGGTTGGAACCGTAGCATTGATGAGGTCAGAGAACTTGGAACGGGTCATAACGGTGTCTTGGGTCAAGGCAGGTATGGCGAGGAAATCGTCAAAAATGCCCTTTGGAGGGATAGCGCCATCGTAGAACATCTGAGTGGAAAGGATGACCTATCGATAACGTGGTTGAGGTCTCGCGGAGTCGCGCAGCAGGAGACAACGGGAAGTACCTCGCCGCTTGTGTATCCATATACTATGATTATCCCAGCTCTGGGGTCAGTAACCTCGGAGCAGAATTTGACAGACGCTGCAGTAAAGGCGGATATATGACTTGCATTGTATGCAGCTATTCCACCCTACAGATACTATTCAGTCATCACTACCCAAGTTTAAAGAGCACACATACCCAAACGGCACCCTGCGGGTGTGTCTTCAAGGTAAACCGAGTAACGATACCATAATTATTACCGCCACCCTATTGTAATGATTAAAGAATAAGCATACCTGAGAGAAGAGCACGGACCTTGAGTGAAAAGAAAAGGTCTGTATGGCTCGTGTCCGTTACGGTCACCACAGTACCATTAGGCACTACCAGCTCATATCTGACCACATTATCAAGAGCCAGGCCATATTGATTGCTCAGCCACGAATAACCTGTAGATAGACATGAGGAACTAGATCGTTGAAATATAATCATTATACATACCACCACCGAGAGTGAAGCCCGCTACACCGATCCCCGTTACCCTCCCGCCTACAACGTTGACACCCTGAGCATTCAATCTCTTATATACATCGTCCCAAATATTACCAGCACCAACTACCGCCGTCTTCGTCATAGGGTCGTACGTAATTTCGTTGAAGCGTGCCATGGAAATCTGGACACCGGTAGTTGAAGAGAAGTCTGGGTTCGTAGCATGTCCGCCGCCTTTGACCTAAACGGCGACATTCATACATAGTTAAAAAAGGACCGCTTTGATGGAACGTACACCAAATGGCGTCTTCGTCTTACCTAAAATACCAAGCTAGAATGACACGAATGAGTGCCAAGAAATACGACTAAAATGAACATTGAGAGTACGAACGACGGTGCCGACATCTTCAGCAGACCCCGGTTCTACGCTACATTTTGAGACCTGCGAGCTGGATGTCGCGTAATGCTCATTGTTCGCGATGTATGACGAGGATCCTGGCGGAGGTGATCCCAAAACCATGCGAGTAAATGGCCTGATACTCACCAGGATAGTAAACATCTGTCGCAGAGGAGACTTTTTCCGCTATGAGCTGACACGCATTGAAACCCAGCGCTGTTCCTATTAGACTCAGCAAAAGTGTGGTGGTAGGAAGCATATGGTAGCCTTAGGAGGGGGGAAGTACGTACTCAAAGAACCCGTCCATTATAAAGCATTTTAGTTACGAAATATTCCTCCGCCCGGTTTACGGTATGGCCGGTCCGACGTGTGCTCGCTGTCTACAATAATTCAGCTTTGAACGATCTCTTGCTTAAATCCATCTTGTTCTTCCTTCGAGTATATCCAGACTATTTCATCGAACAGACTGTTCACCGGGCTTTCCTCTGTAAACAACTATGTATTATCTATCTGCTTTGATTAAATCTGCAGCTCTCTCCGCAAACACATACACCGGCACCTGGGTATGCGCTGCCGGCAAAAATGGCTAAAGGCAAAGAAGAACGGTAAACCTGTTGAGACATCTCCAATTGAAGGACCTACCAAGACTGATGCATCAACGATCCTGACGCCCTTTGCGCCCTTCAACTTCAGATCTGGGTCTACCACTCCCCAATTTGCATTCACTGGGGACATACTTGCCGAACCCACCGGATGGAATAGGCTGGCCACCCCATTCCTGATATCGTCTTCCGTTGTGTTCGTCGCGAGCCCTAGGATATACCCATCCCACACCGGGGAACTGACCAATTTTTGTGCACTGGCAATAGCATATTGCATGATAGCAAGGTCTTGTGGATGTGAGAGGAAGTTGGGATTGATGAGCGGCGGGTCCAAAGGTTTCGTACTGTTGATGGTGAGGTTCCCGCCTACATCCAAATATGATGAATATTGGCAGAGATTAAAGAAAACGTGACCTAGCGTACGCGAGAGAGGACACATAACCGCCGGCCGTACAGAAAAGAAGTTCCCCGTTTCTGGGATAGGATCCCGGATTACACCGTTCTGCAAGCGAGTTAATAATCCAAAGCTTTGAATAGGTTCTAGTAGTACATACCGATAAAATCAATTCATAATGTGCTGTCTCATTACCAGCGCAAGGTTCTCCTTCCACGACTCCCGCGTCATCAGGGATTCGAAGAAATCCTAGCTGATTTGCTGCTCCGGCCGTCAAAAAGCCCGTTCGAGTTGCTTGCCACTCCGCCAATGCATCTGCTTGGAATGTTGTGTTTCTGAAATAGATATTCTCTATTGTATCAGTGTCGCTAACAGTGAAAAACATGCTCCAAATAGGGTGGTCTGTGAAGTTCTTGCCGACGTCGGGCAGATGGAGGGTCGGTGTAATATGTAAATCCGCAAGTTCTCCCACGTCGCCGATCCCAGAGTGAAGAAGTATATGCGGCGTGCCGATGGACCCAGCGGAAAGAACGATTTCCTTGAGCGTCGGGGGAGCAAGAGTGTGTTTGGTTACTAGGAGATGAGAAGTATCAACCAACGGTCAGTAGCGGCAGAAATTTATTCACCTCCGGCATCCTGGGTGAATTCGACGGCGTCGAATGTCGGTAGCCTGCTGATGTTCTTGTTATCTGACCGGAGAATTCGAGTAACGTGGGCGTGAACCAAGATATGTAGATTCGGTCGGTCAATGTATGCAGGCCCAAGATATGATGTTTGTGAACTACTTCGAGTACCGTTTCCAACCGTCATCGGTGTCCATCCTGATGGTACTTGTAAGAATTTCCGGGTCAATCACATACAAACTCTCACCAATGCCCAGCTGGTAACCGGAATTATAATCCAAGTTGAATGGGAAATCCTTCGGCAACTCTGTCGTCGTCTGGATGATACGGTTGTCTGTAGCGCGTGGAAATCCAGGAAGAGAAACGTCTGTTATTCCACGGAAGCCATGAGCAGCAGGGTTGAATTGTCCAGTTGTATTGTGGTGGTCAGCTGCAGCAACGAAATGTTCATTCTGTCATGGACGTCAATAATGTTTGTGACAAGAATAGTTTCGACTGACCTTCCGAAAGTAAGGTTGTAGAGCATTCCATCCCCATCCTGAGTCACCACTGACTTGAGCGTAACGGTCGTAGTCTTGGGACGAACCGCGAGTGTAGAACATAGCATCTTAGTCTGCAATCAGCAATCAATTTTCACATTTGAGGGTATCACAGTACGTACTGACGGCACTACTTCCTCCCAGTCCAAAGCCTCGAGGAAGTGGGACAGAACGTCCATTCAACCCCGGTTGCTCGGTCGTAGTGAAGTTCCAATCCCAGACTGTTCCTGGAACTATACGAGGAAAAAAGAAAGGCACTTGAGCGAGGAGGACATCGGCTGTACTAGAGCAATGGTAAAATATTGAAGAGACTAAGAAAAAGTATACTCACGAACTACCCGCTTCGAGAACGAGAACACAAAGCCCTGGGTCCTCTGTTAAACGGTTCGCGATGACGTTTCCGGCCGTTCCACCTTGTCATGCATGAGCGGGCAGCATAAAGGCTCTAACAATAGCGCGTACCTCCGACAATAATGAAATCAAAGTTGAGAGTCGGAAGCTCCTCAAAACTTTCGTATATCGCACCGAACACTATGGAGCATAGTGCATGGAGTAGAAAGAAGAAGAGCCTGAGGTACATGTTTGGTAGACAGTCCGCAAAGAGTAGTCATGGTGCCCTTTTGTATCATTTGACGCTTCGCGGTAAATTGCGATAAAGACAGTTCACATGACGGAGCAAGATTCTGGTGGGATGGACAGAAGCCGGAATCTGATACCATATTAGTTGATATGCAAGTGCGCTGACAACGATATTCAGCTAACAGGTCGCGTGTCTGTCCGTGATGAGGTCTTCAGAAGGTAGGCGTATGTTTAAGCAGTAGACCCGACGGCACGAAGAAGCGAAAGATGTTTAAGAACTTGAGAAATTTTTGACGTTCTGAGTATGTATGAGACACGAGTGAAGTCAAAACAGGAGGTTCACGCACGAGTAATTGGTCGAGTGACGAATCACACCATGACCTTCTCTTCTCTCAATCCCTTCAAAACAAACAGCTTGAAACATCCACTATCGACATCCCTGAGTCATTCACTACTTCCTATCAGGTTCGCCACATGAGGCTGAACCCAGGGAGTCGACATTGAATCGTTGATCACGCCTCTCCGTGTGTTGGATGCAAGCCAGTCCAACATAAATTTGCGGTGACGCCATCGTATGAATACATAACTATTCTGCCATGACTATATCGTAAAGTCGACGTAAACAGTCCACAGGGTCCGATATACTTCACTGCCAATGTGCGAATTATGTCAGACCATACAGTGGACTACTAAACCTCAGTCTCAGCAGACTCAAGTTGCATCCGAGTCGGTATCGCAAGGCAGGTCAAAGTCAAGATCTTTGTGAAGTAAGAGAATGCAGTGTAGATGGGAGGAGGTGAATGCTGGACGACGGATAAACACTGTGCACATGGGACGTATGCAACGATATGAACTTACAAAGCAAAAACAACGCGACCTCGAGGTAAAAGGCAAAAGGCAAAAGGCAAAACTCCGCAAAGCCCGAGTCTGTGTCACAGCTGTGACGTACCGAACAAACATAGGGGCCTTAGGCTATTGCCAGGGCCACTTCAACACTGGACTTGCAATACTGTCGCCAAATAGTACTTCCCACCCATTGTTCTACTGTTTGGCCTAATTTGGAATAACACTCTATTCCCCATCATGACGGCAAAATGGCTGGAGAATTGACATTCTGCCCAACTTTCAAGCTCTACTCCAGACCAAGTTTGAATAGCTTGTGAATGACGAGAACTATTTCGTTGATACGTCCCCGTTCTATCATGTACCGCAGATAAATGATTCCTGACCGTTATTCTCAAATTCCGTGCCGCATAGGTGTCAGGTGCATCACGCAATATGTGTATACTGTATTTCATCTGACAGACGACCCTGTTACACGTTGAACATGCGGCGCGCCTCTTTCCCTTTTCTAGTTTTATCTTTATTGGCATTTCCCCTTTATCGCCTCCATACTACAGCATTCCTATACGGACGCCAACAGGAATACAAAGGTATTTGGTTATTTCGGGTATCCCTTCGAAGTCTGGTAGTCGAGGTATGCTACCTGTTGTTGATCCGCTATCTCGCGCTTGTTTTAACACGTCCCAATTTGGTGAACAATAGTTGCCATTACGAACGCGCATCCCCAATCCCTATAAAAGTAGCCTTCCAAGATGATAGCGGCTCCATACCCATATCCTTCTCATTTCCTCAATCTGTCTCTGCATAGATGGACGACAACGGCCCTGTTTTCTCCACCGAGCTTCAGCACGAAATCGTCGATACTGTCTCAGAGGACTCTGACGACTCGGATGATGTCTATGGGACAATCTCACTCGGTATTACTAACGAGGACTACATCAATAAGTTGGCCCATATTTACGCTACAGATCCCACGGTGTTGGCAGAGCAGCCTCGAACACTGAGAATTTGCGGTGGCATGGACGTTGACCTGGCTGACGATCCCATCCTCCGAACAATCATCTCTCAGATGCGGAATCTCCAAGCCGTATCTTTCACAGACTTGAATGCAGAAGGCCCATGGCCTTTCATCGATTCGTTTGCCTCCCCTTCAATGGCCCAGATCACCAGTCTTGAACTCAGGCATGTTACAGTGTCCTTCCGTGCATTCAACTGCTTCATCAGCTCCCCCTGCTTGACCGAGCTATTCCTGGCCGCGCTCCGTGTTGTGGAATACGAATCTGCACCGGATGTCGAAGGAGGGACAGACTTTTCTGCACCTGACTGCAGTCTTCCTCAGCCGCAATCAGCCTTGAGATGCCCGCTGAAGAAGCTTCGTTTGGATATAATTAAATCATCCGATCTCGCGATTATGAACTTGATCGCGACCTCTCGGTATCCCATCATCGCTGAAGACTCTTTGGAAAAAGTCACTCTTAGCAGCGACTACACCCAGGATGACCAAGTACCCATGTTCCAACAATTCCTTGACTGCAAAGCTATTAAATCGGCGAAAATGCTACATCTTGGTGACGATGAAGGAAACTTTACTGAAATGGGTAAGTTGTTCAGTCCCTTTTGAGAGGAGGTCACTATGCTTATATCATATTTACCCAGACACCAGCGACTATGTCCCACTGAGATTCGATACATTCGAAACCATCGAGTTATGTGTCGGTCTCGGCAGGGACTGGTCTCAGAAAGAACCCGAGTTCCAGTGGTGGGCGAACTCCTTGAGTACCATTCCCGCCGGCTCCCCGCTCAAGAAGTTACGTCTGATTATTACCTTTCCCATTATCAACGTCCGAGCCCTTCCCGAGGTGACAATGAACGTGTGGGATGATTTGGACGACGCCCTCTGTGGTGATAACCTGGATCTAGAACATCTGGTTATTGATATTGCCACTTCGGCGCCTTTGCGTAGGCAGGAGAACTTATCAGTGAAACGTTGGTTCTTCGATTGTCTTCCGGGGACATACGAGAAATATTTTGCCAAGGGAACGAGGCGGAAAAATGGTTCTCTGAATATTTCACAAAGCATCAAAAAGTGAAAATTTGAAGCTTATAGGTCTTACGTTCTTCAGTCTTGTATTATATACCGCCAGATTGTATCTAAAATGCTGCCCTCTGCGCGATGTCATACACAGCCGTCCAACCATGACCTGCTGGTACGAACGGCTATAACTGAAAGATGAGAAGCTAGCTCTCGAGAAGGGCTCAAAGGCAAAATACATTATCACCGAGGTATCGATGACTTTGGTGTAGGTTGGAGGCATTGTTAAAGTGAATGTTCAAATGATTTGTCGTGCGCCACCTCCAATTCGTGAGAATTGAAGGGATGCAAGCCGAGTTGTAAGGCGCATTAATCCTTTGACGGCGGAGATATATGGCTGATATTAGCCACAATGGGAGAGCCCAGTATCTGCGATCCAATGTTAGACGAATTAACACGCCGAAGTCAGCCCGAAAACAAACATGTCTCCATTATTATACTTTAAACCCTCCCGCCAACAGCATGACGCCGTGTGGATCTACCCTCTCCCTCGTAGCCTCCATCCTCTTCACCCCCTCCTCACCGAACATATCCACAACAGGAGTACCGTAAATCGCATAATTTGGATATATCGATTCGCCTTCCGCCCCAAGCCTCTTCGCTGACTGCCTCGCAGCATCATGGAACACACCATCCTCTCTCTCCGATGTCCACTGAAAGTTGAGGTTAGTAGGAAAGGCGACATGGTCCCGCGAGCTCGGATACGCAGAGGAGCCCGTGGGAGCGTGACTTAGAAGATTCGGAAGGAAGGGTTCGATAGCGTAGGCAATGGACCCTCCGTGTGCGGATAGCGTGGGGCCCCAGAACTAAAGAAAGGAAAGAGAATCAGAGCATTTCAAGGACAGAAGAGGGACTCAGTCTGACGTTGACCTCGTCAATGACACCATCAATACTAGACTCGGAGTACTTGAGCATAGGGATATGATTGTAAACAGTCCTAGTCAGCGTAAGCCGTCAGTGGACATCCGGCAGCAACTATATCACACCGAAGTCCAGTTGAAGCATTTATGATCGCAAACGTAGAGTGGATGAGGTCAGAGAAGGAACGAGTCGTAAGGTCCTGAGTCAAGGTGGGTATAGCGAGGAAATTGTCAAAGATGCCATCTGGAGGGGTAGAGCCGTCGTAGAACATCTGAGTAGAAAGTGACACCTATTGATAATGTAGTTGAGGGCTCGCAAATTCGGATAGTGAGGGCCGATGTGAAGTACCTGACCACTGTTGTATCCGTATATTATGAGCATCTCAGCTTTGGGGTCAGTGACCTCTGAGCAGAATTTGACAGACGCTGCAGCGAACGCGGATATATAGCTTGCATTATATGCAGCTACTCCACCCTACAGATACTAGTCAGTTATGGCGACCCGAAATTCAAAGAGCGCACGTACCCAAATAGCACCCTGTGGATATACGTTCAAGGTAAACTGAGTAACGATACCATAGTTATTACCGCCGCCCTGTTACAGTAAATTCATAATCAGAATGAATACCCGAGAGACTGAGCACGTACCTTCAGCGAGAAGAAAAGATCTGGATCGTTCTTTTCCGTTACGTTCACCACAGTTCCATTAGGCACCACCAGCTCGTAGGCGACCACATTATCAAGAGCCAGACCATATTGGTTGCTCAGCCATGAATACCCTCAAGATAAACACCCATTCAGATCTAGATCATTGAGAAGTATAATTATCACACATACCACCACCAAGAGTGAGACCCGCTACACCAATTCCAGATACCCTCCCACCGACGACGTTGACGCCCTGAGCATTCAATACCTCGTAGACATCATCCCAAATATTACCAGCACCAATTACCACGGTCTGTATCGCAGGGTCGTATGTGACTTTGTTGAATCGCGTTATGGCGATTTGGACACCGGTCGTTGAAGAGAAGCCTTGGTTCGAAGCACGTCCGCCACCTTTGACCTAAACGGCGACATTCAGGGATAGTTAAAAAGGAACCGCGTAGATGGCTCGTACACCAAATGGTGTTCTTGTCTCGCCCAAAATGCCCAACTAGAATGACGAGTGTGAATGCCTGGCACACGTAACAAAGGGATAGTACGAACGATAATGCCGATATCTTCAGCAGACCCGGGTTCTACACTGCATTTTGAGGCTTGCGAGCTTGATGTCGCGTAGTGCTCATTGTCCGCTACGTAGGACGAAGACCCTACCAGACTAGATTAGCCAAACAACGCACGAGGAACCGGCCTGATACTCACCAGGATAGTAAACATCTGTCGCAGAGGAGACTTTATCCGCAATAAGTTGACAGGTGTTGAAACCTAGCGTGGTTCCCGCTAGACCCAGCAGAAGTGCGATGGTAGTAAGCATATGTGGAGAGTGGAATGTATGTACTCAATAAAGCCCGTCCGTTATAAAGCATTTCAGTCCATCGTACTATCAGAGTATTCCGCTGGGCCTTCACGGCATCACATGGTGACATCTATCATATGGATCCTTGAAAATTTACAGGTACATATCAGCACGACGCGGCCCGAGAAACGACAGTAAAGGTAGATGCAGCGGGAACGGGAAGTGTTTTTAGAACAAGCGCAGCTTAGCCGCGCACATCTGACCGTTTACTCAGGCTCTTGATTTGGCCTAGAAACAAGAAATAGTGGTCTTCAAAGAACACCGACAATATAAGAAGGCTTGCTTGGCACGCATCGGTGATATCAAAACTCTGGTACTCCGCTGTCCTCCGCTTGTGCACCAACTTGAAAACACAGTTAAAAGTGGTGCCATGCTAAGTAATTGACGCGAGTTGATAATATATTGATGTTAAAGTGAAGGTGCAGTCGGTAGAAGATATCTGGCCAACGCGACTGCCAGAACACCGTTGATACAACGAAAGTTTTACTGGAGTCGCGACTTTCTAGGAAGAAACGCTTCCACATCTCCGAGCCGTGTCCAAGAACGTCCAAGGAGGCTCCCGTGATAGTTCATTAAAAAGCGCAAGACTGAAACCGTTTCAAAAAAAACGCCGAAAGCAAATATGGATTACGAGTGTTGCCCATACATATTCATTCCGGTGTTTAGAGGAACCTAGGCAGACTCTGGGCCTTAGAAGACCACCATTAGCATACCGCAAATGCCTGAAGACCAACCCACCCACATTTATGACACAATAGGCCATACACTCGTCTGCCAACGTTGCCATCGGCACTAGCGTGGTGGTCCCGTATATGAATGGTGACAGTCCGTACCCCTGACGTTGGGAGCGGTCGACACTAAAGAAAGTATATCATGAGGAATAATGACAGAAGGGATGGACATACACTTACAAAGTCGAGAGCATGAGCATCCTTCAGAGATAGAAAGGAAGGCGCATTCAAAGAGTACACACGCAAGGACTGAGGACTGGAGATTCGGATACATTATACGCGGTGCAAATTCTTTGTCGTGTTCCATGATTTCGACGACATCTGTGTGATATAGCTGGGGTAAGTTAAAGATGTCGCGAGATCTGGAAACGAGGCTGGCGTCCAACGCTGATCTTATTTACGCAGTCAAGACCCCATGAGGGGCTGAGGGCCGTCGAAACAAGAGATCTAGGATGGGCTCGACCATCTGATCTAGTGAAGCGACACCTCTAAAAACCGGTTCCTGCCTCGAGAAAGGCGATACAAAAGTACCTCGGTTCTTCTTGTATTGCGAGGACGTAGGATGTCGTTGGGAAAAGATAGGCATCGGAGTGGTGGCGTCGCCGCTTGCTATCTAGTCGATCGTTGATATCATCTTCAGAGTGAGAGTAACCAATCAGATCATTTCCGTATTCGTTGTCACAGCTTTTACCCTGGGATCGTCAGTCGTCGGTATCTTGCACGGAATTGAGAATTGAGCCAGGACTGTATTGATAAATAATTGTGAGCATTTGAGATACACCGGCGCGACATTGTAGCCTACCTTTGTACTTATAATGAAGCCATGGGGGTTGACCTCGCTCAAAACACCCCCGCAATAAATGACAGTATGCATGTGATGGAGGTAGTGGTGGATCGCAGTGAGGTGGTCGGCCCGTACGCTACCGTTCTATGGTTCCAAGGATGGTCGCTACCGTGTAGGCTAGTGACGATGACCTAGTATCCAGCCCTTAACCACAGAGAAGGTATGTAGTAGGCACATCGATAATGATATACAATTTTCCGATAATCAAAAATTTTCTATGCGAAGGCGATGAAAAACTGTAACCAGAAATATCATAAGACGTACTTCAGCGGGAACCTGTTCAACCGTCAGCGTCAGACTAAGATACGGCGATAGTTTTTGCGACCACTGTTCGCTGATCTTCGTTGTTGCATTGGTTGTGTTGCTGCTGGGCGAAATAAGGAAGTGGACAGCAAATAGCAGTTGTCGAGTAGTATTGCAAGCTATTAATCCAGGACCGCGACTAGGTGGTAAGAGAAAGGCAAGAGCAGTTGAATACACTGATGCGACACCATATCGCACTTCGACATATAATTCATGTGTCCTTTGCCAACGCTATCCGAGTCGTTGCTGCACTCAACTTTGTACAGAGAAATACTGTCACACAGAAAGACTCTCGTGACACGCTACCGCTCCGCGTGTCGTAGTAAGAGTTTTCCGTTTCCTAGGCCATTGGTATCGAGGCCAGTGCCATTTGGGTTAGGGAGTTGTGATAGTAATAGTGTAAGCCTCGGGATTGAACTTCCTTGACCCTAACCTTAAAAGGTGTATGTAAGCACACGGACTTCCGGTCCGACAATGCCGACTCCTCCATTTCTCGAGGCTACCTCCATGGCGATTCAATCCATTCGCCAAGTTCACCTTCAATTTTCCTGCGGTCGCCGAGAAGACACTCCTGTTTCTGCATCTTACCTTTCTTACCTCGAAACCCCCATCAACAGCTGTCTGAGTTCTCACTAAAACCGTACAGATGGTCTGCTACGTCGGCTACTTGGGTGCTAAGGGCGATCTGATGTTTACCCCGGATTCTAGTAGTGCGGTGTTCGACTATGGGGTGCCTTTCCATTTCTGATACCTCTGTTACCACGCTTACGGTCCGATCTTACCTATCGACGTCGAAAATGCTCGTAAAACCGACCATTCTGATGTAGATGCATCCTCTTTCAGAATATCGACCGTGACAAACTCGCGCTGCCACTAGCATGATGCCCCCGTCGTGCTGAGCTGCCCATCTAATTCCGCAAAGCCAATGTAGTCACGTATTTCTCGGCAACTGACCACACTTTCTCTCTGCTGGACCGGCTCTTAGACGAAGGAACGAGGCGGTGATATCGTCCATGATGGATGACCCACGAAACAGAATATTGTTCCTGCTCCGTGGATTCTGCACGTCTTCGATGAACTTAGCGCTAATGGCTAGAATACAATCTTGTTCCAGCTGATCAAGCCATCCTCGTACGCACCGCCTCGTCGCTGGACTGTATCTTTTTCTATGCTTCGGCATCCCTCACCTGATGGGCTGCGCAGGATCTCTTGACCCAGTTGAGATCACATCAGTCAGACCCATTCTATCCAGAAGCGCAGCAGAGCCACGACGAAGCCAAATGCAAAGCAACAATCTATTCTGATAACAGAGTCTGAAAAGTCGACGTGTTTGATCTCCTTCTGAAGCTGCGGGAGATGGCTGCTCTTAATGTTGCCTATGATGCACCCACTGTCTGAACCATAGTCTGCTAAAAAGACAACAACACGAGGAAAGGTGCTTCCCTGGCTTCATGTTGTTCAGTAATTATGCAAGCCTGGTCTTTCGTCGCAGTCCTCGTATTTATAGGTATTTCTTATCCACTCAAGTCCTTTTTTCTTACAAGTGTCCACTTGCGCCGGAACCTTCTAGATAGGCCCGGTCATACCCGGGACAGGACATCTGTGCATGACGAATCAGTTGCATCCCTACCCATACAAGCCAATAGCCGCAACGGCGAGTCCAGGTTTCCTGCGCAGGCAAAAGAGAATGGAAAACTGCTATTGCCGGACAATACAAAAAGGGAGTTTTTGTTACCACGGATCCCACGCTTTAATCGTGCGTTTGCATGCTCGTGTTCATTATGCTAGACCACTCTGTAAAAATCAAATAGCGGTACAATTAGGTCCGTCCGTGTTCAGAGGCGCTACGCAATGATTGTCAAATGCTTGCTTACTCATTCAATTATACCTGAGGGTCTTTCGCTCCAACCTAATATGACCAGTTCTATCTCAGTAGGAACTACATGATTAGGAGTTCACTCTCAAGCCTGGAGATCTAATGAGCAAGAAGCCTGTCGCTACGATATCGTGCCGCATGCGAGGTTATTCACATGTACTTTGTAGAGAGCCTTTAAGTATTGCTTGCCGTAATATCTATTACCTATACATCATTCCATATCTTGTAGGTACTTACAGCTGGTGTCGCTTCAAGGCAACGTCACTCAGGAAGAATTCATATCAGAGTATTGAAATTTATCTTGTCACATTGCGTGCTACAATGCACAGTGTACAAACGTTCACTTCTCAGTCGCCATTGACAAGGGTAGCGCCTACTTTTCATTACACTTTATAACCGGTGACTTATCTCCTCTTGCTGGAGGGGTATTCCGTCGAAGTAACTCGTACCTCATGTTATTGTCTGACAAGCATAAAATTCAGCCCGATTACATGTGTATCCTGGATATCCAATAAATTCAGATGAATTCCGGCATCCTCGACAAAGAAATTGTCCAAAATACGAGCACGGACGTACTGAAAAAGATAATGTGCAGTCGTCGCGTGTCTACCGTCATGATGTGATTGCGAACGTGATAGGTAAGTTACCCTGGAGGCTTCGTGCGCAACTTTCTCAATGCCTCTTGAGTATTGAAAATTGACGTCCTCACCACTCATGTTCGAGCTACAATAAAAGAAGTGCCAGGGGCAATTGATGACCTGATCGGGATTCGAACCCGAGACTGCCCATGATTAAAATAACATCATAACCATCTCGCCAAGCCATTATTGCAACACCCCGTTGTCGACCTCCTTCATTTAGCTCTTGACTCATGCAGATTTGTTCATGTATGAACCGCAACAAAACTTCAACGATGAGCCATACATAACTTGACCAGGAATCGAACCCAAGGCAGTGCACCATTAAACTAATACTCTAACCACCAGACCAGACCATTGGGGTTGTATGTCCTTATCGGCCTTCCTTATGCAGGTCCAGTACCGCGCATTCTCTCAGTGGCAACATCACAATTGGGCAAACTCCTACTTGGGCGAGCACGCAATTAGCTGGTTTTAGGACGGCACATGTTCCAGTTGCCTGCGGGTAATATAGCTCGATAATCGTAAGCGGCGTCATTATCATCATTCCACACCGCTCGAGAGACGGCCATAACCGGAAAACATTCCCATGGATTCCTTTCCTCCCACCAATATCTCTCCTCTCCGCGTGCTACCGTGCTCAACGAGGACGCGGTTTCTGATACCTCGGCTGATTTTACGGGGTTTATGTGAGGATTAAATCATGGGAGATAGGCTCGGTGCGACTGGGGCTCTGTTCAGCGATGTCCTTCTTATAAAACTGATACAGTGTATTAGCCGCCTTCTTGTCAGAACCACATACATACATAACGTATGTACGCCATTTGCACGCCATCGATCCTGGATCCTGGAATCGCATTTGACATTGGGATGGATGGAAGGAACAAGCGCAGGATTATACCCCTCCGGTGTAGTGGCAGCTTTGAAGGTGCCTAGCGTTCCTTGTACCTGTTCCACGATGATAGTATATAGGACGGACCGACGTGCCATACCCTCGTGATACCCAATGTCAATGTTCTCTTATCTCGACTGTCCCCTGACTTGCATTAACTCCAACCCTGTTCATCTTTCTCCACTCGTGCTGATGGACTGCTGACTTGGACACCACCACCCCCTCGAGGTGCTAGGAACCACACCTGCATTTTTCCTACGGAGAAGACTTCGCGCCCTGGCCTCCATGCACGCGTGTTCTGGTTCTTCGACTCGACTCGAGCACCTAGTCCATTGCGTTAAGTTGCACCGCACTGCAGGATGCAGGGTCAATTCTGATTAGAAAAGCGGTTTCGGCAAGTGTCGCGGAGATTTGATCCAGACTTGAAGCGTGGATCTCTGGATAATTTATACAGTCCCTTGGAACCGAAACTCGAGTTGCCGACAAAGCGCCGGTGTGCACAGCTCGTTGCTCCAGATCAGGCGCCTGAATATCTTAAAATTTCGGCGGCGTTTTTCTCGACAATCAATTCGCGGCGCAGCATTTAGGTGCTGTAACACGTGCAGTACCGTGATGAGATCCAACCGAGGGTGCGCCATCTCTTTTCCAAGCCTTGGAATACGGCCGCCCGAGCTCTGATCATTCTTGCGCGGATCAAATTGAGGGGAGAAAACGCTCGGAGTGGAATGTGTATGTTCTACGGAAGGGTTGGCTGTATGTAAGTGAGTGCCAAGGCACTGCGTCTTCCTCCAAGAACGGGATCTGACAGGATAATATATTGTCCCGGGACAGTGGCGATTCACGGACGCTATTGCTATCTATCTCCTTGGCGATCGATCATGATCTTGTCGACGGTGTTGATCGGGAACTGCCAGAACGTTTTTCTGCCAAGGCCGGCGGCAAATTGAGCTAGACGTAGCAAAGAACAAGCACCTGCGACGTTAGGAGACCACGGTAATGATTTGTTTTTGATAAGACATGGAGGAGAAGGGTCGTTATCATCGAAATGCAGCCGCTTGACCTTGGGCAGGGCATGACATCACGTCGTCTCGGAGATTACACCCGATGTTCATGTCTATTAACAGACAGGAAGTACGCCACACTTCTTCTCAGCCGCCCCTCGACTCTGCATTTCTGCAATAACGTACCTCTCTCTTTCTGCGAGGCTTCGATAGAAAAATCAAAACGTCAATAACAAACGTTCCTCCGAGATCCATACCGTTCTACGTGAGAAATGAAAAAAATTAATTGTGCAGGGTGACGGCATGGGTTTACGAAGAGATAGCCGACAGTCGTGCTTCGGATCGCGCTTAGAGCGCGACTCGCGTCACGTGTACTTTAGGGCAAGGTGGGGGAACCCTTTTTTCTTGTTGACCATCATCTTCTATTTCTCTTGTAAACCGCAAGTCGGGCGAGACGCTCCGCATCCTTTGCAAGTGGATCCCCATGAATAAATCCTGTATCCTTGATTATTCGTCATTCTATCGATAGGAAAGCGAGCTCAGAAGCCTCTTTAGCGCCACAGCCCTTGGGTCTCGACTTGCGCCACGCAAGGGTAAGCGATTCTGGATAGCATGCCATTTATATTCTCTGCTCTGCAAGCACTGGGGCCTGATAAATGTGGGTGCTTATGGTATTTGAGGCGGATTTTAAGCCTTGTGCGAACTATTGAAGATTGCCACGACGTCATTTTACGTACTCGGAATGATAATAACGAAATCTGTTGGATTCTTCTTGTCGACCTCTATCAATGCGGCGTGTGCCTACACTGGTCTGGAAGTCCGAGCCAGGGCTGCGGGCACATGGCTTCTTCAAAGGGGACCTTGTGCGGCGTGCAGGACCACCACCTCCTCCACCACCAGCACACCGTTTTTCACAACGAGTCTCTTCGTTAAAGGGCTCGTCCTAGCTCCCAATCCCAGAGGTATTCCCTGCATTTCTCTCCCGAAACAAGTACTAATTCCCACAGCCCAAAATGCCTGAACTCCCACAGGAAATCATTGATGAAATCATCGACGAGTTGCGCTCCTCGAAATCTACAACTATCGCAGATCTGAAATCGTGCTCGCTTGTCTCGCGAGCTTTTGTGCCCCGGACGCGTGGGTATATGTTTCGGAGTGTCGAGCTGAGGACGTGTCGGGATTGCGAAAGGTTTCTCGATATGTGTCGGCTGTCGTCGATGAATGCAATTCCAGTTCCTCCCGTGATCGTGGCTCTGCACCTCACGCCCTCGCAGCGCGATCCGTGTCGCATGGAAACGAACGCCGCCCTCGTCGAAATCCTCACGACTTACCTGCGGAACCTGCGCCATCTCACCATCCAAGGCTGGTCGTTCCCGATTACCCCCTTCGATTGTATCCATGCCTTCACCAATTATCCGTTTACCTCCCTCGCCCTCCAATGTGTCACATTCCACGCTTTCTGCGATGTGATCGCGTTCATTAAGGCCTTCCCCACTCTTCGGCATCTCACGTTACTTAACGTGGAAGTGCGCAAGTCTTTCTTCGTGGAGCTGGAGCGGTGTTTTCCGGCTGTCTCATGTCCTCTCAGGCTGGAGGGCCTGTCCGTGTCTCAGCGCTTTCCGTCCATATACGAAAGTTTGGTCCTCAAGTCAAATATCATGACTGTATCACGCGTTCGGCGCCTCGCACTCTGTCTCCACAGCGGCGGAGATCGCAATTCTGCCCAGCAAATCATCAGCCAGGGGGCAGAAACCCTTGAGCATCTACATCTCATGTTCGGAAGCTTCAGTGAGTACCTGTCGCCTCTTAATTACATTTCTCGGGTATCTGAAACCAGGCATTGCAGTTGACGACATCCCCGATCTCTCACAGTACCTAAACCTGCCGCGATTACGACAACTTGACATTACCCCGTTCATACTTGAATACGGGACGACCAACTTTGGTCAGATGGGGACGTGGATTGAACATCTACGCCAGGCAGGGAGTGTACTTGAGAACGTCAACCTGCGTGTGAGGCTTGGGCACGAGACGGATGTATACGACTCTGTCTGGTCGAAATTGGCTGCTATATTATCGCTTACGCAGATTCGCGCCCTGTCGATATATGCGTTCCTCCACGAAGGACTGCTAGCGTCGATGAATGTCGACAACGCTAGAATGAAGATCGAGAGTCATTTTTCCCACCTCCACCATCGGAGAGTGCGCGTCACGGTCGCGATGAAGGGGTCCAAGGACATGAAAAACCATATGCTACAGGTATTTTCATCTGCTACGTATTGAATAGATATCTATATATTTCTCGTAATTTCTAGGTTTTTAGAGTCCAGGCGATTCGTACATTCTTCTTTTGCTTATCAGGGGTTGTCTTATAATACTTAGTTCCATGATAATACAGTAATGCACACTCAAGTGGCCCGTTCCCACATTCTGTATGATCGCCGGCGCCGTGAAACTAGCACTCGACACTGGCAATCAACACATCTTAATGGAGTCTCGACAGAGTGAGCGGAACTCGCATCTGCCATGGCTGTTACTTGACCTCAAGGGTTCCCTTTCTCCACGCTTCGCCGGCATCTTCTCAACCGTTGGACAGCCTCGGTGACGGGCTTCTCGCCTTCGCAATAAACATTAAAATTGCACTGTCTCTATAAAAGTACTAGCTTCGGCGACACTCGTTCCCCGACGTACGAATCTACAGTATCCTAAAATATCACCATCGTTACGCTATGAGAAATCAATCGTGATCATCTTGGACGTCTCTGTCAACGCGTCCAGACTGATACGAGGGTCATTTACTGCTACAACGAACACTGATCTAAGTATATCATTTTGTGGGTCCAGTAGGTCCAACTAGCTGGACTTTGATTTAAACTGACACACAACTTGAACCAACACGGCCATGACAAGGGATATCACACTAGAGTTCCAATGAGACAAGGGGAAACTCGAGCTTGCGAAAACAATAGACATCGAAGGAGGACATAAGGTTTAACATGGGCGTCTATAGCCGTGTCTATTTTGAGGGGAATTGGGTTCTTTCTTATACACCCTGTTAGTCGGGTCAGCGTAAGGCTCATCAAGCCGGACAGGTGATTAAGAGAGGCAAAATGAAGAAGACAGTACGAACACATGAAGGTCCAGACCAGTATCGGAAAACATAGCCTATGGTCGAGCGGCACCAGGCGCCCGTCGAACATGGTGGACGGCCTCGTTCAATTGGAAAATTCATACGAATGCCAAGGGAAGGGCGTGTCATCTTTCAGAATAGATGGTGTTGACAACCTTTCGTACACCATCAGTATGCAAACGAAGTTGCGTTGTAAGGATGCGAAGTTCTCACAGACAGAGATAATAGAGCTCGTCCTCGGAATCAAGATGTCCTCACAGTAGAACAGCCGACGACCCAAAAAAAGTGTGAGAAACAAGTACGTATGCTCGTAGAGAATCTCCAGCGCCGTAGACGACTACCGATGAGCCCTTGAGGAATAGTCACGGCGGCCACGAAGAACTCAGCGTGAAGCAAGCTGCAGTCACAATACGCTCTGCAGGATGATAGAGACCGTTCGATTTTGACCTATAATAACGAACAAGCAATGAATGTCTTGGTAATTATAACTAAAAACTGGGACCAAACGCCAAGTGCAATGTTATACGTATAGGTTAGGTAGGTATGAGAAAAAAATGCGAAGTCCATGTACCGTGGAGTCCTTGATTATACTAAAGAAAAGACAGGGGCAAAGCATACACAGTCATAAACGAGTCATAATAAAGATCCAAGAAAGTCCGACAACAGTAAAACAGGAAAGCAAGGTGCAGTAGAATCAGAAATTCAATAACCTGTCAACCATCGCGTTGATGGACGACTTCCTCGCTGTCAAGTCAACACCAAAGTGATCCTCCAGCTGTCTCCGTAAATCCTTCTTGGTCACTAGGTTCAGGTCTGCAGTGCGCAGAATATCTTGGAGCACGCCCTCTAGCTCGGCGTCGCTCGGACCCGGAGAGGCATCAGGACTGCGACTCGTAGGGATGGGAATATCGAGATAGTTTGTAGCTGGCCGTGATGGTGCTGGCTGGTATAGCGTGTCACTTGCCAGACCTGACTGAGGCTGAGGCATGTACATCTGCGGGGTATTACGGCCCGACTGGTATCCGGGCGGAGGGTACATCCCGACCGATGGCGCGGGAGAATATGTGCGGGGTCCTGGTTCATAGTACGTCTCACGACCATACAAGGAAGCCGTGTGGGACTCGGCGTATCCTCCTTCATTTTTGAACTTCGAGGGCGGAACCCAGGAACCAATACTGTGATTGGATTCTTTATCCCATAGTTCGTTTTCCTAGAACCGAGACGTCAGTCATTAACTGTATTGGAAACACCCAACACTCACGTAGTCGTTCCATGACTTGAGGGGGATAGAACGCGGGTCGAACTTGCCCTCGTCCTAAAGGGCAGCACGTCAGGAGGATGTTAACATCGAAAATAGATGATACATACGTGGACAATCATCTTCTTACCAGATTCACCCATAACGACACGAGTAGCACCCCACGAGAAGTCGTCCATTTTCCAGAACGAGTACAACGGCAGCATGAACGAGAATACGGGGATAGCAAGGATGTAGAATATCATCCAGCCGATCATGTCCCACTTGCGTCGTAGTACGAATACTAACGCTTGCAGACCGTAAACAGCGCCAATCATGATTAGCGATAGTGTCGGTATTTTCTTGCCTTCGGCGGCGACGAGAACAACCAAGTAGACGATCTGTTCACAGACAATAAGCTTGAAGCACGAATCAAGAAAGCATCATGCACTCACGTAAGCCACCGTAACAGGCTGAGTCAGTGTTGAGACCAAATCAATCAGGACGACAAACCGCATGGAGAAACAACAGAAACCGCAAAGCTGGTCCAAGAAGACAAGTTCGCCCAAATTGTGAACTGTGGAGTTAATCCAACGCCGACGTTGAGATAACAGCACCTTCCAATCGTCCGGCGCCACTGTGTACGCATGCGCATCTCGCACAAACTGTGTCTTGAACAGCGGGAAGTGTTTGAGAAGCAACGTCGTCAGATAACGGTCCTCTCCCAGATGCAACAGGTTCTTCATGTGGAGGGTGTCTACACGATTTTCTGAGTAATCCTCGAGCATCTGGTTTGAGATTAGCAGTGGCTTGTGCGTATCCGGTGTGCGCAGGCGGTACAGGGTGAAACAACCGGGCAAACAAGTGACGGAACCGAATAGACTTTCAAACGCTTTGGCCATATGATGGGAAATGAAGTACTCGTAGACCTATAGGGGCATAATTAGAAATGGGGTTAGCAAAAGAACGGAGACAACCGCAGACCTGCATCATGGTGATGATGGATTGCTTAGCATTCGCCAACTCTGTTTCGCCACAAACGCCTAACACTTTCTTGTCGTGAATCATACTGACAGAAAGGAAAATACCATTAGAACAACCATTTCGGAGTTGAGGTAAAAAATGACATACGCAGAAATAAGCCGATTGACCGAGTAAGGATCGACTGTCGTATCAGCATCCACCATGAACACATACTCGTAGAATGTCGGGTTAACACCGATAACGTTCTTGATTTGATGATACATCTCCAGCTCCATAGGGTTCATGGGTGAGTTGAAGTGTACCTAACAAGCCGTAATAAGAACCGACGAATTAAACATATAACATCGTGCTCACTTTATTCAAGAAGTGCATAAGAAGCAACTGAGAGTCACGTTTTCCACGATTACCCGGTCTTGATCGCTCCGTAGGTTTGCCAATCTTCACCAGTACCAGATAAGGAACGACGTGTCCCGAACACTCATACAGACCAGAGTACACCTTGCCCATATTGTGCTGCTTCGCACCTTCACCCAACGACTGGAAGCTCAGAGGCTCCGGGTCAAGATTGGGATCGGCGCCAAGAATGTCGAGCACGATCCGGGGGGTTGGACGATCGTTACCGGAACCGACAATCATACCATCGCAGATGACAACCAACAGCTTCCGCTTGTCGTCATACTTCATCATGGCGAGCGAATCGATAGTCTTGCGGAGTGAAGCATCACCTTCAGTATAACAAGGCACCTGACAAATGACGAATTTATCGTGGTCCTCTGGCGCGCGGGCTGAACCAAAGTTGACCGAGGCCAAGAACTTGAACCCGATGACGGAAACCATGACGACAGAAATAGCAAGGAGTAGGTACGTCGCGAATTGACATTGCGTTGAGTTTCGATTGTCCACCTTGCCGATGAGGAATAGGTTTCGCAGGCAGACTTTCTGGCGCGCCAAAATGTCGCTATCGATATTCAGACTGTCGATCTTCTTGGTCACGTCACCGCCAGCATTGAACTTGAACACGTCCAAAATGCTGCTGTGCATGAAGTTGGTGTCGGTGTCGGCCGGCGCTTGAAAACCTGCGGGAGCCTTGACAGCAGGAGGATAATTGATGTAGTCCGATAAATCGTATATCATACCGTTGTAGATAGCGACGGAGCTTCCAGTTTTAGCCTTGTTGCTGATTTCTTTGGGAGTGTAACCTACGAAACCGACGCGAGAAGTATAGCGCATCTGGATCATGTTTTCGAAGTACCAATCAGGTCGAGAGTCATTGGAGAATACTCGGAAGTCATGGTACACCGAATTCTCGTCGGTGTTGTTCGAGGAGTCCAACGTAACGTATGGGCTGACGTTCCCATTTATTCCGCTGCACAAGGCGCTAACCTAGTTCGCGTTGTTACGACGGATGATGTTAAGTAGCTGCAGCGACCACATACCTGTACCGGGAAGATAGCATCCGACGAGGTCCCACCGTAGTTCAGAATCTGCTTGCTCGGAACGACACTGACCACACGTAAATGCTGTGCCTCGATGATGGAAAGGTCGAACACCTCTCCTCGAATAGAAGTATACACCACATTGGCATTCTTGTTGTATGACGCCAATTCCGCCGAGTTGTAAACATGCTCTGTCGGACAGATCAAGTTTCCAAGGAAAACGATGACGAAAACCGTGCAACCACAAATGAACCAGATCAACATGTTCAACGCTAGCTTCTCTCGCCATGCCTGCCTGATGTCCATACGCTTCATTCTACCAACCCATCTCAACGCTAAGTTTGGCATCCAGAACGTGAGCATCCAGCATATGGCAACCCAACGTCGACGAGTAGAGCTCTCCTTCAAGATCTCCGTGGTCTCGCCCTCTTGAATCTCACCCGGAAGTGCGTCCTTGTCCAGAAGCGCGTTCTTGTCAGCATTCTGGAACATATTCCGAGAGGGGGCATACGATTCCGAGCCAAGGTTTGACACAGAGTCAGCTTGCTGACTCGTGAACCTGCTACGGGCATCGAAGTCGTCACTGCGAACTGAACGGTTCTCGTCAAATTCGTCACCATAGGCGTCCGCGCGCTGGAAGGGGGAGGCGTTCGCAACGAGTGGCAGTTGTTGACTAGATGCATTGTACGCATCACCGTATCCTGATTGGTAAGGCCCTTCGGGATCGGGTGACTGAGGATAAGGACCATACGGATCGACAAGAGATCTGGGGTTGAGCCCAGCTTCAGCCTCAGCGTCCCGAAGGCGGTTGCGTTTCTGCTCATCGACGTCGTGCGTAAGAAGCTGATCTTCGAACTTGTGGAACGCCGACTGTGACAAGAACACCTAGAGAGTGTGAATACCGGTCAGTTACTGTCGCCTCGACAAATGGAAAATAAAAAGGGTACCTTGTGCTGCCCAAGAACAACATCAGCTTCCCCTAAACCAAAGGCCATGGCAGCGCTCTCCACCCGGTCATTAGGATCACCCTCCTCCACGCTGGCACCTTCCAACGCCTCCCTGTACCTCTCGCAGAACTCTTCCGGTGACATACCAACCTCGAAGACATTGACATTTCTTCGCGCAACCTCAGTCAGACCGATGCTCCGGACCTGGCCTTTAACACTCCGCCCCTCGAGCTGGTTGGGCAGTTGCGAGTCATTGGGATTGATGCAGAAGACATACCACGGCTGTGTGTCGTCGAGGGTGTCGAACAGAGTATCGAGCGCCGATTTAAACTCTCCAGCAATACAAGGGTTTCCCCCAGATGGTACGAGAGCTTCCTCTTCATCCCGCACGGTCTCCTCTACATCAGCCAGAGACTCCCTGACCGTCGCCATCCTTCGGACACCACTCCTGCGACGCGTCGATGGCGCGCGCATGGGCTTGACAACCTGCTGTGCCGAGACGATGGTATCCTCATTCCTAGGATGAGCCTGTGTCGCAATAGCCTTGGTCGAAAACAGGCCTTTCACGAAAGGGTTGATAGACCCCGACCTCTCGACCACATCGGCAGTTCCTCGGAGTAATGACACGAAGTCGGGACTCACTGCGTCCAAGTTCCGCTCCAGGAAGCCCTCTGACGAATACGTGACTGGACCATTGTAGTGATTGACGGTAAAAGTTGGGAAGCCGGACCGGTCTGTGCCGCCAGCCTTGAATGATGAATGGTTACCCCAGCGTTTCTGGAAAGATTCCACCATAGTGTGGTTAGTTTTCTTCGGTGTGCGTCGGGCTTGGTCATCCATAATATGAATGAGACCACCCGGCCGGTTCTGTAGGACACGTACACACTCAGAATTGTCGAAGTAAGGGACCTGGGGAATAAAGCGGGAGATCCCCTCGGTAGCGTATTCATCGACGTGGCTCTCAAACAAACGCTTCTGCACCCAGTGATGCAAGCGCTCATTTGCGAAGTTGACACAGAACTGATCAAGGGAGTTCGGGCGACTAGTCATGTTCTGAGGACCGGGAAGGTCGAAGAGACCGATGAAGGTAGAGAAATCGTCTTTGCAGAGGCGCTGGTTGATATGTTCGTTCAGCCAGGCGAAGAGGAGGGAGTAGAGGGTTTTAGCGAGGTCATCCCGGTTGTCAGATGCGCCATCGGGGTCAAGGAAAACGGTACAAAGCTCTTTCTTCAACAACTTTGTCTTGTACGACAGTGCAGACTCCAGGTCAGAGATTTGCACGCCCAAGAAGTCGGCCACGATTGTGAGGACGTCCATGTTCCGGACGACTGCTGCATCCTCGTTGCGATGCCGATCGATGGTGAACTCGAGGTTACCGAGGTGAAGAATGGCTGCAATGAGCTGACAAGTCTGGGCGACATGACGCTTTGAGAAACCGATTGTCTTGAGCGCCACCTTGAGCTGGTCAAATCTGACGGCATCGTTATCTCTAGCGCCGGCGTTGGGTCTGGCGGCTGCTGTTCTTTGGCCGAGGTAGCGATATGTAGTCTTGTCTAGGATATGGAGGTGCATCCGTTCCTCGTCGGAAGCACCGGCGACGAGATAGTAGAAAATGTGGAAGTTGCGCTCGCCCGAAGGTGCACCTGCAACCCGATTCCTCTCGAGGTAGTAATCGAGGGTCTTGACACCGCAAATACGGCCCCGGTCACTGAACTGCAGTTCTGTATATTTGCCAAAGCGAGACGCATTCGGATTGAAGAGAGTGCAAGCATTGCCAAAAGTCTCAAGCACGAACTCTGAGGCTGGGACTTGACTACCAAGCTTGGCGCCCTTCTTCCCTGGGTTACTCACGCTGAGCTCCAGAATGCTCTTGATAGCCAATCGTCTATTTTCTGATTTTCCACTCGCCGTCTCGCCACTGCAGGCCCTGTGAGAATGGGAAAAAGAGAGACATATACAGCAACGCACCTGAACAGCAAGCACTGGTCCTGCGTCGTCCGTCGCATATGGTAGTACGCGTTGTTCGCCATCTGAAAGATATGAGGCGGCATCGGCTCCTGGTTTTGAGAGGTATCGCGGTACTCTGCGGCATATTTCTGCATGACAGAGTCGGAGTTGGATGGGATATATTTGTGGGGGTTGAGGGCGACGAGGGCAGAGGTACCGACAGCCGTGTAGACATTATCGTTCATGAACCGTTCTCTAAGGCATGCAACGATAATGTCGTCGGAAACGGGAGACAGCTTGGAGAGGTCTGTCACCGCCTCCAGGCGTTGGTGGATGGTGGACTGGCGATTCATCGTCGACATGGTGGCAAAACGACGGCCAGTCAAGCGTCAGTGGGTCGTTAGAGATGCTGCAGCCTGGCAGCAGAGCACAGGGAAGTGACAGCAGAAGGGCTCGTCGTCGTCGTTGACGGTGGGAGGATGAAAAACGCCGTCGCCGTGATGGATGACGACCTCACGTGGCAGGGTACTGCCCGTTTGCTCCGTTTATGGAAAGTATCGGGTAAATATGTATCAATTTGATCAAATTGACACCAAAGCATGACTAAAGTGGTTCAACACGAGTTGCTTTCAGACTTGAACGAGTGATACCGAGTACGTGCCAGGTAAAAAATATCTTTCTTCGTGCCTTCTAATTTTTGTCTACCACCAGGAGCTTTTTACTCAAGCAAGGGCTAGGACGTGGAATTACTGCCTCGCGACCTCCATGCGGTACACAACTATCATTTGTACACGATCGATTGCCGGTGAAACTCTCACAACATACCGGCAATATGTCAGACGATGGAATCATTTTGAAAAAAATTAAATAGCGCGGTTCGCAGGATACGCAAAGTATGTAGATTTCTATCATGCAAATCCTTCAAATTGATTTCCTCTTATTTCAAGATCCCGGAGAACAACCATCGCTCTAGGTCTCTTCCCCGACCACGGTCGAAACTCCCCGGACTGTACTGTGATGTTAGGGAAGACATGAAGGAGGGTTCTCTTCATTCGAGCAACCAATCCTAAAAGCCCTTCACTTTCCGATTCTTCAGCCTTTTTTCTTGCTCCGTCTTATCGTCGATCGCTGAGATACGGAATCAATTGCACAAATGATGTTGACAGAAAGAGAGACGTTTGTTCCATCCGGTAGGATCCGCATAATATTCATTTCCGCGTGTTGAGTCTTCACAGTTCTACCTATCAACTACCGGCGGTCCTTCGAAGACAATGGCCGTAGTCGGCATATGAGCATATTTGTCTGTGTGCTTTCTCAGATGGACATAGCGATGACTCGGGGCTCCAGGTAGGCCCTCGTTTTGGCAGGGGACAAATTCGACTCAGCGTCAATTGCCAGAAATTTCTGAACGGGAATACAAAACATCGAAAATAAACAAACGACGACGATGCATAACTACAGTGCCAGACTCATAGCTTCCTTGCTCAGAACCGTCCGGGAGGCTGCAGCTGTCGTCAATACCCAATGCTAACAAGATCAAATAACGACACTTACACTTATATTCTCCCACTCCTGTATCCTCGATCCAACGTTAACGTTTACCAACGGCGGCACTGTCGGTCGCCGGTTCAACCACGAGCTCGGAAGTTCCCTTCCCCGAACTTTACTCTCAGATTCTCGCGGTCTCCACTTTCCCCGGAAACGGTCTGGCCTGCTTTCCCTCGCCTCCAGCGCCTTCTCCCTTTCCTGCACATCCCGTTCCCGTTGCTCCATCACCTTCAGCCTCTCATGATACCCCCTCTCCCTCATACCCTGCTCCTGGGCTAACCGTTCCAGCCCTCTCTCCTTCGCCTGCAACCTCTTCTCCCACCGAATCAGCTCCTCTGCCCTCAACAGCAGCGCCAGCTCCCTGTCCCCTTCCTCCTGCACCTCCTTCCTTATCGCCCGCACCTCCTCCTTTCTCTTCTCGTCCTCCGCTACCGCCCGCAACCTCGCAGGCGACGGGCACACCACACGCTCCCCATAATCCTCCTCGTCCCCCGCCTGCCGCCTCACACGCTCCAGCTCCATCTCCTCCGTCGACTTCTGTAGCCTATACAGCTTCCCCATAACCTCTACATACTCCTTGATAACATGCGTCCCGATCCCCCCAAACGTCGTAGACCACGGGACGGTGAATTTGATCTCCCCCGATGAGGTAAAGTGGTACGATGGGCGGAGCGCCTCCGCGATTCGGTTTCGAAGCTGGGCCTTCCAGGCATCGGAGGGCTCGCGCTGTAGTTCAGACGACATGACACTGTTTGGAAGACGATGGCGAGAGAGCGAAAAAGCGCTGACCAATAGTCATATAGCTATGGCCTCGCGAACGCCTCGTGCTAGGAAGTGTGATTATCGGCCAATCTTAGCTGTGTCGCGACGTCCTTGCGTCCAAGGTCCGGCCATACCCCTCATCAAACCTTCATTTGAAAGGTCCACACAGAGTTTGGAGTAGGCACCAAGGCCTCGTTTCTAGTACTTTGGCCGCTGGAGAACTGGGGAAATGAAAACAGGGCGCCTCGCTCGCTATATAGCGACGCTCTTAAATCCGATGGCCGGTCCTACTATAATCGTGACATCAGCGAGAAGAAGGGCCAGTCACTGTGATGCAGCCTTGAAAGATGCTCCTGCCGTTCCAATCATGTCAATCCTTCCCACATCGTGGGTCTATAGAAGCCAGGGCAATTCACAAGGCGTCCCTGACGGTTATCTAGAGTTTTGCTGTATCATGACGCCAGTACACCGTATACAGCATTTTAGTGCAATGCCCAATGTCCCGAATGAACAAGTCGCTGCCTACTATTGAAGCTCTCGGATGCACAGTGTCGCTAACGCCGTAGCACTCTACCTTAAATCGATTAGAAACCGAATACTACGCTATCTTCTGGTCAGTCTCCCGTGAACCCAGCCTCGTGCGCTCGTCCCACAGACTGGTGCCAAGCTATCCACTCCAACGCTCACGGGATCCTTCATGACCACCCGAGCTCCGAGCTCTGATGGGCGTGCTTCTTCATGCAAGCTATAGGCCCCACAAGTCCGGGGGAAGACCTACAAGGCCGCAACACTCCCATCACCCGTCAGCTTTGCTCGATCGACCACGTTGAAAACCTTAGTACCATGCGTCTTAGATAGGTTCAACATACCCCACACCATCATGAGAAACACGTTCGAGGGGAGCGTCCATTCCTTCCTCAGTGCACTCGGCTATGCCTTCCCTCAAATCGAGCGTAGCGAGATAGGTTCACGCCAAGTCGTTATGAAAGCTGTGGACCTTATCGTTGGGCACGAACCTAAGACCGCGACGTCAAGCCGAACCTCGTATCACGGCTAGCTCTTGGCTAGTTCCAATAACGACGTACTAAAAGCTCTCTAAACCAATCAATTCTTTCCCTTTTCTCCAGCGGCCAGGCGTCTCGCATTACACCGGAACAAGCTCTAGAATCCAATTCCAGGGTGAGACTCCCCAGAGGTAGGTGGTACGGCACTTTATCTATATCATTGCCGTACTCGTATACCTGGGTTAAAAGGCTTCCATTCCACTACCCACCGCGACGCTCGCCTTGGTCCCTGTAGGTACAGCCACAAAGCCTGATGCTGCGCGCGCTTATTTAAAGCCCCCATCGCCTTCTCAGCCATTGTGCCGTTATGTTTTCCTTGATAGGGTCCGGTGAGAGTGTACATACTTTCCGAATGGGCAAGACATTAGCGACCCGAGCAAGAGCATCGTGTACCGCAGTAGAAAATATGTGTGATGGTGTCAATGTCAGTTTGTTTTGAATCAGCAATCAACAAGCTCTGAAGGCATTCATCCACATCGCTCACGGAGTCCGACCGCGGCAAGGTCGAGTGGCCCTGAATGATGAGGGTCGCTTTCTCAAAAGTCCCACGTTCAGGATAGTCCTCTAGGATCCTGTTAACGATTGCTTATCTGCCTGTTCTTGACGCGTCGAGAACGAGCGCTTGCCGCCGGGCAAGAAGACATACCATTTCGTCAGAAGTATGTCCAATTGAGCGTTAATGTAATGCATGAGTAGCAGAACAGACTGATTCTCCAATTGTTCGTCGCGTTCATCGCGAAAGACCTCAGCGGCGCCACCCATATTCATAACTCTCACTACAGCCCAGTTGTAGTTTGTTTAATTTGGGGCGGTGTTAGGAGTATCGACGAGGAAGCCATGGGCTATACCTCAGCGTCCTCCCCCTCAGCTCCAGTGCAATGCAAACATAAGGTCGTCGAAAACTACAGATATCACGGTTAATGCCGTTCCCTAGCAAGTTGAGCTCTGCTCGCACAGCAACATCGCGAAACAAAGTACAAGTATTCGTTCAACCGCAATACTTTCACACAGCCACGTGAAGTCAGGACCCCCAATTATCCCTATATAGGTCGGTCGCAAAGTTCGGACAGATTTGGGCTCCCCGGTGATTGAGGTCGGCACAAAGTTCGGACAGATTGCATGCCCCAGCCTTGCAGGTCGGTCGGATCGTTCGGACAATAGGGACAGCCAGTTACATTGTCGGAACGGAGTTCGGACATGCTAGGTGTCGCCATGCCACCCCCTACTTTGCTCTCCTTTGTTAATATTCCAGATGATTCCAGAGCATCGCAAATCTATCATTAATTAATAGTGTTGTACAATCAATGATTATCGAAGTCTGCATCCGTACATCTCAACCTATCTCAACCTCATACAGCAAATCTCAGTACTACTAAGTTCTACTCGCATGGACAAACCGATAGAGATATACTCCGACGACGAGCTCACAACCAACCCGGATTGGATTGAAAGCGACTGGATTAATGTTGGAAAGAAGTACATCGACGTTCCAAAGACTGTTACATGCGAGCGTGAACAACTACTTCGTATCCCTTCATCTTACGAGTCAATCCTGCCCTCAAACGAAATCCCTGTCACTCAATTCCTTCGGTTGTCTCTGCCAAACCTCTGCCAGAACTCTCATACATCATCAGAACTGGGATTTAGTGACGATGAACCAGACAGCTTACCAGAAAATTTCTACGACATCTCTGTCCCATCAAAAGAAACTCTTGATTGGTTGGAGAATGACTTTGGGGAGGCATGGTTCAACGGAAGCAGGTCTGTGAAGGATGAGCGAGACAGCCTTAGTTGGCGACATCCATTTTGGGTCTTGACATACTTTACATTCATGCGGCAGGCTTGCATGGCATTTTCAGACTGGTCAGAAGCTATGAAATGGCTAGAGAAGACACCGACATCAGTTTCTGCAATAGAGGAGGACGACACAAAGCGAACCGTACTATCCCTGCTCAATGAAGTTTCTTGGCAAGGAACTACTCCTGGGATGCAAAACAAAGTCAATAATCGTGCACTTACTGACCAGGCGATTGTATCAATATTTCTGTGCAAACTATGAGTATCTTCGATAACTTGACTGCAGAGAAGGATGCAATTGTAAAAGCAGTTGTCAGCATGAACACTATACGAAGAAGGGGGCAGGGACGCTATAATATACTCACCGTAGAGGAAATTGACGACATTGACCATTAGACAAGACACTCCTGTGTTGTTATCGAATTTTTTTGGCGATTTTTAGGCGATTTTTGGGATTTTTGTAAGGTCGGAACGGAAGTTCGGACAAAATTTTCTAAAATTTCCAATTTTGAAAAAGTTCGGACAAGATTGGGACGTTGTCTGCAAAAGAAAGTTCGGACAAATTGTCCACAAAACTGAAAATTGGCGTACCGACCTATGTACGGATAATTGGGGGTCCTGTGAAGTCTAACCGCTTAAAGCCCGCTTTGCATCACAATCTGAAATTCAATCTGTCTTTTATTTTCTTCCGGTCAGCGTCCACGTGAGGTTGACGTTCTTGTTCTCGACTTCCACAGAAGCAACGGATAGCAGCGAAGGGCGAGTGCGTGGCTGGCGGTAGGCTAGGTGGCTGTTCCCTTAGCGTCACCTTCCTAATCTTCTACTTTTCTCTAGGATCTTTACGGACGGCTACCTCGTGCTTTCCTACACGCGACTGGAAATTCTGATCCTGACATCAATGCTGTACATAATCGCCACATCGTGGGTGTATTAGTGATACCCTCCTCATTGGTGCTTTTTCTACCCTATGTCGAGCAAGAATTTCAACGGAAATCCACCCAAGTCAAATCGGACCCATCGTAATACGACCGTCATCTGACATGTACTTCTCAGGTATATCAATGACTTTAGCAAGGCGCTTGCCAGTGAAGTTCGGATTCTGTTGGAAGAGGTGGGGAAACTGAGGGACGAACGCCGGGCGTTGCAGTAGTACGTCTGTCCATTCTGTTGCAGCCGACAGTGCCTTTGATCAGTATGGATCAGCGAAATAGCAGAGCTTATGAGTGTCAAGTCGAAGCACGGTGCAGGAGGAGAGTACTCGCCAGAGTGGCGCCCAGTGCGTTGCCTTTCTATTCTTCTTCTTTCAGTGCAGTCCTGATACCTCCCAGCCCCCCGAGCCACAAGAGTTCCTCCCCCCACCGCCGCCGCCGCCCCTTCCAATGGATGAAGGACCGCCGGCGCCAGCACGTCCTGCATGGCGCACGGTGCATAAGCGTGCAGAAAGGAGAGAGAAAGCGATCGCGAAGTTGATGCCTCCAGCGCCGCCTGCTGCTCCAGCTCCTGAGCCCCCACGGCTGCCGGCATGGGCGCAATGGAGACGTACGTCCTCGCTGCCTTTTTTTTATTATTCGCATTAATGACTCCAAATAGCCAATCCTCTCCTCTCAGCAGCCCCCGTCATGGCAGCACCAGCTGCGCCTCTCCCTACTTCCCCGCCGCCGCCTACTCGCTCAGGTCTTTTCGGTTCGTCTTAGTTGTCAAAGCCATACTTCTCATTCTAACGTGTCTACAAATTCAGGGCCCCCTACTCCCCCTCCTAAGTAGACGGATCTACAAAGAAACTGCATTTGTCACACTATATCATTCTTTGCTTCTCTAGAAACTTCTCATCGGATTTTCTGCTTACGACACAACTGGAATTCTCTCTATCATCTTTCTGCTTCTTATCGTATACATCCGTGGCGCATTTTTTTCTTTTCATTGACTGTCTTTGCTTTTTCTCCATATAACGACAGCTTTCTTCCTTTTGTACGGAATCAATCGCGATTTACCTTTTCTCCCACGTCAAGCGTTGACATCGGAAAGCAGGATTATTCTCGTGCGCTGAATTAAGAGTATGTAACTCTATCACGTTGTGATAAGTTAACAGCGTTACCAAGGATCGAGAGCATTTTAACAGAGCGTCTGATCGACTGTCATTGAAAAGGATTCGTCCGACTCCTATAGGATCCTAGATTTCAGTTTCTTCCATCTTCTGAAAATGGCATTATTGGCAACACAGTCTGGTTGCGTTTTTTCCAAGTACCTCACCAAGGAGGTTTGAAATGCGGTATCATAGAAAGTCCACTCAGGTGGGGAGACAGGAGTCCAAAAGCCTCAAGAAGGGAGATAAGGGAACGTATCAATGTTTCCAGTCTCCACAATTGTCGAGAGCCCCTCAGTTGCATGATGCGTCGGCTTTACCAATAAAGGAAATCCCGACGCATTGCTCCAAATGGAAGCGGCCAACCTCTCATGACTGTAGACGAAGGAAGGTTTTATTAGATTTTATTCAGACTACAGCGCTTAAGCTTGTCCTTTGGATCCAGTACTTGATAACATTATGGTACAACAAATCAGATATCCATCATCAACGATAAGTAGACAACTGACAATGTCTTCTGATCCATCGAATTACGGAAAGAGATCATGATTCACTGCTTCCACTTTGCCTCGAGCTCCAAGAATAGGTATTATTGAAGCTTTTGAGTATGAAATTAGAAATCTCTGCGCCTTCGCTGATAACAATACCATAATAATTGGATTCAGTACTGGGAATCGAACTTACGATTCTAACTTGAATATCCAAAACATACATTCTCCGTTGAACCTAATGGCCAGAGCTTTTCGATCGAAGCAGAAGGAAACGCCTGACAGTCGCTAGGTAATTAAGTTTCGCTTAGAATGCCAAACGAGTGGGCAACCCCAGGTGCGTTTACTAGCTACTTAACTTTCTCTTTCCTCTACTGGTGTCTTTTCTTCCAAGTCGTTGAGTGTGTCAACATGGCTGCTCATTGATCAATACACGATCGGTGTCGCTGTGATCCCCAAATCCTTGCTGATGTCGTCTCTGCAGACACCTCAAGATCAAATTTCTGCTTCGTCGACGAGTCCTAGCCGTGCCATCTGCCATCAAGTCCAAAGTCAACTTGTCTACCCTCAAGAGTTGTTGGATATTAATGATTGTGCTGACAATGTACTCGTAGTTTCGTGTTCGTCGTTGTGTACTTGTCTAACAAAGAGGCGTGGAGTATGTATTGTCTGTTAGTGAACTATATTATGATGTTTTATCTATCATTTATAACGCAACTATGAATATAATAGAAATTTTGCTCAACTCGGTACGAACCTAGACCGTACCTCTTGGACCCAAACCGAGGTCTGGGTTTGAGGTTCAGGCAAAAGTGCCTGAACTGGGACTGAATCGGACCCCGGTCAGGCTACGAGTTGCGACATCCATAACAGATACATCGTCGAGGCAGGAACTCTTTATTATCATGATACTAGTAAATATACGGTACACCATCCGGGTACTCCTCCTTTATCCGTCTCTCTACTTCTTCCCTCTCTATCCTTTCCAACTCGGCCTCAAAAGCCAAACACCTATCGACATTCCCCACCGGGAACACCCTACAAAGAAACCAATATACCATCGCCCCAATCCCAAAACTCGCAAGCCATCCAAAGTCAAACATATCCTTAGCTACCTCACCTATCGCCACGCTCCCAAAACTCTGTACGAACCCAGGAAACGGTATAGCTGTTCCTGCAACGAACGCTATGATGGCTCGCCAGTTGATACCCCACGTATAATAATACGGGCCATCCAGCGTCCCAGTAAATAACCCCGCGAGCTGGAGGTTTCCCTTGCGCACTAAAAAGTAGTCGATAATCCTAAGCAGGGGTCAATGTTGAGTACGTGAAAAGAAAGGAAGGTCCACACACATTATACTAGCGACAGGCCCCATGAATATCGAGTATCCATTCAGGAAGGTCAAGAACCCCAGGGCACTCGATAGTATTCGCCAAGGGAATATGAGAAAACCTATCAGAGAACAAAGTAGCTGAACCGAGACGTGCTTAGAAACCCGCGGATGAAAGGTCGGAGCTGCACATACCTGTCCCCGGACATTGGTGAGATATCTGGGCAATAAAGCCGTGATGTCGGCTCCGAAAGGGATAGTATTCTGAGAGGATCAGCAAAGTGCTTACTTAGAAAAATTAGCAACATACATTAGCGATAGACGTTCCTAGGGTCGCTAAAATAAATGCGGTAGATGCGAAGAAGCATCCTGCTCTGGTAGGTGAGGACATATCGTGGTCAAGCATCGCGTTCAAAAGATCATACGACTACAAATATTCAATCAAGAATTGACTGGCACAGACCTGCACTCACGTTCCAATACGCTGTACCCCACTGACGGTTCATCGCTGCGGTCACCATGATCCCACATGTCGCCCACAATGTTTGTCCGATAGGGAAGAGAAACAGCTGTCCTTCAGTCTGCGCGCTGCGACGGCGTGCATATCTCGTTATGTCTGGCACAGTGACGAGGAGCGCGGCGCTAGGCTGGTTAGAAGGCGGACCCAATAGATTACGAAGAACTTACTTGGTTCCCATCACTGCGTTAAATTGACTGAGATCATATAAGATGTCAGCAGCCATACACCGTGTAAATACGAAGGCACATACGTAATAACAGCCCAGGCCAAAGTCGATCCTCTCGACTGAGTAGCACCGAAGCTCATACCAGTAAACCCGTGGTTCTTCTTCAATGCCCATATCAATAAACCTAATGCCGTCGGCGGTAATAGGAAGCTCTGAACATGTTATCTCAGTCCAGACTCATGGTGCAGATCAGCGCTTACCTTGACGATGAAAAGCCAGTTCGTCTTGTAAGGGGGTATAACTAAAAATCCCACACTGATAATCCAGAAGATGCCAAAACCTGCCAAGTCCCTCGAAGTGATACCTATACTCTCAGGGATGTAGTTGTCCATGGTGTACCACGACGGCCATATACACCGCAAACATATGGAGACAAAATATCCCCCAAAGGTACATTGTATCCCGAACCACACGATCCCCAGCATGCTTCGAATGATAATTGCGAAAAAGCTTCCTACAACGCCAAACGATGTCCGTACGAGAACCTTAGAACAGGAGATGTCAGGAAGTAGGGGAAAGTGAAACAGTGGTCAACAACGTACGGGATACCCTATATGCCATCCACTCGACGCGTATCCATTTAGGACGAGTATCACTGAAGATAACATGTTTGCCGAGAGTACCACGAGAATGGCGTGCCACCATGTCATGCCTATGCTATTGATCAGCACCCAGCCCTGCCGGTGGAAATACGTGCACATACCGAGAGTAATCATCGAGGACGCAACGGCCCAAGTACTCGTATTCATTGACTCTGAAAACCAGAAAGCGAAGAAGGATCCTGTTCCCCAGGTCTGCTGCTCTTCGGGGGAGGAGAGAAGGTCTCTTACGCTTGATAAGCCCACCGCGTGAGCCAAAGAGACGAAGAGGACCACACCAACCTTCATTCTCCCATATGTGCCCGTTCCCTGGGACGTTCCTCCCTGTATCTGTCTTTATGTAGCGGTTGAAAGGTGGACCATGTTCGAAAAGCATGGCGGAAAGAGGGACGCGCTGTGACGGTTTGAATCCGCACGTCGACGCTGGATTCATCTTTCTCGTCGATGTCCATGATGATGGGGGTATAATGAGAGATAGGAGAAGGGTACAGGCACGTTAAGTGTACTGCATGTATAGGTACTTGAGTTAGGGACCCGGCATCATGACGATAAGGGATTGGATATCACGAGGTCGGACGATATACCCAGCCGGCCCGTAGGCTCTTGTTCAGCAGCCCTGTCATCTTGGGGCGAGACTACTGTGATTCCAAGTTAGCATGAGAAAGAGAGGATAAGCAGAGCGCCAGAGACCTTCGCAGATGGGGTGACGTTCCCCTGATAACATCCGAACGGCGAAGATCTGTCGGTGCGCCGATCACTTCCGCCGCAGCACCTAGATTCAAGGAAGAAATAGAGAAGAGCTGGAGAAAAGATGTCGCGATCTGGCGCGACTACGCGTTGTCGTCCCAATACGGTAATTCCAGGCTGCTCCTCCCTGTACGTCTCGTCGGGCCCAGCACTGTGCAATCTCCCCCTTTTTTTAAAAAGAACGGAGAGCATAAGAATATAGTGAGAGGGGGCACAACCGAATCGCTAATTCTTTTTTGATTCGAAGGGACAATGCAGGAAGACAGGGCGACTGGAGATGGTGAGCCTTATCGTAATCATATTTGGGGTCCCGGAGGTGTAAACTGTAAAATCTACAGGCGCAATGGCCGGCCGTTTGGGTGCAAGTCCACTATCGAGGCGGCTGATGAAAGGAAATTGGAGAAAAGCAAGGTCCAAGACGTGCCAGCGGCGACGTTTTAGTGTATAGTTATGATGACGGGAAAAGGCGGTTGGTCCTTAAAAATATCTCCGCTGCACAAACAACGCAGGAAAGAACGTCCATCTCAGCGAGATGATGCTTGTCAATGGAAAAGACGCTTCATATCCACGAATGGGAACTGGGTTGCCTAAATCGGACGCGTTGTTGACGTGTATTGATAACTTGCCAGGGTCCTGCTCGCTCTTGGCCTCCATGTACTCAGCACCATATCTGAGGCTCCCGTTGACCAAAAAAGACTGGAACTCAGAATATAGAAAGTAACTGGAAAATTTTACGCCAGAAATTTATTTCACTCTGTACGAAATCCGGGGACAAACCTTCCCCGCGAGACTGTTCCTTCCGCTTGTTTCAGTCGTGCCTGCCATAACAAGTTGCGCTTTTTCTTTCCTTTTCATTGTCAAGTTTCCCTAAAATACCGGGGAAGCTTGGGAAAATGTCCCTTGGACGACTGGGAGATATCTGAGCAGTTTCCTCCCTTGGGGTTACGAACTGTCACCATTCATATGCGAGACCACCACGCTAGTGCCGATGGCAACGTTAGCTGACAAGTGTATGGCCTATTATGTCATGAATGTGGGTGGGTTGGTCTTCAGGCATTTGCGGTATGCTAATGGTGGTCTTTTAAGGCACAGAGTGTGCAGTGGTTCCTCCAAATACCAGAGTGAACATATCCGGGCAACACTCGTGATCCATATTTGCTTTCGGCGTCTTTTTGAAACAGTTTCAGTCTCGCGCTTTTCTTATGAACTATTGCGGGAGCCTCCTTGGACGGCTCGGAGATGTGGGAGCGGTTTCCTCCTAGAAAGCCGCGGCCCAAGTGGAAATTTCTTTTTGTCGACGGTGTTCTGGCAGTTGCATTGGCCAGTTATCTTCTACCGACAGCACCTTCACGTTAACATCAATATATATGTCAACTCGCGTCTATTAGCATGGCACCGCTTTTAACTGCTAAGTTCAAGTCGGCGCGCGAGCGGAGTATGGCGGAGTACCAGGGTTTTGATATCCCCGACGCGTGCCAAGCAAGCCTTCTTCGAATATTGTCGGTGTTCTCTGAAGACCACTATTTCTTGTTTCTAGGACAAATCAAGACCCTGAGTAAATGGTCAGATCGCCGGCCAAGCTGCGCCTGTTCTAAAAACACTTGCCGTTCCCGCTGCATCTACTTTTCTTGTCATTTCTCGGTTAAATTTCTGGGTGCAATCATTCATATGGGCGGTCAGCATGTGATGCCGTGAACGTCGGGCGAATTAATTTTATAGTACGATGGATTTAAATGCTTTATAATGGGCGCGCTCTTTCAGTGTATGCCTTCTACTCTTCTCCCACACATATGCTTTCTGCCATCGCACTTCTGCTGGGTATAGCTGGAACGGTACCAGATTTTAACGTCTGTCAGCATATTGCAGATGAAGTTTCGTCTGCAACAGATGTTTACTATCCTGGTGAGTATCAGGCAATTTCCTTCAGGGGTTTTTTTGCTAACCTTCGCTAGGATCATCGTCCTACGTAGCAGACAATGAGCACTATGCGACATCAAGCTCGCAGGCCTCAAAATGTAGTGTGCAACCAGGGTCTGCTGAAGATGTTGGTGTCATTGTTCGTACTATCACCTTTTTCCGTGTGTCTGGCATTCACAGGCTTCACTTTAGTTAGGTATTTTGGGCGAGACAAAGACGCCATTTGGTGTACGTGTCATCTAAGCCGTCCCTTTTTTAGTATGCCTGAATCACGCCCCTTAGGTCAAAGGTGGTGGGCATGTTACGAACCAAGGCTTCTCTTCAACGACTGGTGTCCAAATCGCCATGACCCGATTCAACGAGATCACGTACGACCCTGCAACACAGACGGCGGTGATTGGTGCCGGTAATATATGGGATGATGTCTACGATGTATTGAATGCTGAGGGTGTCAACGTTGTTGGTGGGAGGGTATCAGGAATCGGTGTGGCTGGTTTCACTCTTGGTGGCGGTACGTGTGATAATTATAATTCTCAATGATCCAGAACTGAGTGCAGTGGATGTTTATCTTGAGGGTATTCATGGCAGAGCAACCAATATGGCCTGGCTCTTGATAATGTGGTCGCCTACGAGCTCGTGGTGCCTAATGGTACTGTGGTGACCGTAACGGAAAAGAGCGATCCAGATCTTTTCTTCTCACTCAAGGTACGAGCTCTCAGTCTCTCGGGTGTTCTTCTGGTTATGCATTTCCTGGAGCAGGGCGGCGGAAATAACTATGGTATTGTTACTCGATTCACCTTGAAGACGCACCCACAAGGTACCGTTTGGGTACGTGTGCTCTTGAAATCTGGGTAGTGAAGACTAACTAGTGTCTGTAGGGTGGAGCCGCTATATATAGTGCAAGCTATATATCCGCGTTCACCGCAGCGGCTGTAAAATTCTGCTCAGAGGTTACTGACCCCAAAGCTCAGATTCTCATAATATATGGATACTACAGTGGTCAGGTACTTCATATCGTCGCTCACTTCCGAATTTTTGAGTTCTCAACTACATTATCAATAGGCGTTACTTTCCTCTCAGATGTTCTACGATGGCCCTACCCCTCCGGATGGCATCTTTGACGATTTCCTCGCAATCCCCGCCTTAGCTGAGGACGTTACGACTCGTTCCTTCTCTGACCTCATCCACTCTACGTTTGCGATGATAAATGCTTCAGCTGGATATCGGTGCGATATAGTTGCTTCCAGATGCCCAGTGATGGCTTATGCTGACCAGGACTGTATACAACCATATCCCCATGCTCGAGTACTCCGAGTCTAGTATTGATGGTGTCATTGACGAACTCAACGTCAGACTACGTTTCTCTTCTGTCCTTGAAATGCTCTGATTCTCTCCTTTCTGTAGTTCTGGGGCCCCACGCTATCCGTACACGGAGCGAACTTCATCTCCTACGTCGTCGAACCCTTCCTTCCGAGCCTTCTAAGCCACTCCCCCGCGGGCTCCTCTGCGTACCCAAGCTCGCGGGATCATGTCGCCTATCCTACTAACCTCAACTTTCAGTGGACATCGGAGAGCGAGGATGGTGTGTTCCATGATGCTGCGAGGCACTCAGCAGAGAGGCTTGGGGCGGAGGGTGAATCGGTATATCCGAATTATGCGATCTATGGTACTCCTGTGGTGGATATGTTCGGTGAGGGGGTGAAAAGGATGGAGGCTACGAGGGAGAGGGTGGATCCTCACGACGTTATGCTGTTGGCGGGAGGTTTTAAAGTATAGTAATGGAGACAAGTTTCCTTTGAGGCAGACCTCAGCGTGTTCATTCGTCTAACATTGGACCGCAGATATTGGGCTCTCCCATTGTGGCTGATATCAGCCGTGTATCTCCGCCGTCAAAGGATTAATGCACCTTACAACCCCGCTTGCATCACTTCAATTCTCGTAGATTGGAGGTGACGCACGACAAACCATTTGAACATTTACTTTAACAACGGACCTGGTCTGTTTTTACTCTGTTCATCCGTCCTCATTGATGCTCCTCCATTGACTTAAATGCGATGCGTCTTTTGATTCTTCTTTGAATGCCGGACACCGTCTCAGTCCTCCCCTTATTTCAGATTTATTTGAGTTCGTGCGAGATACCAGTGGTGAAAAGGTGATATAGCGGTGGCGCTGTGTCGCACTTCGATGGATACTATATCTTTCCAATCTAAGAGAATCTCACACTTGGCAGTAAGGATAGCCCTGGTCATAAAGAGAAGACTGAGTGCCGCTGTTGTGCCGCTAACGGCTTAAGTGGCAAGTGATGGATGTAGTATAACCAAATATACGACGTCGATGGACAGGAATTTCGAGATAATGAAGCCAAGCTTGTATAGGATGTAGTTCCATCCCGACGGAGGAGCTGAACGTGAAGGTGGTGGTGGTGGTGGTGGTGGTGGTGGTGGTGGTATCGGCACAAGGTCCCAATAAGGAACGGCCGGGCCCACAGCCCTGACATGGCAGTGCCATGCGCTGTGGCCACAAAGGCTCATGCCGTTGTAATCACACTGTTGAGTGCGTCTCGCGGGTTAGAGTACCTTTGTGGGGTTCAGACAAAACGGAAGTGACAAGGAATCACTCTGTCGTAGTACACCGTTATTCAACAGTGCGGCGGCAGGAGCCATCCTCATCACCACCGCCAAAACACAAGGAACAGGAAACGACTCCGTCGCAACACCGAAGCGGCGGCAGGAGCAATACTTATCACCACGACTGAAATGCAAAAAACAAGAAACGAGTCAAGACCGAAACGAAACGCAAGCAACAAGAAACGACTCCGTCGCGACACCGAAGCGGCGGCAGGGGCCATCCTTATCACCACCAATAAGACGCGAGCAACAAGGACGGCTCCGTCGCAACACCAGAGCGGCGGCAGGAACCATCCTCATCACCACCACCGAAACGCAAGCAGCAAGAACGGCTCCGTCGCAACGCTGGAGCGGCGGCAGGAGCCATTCTCGTTACCACAACGAAACTGCAGGTAACAAAAAACCGTGACCCCTCCGTCCCGGTGTGAGCGGAGAAAGGACTGATCCAGTCCAGATGCAATGAGCTGGAGTCGGGCCAACACAGTCGAAAACGGCTCCGACTACCCAGGTGGACTATGAGGGCGAAGGAGATGGTCAAAACTGGGGTTTTTGAGAGTGGGCGATGGGTGAGACATTGGTGGTAGAGCTGGTTTCAGATTCCTTGGGGGATTGATGAGTATTGCAGGTGGTCATGGATGTCGATGGATAAGCCAGTCATGGTGAAGAGATGTAGGGACCAACGTTGGAACCTGCGCTGGTCATGGCAGTTGGTGGTGGGCAATGCCACAGGAACGGAGTTTAAAAACTTGAAGGAGGGCGTCCGGCCCGGCTATATACCGGGCCGTCAAACCTACTACGAATCACGGTTCAGGAGAGCGTTGCACGAACCCAAATGCCGCTGCTGGTGAAGTGCTACTTCTCCCTGATTTTTTTCTGTCCGTTTGCTGCAATGGACTCACCACCGGGTCGCTCACTTGCAACTTGGACCTTGAGCTTGACTACGCGTTATCCATTCGCTTTCAATGGGCCTCAAGCATTTTGTATACCAACTCAGATACGTGCCTTTTCAACTTTTACTTAAAGGTTGAATATCCAAGTATTGCAAATGTAATAATCTTACCATTCTTGTTCCGATAGGCGCCTCTTGACAGAATCTTTCCTTCACCTTTACTGGTTTCGTTTCCTGTGGCGTCATATGATTTCGCTTGATCAAACGACTTCGAAATCGATATATAACTCAAAGCATTCTGACGAAGACAGCACCTCCCATCATTCCCCGAGCCTATCATTTCTCATCTTGACATTTTGGTGTGCGCTAGTGCTGTTTCGGTCAAGGGGACAATGTACGAATTTTCTCTATAACGAAAAACTTCTCTGATGATTATTCCTACGAAGACAGTATAATCGGCTACTGTGTAATAGTATGCGTTCTGCCCTATTCTCGTAGGTGATACTAATCTGACTTTATTTTACTCAGACTGAGTGTGAGTTGTACCTATGATTTCCGCGATATCATTTCTACATGGGACTGCATCAATTTGAACCGATACTGATGATATAATCAGCCAGTGGAAAACTCTAAGGTAAGCATGTTCACTGCACCGTTGTTCATGGTCTAATGCGCCTCGGGAGTAGTTCTACATGATCGTAACATGAACGATCAGCGGGACGTTTACAAATATGTAGGCTCACTACGATGTCTTTGCATTCTGACGTAGCGCGTACGGAGGTTATATTTGACCTACTGCTGAAACCATGACCCTGCTTTTGAACGCATCGTGGTTTTTGTTTGCTCAAATAGCCTGATTGGAACGATGACGTTTCGCGTCCGGGCCGACAGTCACCAGGACTGGGTTCTGGGCCGGGATTTGATTCCGGGCTATTACTGTGCACTGCCATTCGCACATCCACTTTTATATCTGCCTCTGAGGCTGGAGCCTCTACCTCGTTAACCTTTCTCCTTCAGACCTCTACCTTGGAATCTTTTTTTCGTAGGTTTCGTTTTGTTCTCGTTTTCACGCTCCAGTTCTGACTTGAGGCTGCGTGCGCAGTTCATGTCCGATTCGCTTCCTCAAGAAATAATCGATGCCATTATCGACGAACTCAAGGACTATAAGTATGACTTGAAGTCCTGCTCACTGACGTGTCGGTCCTTTGTCCCCCAAACCCGTATCCATCTGTTCGCGTCGATTGAGCTTTCAAGCAACAGGAGATGCCAACAATTCATGGCCATGCGGTCTTCCTCTCCACACGACCACCTCTCTGCCCATATCCGGAGCCTTACGATCAATTTCCGCCGGAGCGACCTCACTGCTAGACATCTCCTGAATGTGATTACAAACTTGACGGTTCACCACATCACGCTTGAACATCTGAACTGGAGTAACCTCACTTCAGACATGCAAAAGGCACTTTGTACATCTTTCCCTCAGATCCATAGTATCTCCCTCATCCATACTATCTTTCCTGATTACCCGACCGTCTACGGATTTCTGAGTGGTTTTCCAGAGCTGAAGAACCTCTCGTTATCAGATGCTCATGTGCTCACAACAGGCGATCATATGGGTCATGAGCTCCGCAGTGTACCGTTGGTTGGCCTATCGGTCGTCGGAGCGATGAGCATCTTCGGTCTCGCTTCGTCTTTCAGCCCTATATCATTAACACACCTTCGCTCGCTCAGATTTACCTGGAGTGTTCTGAACGACCTAGGAAGTCTGAAGTCCATTCTCCTTGCTGCTCGACAGAATTTGAAAGAACTGGTCATCAACCAAGTACCTACATACGGAGTGATCGGTGAAGTAACCTCTCACCATTCCTCGTAATCTATCTCAACTTGGCTAGACACAGGTTTGGTGACTGAATTTCCTCGGGATCTACGGATTAAAGGCCTGCACCGCCTCCAAGTGGAAATGTGGGATTGCAACGTGTGGGGAGGATCACCCGAGTTTGATCAACTGGACGCATGGATTGATATATTCAGGTGCTCCGCAGGACATGTGCCCCCGGACATCTCGTTTCACCTCTGCCTCTCTAGTGGCGCCGTAGTCGAGAATCAGGAACAGGAATTGGGCGTGTGGTCCTCGTTAGACGAAGTCCTCTCCACTGCGACGAGGTCGTTTAATTCTTTGTCGGTTGTGATATATGGGCTTCAGATGGCGGAGGCGGCACGATTTAAAGAAGTGATAGAGGGCCGATTGAAGAGATTGAAACAGCGTGGAATGTTGGATGTCCGGTGTAAAAGCTTCTTGTCGAGATGATTATTTTGGTTCGTTTTCTATTGTTTGGATCTAGACCATGGTCCTCATGGAAGGAATGTCAGGGAAAGAGCTACTTGGACTCTGGTAAATGGACGATACACTCAGAACTGATACGTTATACATATACATATTCTTCTGTACATTTGAACAATTTGCGACATGAGCGAACGGGGGACCCAAGAAGTCTCGTTTCTCCAGCAGTACCTACGGGAGCTCAGCTCAAAGTTTGGCCCACATTTGAGGCAGAATACAACCAGTCAGCTAACGTCAACACAGAGTACACAGGCAGGCCAGTCACTTCTTTGACTGCTTCTGTGAAAGGTGGCTGATGATCATCCTCAGCGTCATAATGATTACGAACGATCAAGTGAGCTAACATACCATGTTTGTACACCTGATATTTTGTTGATAAGTTTACTACGAATGAAAACCGAGCGGACGCACTCGAAGCATATTGCACGTATTCCTGGATTCTCTCTTTGAATTTCTTTCGCTGCCTGGACGACCTCTGCTTGACAGGCTACAAAGTCAAATCCTGTCGTGCAAGTCATCCAGTTATAAAAGGCACCCCCGACGGGCATACCCTTCACTGGTGGTGCGATATCTAGCGCGACACCCTTGAAGTGGTCATCTGTTAGGTTCTCGGAGGAGAATGTAATAACCCCAACAGTGTCGGACGCGCCGCCGAATAGCTCCGGAAGCCATCGAACCTGTAATAGCGCGCTAGTACCTATAGGAACTGATCGATCCATTAACCTCTTGTTTCCGGAAATTATGGGAAGAGAAATTCACTGGGCATCCTCTCAGCGAGCTCCCTGTGAGTTGCAGCCATGAAACCACAGCTGGTAATTAAACAGGTAACATTCTCCTCCTTCATCAGTCTCGTTCCCTCTTTGACGAAGGCGTCCACCAAAGCCATCTGCCCTTCCCTTCCACCTAATACTACCTTCTCGCGGGTGGCTGCTTCGACGATAGAGATGACCACTGGATACGAGTACGATTTGGTATTACCGCAATCTCCGGGCGGCCTGTAGAATTGGGTATTCAGCTGCAGAACACCAAGCTTTCTGGTCGAGGCCATCGTTTGATGAGTGACTTGAACGGCAGAAAGCGCAAGACTCTGTTTAACATCACGGGCCGTGGCTATCAAGCGCCAAGGGCGCCCTATCTCGGCCGATCCTATTTCATTCGGCAAGTTCGGCATGTCGCGAGATTAGCAAAATTTCATCATTTTGCGCTCCTCTGGTATACTCGTTGATACCATTCCCTCCGGTAGAAGTACTTGGTCCTTCCTATCTCTTCTTTGTTTATCGCTTATCTCATTGTGAGATAGATGTCCACCCTGGATTTTCCCGGCCACTCTTTCGTCAGACTGTACTCTGGCATTGCTTCTTGCTGGCTTGACAATACGGAAATACTCTCGTCGATTCTGGCAAAAATGACGAATAATGGCCCGTATGCTGTGGGTAGTAGTTTTTCCTGCTCCCTAAACTTTTCCGGTCCTATCTCAGGCGTACCTGCCGCCTTGCCTGCCTTTATTGTGTCATTATCATCAGCAATGGAGTCGCCAAGGGTCCATGGCCCCCTTTCAGCGCCTTTCAGATAAGAAGGGACTTCTCTGCTATCCGTCCATTCGGAATCAACAATAATGGCGTCGTCATTGGATTCAAAACTGGACCACAAAGGCGACGTCAAATTAAACACCCCCGACGTAGCTTATGGACCTGATGGCGAGCCGAGTCACAACATCCAGGATTATTACAAGTTCGACCCCAAGGCGGAGCAGAGGCCTCGTTAGGAAACTTGATGCGAGACTCATGCCGCTCATCTTTTGTCTCTACGTTTTCAACGCCATCGACCGATCAAATTTAGGTGAGTATTCAATGAGAACGGAACGTTTGTATTTTCTGATTTGTGGATTCCACCAGGTAATGCGAAGACGGATGGCCTGGAGGCCGACTTACATTTCCGAGTGAATGACTATTCGATAATGCTCTCTGTTTTCTGTAGGTACCTCTTCTCAGGTTATTTTTAATCTTCTGGCTGACTGCATATCTTAGATATTCCGTTCTGTACTCTCACTATCCCAGCGATTGCTCTGTCTAAGAAAATCGGAGCCAAAGTGGCGCTCCCGCTATATATGTTCACCTTTGGTGGAATGTGTATGATCAACGCTGCGTACGTCAGTCTTCACAACTTCTTTTCAACGTCTCTCATTCATCGTTTAGAGTCAAGAACTTTGCTGGCTGTCTGGTGGTGCGATTGTTCATTGGCGCAGCAGAAACCGGGTTTGCCGTGACCATTATTTGGTATCTGACTACTTTCTACACGTATGCTTTTCTTGTCATCCTTTCGTGCCTATTTGATATATCATCTACTTAGTCGGGGTGAGCTCGAAAAGCGTGTCGCTGTGTTCTACTCCGCCTCTGCTTTTGCTGGCGGGTTCTCTGGATTGATCGCTTATGGCGTATTTCAGCCGAATATCCGCCTGCATGGTTGGCAGGTATGCAGGTCTCTTTTCCTGATCTAGACACTTCTCTCACATATTTTTATAGCTACTGTTTCTCGTCGAGGGCGCGGGAACCATCTTCTTCTCGGTTCTGGCGGTGTGCGTTTCTTCCTCCTTGCCCAGGCGCCTACTTGACATTCTCAGTAGATTCGTCCTACCCACGAATATTGACTCAACGCCCTTTTTCTCGCCAGAGGAAAAGCATATCGCACGGACGCGTATCCTTCGTGACTCATCCGCAGTTATCAACGAACAGCTCACCTCCCGTGCATTCTTCGCTCCCCTCAAAGACTGGAAAATCTACGTTTGGGCTTTGATCGCCATTTGCTACGGTGTAGCTGCTTCATCGGCTGGAACGTTCCTGCCTCAAATTATCGGACGTATGGGAAAGAGTAAGCTGACAACTAATCTGCTTACGGTATGTGCAGTCTTGTTCATCCTTGTGAATGAGCTAAGAAAGTGTATTGAGGTCGCACCTAACTTTGTCGGTGGATTTGCTGTGCTATTCACCTGCTGCCTCATCGGATTATTTCCGAGAGCGGTCGTTACATATTGCGGGTGCAATGACTGTAACGATGATAGGGTTCATCGTTCGTGCGTCCTATCTTCACTTTTCTTATTATACAGGCCATTGATTGGTACTTAGTCGACGCTGTGGACGTATCGAAGACTGGCATTCAGTACTTTGGTTCTTTCCTATTGTGTCTTGGCGCCTTTACGCCTTCGACCATCTTCCACGTGTGGCATAATTGCAAGTACGTGAAGGTTCTTGGAGATTTATGTGTCAATTGACCAGGCCATCTCTTCAGTGACGCTTCTGAAGTCGGACGCGGTTTCCGTACAGCGCTCATGACATTCTTCGCGAACTGTGAGCCTCTCTCCTTCACAGCATGTTCTTCCTCCGTATCTAATCCGTGCACCCAGCTTCTGGTCTCATTGCTTCCAACATCTTCATGGGCAAAGAAAAGCCCTACTATAACACTGCCCTTGTCGTCAATTTCAGCTTTCTTGCTGTGGGAATAAGTCTTATTCTCGGCTTGCGCACGTATATGATGCTTGACAACAGACGGAGAAACAACGCTCAGGGCGTGAACTGGTCAAGCAAAGACGTGCCGACCGCTGCGCTCGCAGTTGGCGTGGCGAGTCCAGAGTTTAGACATTTTCTTTAACGACGGAAGTTCATTTTCTCCAATGATATCTAGAATACGGTATTATTCATGTCTTTGACGGAATGTGATACGAAGTTACGACCACTCAAAGTATATTACATACAGCGATGAGGATGTACGAGATCGATAAAGTACATTATTTAATGAACTATCTACAAGTATAAGTTAAATTGGAGCATCAAGAAAAGACAAGGTCAAGCCTTAGTGCATAACGGTAACAGTGATCTTTTGCCCCGAGATACCCAACGGATGAGAATTATCATCTTCCGCGACGACGGTGATCCTACCCGAGCATGAGCCCTCCGGCGATTTGGACTTTGAAGAAACCACCCAAGAGCTCAGGTCGCTCGTTCTTCGCTTCAAAGCCTCCGGCTCCTGGGAAGGCTCCTTTGACTGACATTTGCATTTGAAGATGCGCGTATAGGTGCCAGGAAGATGCTTCCCATTGAAAATATTCTCGTACTGGCTAGAAAAAGTTCTATCAGACGGCATTCGTAACAGCAAGATGGCTGGCATACTCGAACTTGAGTCCCGCAAAGGAGAGGAGATCCTTGGAAACCAGTTTGGTGCGTTTTTGATTGTTGATGGATGGGATAGAAATTATGGAATGGCAGGCGTTCGCGAGCTTCGGTTGAGCTTTGATAAGCTTGTAAAGGTCGGACGCTGCTTGGACCACAAAGGCTCCGCCTGATTCTTTCTAAAAGAAACTTAAATGAACAGACCCCAGGGAAGCAAGAAAATACACACGGCGGTAATTTCCCGCGATTCTGATACTTGTACCTCCCGCAAGATCTGCCTAACCCGTTTCTTCCTCGTCTTTGCATCCAATGCCTCATCCTCTGCCTTCCTCTTCAGTCCCGCGTTTTCCACAATGCCCATTCTTTCCTTCTTTCGCTGGTTAGAACGTCTCTGGTATTCTCGTTTCTTGGCTAGGCAAGACGAGCATGACTTGTAAATCGCGTCATCAGGCATTGGCTTTTTGCATGAGGAACAGTAGCGAGCGTCGGTGGAGATTTGTGGGGCATCCGAAGAAATGTCGATCATCTCAACATCCATGATGGTGGTTGAAAGAGTAAGTGGCCCCGTGCAGTGCGATCGTGGAAAAAATGAATAACAGGCGCGTCTGTAACAGCACGTGACTGTGACGCGTCGCTGAAGTTTCTTTCACCCGGGCCGGGGGACCGAAAACTGTCAACCCCGAGAGGTATTTTAGCAACTCTCTCCCCTGTTCTCTTTCATTACGAAGAATAGACAGTAACGTTCAAGCCTACAAGCAAACCTACAACAGTTGGAAGAGTTTTAGCCGATCTTCCGGAGATTTCTGACTCATTTTTTGTTCTGTCTCTGCTTCAATTCTTCTTGCTATGGTCTGGGGAGCGTATATTTCTGATCTGACGGCACCATCTCCAGGATGAACAAGCGAACAAATATTGCAAAGGCACGAAGAAATACCAGATATCTCGATACCTCCATCTCTCCCTCGACAAGATTCTTCCATGTCCGATGAAGATGCTGATTCCTCCGCCACTGAAAAATGCATGTCGGCGCCCGCGAAGGGTATAAAGATACTGCACGGAATGAGACGAAACCTTACGGTAACCGGAAATATGGGAAGGAGTCCTCTCGATAGTACGGAATCTCATCCGTTCTTGGTCCCCGTGTTTCCTTTACTCATTTGGTATATGATTATATCCTCTCTGAGTCACAAAATGCTGGAGCAAAATACCAAGAGATAGAATGGATTGGTAGAGGAAAGCCAGCTACAACGCACTGGGACAATTGGGCCTCCCTGCCCTAAACAGCCACGTGCCCGGGCCCGAATCCGCCTTCGTCTCCCTTCGAATGCTAACTCTACGAGGAAGAAAGGGTCGCATCCGCCGTCACACCGCTCGCGGCGATTATGTGGCAGCTCACTCAGATATCTGATATCCCTTCATATGAAGTACCCTTTTCTCGAGACCATCTGCACTATTCTGGATTCGTACCTGCGAAATCAAGCTTACTTGGCATTCAGGACCGGAACTCAACGTTGGACTTCTCTCTATGGCGTACAACGACTCATCCACTTCTCCTATACGAACCATCTTCACTCGTGAACCTGAACAAGTGTCCGAACTCAGCGGCCACCCTTTGGCATGAACCTTGAATGTCTCAAGCAGTCTTGATGCGTCAGTGGCCCTATCCGAGTCATCCAACGGTATTAATAGGATAAAAAACGCACGCGCACCACTGTGGATATGGCGCGCAATCGACCACATTGAGAACCTTTGTCCTCCGACTACGAGCTCTATGCTGCCATGTGAGGCCTCGGTCTCGTTTTGGTCTTTCATCCACACCGCAGTCTCTGCATGCGATAATTTTGAGTCTATCTTCACAGGTGACCAATTTGTTTGGAACAACAAAGTCAAGCCTGGAGAAGGAAGCTTCTACAACTCGGTCCATCGCATCCTGACACTTGCCAGAGGCACGACTGTGGACCATTCATTTCTATGCGGAGTGCATCGGACAATGAGATATGCCGTGAAACTCGAGCTATGTCTTGACCACAGTCGGACAACCGTCAGAGGCGGGAATCACTCGAAATCGGTGCCCACCAAGCGCGAGAGCGCGAAAAACCCCGATGGTATGGAAAGACAGAGTAATCGTTTTTGTGTTAAGAGGGTGAGCATTCCTATCCTGATGTGTTCCTCTGGACCCACTAAATCCGGATACTAGTGTACAAATACCCAGGAGATATCTGGAAAGTTATGCGCCGGCTCCTGACGGTGACTGCTTACAGATTCTTCATTTGGCTTTTGATGATATTCAAGACCAATGATTCACAGGGATACGTCGGAGAAACTAAATGTGAAATGAGGCTCTCCGAATCCTGGTTCCCTCACGAAACAGCTTAGCAGCAAGGGTTGAAACTAATTGGCATCGCGTGCTCAGACTAGTATCTCATCGGACCGAGTGCTACGTAATTCTAGTTTCTTTCGCCGTCCCAACCTAGGACAGTCATTTGTCGCCAGAGATACTCCATCACGGTGACGGAGAATCTGCGGTGAAAGTAAAATGAACGGGTCGGCAAGAGCACTACCAGCATTTTCCTAGAATAGCGCGGTCATACCCTCCACCGGAATGTTTCAGCCTCCACAATCTCTGTCACTTCATGATGGTGGTGTATCATCCCGGATAGCGTCATCAGCAATGTGTCAATAGAGTCATTGGAACATATTTAAGCATGGCGGACTTACCATTACGGTCCCGACAATGGATACAACATTACGTGAGTTTCTCCAAAGTTCCGCTCAGAAATTGGTTAATTCCCCTTTCCTTACAATTAGGATTACAAATATACAAATGGACGTCGGAAAATGCCTTCATACGGGAATTCGCCGACGCATGAGGAGGAAATACATGCAGGGTCGGATTGTCCCATTTGGTTATTCAGTCCCCAATACGTATGCCTTTTCGATCGGAAGCACTCTTCCTCCTCCCCCCATGCCAAGAAGAGGCAAGACGATTACGGATGTTTCTCTTGACACTGTATACAACCCGTTTCATGGACCGACTAATCTTCTTGGACCTCCTAACGAGACTGAAGAGGACCGGACAAGGAGGGAACAGGAATCCCAAGATGCTCAAAGGATTTCGCGCGAGATCGACGAGCACCTGCTAGAGACAAAGAAGTCGCTAGAGAAAAGGAAACGGGCGATAAAGATGCTGCTGTTGGGTGAGTCTCGTAGCAGCGTCGAGACTATCATCTCACCTCGTTTTTGTATCCTTTCGCAAGGTCAAGCTGAGTCCGGAAAAGTTAGTTATCGGTTGTTCCTTGAGGTTGAACTTCGCCTGACGTTTCTCTTTTGATTAGAGCACATTGTTGAAGAGTAAGCGCACTCTCTAACTATCTTATTCTCTGACATGTTTCTAGACTTTCAGCTCGCGTTTACTCCGATTCAATTCCAGAACGAGCGTGGAGTATGGAAGAGAATAGTCCAGCTTAACCTCATAAAGTCCGTACCATTTTCTTACTCTCATTTCCCTCTTATCGTCCGTAGTTCTATCAAGATCATCCTTGACGCCTTACAAAGTGAATGGGCCCCCGACAATGAAGCTTCAACGCCCCTACGCAAAGAACACCGCCTCCTACACTTGAGACTGTCACCTCTGCTCGCATATGAGACTGCCTTAAATGAGATCCTCTCCCTAAACCCCGAAGCACGAGACATCTGTGTGAGAGCCGGCAGTGGGTGGAAATCAACGTTAAGTGGGGATCCTCCTAGACCATCCGTTGACGGGCCACGAAGTCGCGATTTGCTCATTAAGAACGATCCTACGCAGGTGCTGGAAGCATCTGCCGACGACGTCCTCTCTCTGTGGGCCGACCCTGCAGTACACGATGTTTTACGCTCGCGTGAGATACACTTGCAGGATTCTTCTGGATTGTAAGTTCTTGTGATATTGCATCGTGGGACCGGTACTTATTTCGGCAGCTTCTTAGATGATGTTTCTAGGATTTCGATGAGAGGACTATGTGCCAACGGAATGTGAGTAGATAGCGAATGCTGGTGAGGGTAGGCTTAACTACATTTTCAGCTGATATCGTACGAGCAAGAATCAGAACTATTGGAGTCGAGGAGCATCATTTCGTCGCTGAATCAGGTAGGTCGTGGGCCTGAATTCCTAGGTATATGTAAATTGGTATGACAACAGGGCGCTCGTTAGGGACGGAAAAAGGCTCCGAGTTCTTCATTGCAGATGTCGGAGGAAGTCGGTCATCGGTAGGGAACTTTTCATCTTTGCCTTGAACGATTAAACGGAATATCCAGCGTGCATCCTGGATACCATATTTTGATGACGGTACGCACCCCTGTTTATCTCCGCATCGTACGGGCCCCGCTCATTTGGTTACAGTCGATGCGATTCTGTTTCTGGCACCGCTGGCTTTTAATCTGTCTTTGGAGGAGGATCCTCGGGTTAATCGACTAGTACATGCCCCCTTCCCCGTATTTCTCTTTTCTGCATCTCACTGCCTTTACAGGAGGACAGCTTGCAGTTGTGGCGCGCGATATGCGAAAATAAGCTTTTGGCAAACTGTACTTTGATCCTTTTCCTAAATAAGGTATGTTTACGAATTTGTGGAAGCCTATCGCTGATACGCGTTTTAAAGAAAGATATTCTTGTGAAGACGTTGGGTCGGGAGTTTCTGTTAAGCGTTACGTCACAAGTTACAACGACCCGAATGATGCTCCCCACGTAACCAAATGTGAGCTGCGCTGTTTCCGAATCTCCTTATTCATCAAACTTAGGCATGATTGTGGTGTAGACTTCAAAGATAGGTTCAAGAGTTATCACGTATGTTCAATTCATCAGCAGGATAAAAGATGACTGATGGATTTGTCGCAGAGAAAGCTATCTTTGCATCCGCGGCCTTTCATATGCTATGAAACATCTGCCATTGTACGTGCTCCTCCTTTGCTACTTTGGTGATCCGGCTTGACATAATGCGATAACAGGACACCCGCGGGACGCAATCTGTTGTTCTAGCAGGTTTGTGCTTGTCCGTTTCAATCTCTTTGGCTGACTATCCACTTTAAAAGTCCATGATAGTATCATCAGAAAAAACCTCGCCAAAAGCAATCTGATCTAATGCATTTTGGCTTCATCGTGTCCCATCAGTATGCAAAACATGTAAATTTGGATTTGGGGTGCGGTTTGTGGTAAATTGATTATGGACCTAATTCAATACGACTCCCTTCTTTCATCACTATCAACTGAGTAGAGCTGGCGGAAAATAGTGTATTGAAGGCTGTTGAAACTTGGAATGGGGAAGCTTCAGTACCAGGTAACTGATAACTCTGCTTGTATTCAAGGTTTCTGAATTAGCATGTACAAGTTATTATACAGAAATCTGATTCCGACTCGGAGCGGTGTATCGGGAATTGCCGTCGTAGCATCATCGATGGTGACTACCTATTTGGGACTAGACAAAGAACTGCGAAGATGTTACTGGACACTTGTGCCAGGAACAATAATACCTAATGAATTATATTTGAAGCATAAGATGCACTCGGTAGCGGGATAAACTCGCCTTAACGGCCTAGGGAGTGTTCTTTACATCGTACCATGGCCTCGCTCGTTGTTGCTCTTGCTTTCATTGGATTCTTGCTTTTCGTTCGGTGGATGGAGCAGAGAAAGTACAGATATTCAGCACCGCTTCCGCCTGGGCCAAAGCCCATTCATTTACTCGGAAATTTGGGTAACTTTACGTCCACTGAGCCTTGGTTGACCGTTACCCAATGGGCAAAAAAATATGGCGAGTCAATTTTTTATCATCTCTCTTAAGTTTATTAGAACTCATACTTAGATACTCAGGTGACGTGTGCTACCTGCACGTTCTTGGACAAGGAATCGTTTTTCTGAGTAGCGCCAATGCTGCATCTGATCTCCTCGATAAACGTGGCGCGATTTACTCGGATAGGCCAGCAGTTGAAAATGGTGGGAGAGTTGTAAGTACATCCACTCACCATTCAGATGATTTCAACCTTTACGAACATCTTTACTAGATGCGGATGTAATAGATTGGTACGTGTATTGACATCTGATCGTAGCCTATCAAGGAACGGGCCTTCCTCGTGAGCGTGTTCCATAGAAAACGCACCAGGTCACGAGTTTTTTCTGGCCTTTATATTTTGATGTTTGCATCTTTCAACGATGCTTCCAGCCTGAGCTTCCGTTAATTCCTTGATATAAATCGGAATAACTGTCTGAGTCTGATTTTTCCTTTTTTAATCACAGCTGCCGTTCCTCAAGTACAACTCCGAAAGGTTTATACGACAACAGCGTTTCGTGAAGAAGACACTAGGCCCGCGTAGCATCCCCGCTTACCATCCCATGATTCGTTACTCTACCAATGCATTCTTATCTGAGCTCATCAGTTCACCTTTACATTACCTTAAGCACGCGAGAAAATATGCCGGAGGACTTACGCTATCCGTCGTATACGGTTATCAGGCACGTAGTGCCAATGACAGGTTCCTCAGGCAGGCCGAGGTCTGCCTTGACATCATCGCCAACGATATTACTGCAGGGAGTGGAATATGGCCTGTGGATCTTATACCACTTTTGGAGTACCTCCCGTCATGGATGCCTGGCGCTGGTTTCAAGACGAAAGCGGCACTATGGAATACGATGCTTAAGGACTTTGGCTGAAGATCCCTTTGAGGAGGCAAAGGCCGCAGTTGTGAGCTAACTCTTTTCGTTTGAGCATGCTTACTTTACTGATCTTTATCCGGCAGGAAAATGGAACGATACTTCCCTCTTTTTGCTCAAACCTACTTTCAAGAGAGAATTCCCTTGCTGCTGAGGATGAAGAAGAAGTCAAATACTGCGCGAATTCAATGTTCGCCGCGAGCGCGGATACGGTTTGTTTCTACGATTCATGAGACCCCCCGCTTTTTGGTTGATATCCCTTTCTAGACAGTAACTACTACTTCTCAGTTTCTCCTTGCTATGACACTCCACCCCGAAGTGTTGAAAAAAGCGCAATCCGAAATTGACCGCGTTGTGGGTTATGACCGTCTGCCAGAGCTAGGTGATAAATCCTCTTGCCATATGGTAAGAATACCCTCAGTCGATGTTAGCAGCAGATATCACTCAGAGGTACTACAGTGAATGCAGTTATGTCGGAGGTATGGCGTTGGGGTGTTCCCGTGCCGCTCAGTTCGGTCTTCTCCACACCTCTGCATTCATGAGCTAAGATACTTTCTAGACATCCCTCACTGTCTCAAGCAAGATGATGAGTACCGTGGAATGCATATACCCCAGGGATCCATAGTAAGTCGAACGTATCGTTGATCATCAGTACATGGCATCTAAAACTGCACACAAGGTTGTTGCTAATATATGGTATTCATAATTCACGCTATACTACACCAATTCTCATCGCATATTTTCACTCAAGGGCCATTTTACGTGATGAAGAACTGTACCCCCGCCCCGACGTGTTTGATCCGGAGCGCTTCATGGGCGAAAGTCATGATCCTGTAAAGGATCCAAGGAATTATATCTTTGGCTTTGGAAGAAGGTTCTTTTACAGGCTCAGCACGGTGTTTGTTATTCTGATTGCTTCATACCAGACGTTGCCCCGGAGCAGATTTGATCGAGTCGTCTATTTGGTTGCTTCTCGCCTCGATGATTGCGTCTCTAGATATCAAGAAACTCGGGGAAGATCAAGTGAAAGTCAAATATAGTAATTCTTTCTTCAGGTAGGACTATTGTCTCGCTTTCTTGATCTCAATTGACATGAATGTCTTGTTTAGGGTACCAGATAGAGTGGCTTGCGATATAAAGCCGAGGTCTGAGAAAATAAAGGCTCTGCTGGAAGTCAGTCAAGTTTAAATTTGAGACGTTTCGAGGGTTCCCAGTCGTTATCATAGTCGGTTTATTTAATTTGTAATGTCTATTCGTCAATTCGCACAATTTTTTGCCTCCTAATGACGAGTTGATTAAAATGCCATGATTCCCATACCAAAGTCATTTTAAGTGTACTTTCAAAGATCGAGTGTGAATCAAATGTAGCCCAGAAACATGCCGGCCCGGTTGGCAGCCGGAGAAGCCGAAGCAAACAATTGCGAGTCAGACGCGTCTTAGTCTCCCGCCAGATGCCGGGAGTGCCACGTCCCTATCCTCACTTCATTCACGTATATCTGGCTTCAGTTATAAGAAGACCGTATCACTGGACAAGTCAAAATCTTGTACTGTGGTCGAAGTATCTCTTTGATCGCCCAGATTTCTCAAAGGATAAACTCGTATGCGGAGCTCTACTACTAGTAGTCTTGTCCTTTTTTTTTTGCGATTATCGGTCTCAATCCGGCACCGGTAGATTCTTATGTGACTATAGAGGTACTTAGCTCCAATCGCCTTAGTTCTCATCTGGCTCGACGAATTTGTGCCCCACTTGGAGTCCGATTCACGGGAATATCTATCTTGGTCTTGCTGGTCGCTCACCGGTCGAAGGAAGAGGAAAAGATAGCAGCGAGTTCGCTACGGATCCCTCCGATTCAGACATCTCTTCTTCCATGTGAAACTTTGTTCACACAGTCGTCAACAGCTTCTCTTTAACTTTATATCAGCGCTAGAAATTTGGTTTTCCTGTCTGTGAGTCATTCATTGTACCATCTGCTGTACACATTTTCGATGACATTCAACAGGTCGCCTGCTTTGTGCCGTGCGATACACGCAGGCCCACAGGCACTCTGTTCCTGCCGAGCCAAGGTAGTAGCATCATCGACCATCAGTCGAAGAATGATGAATGGTGCTCGAGGTCTCGTTCAATCTCAATCGCCGTCCAAGATGGACTTCAATGTGCGAACACCGGTACCAAATCCACATTCATCTGGACACACGTAAGCCGGTCTCACGCAGCTTTGACGTTATCACTCCGCTCATCAGGCCCTCCGTAGTACGCGTGAAAGAGCATTCGGTTGTCGTTGATCACGTTCCAAAGTGGCTCTTGCTACTTCGGTTTGCCTGTGAAAGTATTAAGTCGACTTCAAATTTTACCAAACAGGATACTGCTCTCTAAGTGTGCCGTAGCTCTGACTACGGATTTCATGCAGCGGACCTCAGCCCAGGCATCTTTGTCAATGCTACTGATCATCTCACCAAGAGGTACGCGCGTCCATTTCCGGCTGGGCGCTAACTCTCGCACCTGTTTCGTTCCTTCAGGTTCCGCAGCAAGCAAACGGCAGTCTGTGTGACAGAATAGGGGAGCCTCAAGCGAAAGTCGCCTCCCTTCAGAGTATAAATCATGGCACAATAGCCTCGTTCACTCCCCAGCCTTCTCATCTCGACATGGTTTACACGCTCTCTACTTTTACTACACTATTTTTTATTGCTCTCGCTCACGCGCAGATTGGACCGACGGGTGACCTCGTCATCAGCAACGTCGAAGTCTCTCCCGATGGTTACTCCCGTACCACCGCGCTCGCCAATGGCGTCGTAGATGGCGGACTTATCACTGGCACAAAGGTAGCAGCGTTTAGATTTTTGTTCTTGCGCATCTCTAAAGTATTGCATCAGGGTGACGTTTTCGAACTAAACGTTGTTAATAACCTTACGGATAATACCATCCTGCAAAGCACCTCTATTGTGTGTATATATGTTTAGTCGGGAATTTCTGTTTGCTCACTCCTTACTATGATATTAGCACTGGCATGGCCTCCTGCAGAAAGGGAGCGGTTGGGCTGACGGGCCCGCTTTCGTCAACCAATGTCCTATTGCCAAGGGAGATTCGTTCATGTATATCTTCGACTCCGCAGACCAAGCTGGAACATTCTGGTACCATTCTCATTTATGTAAGCTCCAATAGCTTTATTTCTTCTCCCGAACTCATAAACAAATCAGCTACCCAATACTGTGACGGTCTTAGGGGACCCTTCATTATTTATGACCCTGATGATCCTCATGCAGGTTTGTATGATGTCGACGATGGTTCGTTTTGCTGGTATCTCATGGCGCTGCTCTTCATTAAACCGGGGTTTTACAGAAACAACAATCTTGTCACTATCGGACTGGTATCATACTCCGGCTAAACAGCTTGGTTTTCCGTCAGTACCAAGTCCGTCACTACATGTCTTCGTCTGACAGCCCTTTAGCACACCAGATTCCGTTTTGATCAATGGATTAGGACGGTAAGCACTCAACAGAACTATCTAAAGGTCTTCACTGATTTTCACCTTAGATGGAGCGAAGACCCAACCTCGAATTTGTCTGTAATATCTGTTGAACAGGGCACTCGGTAATGTGTTCTTTTGCATGCTCTCGCGCTCTGGTTGACGGGGCTTGAATAGATATCGCTTCCGGATGATTAACATGGCATGTGATGCGGATTTCATTTTCTCGATCGAAGGCCATAATATGTCCGTGCTGCCGTCGCGTCTGACTGGTCAATACTGAAATGATGGGCAGGACTATAATTGAAGTTGATGGAGTCAATCACGTTCCCTACACTGTTGACGAGATTCAGATCTACGCTGGTATGCCTATATTTATTGCCTCCTCAATTTATACTCGTATTTATAGAAAGTATAGGCCAGCGGTACTCTTTTGTCGTACGTTCTGTTCCCTTTTCAGTGTTTCTCAAAGACTTACCCGCGACTAAAGCTCACTGCTAACGCTGACCAAGCGGTTGGCAATTACTGTATGGTGTTTTCTGCACTTTTCGTGAAACATCTTGACCTGTCCTTTAGGGATCCGCGCAACGCCAAGTGTAGGTACGGTAGGGTTTGCAGGTGGGATCAATTCTGCCGTACTTCGTTACTCTGGGGCGCCAGACGAAGAGCCTGAGACAGCTACGGTCACCAGTGTTCTGAAGATGAACGAAACCGAGCTGGTGGTACGATCTTCCCCGATTTAATTGTTGCACAATCCTGATTTGTATGTGATAGCCCCTTGAGAATCCCGGAGCAGTAATTCAACCGTCTCTCTAAAACATTCATCATCATTGATAGCCTCTTATAGCCTGGTTTACCGGAAGTTGGGGGTGTCGACTATGCGCTCAACCTTGCGTTCGCATTCGTACGTTCAACGTCCCCTCTGATTACAGTAGAATTAACAGCGTCGTTGACGAAAGACATCGGCTGGGACGTTCACGGTCAACGGAGCCCAGTTCACTGCTCCCACTACACCAGTCCTCCTACAGATTTTGAGTGGTGCACAATCCGCGGATGACCTCCTACCTGAGGGTTCAGTATTTCCCCTTCCTATCAATTCGACCATTGAAATTTCAATGCCCGGAGGCGTCGTCGGTGGAGGGGTAAGTTATCTCGTATCAACCGTTCTGTGCCCCTTCGTTGACGAATATTCTCGTTCTAGCATCCATTCCATTTACACGGGGTCAGTCCCATTGTTTCGTTCCTCGCTGGCTGATGCTGAGACAATATAGCACACCTTCGACGTTGTTCGGAGTGCGGGAAGTTCGGTGTACAACTACGTAAACCCGATTAGGCGGGATGTCGTCAACATCGGAACGACGGGCGATAACGTCACCATCCGGTTCACGACAGATAACCCCGGACCTTGGTTCCTTCATTGGTCTGAGTTCCTGTTTTGTTGATCCGAGTTTCACTGTGCTGATGTTCTGGTCAATAGTCACATTGATTGGCATTTGGAAGCGTAAGTCTAGCCCACAGTACTCGCAACACACACTGAATGGATGTTTGCTAGTGGCCTCGCCGTCATTTTCGCGGAAGATACGGGTAACTGGAATGCTACAATTGATCCTACTGGTATGCTGGGTCCTTTTGACACTCAAACATGATCTCATCCGAGCCCTTCACAGATCAATGGGATAACCTTTGCCCGATCTATGATGCTCTCCCTGAGGATGATTTATAGATCACCTCAACTTAATTTTCACTGAGGACTTTCCAGCTCCCGTTCCTTAAGTATTTAAACAGCTTTATTCTTGATATTTAGCGGCGGATATGCCTGCTCTATTTATTCGCTTTTTGCGACGCGGCTCGATGTTTTTATAGCACGGCTTATTGTCGTCCAGTATATATTATATATGATTTATGATTGCTTCCTCACAAGTTCAAAATGGCGACTAGCATTGTCAAAAAATGGACAGATGGCCATTCTGTAACAAGGTGCTTGAGTATGGGGAGTCTATAAGCACTTCCACCTGTCATTGTCCTAGATTGTTGCAGTTTACATTAATCAAGGGGGTTTGACCACAAAAGCTGGAAACTACAGACAGAAGCGAGACCCATTGAAGGAATAAAAGAGAGGAATTACGACGTACCTGGATAGCCGTAAAGCGTGATACCACAAATAGGCTCGTAAAAATAGGTTGAATTCACTGTTATTCGGGCCCCGTTCGAAGACTAATCGGACAATTATCATGATCCTAGAGCAAATGTATTTGAGACCTCGAATGCAGCGTTACAGGCCGTAAGACGAAGGAAATGTCAATGAAGATAGAGGAGTATGAGCGCACCTAATAATGCTTCTCGAGACCATCAATGGTGAGCTCGATCTCGTCACTTCTCTTCTTTTCTTCCTTTTCAGGCTCTATGGACCTACCGACGGCATCATTGATTCACTTCTGATAAGCGCTGTTTACCTTATGTCCTTTGAAGTTAACTAAGCCACGATTGTTGCAGAGTATATACTATTGAATGATACCTCCCATTAACCTTGCTTCACTTGAAGTGCCGATCCATCAACAACGTGCTGATTTAAGAACGATTTAGTTATTTGGGCGCTAGTCCACTGTGTTTCCCTCTTACCACGATGACAGCATAAATCTACACAGCAGATAGCTCTTGGCGCAACACTGCGACAATGGGCTGAGGCAGAAGCAACGTTTCGGGGTCCCCGGCTTTCCCCGGTCCGCGTAACGCGTGGAGTCACGCGACAGTTTAGGGCGGGCTCCGGCAACACTGCCGAGTTTCATACTGTGGTCCTGATTGGGACTTGTGCCTGTACCATTGGCGCCGGTAACACCACTATCACTACCACTACCAACACCACTACCACACTGGATACGAAGGCCTTGAAATTCCAACGTGGGGTTATAGCGCTGATTTGTGCTGTGTAAGTTTATTTTCACTCTCCCCTAGTTTTCAACTTTTTCGAACATACCCAGCGCGTTTCTCGATAAGACGTCAGGGTACCCAATTCTTCTGACATACATTCATAGTACGAGGTTATACGCTTTTACTTCTTGTTGGTTCAAGTCTTATGCCGTGGCTCACAGATCATTTCAAAGTCAGTGCCAAACAACAAGGAACCTTCGAGGATGCACCATACCCACACTTCACACCCCTCGTATTGAAGAGTTGATTTCCATCAATGACCCGCCTCTCGAATTCGAACAAGCTTCTTCGAGATATTGTCAATCAAGGTCCCCAGATGTTGTCAGACCCTGACGCCAAAATTGCAGATGTCAAGGACATTCTGCCGTGACAGCAGCTACTTCGAGTGCGATACCATGTAGCGGATAATCTCTCTGTTGCAAAAAAAAACATCCTACACCCGATTAGTCGCCTTCCGACCGATGTGCTTAGTCATATCTTTCTCGCATGCGTACAATCGCCAGTAGAGTGCTTGTTTTCCCTCAGGCTCCTCCGCAGTGACTCGATGGATTTGCTTGAAGGCCCCTGGCTCATATCTCGTGTTTGTCGCAGATGGAGAGACATCGATATGAATACCCCAAGGCTCTGGTCGTGCATCAGCTCACTTTTCCCAATACATGCAAACCGTACGTTGGGGTGTTATACCGAAAGGTCCAAGAATCTCGAGCTGACTCTTTCTGTGAATGCAGAAGATGACATTTCGAATTATTCTGCCTGGGCCTTCTTCATCAAGAACATTCCGAACGTTATCTTTTTGTAGAGGATCGTTCAGGGATCTGCGATATCTCCATGCCGAATTAAACGACAGGGACGAATGCACCCTTTCCATGGATCCTCTACTCGACGCATTTGAATACTCTCCAAATCTCACACATATCACTTTCAGTAACGCCGGTGACCCATTGAAAACTTGTCGTCTACCGTGGTCTCGGATCATCGTCTACGCAGATAGTCCAGACGATGAAGGCATCACAGGGACGCCACGTTTCCATGTGCTGACTAAGATGCCTCTTCTGGAGAGCGTACGCCTCTATTGTGACAAGCATTCCACCATACCTGTGTCAGGTCGTGTCCACCTTCCTCGACTGCAAAACCTGACCCTTGAGGAGGGCTACACTGCAGTTGCGATATCTTAGTACTTTTCTGCCTTGTTACTACCCTCCTTGACGGAATTAAGGCTCGGCTCGATACGCCAATGACAGAAACCCGGTACAACTGCCGTCTCTTATCTACCCCGCGGGTATCGATGCTCCCAGGATAACGACACTGCAGCTCACATTCTGTTTCGAGCTGCCTCCTACTGCCAATGGCAATATCCTGATGTTCCTTGTGGATCTCCCTACGGTGATGCATCTCATAGTCCAGGCCGAGGCAATTACAGACGGCCTTACAGAAGGGCTAATTTTTCGTCGTCACGGAATCCTATCATTGCTAAAGAACCTTCACCTTCGCGGTTCTGCACTCGGCCTTGATGAGCCCGAGCTTCTCATCACCATGCTTGAGTTGCGACTCACTCCTTCGACAAGTGATGTAGTGATGAATGGCGTGGCCTCTTTGACTTGGGGCTACCTTCGCGAGTTGCGTTTTGATGAAGGTTTTACTATCGATGAAGCCCATCGTCAACGGTGGGATAGCCTTTCAGAGAGAGGCTTGATAGTTCGTTACGGAGCTGGAGGCCTGGGTGACAGTTTCGACCTCATAGCCTCGTATGGTAGAGATGACTTATTATTCCGTGGTATGCCATGGATTTCGTAGACGCAAAAAGGATCGACACAGCCTTCCGGAATGGCCGAAGCACCAGCCGTGTTGCCAGGACAATTTCTATTCATTCAGCGTTTCTCTGAGCTCCCCTTTTGTATACATTACGCGTTCGATTTCTAACGTGCTCTACCTGACCATCATCTATGCCTAGATGCTAGGCACAATCCCTGATATACGCTGACTAGACCGTACGTTGTAACCACCGAGGCGCGACTTTGGCGTTTCATGCGTTCTATTCATATATCTGAAACAATAGTACGTTTTTATTGGGCCGGGCTTCTAGGTGTCGATGATCCACGGTCTGACCTCAACGTATATAGATACAAATTACTGAATAAACCGCTCATTTTGCTACCGACGCTGTGTCAACCTTGTCGTCATCCCGCTCCGACGGAGCACATAGGGCTAAGCGGTCGTAGGAGCACAGACGAAGGCGCACAATGTTTGACAGAGCTCTCGGTCCCCCCTTCCCAAGCCACGGGCACCAATTTGTGTCATGTTCAATGCGGGCTTGCATCGCTTACATTCAATCCTCGGCACCGAACATTCTGACCATAAGTTTATTAGTCAGTCTTCAGATGACATTAATAAATTGCAGGTAATCCGATTATTACGCAGAGACGGTAAGAATCTCCCTTTGATGTACGGGAAAATCTGTCCAACGGCGCGCTCAACACCACCATCACCACCATTCCGTCTGACTCATGGCGTCAGTTACCGTGCCTCATTATCGGCACCCAAAGTTCCATACTGAGACGGAACGTTAAGGGCGACTCTTTCATTACGCAGGTAGCGTGGCTTGTGCATCCTCGCTCAAAAGCTTTCTTTACTATATCCGGTGCATTTGTTTGCAGATTGTAATGTTTCATTCAACCTATTTCGTAAAGCTGTCACGCATCTGTGCCAGCGCATCAACGCATCTTATGTGGATCCCGTACTTTCTCGCCCAAAAACCCAAAAACCGGGACGAACTGAATGCGGACCCTCTACCGCATCAAAAGCCCCATCCATGCTGTGAAGCTATTATTGACTTCTCACCCCCAGACTTCCCGAAGGCACTACTAGACGCATAAAGAGGCATTGTACGGTTGTTTTTAGCCTCCGCTTTCCTAAACACTAAGCAAAGGAGCGCGCTAGAGTATAAAATGCATGCTAGATTACACCTTTCGAACCCCCAGTTCACGACCCACCTTCCTTTCCATTTGCTTTCCCTTCTCTTTCTCATTACTAATGCACATTCTTCTCTTGGGCCTTGTTCTATCGTTCCATTCAGTCTGGTCACTTGAAGTCTTTGGATCCTCCGGCGACCTTCATGTCGTTAACAAGGAGATTGCGCCCGACGGCGTCACGCGCCCGTGAGACAACATTCGCTTCTTTCATTGACCATCGTTCTTATTCGAGCTCGTTCCAGGACTGTACTTGCCGGTGGGGTATTTCCAGGTCCCCTGATCAGCGGGAACAAGGTAAGATTCTCCTGATCCATCGGAATAGGCCCTGACGCGTCATCGGCAGGGGGATCACTTTCATATCAATGTCATTAACGATTTGACCGATCCAAGTATGAATGTCGCCACTAGCATCGTACGTAACAACGTTATTGAGGGTGTGTTTTTCTCATTTGTTGCAGCACTGGCACGGATTATTTCAGCATGGAACGAACTACGAGGATGGCACTAGTTCCGTAACACAGTGTCCCATCTCACCCGGCCATTCATTTAAATACGACTTCAGCGTCCCGCAGCAAGCTGGAACGTTTTGGTATCACTCACACCTCGGAGTGCAGTACTGTGAAGGCCTCAGGGGGCCTTTGGTCGTCTATGACGGTCCAGATGGTGTAAATGATCCATATCGTGCTTTGTATGACGTGGATGACGGTAAGTTCATTGTCCTCCGACGATAATTTTAGTACTGACACAGTTTCAGAGACAACTATAATTACTCTAGCTGACTGGTGAGTTTTTCCATGTCGTTATCTTAGGGCTCTGTGTTCAGGCCCGTTCAGGTACCATAACACCGCTAGGCAGGTAGCCGACACTTTGCTTCCACCTTTAGCAAATTCTACTCTTATCAATGGAATGGGTCGATTCTTTGAAAATGTCAGTGCATCTGGCTATTTTTAAATTTTCCGAACTCACTGACAAGCTACGCTCATAGCCCACTTCTCCCCTCGCCGTGATCACCGTCACTCCAAACAAGCGTTATCGATTCCGAGTCCTCTCCATCTCTTGTGACCCCAACTTTACCTTTTCTATCGACGGACATAACCTTACTATCATCGAGGTTGACGGAGTCAATACGCAGCCGCTGACAGTAAACTCGATCCAGATATTGGCCGGCCAGAGGTTTTCTGTCATCTTGGAGGCAAAGCAACCGGTAGACAACTATTGGATCCGTTCCTTGCCCAACGAAGCCGGTCCTCAAGGGTTCCTTGGCGGTATTAATTCGGCCATCCTTCGTTATGAGGGCGCTCCAGACGCAGAGCCTACGACTTGCAAGCAAAACAGCACCATCCCCTTTCGCGAAGTTGATCTGCACCCACTAGAATCTCCCGGCGCGCCGGGACGACCCGTTCCTCTAGGCGCTGATGTTGTACTCAATTTCACCCTCGGATTTGATGGTGGGCTCTTCTTCATGAACGGTGTCCGATTCATTCCACCGAGCGTTCCTGTGCTACTCCAAATCCTTAGCGGCACTCAGCGCGCACAAGATCTGCTCCCCCAGGGAAGCGTCTACGGGTTACCGCTAGGAAAGGTCATCGAAATCAATTTCTTTGGAGACGCTGCACTGGGAGATCCGGTAAGTACATCTCGTGTCCAGTTTACCTCCGCATGCTCATTGACATGCAGCATCCCTTCCATCTTCACGGGGTAAGCGCTTTCCCTTAGTCATCTGTTGACCTGTGTTAATAAACGTTTCAGCATAATTTTGATGTGGTGAAGAGCGCCGACAGCGATGTGTACAATTTCGTTAATCCAGTTCGTACGATGAGCTTACTGATCGGTTCCAGGTACTGATTAAAGTGTCTGTAGGTCCGTCGAGACGTAACCGGTGTAGTCCAAGGGAGGAAGACCACAATTCGATTCAAGACAGATAATACGGGTCCTTGGTTCTTGCACTGGTACGTGTATATTCTTATCTTATTCGAATGCACGTTCAAGAAACTAACTCAATCCCCAGTCATATCGACTTTCACCTTGATGCGTGAGTGTTCTGTCTAGCTAATTCATAAATTTATTGACATTATTGTAGCGGTCTCGCTGTCGTTATGGCTGAAGGGATAAAGGACGTTAACAAGACGATCCATCCTGTGTCGGGTAAGTTACAGTTAAACTTTCATTCGTCTGACCCATTGATTCACCCTCGTCCCTCTAGCTTGGAATCAATTGTGTCCCATATACAACAGCGTTTTTGCAGACCAACAGTAATATGATACTTTGCGGTAATTCGGTTGAAATTGTACCACTCCTTTCCACAAAGTATAGCTCTCACTTTACTAACGAATTCACGTTATTCATATTTAATGAGCTTTAATTTATGACATGCACTCACCAGATCGATCTGGTCAGGAATTTTTACCCTTGTACCTTCCACATATATTCATTAATCTCAAAAATTGGACTAGTACTGATACTTACCACAATACCATAATTGATCTTGCCACAACTTACTTCTGTCAGAAATGAACGCTTCGTATGACATAGAAATCAGTGATGGAACACATCAGCCTTAGAATTAAGATATTTGATCTGTTCCCATCGATAGGCATCTGCAACAACAGTTGTGTTGTCGCACTTGAACTGCAATAAAACCTAAGTAGGGAGATTTAGTCAGATCAGATGATGTGTAACCACGAGCCAGTTGTACCTCGCTAGTTGGGGTATATTGTGGCCAGATTGGACCTAGACGGAACATCGTACAGATGAGTACGCAAGACAGAGAATATAATAGCACGAACGAAGATGACCCAACCCATCATTTGGATTTAAAGACGTTGCAAATGAGATCCAATAATCAAGCATCGTTTCGCTTAGTAACCAATCAGCAGGCCGAAGCTTCCTTCATATGATCCTCCCATATTCCTAACCCCCCGAATATAAAGGGAAGTTCTGCAGCATGCGGCACTGAGAAGGTTGATCAGCGCCAAGCTCGACGTTCGAAGAAATGCGGGCGACTTACCTCCAACCTGAGGCGGAAAGATAGGCAAACCGCAAGAAAAAAGATATCCGAATGTTTTGACTCTGCTCTTCGCCGCGCAGTGCTGCATGACCATACGCCGTTGACTATGAAACATCAAGTCACCATCTAAGCGTCGTAATGATTAGATCAGAGGGTAATGCATCGAAGTAAAAAAGCATACTAATGGCGGCCATCCTTTTGTAGCCTGAAGAAAGGCCGAAAGTCTCTTTCCCAGTCCCATACGGTGACCCCAGAGAAGGGTCATCAGGATATAGCACCATCAGGTGATCCATAACAGCAGACGGTATAGTAGGCGGTCTATAAGTCTCATCGACAATATCCCTGATCTCATCCCCAGAAAGATCATGACGGGATGGAACGAATTCGGTTCCTAAAATAGGTTATTACTTTTAATGCATTGTAAGGGTTTCGTAGTACCTTCATCTAGATTAGTGCCAGCGATGAAAGGAAGCTGAATATCGGCGGAAAGTCGGCTGGGAAGGTCGGGCACTAGTCCCCCTTCTCCGTCGACATTTGGCGAAAACCAGAACTCCTCTGAGGCTTGAGGATTCTTGTATACTTCACGGAAGCCTTCCAGAATGGCCGATGTATTGGCCTTGCGCAGGCAATTCATCGTGAACGATGTGCCGACCCAGGAGCTGCAGCCAGGAACAGAAGAGACAAAGGTATTCCAGGCATTTTCGTTACGCTCTGGAGCGAAGAAGGGGAGAGCAGCCGCTGCTCCTGACTGGATAATCTAGGGTATCTTTAGTCATGAAAATCTCGGCCGCAGTTGGAGCGGCTTCGTACCGCACCGACTGCCAGGTTGGAGATGTGTGGTTGGAAGAGAAGGACGGACGTCATGATTCCTCCAGCGCTCTGCCCAAAAATGGTTACCTAGAAGTTGACCTCTGTTAGATACTATAGCCTAAGAGACTGTTGGTTTCACCCTTTCGTTGTTTCCGCCAAAACGCGCAATATTGTTTTTGACCCATTCAAGCGCCATCATCTGGTCTCTGATTCCAAGATTCAAGTGTCTTCTTGAACCAGCCTCTCTACCTTGTGGGAACCCTAGAGGTCCAAGACGGTAGTTGAAGTTTACATATATGATAGGCGTGCCCTAGAATTGTAAACTTTGTTAGCAATGACGCTTGATGTACCGGATCGCTATACCCTGGCGATACTTCTGGCGACGATGGCACTCCCGTTGTAGGAGGATGATGTGCCCGAGCTGAATCCACCACCATACGTCCTTTATAAACTTCGCAGTTAAAAAGATACGCAACGACAGAGAAGTTGTATGTACCAAAATAACACAGGCAGAGAAGTATTCTCAGGAAGGGTTGCGGGACGAAGAACGTTAACAGTTAAGCAATCTTCAGACACCGACTGCTCCGCGATGCCCTGGAACAAGTTAGTGAATCAGTAGCCACGGTTGCGTTCTTGACGACCTGTGACTCACAGGCTGTATACACGAGTATCCATATTCACTTGCGTCAAAAACACCATTCTCTACTTCCGTGTCTGACTTCGCCACCGGTGCCTTCAGTCGCAAGGGCCCGACCGGCGGCTCTGCGTACGGTATACCTAATAGAGTCATTGAGATGATGTTGGTTAGTGCCTTCTCTAGAATAAACTCTTTGCGAATGGGACGCACCTCCAAAGAACTCTTGACGAGTTCCATTATAACGAATTTCTTTGCCAATGAGTGTAGAGCCAGAAAGTTTCACTTCAGGAGCTGAATGAATCTGAAACGACCACAGAAACTGTAAAGCGAACACAGAGAGCTGTTCCAATCGGTGCATGACTACGAATATGAAAAAGCTTCCAGCAGAATTAGTGATGAGCTGTAACAGGTTATAACTTAAAGGCAAGAAGGCATCATGAAAACCATACACGTGACTACCGTCACCGACAGGGAAGATAACTTTAAAAATCGCAATTCTTAACTCTTTGGCTGGATTTTCAGCCTTTATATTCGACTGTCAACATCAAGGACTGTTACTAAAATGATTTCTAACTAGCTCCTAAACAAAAACAAATCATTCGCATGCGTTAGTGGACACTGTGGGAATTGAACCCACGACCTCACGCAATCATTATGCGAAGCGTGCGCGCTACCAACTGTGCCAAGAGCCCTACGTCATGATCCATGACACATTAAAGGATGACGTTGTTGTAACTCATTGAGCAACACTAACTGAAGGTGTCGAAATCCAATAGTAAATACAGTACATCTGCGAGTCACAAGAGAAAAAACAGCAAAGAACTTCATCGGCGATTCGCCTGAACTAAACGCAAAATAGAATTTACCCATTGAACGACATACGCCTTGATCCTGCTCATCAGTGATTTGCGCATCGGCATCGTGTCGGGACTTGCTGTATCGTTGAGACTGATGACCTTAACATTCGACTTGACACTGCCAGCTTTTGACGTTAAAGTGTCCTCGTCTGACGAATGTTCTTTGAACCACTTGAGGCAAGTCGTCAAGACTATTTCCGACTTTTAAGAGATACCGCACCTTGACAAGCTCCTTCGCAGACTCCTTCGGGAATCTTTGTTGCGTGTTATAGTCAACATAGGTCACGCCAAATCGCGTGATATACCCGTCAGCCCATTCAAAGTTGTCCAGGAAACCTTATCGTGGGATGCGGTCAGACGGACGATGCAAGGACTCCGATAAGGCTTACTCCAAGGGAAATACGCTCGTATGTCTACGCCATCCTCGTGAATGGCAGCCAGAAGGGCCGAAGTTGTTCCGCGGAAATACTGTACCCGGTCGTGGTCAAGCAACGCTTGCTCCAGAGGCATAGCATCCTCGTCTTTGACAGCAAAGCCGTTTTCCGTGACACTATGACACGGGAACAGGAATGAGGAGACTGACACAAAGAAAGTGAGAAACCGAACTATATGGGCATGTGGTACCGCTTGACGGATCTTTAGTGCACACTCCGGAAGTATTATTTGAATAAGTACGTACGTTCCATAGATAATTGAGTAACTTGATGGTCATGAGATGTCTTTCGTTCATATGGAACTGAATGAAAGACTCACAGCTCGGAATCCTTGAGGGTCTGAGAATGCAGGAATCATTGATAGATACTGATGAAAAGAAGACGGTGCCTACAATCCTGTAACCATGCACAATGCGCCTGTGTTCCCAGCTGAGACCCATCAGGTCTCGTGAAAGTGTAATCGACCAATCCCTGAAATTCGTCATCCCCGCCCGCCCCTGGTATCAGTAAGGTCCTCAGTACCCAAACGAGAAAATAGAGTAGAACTTACGGCACAAATTTGTGGTATATGTATTCATCCCATAGAAATCCGACGACCCCTGCACTAGTCGGATTTCTTCGTCCGTAAACTCTGGGAGACGGTCGCCAAGCATCTGCCGCAAGTACGATGGGTATCGGCCCAGATAAATCGGATCGGCGAACCATCCTATAGCGGTGTCGAGGGCATTTTGCGCCGCTTCCACGTCTGGACAAAAGAAAAGACGATAAATATACAGCTTTGTACTAGAATAAGGCTCACTTTCGGGGCTGTCATCCCAAGGCATCTGCCAGTCGCCATTGAGAGTTAGTCCAATTTGACCGCCGTGCTTGGACTTGAACTCCTCCCGGTAGAGCTTCACAGCTGAAGCATGGGCGAGGAGTACGTTATGACCGACACTGGACTGGGTTTTAGACGAAAGCTAGACTGGGAGGTATAGAGGACACACATCCAGGGTTCACGGCTAGAATCACCTTCAACAGAGCGTGCACGATCACTGGATCTTCCAGGAGCGAAGACACCTCGGCCGTATCCTAGAACAGAGATACACCAGGGTTCGTTCATAGTGAGCCTGCAGCAATTGTTCTGAGTAGACACCGGAATATTAGAAAACTGCTTACCAGTGTTTCACGCGGTCACCAAATGCTTCGAAGCACACTCTAGCATATCGCGTATAGTCCTTCGTAATCTCAGCCTTGTTTAACCACCCGCCGTAGCGGTCATGCAAACCTTGCGGGAGATCCCAATGATATAGCGTCTAGAAAGTAGCCGTTAGTTCACTGACCCTTAACCAAACCTAAAATACCACGTACGACAAACGGAACAATTCCGTTCTTTAGCAGCTCATTAATCAAATTGTTATAAAACTCGATGCCCTTCTCATTAATCGGATCATCCCTGCCGCCTAAAGGAATCACTCGACTCCAGGAGATAGAGAATCGATATGACTTTACGCCATACTTGACCAGTAGTGCGACGTCCTCTTTCCACAGACGGTACGAGTCCGTGGCAACCTCACCATCGCGTCCGTCAAGCGTCTTGCCTGGCGTCTTGGCAAAATCGTCCCAAATAGAAGGTCCACGCCCATCAACGGACGTAGAGCCTTCGATCTGGAACGACGCTATCGCAAAGGTAATTTGTAAAGTACATATCGGCTAGGACTGTGGGCGTACCTGTTGCGAAACCCCACAGAAAATCTTTGGGAAGCTTGTTTGCAGCAGAGGGAGTTGTCATTATGAGAGCAGCATTTTCGAAACGAGATGGCGCTGTCCTTTATATCATGTCCACCTACATCAATTACCGATATCAGAGAGAGAGTATTGACACGCCCTCCGAGATTACTCCGTAGGAGAATATGACGCTGCGATTGTGCTGCGAAAAGGCATAGGAGATTTGCCGGATGCTCGGGGAAAGACTATTGGCCCTCATACAGATCTTATTGAGATTCATCCCTGGTATGCTTCTTTTCCATCTCGTCTTCTGGGCACCAACCAGATGAAGAAAGAGAATGTAGGGGGCGTGTTAATCTAACGGGGAATTGTCGGGGAGCACGTGATTGGGTCTCCCCAGCTCTGTCCAGTTTTGCTCCAAATTTTCTCAAGCACTAGGTTTACAAGAACCCGCATTCAGGAAATTGACCTCTTAACGATGGCCCAACCTGCGAGACAAGGCTTTGCGATTCTCGGTGCCGGTATCTTCGCAACTGAAGGTGAGTTCTTGCATTTCAAGATCTGGGCGATCGCTTACAATATCACATCCGATATTTCACCTTTCCCCGCATGCAGCGTACATACCGGCCATCGCAGCTCTAGGAGCGTCTGCGCCCCCACTCAAAGCCGTGTACTCACGTTCTTTTAAGAGCGCCGAGAGTCTTTCGACTGCCGCTGTTAAGGCCTTGGGCATCTCAGCACCGGATGTCTACCACGATGACGAAAACGGCGGAGGCATAGACGCCATTCTAGCACGGCAGGACATTTCTTCGGTCCTTCTTGCCCTTCCCATCCCTCTGCAGCCATCAATGATCCTCAAGGCACTGAAAGCAGGAAAGCACGTCTTGAGTGAGAAACCGGTCGCCCCTGATGTCGCCAGTGGGATTGCTCTGATCAAACAATATCGGTCCGAGTTTCAGGGGAAGGGACTGGTGTGGCGGGTTGCGGAGAATTACGAGGTGGAACCGGTGATCCAGGAGGTGGGAAAATTGATTAGCGGTGGAGCAATTGGTAAAGTCATAGGGTTCAAAGCCTGCGTTTTGAATTATGTGGACAAGAATTCCAAATATTACAAGACGCCGTGGAGAACTGTGCCTGAGGTATGCCGGTCTTCTTTCCTTCCATTGCTTGCATACCTTCTTACGCACCGATTGACTCGTAGTATCAAGGAGGCTTTCTGGTGCGTGCTGTTCCTCAGTGGCTCTGCAAGTTCTAATATCCCCGTTGATCAGTTGGATGGCGGAGTCGTAAGTATATCAACTTACTATTTTCAGGAAGGTGGATACTGACTTTCCACGTTTCAGCATACGATCGCCATATTGCGGGTTCTACTTCCTCAGCCCATCACACACCTTTCGAGCTTTGCATCGCTAAACAAGGACTATCTCGCGCCTCATGACACGATCCACGCCATTGCGAGGGCCTCGGAGCATTACAACGGCACCCTCGAGATGACTTTTGCATTTCCAACAACGTCCAAGCCAGTCTCGGCGAAAGATACATGTGTCGTCACAGGGACAGAAGGATATGCGGCGATTTCTATTGAAGGGGGATTCATGAAGGCCGTTCTCACGACGGCGAAGAAAGAGACGATTGTAGAGGAGAAAATGACAGGCGTCCAGGTTGAGTTAAGGAGCTTCTTTGACGCGGTAGACGGAAAGGAAAGCATCTCGCCATTTGGCAGTCCGGTGGGAGCTCTGAAGGATGTTGCATTCATAGAAGCTGCTTTGAAAAGCAACGGTGCCCTAGTCGATCTCGGTTTGCTGATCTCCGGCATGGAATGAAGAAGATGGAAATAGTATATACAGTAACCCCTTATTTACCACTTGGGGCGTAGTACGAATGACGGTTTGATGTTGATTCGAGCCTCAAGTCTGCAGGGTCCATAATTCCACTTGTTGCGATATTTCTCCGCCCCAGCAACTAGTAACCAGGCCAGAGGTACCCCGTGTGAAGGACCGGAAATGAACCCATATAGATGAAACGCGAGGCAGCGAAGTTCATTTAGGGAACGGTTGACTGCTCCTTTCTAAGGATAAAAAATGAGCGGTGTCAGAGTCGGTCTGGCCGCTTGAGAGAAGTCCAAGAGATTTTTCGGTGCTGCGACGATAATACATGCCGTAGCAATGCCGGAGTAATGAGCGAGAGCTGCATGCTCTGATTGGGAGTGAGTGAATGAAGCGCGTTGTCGGATGAGCTAAGTTCTGGGACTGTTTAGGCATGTTTGCGACAGGGGCTCTCAGCTTACAGGGGAGATTGCGTCTGTTGTGGCACTATAGCCAAGTGGTTACGGCGATAGATTCAAATGAATATCAATCTATTACTCTTTGAGTGAGCAGGTTCAAATCCTGCTGGTGTTGAGGTCGTGCATGTTTTTACCTCATTTGGTTCGGATGATTGTGTTAAAAGGGGTAACTTACCTGTCCATAGTGACACATACACCATCCCATTGCACTGATGATTGACAACATAAAACACATTTCCACAATGATTGTCAATGAATCACATTTTAGGAGAAAGCAAGGATGTGTAAAAGAACATGAAGACAAGGATGGGAAATTATTGCATATGCTGAACATCAGGCTTGTATGGCGGGAAATACTGGACTAAAACCCCAGGTTTCCGTGTAGACACGTGTAGACACCAGTGAACACGTGTACACCGGTGTAATACCGTGTACACGCATGTACATGGGTGTACATGCATGTACATGGGTGTACACCCATGCACATGGCCTCTTTCCCTTGATCAATGTCATGGAGACGCATGTCAAACCAGTGTGTATGACCCTGGTACCACATTGGTTTGCACTGGAAATCGAGTGCAGACGGGTGGGGTGTTCACGTGTTTACACGGGTGTACATCCGTGTTGAATTGTCATGCCTAAATGGCATTTGGCATTTCGGAGCAGCAGAGCCCGCTACCCCTACCAGATTCATAATCTGCGTTTCGTTTTTGACTGCGGCATACCAGTATGCCTCTCACACCTCTCCCTCCTGCGCTCGTCTCCAATGGCCCCCACTCGGGTTGAAGGGTTCTTCTCAAATCCATGGTGTCCGGCAAGCTGTCGAGACGACAAGTACCAGCCTCGTGATCGTCCATGTCGCTCCTGTCCCTACAAGACTGCCCACAGACGAACATCTTTCCAATCTATCTTCCGACGCTCATCCAAGCTAGCAGGGGACGATGACGACGCCGGGTCGACGGGATACGAGGTTGGAGGAGGTGACGAGGCTGGATGACCGGGAAGCTAGGAGGGGCCATGGGGACGACGATGATGACAACGACGGGATACGAGGCTGGGGGAGGCTAGGGCTAGGGGACGGGGACAACGACAATGACATACAAGGCTGGGGGAGGTGACCGATGGGGAGGCTAGGGCTACGATGGGGACGACGACTTAGGGCCATGGGGACGACGACGACAGGATACGAGGCTGGGGGAGACTAGGGCTAGGGGACGGGAATGGGGACGACGATGACGACGGCGTTGTTGGACGGGATACGAGGCTGGGGGACGTGACCGACGACGTTTAGTGACTGTACACATACATAGCCTAGGCATACCTTCTACAATGATTCTTCAGCGTCATTTACATACAATGAAATACGATTTGTTTTGTATGCCGTTTGATAGTAGAGGCAAGGGAAGACGGTGGGACTTAGGACTTAGGGCTCCAAGCGCAAAAACAGAAAGGGTTTTTAATGGATTCGAGCATAGAACACGTATGAACACCGGTATGAATGTAGCTAAGATATGGAATGCACATGACGTATGAAATCTCCTTCCACTGCAAGGAAGTTACGACACCAGCCTATATAACGCATATCAGTAGAATTCGTGACACTAATTGCCAAACCTACAGCTGTACAACGAAGCCCATCGGTAAAGCTATCTCTGTATTCATGAACAGGTCATGGACAAAGAGAGAATCGGGTGTCCCGTTGGTCCCGGCGACTCGATACGGGGCGGGATGGAGGAGGATTGCGCGAGTTTTGAAGGTCGCGACCGTTCCTGTTGTGGCCCAGGAGACGACTCCCAGAAGACGCTGTTCGACGCTGAATAGGGCAGTGACATTGTTTTTGGCACCGAGGTCGATCAAATCACTAGGTATTCGTTAGTCAAAATATTGTCTTTTATGCATTAAACCACTTACTAGACAACCAAATCCAACTCATTCGCGTCAGTAAACCGATGCCCCAGCGAGCTCTGAAGAGTCGGCATGAGTTCTTCGAGGCATGCCTCGATACGCACGTGCTCTCGGATCATAGTGATATTTAGTTCCATTTCTGTTAACATGGTATTGAAAATGTTGAAGAGCATCTGTGAAAGTGAATATTAGTCCATAACACAGTTGTTGCTTCAGTCTTCACAGGCTAACTGACCTTTGAAAATGGTAATTGCAGCTGGCTAGTTGATGGTTAAGATTGAATAAAGTTTTTCAGTTTATGGAGGCCCAGTGACCTCTGATCATCACAAGCACAAACAGCTCACATATTGATAATAGCAGGAGCTCACTCTACATCTCGTTCCCGATAATTATGGACAATGTATTCTTGGGATGGGGACGGTATGGGTGCATATATGTTTTGTCCGGGAGGGAGGGGGTGTGGAGGTAATGTTCCATTTCCTCTTCCATCTGCAACAAACCATCTACTGAAAATGCTTAAATGGAAATCAAGCGAACAGATCGTCAGGTGTTTTACGCGTTTGAAGGTAGATGCAATAGGCGTACCTATCAATACTCGATCACCACCGAGTATCGGGCTGCTTTTGGCCTCCAATAGTAGACCACCTTCAACGTACTGTGGTTTTTGATCTATCGTTCCCTCAATGATGCAAACATCTGTTATTCCACCACACTCCTCGAGGGAACAGTTACATACCGGTCCGGCGTCTCCTTTGGACATCATGACCCCGAACCTAAGATAAGATAAGATAATGAGATAAGATAAGGCAATGTCAGTTTCGCTACAAAGAAGGTATGAGATCATATCGAACCTCGATTCTTCGGGCATAGGCATCTGTAACCACGCTGTCCTTGATAAATGAAGACTTACCCCGTTTCGTTTCTTTATTCCCAATTCCCTTTGCCACTAACCTTGGATTACGACATTCTGTGTTTTTGAAAATCAGAATTGCATATGTTAACTCGCAGTCACATGTATTACATATCTATTTCTGACAGTAACATCAGCTTTCTGTTCCTCAAAAAAAAAAAAAAAAAAAAAACATCGTTCAGTGCCAATTCCCCTCCATTTGTCCAGACATTTCTGGATCAAATCGTCTGCACAGGACCTTGGAGGGACGAATAGCCATTTATCCTTACCGGTGAAATGTGTTGAGGGTCACAGCCAAATGAAATGACACGACCACAAGCATCCTCTGCAATTTGACCCCGCCTCAACTTTGGAACCCGATCCAATGTTCAACACCTAGATGGCAGGGAATATCAGCCTAGGTTTCGTTCGCAACACACCACACACCTTTCTCAAAACCTCTCTTTCGCGATCATGCCACCATCATCGACCGCCCACACACAGACTCCCTGAGAGCTTCTTGGCACCGTCACACCGTCGTTGGCTCACCTCGCTGCCACGAGTCCGCCAGCTGCGCCGGCGGTATCCAACACCGTCCCCGTGTCCCAGCTCTTTCCGTCCTCTGATCTTCTGCCCTCCTCGACTCCACAACTACCGTATCCCTTGGTCGCTTCCTCGACTGCATCAGCCGCGCTGGCACGGTTGGGGCAGATGACAGCCTTACAAAGTAATCCAGCGGCTTTGGTAGCTCAGATGGTCTCCACCCAGTCATGACCCCAACCTCCTGTCCCCTCCTTCTTCCCTGCCTTGTGCGTAGTGGCTACACAGACGGAGACCAGTCTCATTCAAGCTGGTCTGAATCCTCCACCACCCTTCCCTCTCTATTTGGGACCATCCACCCCAGAGGTTCAGACTCATGGGAACAGCACATCAGTGCGGCGCACGTGACATCTCCGATCCCGCCATGCCGAGTTCGCAGACAACCTCGTGATCGGACGCAACAGTAGATCAGGTCCTTCAATAACTCGGCTGAAGCTGCTCCTTTTTCCTGTTGCATGTGGCAATAACGCGAACCCACCACAACATGTTGACCCGTCCGTCACTGCTGATGACCCTCACCCCTGGAGTTACCAGATCTTGCAAGAGGATATCGGTCCCATGGACCGCCAATTCGAGCGCATAGGTCTTGTTATCAACATGATCGTCCATGATGGTCTCCTCAGCTTCAGCGACATCCATCACGCCATCGCCCAACATCAGGCACTTCCCAAGAGTCCCAAAATTCCCGGCTTTAACTCTGATCCTGATGCGAGCTACCTAACGTCTGGGTGGTGCCTGCAACAAATGCGGTGTGTAAGAAACCATACGAGCCTCCGGTGTTGTGAGAAAGCTTACAAAACTGGCGCCTACTGGTGCCTCCAGACACTCACTGCTTACGCGTCCATGGTGAAGGCACCGGTAGACACTGGTGGCCATAGCGATCCTACATTGAAACACGTCTTCATCATCGGTGCGCCTCGTGACAACGTAGAAAGATTTGCTCAAACCTGACCATCCTATATAGCTCCAACATATGGTAATATTGTTCACGGCATTGAGAAATGCTATGTGGATGACTTCCGAACTTCCATCGACCTGGCCAAAGCACGCCTCCCTCATCCCTGCTTTGTGGTGAGGGCAATTTTCGGCCTGGCTTTCCTCCCTCGCACGCTCGAAAACTCCTACCAGGCGGAGGAAGAACGATGTCTTTGGCTCTGTCATGGTGAAGACCCCAACCTCTATCCATCATGGGGTGGTAGCCAAGTACGTAGTATCACTTGTCCTCCACACCCCACGGTCGCGCCAATGGCGGCACCTTTGTCTTCTTCCCCGTCCACATCCACATCGATGGTTTCCTCTGCACACGGAACTACGCGGTCGACGCAGGTATGCTAGATCTCTCCATCTCTCTTCAGTTATTTCTTCTCTAACATTCCTCCACTTCAGGAGGAGAACCATGACGAAGATATGGTTGTTGACAATGACGATGACAAGGAAAACCAGTCACCGGAGATGGCCCAGCTGTCGGTAAGAAGAACACACGTTGAACTTCCAGCTAATTTGACCTCTTCTTCCTTTGACAGCATCCACCATTTGTCCTGACGCACGTTCCACGTCCTCCCCCTCCCTTCAGTGCACCCCGATGGGACCACCCTGGTCAGGACTTGTTAGGTATTGTAAAGCAGAGGATGTCACCCAGTCGTAAGCTCAGGATCCACGCTAAGGATGTGCGAGAGGCAGCTGATGTGTTCTGGCACATCCTTCTTCACATCAGGTCAATTATGCCTAAGCTACCTCCTGGCGAGGTCATCGATCCCAGTCGTCACGGTGAGCCTGTCCTCCCGCCCCAGACGTTGGTCATGAACTGGTGGCGGCCAGAGGCGTTCTTGGACAGAACTATCGTCCAGCAAGGTCAAGGAGTCAGCCAAAGTATCTATGCATCAGTTCTAGCTGTCAATCTAATGAGGATCATTGACACGACCGACCCTAATTGCCAGTTCAGCAGGCTACCCAACGACTCTCTCCTGGTCTCCCCGAGGTTCCCCATTCTGGACCTCACATCCGACCAAGCAGGTTTCTGGTGGGCTGTCGGATTCCTACTAGCTCTCTTTTCCACTGCCACAGGACAAGCCTGCCTCCCTGTCCAAGGCGCACTCATTCACGTCTTACTCCCGCACACTCTTGGTCAGTGTCGTTATCAGATAGACCACTGGACCCCCTCTTTCATATACTCAACCGATCCCGCGATGGGGGAGCTCATGCTCCCCTGGTTGGATCTTGGGAAAACGCAAGCCGTGACTGCAGACCCTGATGGCAAAGATCATTTGAAGGAGCCCGTACCACAATTTCTCATGGCTTATTGCAGCGACATCCTCAGTGTGAGTGGCAATCCCCTCGAGTCCCTCTCCACTTTTTTGATCTCTTCCTCCTCCCGAGACTAGCCGCATGCAGTGGGATTCGGACCGCGTCATGCCGCTGTCCATGAGAACCACAATCGAGCTATCTGCGCCTATCTCATGCTCGGCAACGCTGTCTTTGACGCGCTCACAGCCTACCATGCCCTTCATGCAGGATTCCACCAACCGTTCGGTATTGAGTTTGGGTCATCGACACGAGGCCCAACACTGGTATGTCTGCGTGTGCTCGCAATGCCAGCCTGGATACTGATCGCTTTTTACGCCTGTTGAACAGCCCTCCATGATAAAGGATGCCTGCGAATGCAAAAACAAAATGGCACTCGAGTTCATCTATTGGTGGTTCGACAACAGGCTAGAGCGTGTTGAGCAGCTTATCCCGCATCTAGAGTATGACATTGGCCCCATTGTCAATACCCCTCAGAATAATCTGTCTTTTGCCCGCAGTGAGGCTGAAACCCTGGCCCACCGCGTGTCTCGTGCCTTCCAAAATGCCCTTGAAGAGTATCTGAGAGTCGACATCAAGGAGCGGGGCAAGCAGCTGCTCCTTGCTATGATGGCCTCTCCATACCTCCCAACCAATCCTGACAAAAAGCTGAAGGTGTGTCCTTGACCATCTTCTTATGGGGGACACACACTGACACCTAGGAGGATAGTTTCAGTTTAGATTGCTGAATAATGATGTTCGGATGGATGTGCCTACCACGAAATCTCTCTGGTCCTTCGTTCATGGTTGCTTCCAGACCATTGACATTGGATACGATGGTGTCTTGGCAAGTCTGTTGGCGAATGGATCGTGGTGAGGTATCACCGTAGACTCTTATTTCCAGGGCATATTTATGGGGGATGTTACATGTTTCAACACGGAGTAGTTCATGGTTTAGCTATCAGTTTTCAGAGGTGCACTAGATCAAGGTTAGGTATGAGTAAAGACTCAGGTTGTACATACGAACCAGTCAAAGAAAACCATCCTGAGATTGGCTATGGTGCTGGTAGAAATGACTATTGAGGAATGCTGATGAACCTAAACTTCCGTGGCAACAGCACACCAAAAACTCGAAGAGTAATGGTTAATGACAGTGACAACCGGTTATAAAGGTACTGTGTTGTGCGAGTTGTTCGGGGCACCTCCGTGCGACCTAATCACTTCCTCTAGACGCGAGTTTATACTGTGACTTTTCAGTCAAGCAAGTAGCACTCAAGCGATCGAGTACTAAAAGGTTTTGGCTGTAGGCCGGTGATAATCTCGATAATGAGATAGAACGGAAGAGGGTATGACGTGAATACCACAGGTCCGGTGTAAAAGAAGGAGAAACGACTAGACAAGGTCTCTAGACGAAGGTCCTATGAAAATAACGGCGATAATGAAGCTATGTGTGCGGTAGACGGTTTATAACCGGTGTAGTGTCGAAATACTGAAGGGGGCGATCCTAATAATGCCAGTTAATGGTGGCAAAAGCGTGAAAATGTGTTTATGTCCAGTGGGACACGGTGATGACGAGTGCTGATCCTATACGAGACGAAATATACTGAGGGCGATGTTGAAAACTGGGTCTACTCGGAGACGGTCCTATCCTATGTCAATGTCAATCCTATGCGTGCAAACCTATCCTATCCAATCCTATCCCATCCTATCCTATCCTATGACGGTGTAAACCGGTGTTGAGTCCAATACGATCCTATGTGACGATGTTGATTCCTATAAGTCTGCCAGAGACTACCCAAGTGGGCTGCGATGAACGATGTTGAAAGTAAAGCTGAATAAAACTCCTATGGTACGAAGATGAAGACGATCCGATCCTATAAAAACAAAAGAGGCGATGTACTATGCGAGCGTACGGTGTTACACGCTAGATGCGAGTATTTAACCAATAATGATGGGGTGCAATCAAAGGTGCGACGGGCGACCGAAGATAATGCTAACGCCGGTCGATCACGGTGTAGAGTGTGTTCCTCAAAGAGAACGAAGGGTGTGCAAAGCTAAAGACGGTGCGAAACCAATCTGTTGCTTATAGCGAGCGTATTGGGTTGCAAACAAATGTTATTGTTCGTGTACTGCGCTATGCGAGAAATATGGTTGTTTAAACCGGTGCTAATGAGCGTAGCAAGAGTATAGAGATGAGAATATAGCCGGTCGTGAGCGGTATAGCGGGTGCTAATAGCAAAGTAGCGGGTAGTTATGTCTCCCTTTACTTCTACGATTTTCTATGGATTTTATACTACTAGAGATATTTATTAATAGAAAGACTTAGTAAAGCTGTAAGGCTGTGGCTTTGTAACGAGTCAAACGTCCATATGAATCTCCGTAGTCTCTTGTAACAGCTAATCCTTAGCGGTACTGAAGACAGATAAATTCGTTATATCATGGGTTGTCACAGTGGGGTCATTGGGGTGCTGTTTTAACTGCGGACTGTGAGGGTATGGTGGAATTACTGAGGTGAACGAAAGGAATAACGCCTTCTAGTGAGCTGGGCACGGCGATATTATCAATGCCGGTCGTTTGGATGACAAGAACTCGATGATTATCGTGGTAGGGCAATTGTCGGCGGGTATGACCTCATATAATGAAAGGATCAACACCTGTCCATTACACCGTGATGTGCTGGTGATGCGGTCCTGATGCGTTAGTGATGCGTAGCTCGCTTATCACCGGGTTTTTGCCTGATCGATCAATACTGTGCCTATTCGTGATGGCATACGAGTTAGGTCGCGAAACAAGTTGGGATGGTTATTCTTCGTTATAGCCGGTCATTGAAGTGTCAAAGAGGTCCTATAATAGTGCATACACACCGGTGTTATCATTATAACCGGTGCTGAGTCTTTGTCACTTAGAAATGACAAAAATCGCGAATTCTGAGCGTACAGAGCCTAGAGGCTCATCAACGCTGACATATGTCCAAGCACGCCTACAAGTAGGAACAAACGGCCGGAGGTTAGGCGACATTACTGTCAAGCCCAACCACGAAGCGATAGTAGTCGTAGCTAGTAGAGATGGTGCTGGTAGAGATGGTGCTGGTAGAGATGGTGCTGGTAGAAATGACTATTGAAGAATGCTGACATATGTCCAAGCGCGCCTACAAGTAGGAAGAAACGGCCAGAGGTTAGGCGACATTACTGTCAAGCCCAACCCTGAACCGATAGTAGTCGTAGCTAGCAGAGTCGTCGCAAGTGGCAGTGCACAGCAGACTGCCGAGCACATGCCGCACACACGCAAATTAAAATTAAGAATTAAAAATAAATTCAATTCAATTAATTCACAGCCTAGCTAGTTGGGTAGAGACCATGCCTAAACTAAGCTCACATTTTAGCTTACATTTATTACATTTATTTCAGCTTACATTTCGCATCGAGATCCAAGAGTATGTCAAGAAAATGCAGATATATTTTATGTTACATGAGTCTGGCCACAGTTTCATAACTCGCTATATGTATTTTCCACCGCGGCATGTGCTCATCTGGTATCAAGTCAATGTCCCATTGTTCCATGAAAATTTCGTCGACCAGTTCGACCAACTGTCGAAATAATCATAGAGTGCGGTCTACCCGTTCCATCTGACCTCGCAATCTTGGACTGGAAGCAGTATATACCAGCGCAACCTGGTATGAGTTGATAAACGGCCCCAAGTCCTTGGCCAGCATTGTCATGGAATGTTCGAGGAGGCAACCAATTGCAGCCACGTTGAGGGGAGCAAGTCGTTGGCGGGGTGGAAGAGGAATGGGCAGCGCCAAGGGGGAGGGAGGAGCTGGGTGGCACGGTGGAGGGAGCGGCGGAAGCGAGGGGGCACCCATGAACACTGCAGACGCATGTGGCACTGGCGGCACCGCTGCAATCGTTGGTGAGGACGAGGACGCTACAGTATCTCTGGTGTGGACTGTCGTCAGTTTGAGTTTGATAGATTCAGAACATCGATACATACCCAATCACTGGAGTACTTGTTGGGGACCCGACTGTGGTGGGTGAGAGCGACGGCGATTCGACATCCCTGCGACCACTGCCATGAGCGCCAGTTCTCAGAAGATGTTAAAGTGGTACTTACCCATACAAGAATACCACACAAGCGGCACAAGGTATGGCCAGGTTGCAGCACTTGCGCTTGCCGACTGGGTCAAACCATGCACGGCGCACTCCAGTCGTCATTTTGACAAAAGATGCTGGGGTATTTCTGCCAGCGACGAGGAGCAACGAGTAGGGTCACAAGAGAGATTTTTAAACCCAGCAGGCTGGACGTTGTCCTTAAAACATAGACGCCGCACGATACGCCGGCCTCTGCGAAGTCTATGCTTAAGGTTATCTATTGGATATTAAGTGTAGAAACAGGTCGCCAGAGCTACTTGGAATAGATGCACCATGGAAGCTGCTTCTCTCTGCCAACAGTCACTCAAAGCAATACGATCCTCTAACGGCTATCTGGACTCTTCAAGTGAGCGAGTCCAAGGAAGGCGGCCCAGAGATACAACGTCACTTGAAGCTCTGGATCTGATCTGAATGCTGGGGAAGGTTGAGGGCTTCGCTTGCCCAGGCCGAATCTCCTTTAGGGTCTAATCATATTAGTCAGCATCTTGTTCGGCAGCTTCATCAAAGCCTCATTATCATCCACCACCACTCCATTATAATTCAGAGTCTTTCTGATCTGCTCATTCTTTGTCCTCGTTGGTTGAACCGCAAGGTTGCCTAACCTACACCTGGACATTTGTTGGTGTGCCACGAAACCCCTTACTGTACACTAGCTCGATGAGTGTCGACACCAGGTATTCGTTTGAGGAGATATCAAAACATCCAAAAGTGCTCCTTCGGAATGCCAAGCCGGACCAACGTACGTTCTTCATCAGTATGGGGCGATCCATAATACAGCTCACTCAACCTTACTTCTTCAGCTCTCAAGGGCTGGGACGGCCGCCTAGGTGCAGCCTTGGATTCTCAGGTGTTACTAGTAACTCCCAACGCGTCAGTCCTGTTCCAGCCTCCAATGGGAGTGACATGAGAGATTACCTTACGAGAGAATTGTCGATATGGTCAGGATGATCACTTGTCGTGGCCGCAGCCCTACAGTCCCAAACATCCACATCTTGGCTGCATTCGAAAGGCTCCCATTGACATCCAGTTTCAACCTCTCTATGGTCTTCCCCTATGCTCCCATTTTGAGGAGCTCAATACCTGCTCTGCCATCACTGGTCCTGGTCTTTGGTCACGCCTGAAATTTGCTCAATTCCGAGGCGCCTGTGATTTGGTGCTGCGTGACATTGAAAAAGGTACATGGAACGAAACTCACAAGTCTCTTATCCGTACCTACCAGACATACATTGAAATGTTTCTTGAATGCATTGAAGGGCTTCCTCTGGTTTTTGAACACCTGAAGGTCTCCGTCGCTGAGACGCAGCGACTGGTGCTTGAACTTCAGGCATTCATAGACTATGTGTCCATATATCAGCCAAGGATGATAGGCGCCTCCCCCAGACCCCCTGAGGATGGTCAGTTGGCTGTGAGGCACCTTGTAGGTGTCTTCACAATGAATCACACCGTGGCTCAGGAATGCTTTCGGGCGGGTATACCCATTTGGCTGATCTACCCTCTCGCCTCGGCTCCCACCATTCGCATCGATGCTTTAGATGAGATTCAAGAACCTGTTCCACCTTTCATCGCACTCTCTAAGTCTCGCTTGAGAGTCCGACCTGTCTACATTGGGTCGGCAACTGACGATGATAAGTACAAAGCCATTGAAACATACACATGTAGCCATCTGATGATGGCCAACCCGTTCTTATCTTCGGCGTCTGTACAGGCACCCAGTACACCGGTGCCTGCGAAGCCAAGTTCCACGCAAGAGCGTTATGAGCCATGTTAGTACTTTTAATGCTCGACTGAAGGCTGGTTATTGACCTTCCAGGATACAGACAAGCGCTCCAACCTATCTCGGTGAGGAAAAGAGAAACCATCAAACAAGGCGAGTTGGGTGAAGGCGACGTTCGAAGTTATGACCCATTCACATTTGGCCCCTCTGATTAATACGTGGAAGCTCGGGCTTCAACGAGTCAATGCTACCAAGGAAAGACCACCTTGCCGTGCCATGGGCTTTGCCCTCCCTCGCCCAGAGCTATTCATCACGGTCCAAACAGATGCCAAGTTTCGATTGATGATCACATCGTGGCTACGACTGCGCGTGGGTCTTCTGGCACGCTTAAATGATGCTAGCTATCAGCCTCAACTTCACAGCCATCAAACTTGGAGGACAATTCTCCAGATTGACTGGTTGGAGCAGTGTCAAGGATTCTCCTCTTCCAGTTGAGCCCGAGGTGAACAAGTTCGGCGAGATCAGGCGGCTGCCTTCCTTGAAGGCTGTCAGGGCGAGTTGACAGTCAAGGCTTCAGTTTTGGACCAGAGGGCACAGTGGAGAGACAAGGACAGTTCCAGTCTGTCTCTTGAAGACATTTGCGAGATTCTTTGGGAGTTGGCGGAAGTAAACTTTCACATAGAGTTCCAGGCGCTTGACCGAAAGTTGTGCGGCAATGAGAGCATTTGTCATCAGATGCTTATAGGTCAATGTTTCCCCAATGGCAAGGTGAACATGCTGCATTGCGTTCCCCTGGGCAGCACTAATTATGGTCTCGCCCATTCCAACTGGTTAGAGTGCGCTCCGTATATCTTCGCGATGCGTAGGTGCATGCAGCAATGGAACAACTGTCCTTCATCGTTGTCTCCATCCTCCGATCAAAAAGGTGGCTACTCTGAGTCTGAGGTTGAGGTCATCGAACAAGAGATGGCCTACTTTTATGCTGAATCCTTTTTCATGAACTTTGGTTGGGAACCGATTTTTCCTCGCAATCTCACTCATACCCCGGATGTCACCTATGTTCCAGAACGGCGAGAACGAGCACAGGCCGCCCATCCCGGTTTTTATTTGGACATCTCGCAATGGGAGGGCTCTTAAATACTCAATGTTTGCTCATGTCCAGGTCCTCATTTTGTGGTGTAGTAGGGCCAGTCCATATATACATGTATCTCTCCGTGCTGTAGCTTGTAGTATCTCAATAAAAACAATGCCTTTTGATCACTGTATAAAGCTCATTCCTGGCCATGACATAAGGATTGATATTTCTATCAAAAGAAGTCATTCCAGAACCGCTCCAATCCTACCAGCTTCTGAGAAAGAGTCCGATGGGAGCACAATATTGCGATCAAATGCGTGGACGACGTCTCTATTCTCGATTGCATGCATGTGGTGCGGCGTCCCCAAGCGATCTGGATTTAGTGTCAAAACACATCCTGATCGACAGGAATTACCTCTGCAGGAGGACCCAAATCAGGATTCACACTCCGTTGCATTGGATGCCACCCAAAAAATATATGGAATTTGTCTAGGATACTGTATTCAATTTGTCGCCCTACAGATGGATGCCCAAGTCCAGTTTACGAGAGTACTGTAGGGCATTGGTAAAGATCGACTGGAGATTGTTCAGAGATGCGGTCGTGTCGTTGAATAGGCCAAATCCTTTTCCAAGCCCTGCACACTGACATTACTGTCCAAATGCTGCAAACCAAAGAGGTACCGAAAAAGGACATGTATGAGCTAGTCAATTAGGCCTTCTCTGGCCAGGAGAGGCGGGTAAAGTGTCAGCTTAGATTTAGTTTGAATGCACCAATCCGAATGTATGGCCAAGTTTTGATATTGTGCACGTTCTACCCTACCCTGCCAACTCATGCAAAAAACTGCAGATTCTCTCGAGTACCACGACCTGCCATTTCTAATTACATGAAGTGGTGGTGATGCGATGATGATCTGCGAATGACTGCAATTGGTGTAGGATATGGTTCCAATCGGGCTTTGAGGAGGAAGGAGATGGAGAACAGGGCATGAGGACCGGTTCCTGTCAGGTCTTGTTAGCGTGATTGATGAGAGTAGAGCGGACATTCTGACCTGTGTGAGCGCATTGGACAAGCCTTTGGACTGTGCCTGTAGCAATGGCGCATCCTGCGCTCTGTCAATACTCATCGTGAGTGATGAGTTTAACGAAGATCTGCTCACCTGCGGGACAGCGTTCCATGGTCCCTGGGACAGCCACTGTAAAATGATGGTCAGCCACGAGTCTCCGCTGCGACATGGAAAAGACATACCATTGGATCGTGCTCCAATTGGTCGTACACTGAGTTAGCGCCGAAGTCTACGTGCACCGCTCTCATCTTAAACTGGCTGCGGTACATTTTACCTTCACCTTCATCACCTTTATGCGGCTGAAATCGGTCACTCTGTCCCACCAGACCAGCATCGCTCCACTCCTCTGTTCGAACGAGGACAGAGGTGTCAAAGTGGACATGGTGAACTTCTGACTGTCGAGAGCGAGTGCTCTTGCCCAACTTGGGTTGTTCTGCATTGGCAACCCGGCATCGGCAGTAGTCCTGATCGCTAAGATGTGGAACGGACATGGACGATATATGTCTAAATCTGTGGGATGGCCCATAAGCACGTCTTCTAGGCGGCATGCTCAAGAGCGGGTGGAACCATGGCATTCTCTCTGGATGGTAGGCGAAGTGGCGATCTGGAGTTTGACGTCGGTGAGGGATGCTATGGTCCTCGCAATAGTACTTTGCTCTTCGGTGCTCAAACATCGGTACGGCAGTATGTGATGGGCAGAAAGAAGAAACGCAGGTAGATCTCGCTGGACCGAAGACGATGCATGGACTTAGAGTACGAGAGAAAGACGCGTTAAGGTCATGTGAGCATCAATATAAGCCATGAAATCGTCGCGGAAGCAAAAAGGAGGCCATAAGAGGCCATAACGACAATCGAGATGTGAACCTTTGAACATTGAACCACATGGGAGACCTAGATCTCTGATTGAATTTCGAGTTCTCTGTGCCTTTGCAATACAGAGATGTCTGCGCCACACCAGTTGGGTATTTGTCACTGGTCGGGGACTCTGCCGTTCCAGTTCCACTGACTGGCCCTGATCGCGGAAGCTGCCGTCTCTCAGCGAAGACTTTAATACTGATGCAACGGCTCTGATGCACCTCTACTCCGTTTCCGCAATTTTTCCCCCTTTGCTACCTACTGCTGCCTGGATTATTATCTTGGAAATGGTCAACTCACTGTCCATGCTGAGAAAACACGTTTTAGAGAGCAGGGGTGCACATTGGCATGCAGTCGTTCCATTGGTAGGCCATGACAAACTTCATGGGCTCAGGATCAGTTGTGCGGAGCGCAACGTGGATACCATGACGGCGATGTTGACGACGCTACCAGAGGTCAGGCTCGAGTCGCTCTGTCTTAATCTTCACCTCGTAAATCAGCTGACCTTTCTGGGCAACGTGACGCAGGTGGAGTTCTGAGCACTGGATCGTGTGATTGAAACTCTCTTTCAAACAGGCCACCTACGATATGTATATTTCGCTTTCCATTTCTATGGTGTTCAGGTGATACCTGATAAAGAGGTTTATGTGCTTTATGCAGAACAGCATGCTTGCTGCTTTCCCATGTTGAGTAGTCGGCGTCGTCAGGAGTGGGAAATCGTTATTCGTACTCATACTGGTCACCTATGATTTGTATTGAGAGCAGGGAGATTGTTAAGAATACGTGAGGTAGCGTAGTAGCCAATGTACGTACCTAGTATTTGGAATATAGTGTATTTTTTTTTATCAAGAAGGGATCCGAGAGAGGGAGGTGAGTCGATGAGCACTAAGCGTAGTTGAAGGGATGACTGATTGGTCCAGAAAGCCCTAGGTGGTAGCTGTCTTAGATTCTCAAATTCACAGCAGGTAAAATGTAAAGTCAAAGAGTATAGTATCTATTTGTGAGTGTAACATTGAGACAGCAACCAGTCAAGACGAGAGACAAGGAAAGAAAACCTCCCAATCATAGGAAGCCGGTTGTTCTTCCTCACTGCTGAGCATCTGAAGAAGATTCACGACCTTGCGATTATAGAAGGGGCCTTCCTGCACATCTGAGAGGCAGACCGGACACGTTACAAATGGTTGTGGCTCGCTTTCGACTTGTCCGAGGGCTGTGTCAATTATGTGCTCGCGTACATTCTCTTCGAACCACTGCCATAAGCAAGTGCCGTGGAAGGTATCTCCGCAGGCGAGGCTGGTATCCTGGACGTCAGGCAGACATCATCGCAAGGAAATATGCAGTACACACCTATAAGCACCATCGAGATCCTTGTTGCATATCCTGCAACGCAACTCATTGACAAAGTCCCAAAAATACCAATCTCTGTTGCGTGCGTCCTTGAGGTCATCCTTCAAACCGTCGATGGACTTTTCCATGTTTTTAAGATGCGCCAATGCCTGAGAACGACATATGTCACTTGACCCCAATTGGTAGGCGTCAGCTAGAGTCACTTACATGGCAATGCATATGCATTAACTGGGTGAGGCTTTCCTCAGTGTTTTGCGTTTTGGATTGTGCCTGGTCCGAATGAGAGTAAGATCTCTGTTGACACCGAGGCTACCCGTGGATCGAAGTCAAACTAACCTCATGGTACTTCAATGTCAGGCAGTTGAGGGTCTCCTGGGTTTGGCGCTCCATCCCTTCTGCTCGCACAGCTCTCTACAGATGCTTGAGAACAGGAGAAGGACACACGTTACAAGAGCCAATACCTTTTCCAAGTTTTTGCACTCCTGTTCGAGAAGTCAGAAGTCGCCATATAATGTTTCTGCAGGTGGCGTGTGTGTAGAGGAGCGGCAAGGGTCTGAAACCATTTCCCTCGTCAACATAATGAATGGGCCCTTAAGGAAAGCAAAAGTTAACAGTTGGAAATTTAACTCCCATCGACACTGCCCAGACGGGTTTATGAGGACATTGCTGTTGGCTCATCCGAGAGATATAATATAAGAGCGACTTACCTTGACTATCTTGATGAGGCGGTAGAGGCGCGACACGTCAAGGTAATTAAGAGAGGACTCAGAATGATCCGAACAAAGTGTAAACTCTAAGATGACTGTGTATTACTAATATTGATCGCAGGTCCCAAATAGTACCAAACACAAGGCAACAGCATGCCTAACACGAATGTTCCCGCCTTCTCGTTGGCACAACAGTAATGTCGCCCCCATCCCTGCTTGGACATCTCATCAGCAGGGTCGTTCGTTCATCCACTGGGAGTCTCGTCATCCGACAAAAAGCAGAAGGTGCGTCCTTGCCTTGGCCGCTTTCTTATGGCGACACACACTCACACCATGTCTAACAGCAATGTTCCTGCCATCCATCGGCACGACAGTAATGTCGCCCCGATCACTGCTTGGACATCTCATCGGCAGGGTCATTCGTGCATATTTGTATGCTGTGCAACAGTAACGTCGCCTTGATCCTTGCTTGGGCATATCATTGGCAGGGTCGTCATAACCCTTACTGCTGTCTGCTGTTTGGGCTGCTCCATCCCAGATCCTGGTCTTTCCATTTTGTCTCAGAGAATAGTTATCCACCTCAGGTATGATTGTTTGGCTGAGACGAAATCAAATTTATCAATTATTTGGCAGGTGCTGGAATCTCGACCCTTTTGCAAATCCTCTGTGTCAATGGTGACGGTACACATCAGTGTACACCTGTGTACAGTACACTGAGGCACACGAATGGTTGGGACCCTAGTGGCGTCGTATTTGGAAATGGGCGATCTTTTAAGAGGACTGATCCAAGTCGCGCCTCCCTCCACCTGAGAATGCCTGTTCTACCATTGGGAGAGAGCTCTGCTGTGACTGCTAGGGGTCGCGTCGTGAGCATTACTGCTCGTTATCAAACAATGGGTGAGTGGGTCCTTGCACGTGCTCATGCCCGTCAGATTTATCTTTCCGTATCTCCTTAGACGTGGGTAGTGTGCCATCGAGTGACCCCGCGGAATCAGAGTACGAGCACCAGATGTCCGAGGAGCCTCAAAGTGATCCCATAGAGGTCTACGACAGCGACAGCGAAGAGGAGCTAGAAACAGTTCAAGAGATCAACATTATGGTCCAGGATGATGCCAGTAGGTGATTGTATCTCACTTCTGTATAATTGACTGATAGTTCCAGATGCTCCAGACCACGATGCTTTTATGGATATCAATAGCACACCTAGTACCCCTTCCAGGGGGGATGCAGACACCGATGATCGTGAGTTACAGGTCTTGGCCTTTGCGCAAGTTCCTTCGGAACTGACTGTGCTGACTGTGGCTGTCGTTGCAGCTTTTGGATGGAGGGGTCGTGATGGACTCGAGCATGAACCATCCTCGAATGATACCATTGGTTAGTCGCCTTGCCTTATTGAATCTAAATCACTCTTTGCTAATGAAACCGCTCAGATCTGCAAGGACTGTTCGGGGCATTGCAGGGCAACCACCCACCTCGTACTGTGCAGACTCCTCCACTGAGACTAGAACCAGTACCTGCGGTACCGGTGGACCCTCCGGTTCTAGCGAGGTTGTTGACTGATCAAGATACACCGATGGGAGCCTCCACAGACATATACGAGCCGCCACCTGTTGACCGCGACTGGTCACCTAACCTGCCGCCAGATAACCAAGAGTTTCTGCACGAAGAGGAACACATGGACGACGAGAGACTCAGGGACCATGAGAGTCTACCTGGCGATGGCGACCAGACATCGTAAGCTCAGTTCAATCAATCGGCTGAATGTAATCTGATAAAATTTCTAGCTACATAGAGTACAACCTGTTCGTGAGCCATCAATTCATCAACGGACGGGTGGGAGTGCATGTGGAGAGGAACATGATACTGCCCGTCTTGGATCCGTTCAACCCAAGGATATCTTTTAGTGAGTGAGAGCAAAGGTCAATGTGAATACTGGCACTGAGACTGTGGATGCAGAGTCACTCTTGCGTGCGTGTAAGGATCGCGCCAATCCAACGGGCAGACTGGTGGACCATCTCCTCACTTTGGACTGACCATACTATGTCGCTACAAACACAACACCGATGACGCTGACATGCATCCAAGGCGACCTCAGCGCACAGATGACCCACCGAGAGATCGGCAGGCTGGACCACGTCTTGGACACTGCTGTAGGAGAAGAATGGATGGGACCATGTGTTTCTTGCGAAGAGAAAGACGTCATCGATGCTGGCGCTTCACGGAGGCTTCCTTGCTTCGTTGTGTACTTAGTTCCAAGTGTGCACCTCTCTGTTTCTCCCATCTATACGAGGATTGACTTGTTTGGCAGCTATGGAATGTGTCGTCACTGTCAGACACAGGTACATTACCAGTCACGTCAGTGGATGTCCAGGTGCGTGCTTAGTTCTCAGTTCTCCTCCATCACAAGTTGCTGATTTTGGTGGTAGGTAGAGGAGGCGGTGCAGCCAAACGACACTGAATCCAGGAGACCTACAAATGTTGTCAGTCTCACTAGAGTTTGTTGGTTTGCCTTCGTTGCTGATGATGGATGGTCGTAGACTAGGCTGCCAACGACACCAGTGGCCCCGACGGAACCTGTGCAATGGGCTGAGTGGGATCTCGCGTATAGCGGCATGATAGACTTATTGGCCGAACTGGACCGCCGCCCTTGGAACATGGCTTTCAAATGGTTCGCAGCGGTTCAAGCCGCTATAGCTATTAGCGGAAGTGTTGGAGTTCTGCGTATCGGTAGAGGATTCAATCGGTCCCTCAAGCCTGTCCAAGAATGGATGCTTGTACGGCTCAGGTCCAAGGGCATCGCGTTGATGGCCATCAGGATTGGAACGTTCCAGAACTGGGTTTCGTCATTGCGCACTGACCTGGAAGCAATTTTTTGGGACTTGACTGAGAGAAAGACGAGGGGAGAGCTCAGTAGCGAAGAGACCGTACTACATAATACCATCAAGGTGTGGTATACATTCCCATGGCCCGACACTATTGAGGGGAGTTACGAACCAACGACTGAGGACATGTTGGTCCTTTCCTCGGTGTTGTCTTATGAAGGTGCTGGGTTGCTGTTACAGGGTCAGAGGCGCCTGCTGTGCTGAAGAATCACCTAATTGTGACACCGTATGTTTGTTTTTTTATCTTCGCTTACTAGTGTAATACAAAAATTTGATCTGGACATTCCCTTGTGTGTGAACAAGAGAAACAGTGGCCGAGGAGGTTCAAGGGATGATAGGAGTGTCTAAGGGTGACATCTCCTTGGGGGGTAGCGTAGTGATGTGACGCGAGATAAGCGGGGTTGCGAACGGAATTACATGAGAGCCAGACCAGCCGATGGGGTGGAATAGATGTGGATGCTATGTGTGGATCGGGATGAGTGGGATCTCATCTTAACTGGTGTAATGCGATATTTGGACGTGATTAGGGGTTTGCTTTCTCCCGGTATGTTTTCTAGTGTTGAAATAGGATGGGCAGGTGCTAATGAAAAGATGTTACTGTTTGATCATTTAGGCTATTACAAATACAAATTTGGATTGCCAACTACTAAGTGTATCCCGCCGCAGTACTCGCCGTTCGGTTCGGAACCTTCCAGTAAAAGACTATGTGGATTGACCTCACTCATCCACTGGTTCCAATAAAGATTGATTTTGGCCACGGCCCATACCCGAGGGAGATACACGAGGTACTGCCAGGCATACTTACGCAACTGGTCGATATAGGCATCCTGCGGTTCGATCCGGACGAGCGCGAGGTCTATGGATATTCGGGTACCACCAGGAAGGAGGTGGGAAATTTCCCGGTCGAGGCGAGGTAGCAGACTCTGGTAGTATGGCTCCTGCCGGAAGAAGTCTGACTGGACATGTAATTCCACGTGCATTGATTCTAGCGCTGTGGAGTTCAAACTCACGATAGTCGCCACACATGCTTCCAGTCTGCCCGTGGCATATGTCTCGATCTTGAAGTAGCGCAAACGGGTACAGCGGTGAAGATCGAACGGCCTTACCCATGTACTCGGGCTCCCTGGGATGCATGTAAGTGAGTCATGATTTAATGAGCTATTATGTTGCTTACACGAGGGCCAACCAGTTCGAACTTCAAACTGCAGCAAACTTGATGCGCTACCGTCAATGCAACCCTGAATACCTTGAATGGCATCATCGGAGACTGCACAGGCATGAACAGATGAGAGCGTGGTGACGGTGGCCCAGAGTGTACCCATCTTTATCCCGAGGCTGGGCAAGGTGACCCATGAAAGGAGATCGTGAAATGTTGGCGGGAAAGTGAAATTGGAATGATTCGCGGCGAGGTTAAATGAACAGTCAGTGCCTTGGAGTTCAAGCGAGCGCAAAGAGGGGAGCACTGGAAGAATCATGGAAAGCATGTCGATGTGTAGATCTCCCTCAAACTTCACCTCTGTAACCGACGTACAGATGTGGGATAACGGCGTCAGCGGTGGTGGGTCGGTCGAAGTGAAGGAGAAGTGCCAGCGTGAGACATGGATGAGCCTGGGTAGGACATGTGCAATGGGCGCTAGATCCAAGAGGCCTCCGAGTCCAAAGGTTACACTTTTGGGAAGGGCAAGAAGGTCAGGGTTGTCCTTGAGGAACGATGCGATGCGTCCTGGGCTACGTTTGTCATCGCTGTGAGTCACTGCTACAAAAATGGAGGCGAACTGCTTCTGTCGAGCACGATGAAGGAAAAGTGGATGGACGTGGTTGAGGACCCTGACGAAGGACAAGTCAAGCTCACAGGTGATGTCAGTGATCTCGTCTATCAGTTCCTGGGGCAACTACAAGAGCATCGTTGAGCATTATCGGGCAATGAGAGGTCGCCTTTTGGAACGTACACAGCCAATTGAAGCTACCCTCTGCAGAATTGGTGCGGGCATTATGGTGGTCGGCAGCGGCATGGGCAGAGGTAACGTGATGTCGAGATGAGGAGGAAGGTCAATAGACAGATGGGGCTCAAAATGACTCTGGACTCAAAAGGTCACAATCCGTCTGGAAGGAATGCGCAACATAAGGAAATATTGCAGTAGAAGAGGTACAGGTACTATCTATCGACTACAAATCGGCTGGGATTGGGGTGCCACGGGCAGTTAGGATGGATGACATGATGGACAGACCATGTATCCAATGGAGCGTTTGATATTCCATCCAGGAATCCGTATCTGGAGTGATCGCTTTGAGACGCATGCGAAAGTTATGAAATTCCTGCGGTGAAAAAGGATTGTTCAGGGGATCACAGGGAATGTAGGCAAGACTACGTGGTACTAGAAGATGACATGATGATTCCGGCTCAAAGACTGTGTGGGACACGTACCACTTTCAGGTGCATGAATGCGGATACATTGTCTAGCGCGTAACTGACTAAGCATCTCTTCGTTCAGACCCATGTTTGGCACAGCTGCGAGGGGCGCAGCAATGCGAGGATCATCAGATGTGAGATGCTCAAGACCGCGAGCTCCATGCAAGAGCTGGCTCTCCATCCAGATTTGGAGGGGAGAGGTGCTGCATCCATGCAGGGATAATTTGTGGTTATTCCAATGATTAGCCCATTTTTGACAGTTGCCATCAATCTTGCCAAGGAACAGAAAATGCAAGAGCCAGACATGTCGATTGAGAAGCGGATTCAGTGAGTGCAAGCGCTCCAAATCATAGAAGAAACCCTTCCACTTGTTCGAAAATGCGATGGTAGTATCCCGCCACATTCGCTCGACTCTGGTGTTGTGCACAATCTGGTAAAGGGACGTTAAAGGGTACAATTTCAAACAGGCTGCGGAAACGACCTTCCCCATATATATGAATTATGAATGACACCTCGATAATTTTCCATCCACTGGGCTACAAACAGGTTTTCCAATCCACAATCACCCCGACAGCGACTTGGTGTACCCCAGTGGAGGAGAGAGTCAAGAAAGAGACGGAGAACACTAATGGGCTGGTTATTGTTATGTGCGCGAATGCCTGTTGCTGCCCGGCTGCAACCATCAACAAAGAGATGAAGAACGATCTTCCAACGGATCAGGTCTGCGCGCAGGGGAGAAGGCTATTAGGCGTGATTGGAGAGCAACCAGACAGGCAAGCTCACTGTGGTTGCCATCATGGTGCCAAACTGAATTAGCGCCAGGAACTCGGTAGCTGTTACGTGCGACAGTTCTTTGACAGAAGGGTGGCGGTGGTCCTTGTACCCTGAGATGAGACGCGTCAACTCGTTCCCACAAAACCCGCAGCCCTTTGCTGACGAGAGTGCCGAAAATCATGCCCCGACCGTAGTCCAGGAAATTTCGAAGAACTTCAGAAATGACTTCGTCCAGTTCTGCATCTGTCAACAGTGTCATGGTGGGACGCGTCGGGCAGTGATGCCAGTGAGCATGACCATCCTCATCGACGTATTCAAGCTGGAAGGGCGCATTGCCCGGTTGAACGAGGCCCCATCGTAGTTGATACCGATGAATGGTTTGGGGATGAAATCCAAGGAGAGTGGCGATCTTTGCAGCACCACCATAAACCTGGGTGAGGTCGCGAAGAACGTGAAAATCAATAGCGGCTGCCGGGCGTCCACCAAGTCCCAGTCCATGGTGACGAAACTGTCCAGGATTCTGTTAGACCCGAACCTCACGTGATCCAAACAAGAGTAAACTTGGGCTGTCTCATGTTTGGACAGTCACCCGAGAGTCTCATGGAGTTCGGATATAAGTGAAGGAGTCGGACTAAGTTCTTAGTCAAGCGAGTTAAGAGAGAAGTTCGGTATTAATAAACTTTAGCTCGAAGCTGGGGTATTACAGTGAAGAGCTACCTACTTATATACGAAAGCTGTAGTACTAATAATAGTCACAACATACGAAGACAATATGGTTGTCGTGCTGTATCCACGAGCTGTAGTTACTTGCTACTTGGCTTAAGCCATCCGGTTATGGTTTTATATGGTCACATGGGGTCGGGGATGACTTGGTCTTCTGATAATTAAGAAAGAAAATGAATAAGTGGGGAAAATCGTAACATTACCCTCTCGTTAAGGCAGTCGTCCCGACTGCCATTAGGGCTCTTCCATCTCCTCTAATTCTTCTTTCAGTGCTCTCCAATAGTCCTGAATATACTCGTTCCATGCTTCTCCGTCTGGGTTTTGGACTTGGATCCTTTTTCCGTCGTTTCGTTTGACTGTGTAAAAGTAATTCCATGTTCCGTTTCCGATCTCCTTGTATTCGTGTCCTACGATCTCTTTTATCGCTTTGGGGTTTACGATGACTTCGGCCGTTACTGCTCTTCCATGTTCCGCTTGACTTTGTTGGTACTCTTCTATTGCTTCTTGAGCATTCTCCATGTCTTCTTCTGTTACCCAGTCATTGTGTTCCCTTGTCCAGCCTGTCCACTTTACGAAGTAATCGGTTACCAGTCGAGAAGGTTGACCCTTCTTTCCCCTTACCCTTCGGGTTCGAGTGTCGAGGACTTCTTCGACTTCGTACTGTTCTTCATCTTCGATGAGGTCTGGTGGTGGTGGCGGTGGTAATTCTTGGTTTGGGAATGCTGGGGGTGTGTACGGGGTTAGGAGTTTCTCGTTGAAGCGGGGGTGAATGCGCCAGTGAGGCGGAAGTTTAAGCTTATACGCCGAAGCACCTGCTTTTTCGAGAATTCGGAAGGGGCCTACTCGTTTGTCATCGAGCTTCTTCTTTGGCCGTGGGAGGTCGAGGTTGGTGGTGTCGAGCCATACTAGGTCGTCCTTTTTGTACGCGATCGCTTTGCCCTTTCGTTTGTCATATTGGGTCTTCATTTTTGCGGCAGCTTCCTGAAGGGCTTGTTCACATAGCTTGTGGGTCTTCTGCATTTGCGATGCGAAGTTTCCGGCAGCAGGATTGGTGAAGGGGCTTCGGTGCTCAGTTTCGGGGACGACTCGGGGATTGAGTCCATAGACAGTGAAGAAGGGACTTTGACCTGTGGCGGAGTGTTTTCGGTTGTTGTGGGCGAATGCTGCCAAAGCGAGCCATTCATGCCAGTCGTCTTGTTGGTATCTGGTGAATATTCTCAGGTACTTTTCGATTTCTTGGTTAACCCTTTCGGTTTGTCCGTCTGTCTGCAGGTGGAAAGCGGTGGAGGCGTTGGGAGTGATTTGGAGGATTTGGTAAAGGTCTGTCATGAATTTTGATACGAATTGAGGACCTCTGTCTGATATTACAGTTCTTGGCATACCATGGATAGCGAAGACTTTGTCGCGGAATATTTTGGCGGTTCCTTCTGAGGTGAGAGTTCCGTTACAGGCTACTGGGATGATTTCTTTTGAAAATCTATCTACTATAACTAAGATGGCATCGTATCCGCCGGATTCTTTGAGACCGGTGATCAGGTCGACCGAGATGTGGGTCCATGGTTCGGAGGGAACGGCATTGGGATGAAGGGGGTTTTTTTCGCGCCTGGGTGTTGGACTTGACTCGTTGACAGGTCTCGCATCCTTTTACATATCTTTCGACAGTTTGCTTGATCTTTGGCCACCAATATTCTCTTTGAACGAGCTCATTGGTCTTGTCGATGCCTGGGTGTCCGGCAGTGAGATGGTCGTGAGACATGGCGATGATTTCTCCCCTGAGCTTTTCGTCTCGGGGTACATAGATCCTTCCAGTGAGCATCAGGAGTCCTTTCTCCATTGTGATGCCTCGTTCGTGATTTAGGGAGTCGGAGATTCCTCGATCCCATTTGTCGGTGCTCTCGGTAGCATGCTTGATTTTCGAGTTCATTGCTCGGAAATGTTCGGGTTTGAGGACTACGATTTCATCGTTGTCTTCCTTTCCCTGATCGTGATCATCCCATCGGGATAGGAGATCGGCTTTTCGGTTTGCGGTGCCGGGTTTGTGATGTAGAGAGAAATGATATTCGGCAAGTTCAGTAACCCAGCGGGCTTGTCGGCGGTTGAGCTTTTGGGGTTTGCAGAAATATTGAAGGTTTTGATGGTCTGTCCATACTTCGAAGTCGACGGCGGCTCCCATCAGATAATGTCTCCATTCGGCGAGAGCGAGCATTATGGCGAGGAGTTCTTTGTCGTATATTTCATAATTCCTTTCCGTCGTCATCAACGATTTTGAAAGGAATGCTACGGGTCTCCATTTGCCGTCCTGCTGCTGGCTTAGCACTGCGCCTATGGCTCCTTCACTGGAGTCTGCTTCTACTCTGAACTTTCCATCCTCTTTTGGCAGGGCTAGGATGACATCTTCTGCCATTTGCTTCTTTAACTGTTGGAATGCTTGATTCTGGGCTGCGCCCCAGTTCCATGGGGCGTTTCCGGTGAGTTGGGTCATTGGTCGTACTATTTTGGAATAGTTTTTGATGAATTTTCTGTAAAAATTCGTGAAACCTAGGAAGCTCTGTAATTCCTTCTTTTTGGTGGGCGTGGGCCACTCCGTGATTCCTTTGACTTTGACGGGATCCATTCGGACTGATCCTTCGCTGATGATTACTCCCAAGTACTCCGTTTCTAGTACCTCAAATTCGCACTTTTCGGCTTTGAGGAACAGCTTGTGCTCCTGTAGGCATTTAAGTACTCGTCGGACTATCTGTCGGTGTTCTTGGAGGTTCTTTGAAAAGATGAGGATGTCGTCGAGGTATATGGTTACTTTTCCTTCGGCGATTAGGTCATTGAAGATGTCGTTCATCATCCACTGGAACATGGTGGGGGAGTTTGTGAGTCCAAAGAACATGACTGTTGGTTCGAACAGTCCTCGATTTGTGCGGAAGGCGGCCTTGTATTCATCGCCTTCTTTTATGCGTACATTGTTATATCCCCAGCGTACGTCTAGCTTGGTGAAGTATTTGGCTTCTCGGAGTTTATCCATGAGTTCCGAGATGAGTGGTAGCGGATATCGGTTTTTAATGGTCATTTCGTTGAGCTTCCGATAGTCTTGGACAGGGCGAAGAGCACCGTCTTTCTTTTTGACGAAGAAGAATGGTGATGCAAATGGGGATTTGGATGGTCTGATTCGTCCAGTGGACAGGTTTTCATCCAAGAATTTGTCAAGCTCTTCCTGTTCGTTGCGATTCAGCGGGTATACTTTACAGTCGAGGGTATTGCTGGCATTGGGAACGAGTTCAATGGCATGGTCCCAGGGCTTTCGGTCGGGGAGTTCGTCAAAGTTGTCTTTCGAGAACAGATCTTGGAAATCCCAGTAGTCAGGGGGGTACCATTTCCTCAAAACTCTTCTTGGGTTTCCCTTCATTTGCTTTCGCGGCTAAATCATTGGCATGGTGAATCGCCCTGATTTCTATTTCCTCGGTCATGTCTACCGCTAATATAGTATCTCCTTCTTCTAGCTCTTCATCCCATCTGTCTTCCGGGTCCACATCGGGTAGGGTAAACGGTTGTTTTTGGCATTGGCATCGCCCGAATATGATCTTCTGCGTTTTCCAGTTGATGACTGGGTTGTGGCATATCAACCAGTCATGTCCAAGGAACACTCTTCTTGTGCCTAGGTCTGTAACTGCTAGATCAATCCGTTCTGCGTGTCCTCCAATAGTCATTCGGAGTTTGACAAAGTGAGTGACTTCACCGGCTTTATTTCGTGTGCCGTCGGCATTGTAGATGGGGATTGGGGCGCTGGTTGCTCAGGTTGGTAAATCATGCTCTTCTACGTATTTGCGGTCGATGGAGCTTCCCGTGCATCCACTATCGATAAGGGCAGTGGTTTTGAGGGTTTGTCGATTGGTGAGGGTCTCGAGGCGGATTTCAGTGGTTAAGTCTTTTGCCCCAGCCTGGGCGCTCCTTCGGATGTATCGGACCGGTTTGCGTAGTTCTTCCAACTGTTCGAGCGCTTGGGTGCGGGGGAGGGTGACGATGCGCATTAGCATTTCTCGATCTGCCTCTGCTTGTCGCATTTTGTGGGTCCAGTGTGCTAATATGGCGCGGGCTTCGTAGCTACCTGTCGCTTGTCTGATTGCGCGCCATGTCCATTCTGTTTCAAATGGAATCATGTATCCGGACTCCTCTTTCTCGATGGTCTTCAGCTCGGTCCAGTCGTGATCCTTTTTCACCTGCGTCCACCATCTGTTGTACTCCTTCATATCGGTTGCGTCCAGGTCTCCTTTCTTGCGATAGCGGTGTCCCCTGAGATATGCTTGCCACTCAGGGTCGTCATCTTCGTCGTACTCTTCTTCAGCCTTCTTCTTTGTCCGTCTAGAACCACTAGGGTTCATGGGTGTTTCCACCAGGATGTTGCCGCCGTTGGTAGCCGTTCTTTTGGCTCCGCGGGTTGGGCGTCTTGCCTCCGAAGGAGGGCTTTTTCGCGTCGGGGATGGCCCACATGCATCTGCATTTTTGGCTGCAGCAGCCATTCGGTAGGACATGTCGTCTTCGTCATCCGGTACTTCCTCTAGAGAAACCTTGTGTGAGTGGGGATGAAGTGGAGGGGGACTTATCGGGTTCTGGGTGCGCCTACCACCCGTCTTGCGTGGCGGACGAGGCGCTTGTGCCCCGTCGGTTGAGAACTGTTCTGATCCGGGGGAAGACTTTTCCGTTCTGTCCTGTCCGCCCTTAGTCGGATTGTCTCCGGCATTCGGGTGCGTGTCTACAGGAGGCGCAGTTAGTTTTTCCCAAGGGATCGCTCCTTTGGTCTTGCCGCCCGGGGCTATTGCCACTCCGTGCTCCCTCTGCTGCAGCTGTTTGCGGTCAGGGATTCTTCTTTTGGGGGAAGCCGCACGCTTCCGTTTGCTGTCGTTCCTGGATCTGTAAACCTTCGACCGTCCTGGGAGAACCTCCTTCGGTGCGCGGTGCGACTTATCCTGAGAGATCCCAAGCAAAGATCCCAAGTGGGACTCGGCCGTCGGGGGAAGTATCGTCCCGCTTCCCATCAGGGTTCGTTCCATCTTGGCGAGGTATTCCTCGTCCTCCTGATCCATCATGTTAGTTAAAATACTGTACCGATTCTGCGATTCTTTAAGTGCTTTGCTGGGGACAATAGCGGGTATATTCGAATGCGTATGAGAGATTCCTACAGAAGTATTATCAGTCTGTCCAGCAGTATGTAAAGCACTATGAGAGAGTCCGGCCGACCGAGTAGAATCGCTTACTCGTCGGCCCCGTCTTTTACCTCCTCAACTCCTGAGGACGAGGGCGTCTTCTCCTCGTCTGATTCCACCTCCTGTTCTACTACTCGATTGTCGCGGCGATTGTTATTGTTGCGTGGGGTAAACCTTCCGCCTCCGTCCCTTGGCCTTCTTGGTTGTCAGCAGTCGGCGGTGAAGTGGCCCTTCTGGTGGCAGTTGAAGCAGCGCCGTTCCCGTCGGATCCGGTCTATGTCCATCGGTTGTCCTTGACCGCTGTAGACGGGTCCGGTCCCAGTGTTGGTACTGGAGGGGCCGGGTTCTTTAGGCTGCTGCGGGGGAGCATTCTGGTTCCTGGGTGGCGGAGCTTGGTTGTCGTACCGAGGCGGGGCGCGGTTATCGTTGCGAGGGGGGTTTTGTCGGTTCCAGGGGTCTTGGGGGCGATAGCCTTTATGGGTTCTGTCGAAGGCTCGTTTTACCGCTCGTTGGTCGTTAATCTGTATGATTTGATGCTTCCACTGAGAGTAAGTGAGGGGAATGTTTTCTCCAGATGCGACAGCCATGGTGTACTCATCTGGTACTCCAGCTCGTACTGCCGTGACAATGTGGCTCTTCTCCCCTTGATCTTCCCATCTGCCAGCCAACTGCGCCTGTTGCTCCAGTTCCTGGAAATATCGGTTAGCGCCTCCGTCCTGCATCCGCAGTCCGTACATGCGCTGTTCGTGCACTTCTTCTACCGCCGGGTCGGTGAATTCCTTCCATACTACTTCCACGAAGTTTCTCCATGTGGGTAGGCGGTATCTGGCGTCGGTCTTGCTGAAGTATTTTTCCGCATGGTGTACCCACCAAATGAGTGCCTTGCCGCCGAAGTGGGATGTGGCGAATGTGATTTGTTGGGACTCTTCGTAATAGCCTCGGTGTACTTCGAAATAGAGGGTGCATTGGAGGAAGAATCTTTGGATGTCATCATGTTTCCCGTAGAACATTTCGGGCATTCGCATCATGGTGGGTTTGACCCTGAGGAAGGGGGCGTCTGCGTCAGCGTGCCCTCGGGCATGTCCTGGGTTCGGTGCTGGCGGCATTCGGTCTGGGGGGGGTCTGGGCAGGGACCATAGGTCTCCTCTGCCTCCGGGTGAGTCTGGGTCTGGCGCCGGCGGTGGTGGTCCTCCAGGAACGGGGAAGTTATCGAGATCTGGCGGTGCATTGTTGGGGTTAGGGGGAAGGCCATGCCTTTTCCGTAGCGCGTCTAGATCGTTTAGCTTCTGAGTTGTCTCGTCCCTGGCGGTTTCTAGCTTTGATTCCTTGGCTAGAATGTTGTTGTAAAGGTTCCGGTGGGCCTGGGCCGTGGCTTCTCGTTCTTCCGCAGTTTCTTCTGGTGCTCCGGCGAATAGTCGGGATTTCCCCGGGATTGGGGGTCCGCCTTGTTGCCGGATCGACCGTTTCGGTTTTGGGGGAGAGTCGGGCATTGGTTTGGGAGGGGGTGGGTATAGCTCGTCGTAGCTGGGGATTAGCGCTTTTGCGTAGAGTGGAAAATCTTTATTAAACATGAAAACGGCCTGCTCGTGGGCGGCGTGTACCCGTAACTTTTTCATCTCCTCCTCGTCTTTTTCCTGCTCTGCTTTCATGTATCGGATCCCCGACGTGCTTGCCAACCACGAAATCTCCTCAACTATGTGCGTATATCTTTCTTCTACTCTGGTGTCGTATTCTTCATCTATCTCCTCCTCAGTTAGGAACGTCTTGGCTTCCGGATAGTCGTTGTCGACCTCCGGCCATGCCGGTTCGTTGACTGAGCCACTCGGCTCCGCTGTCGACTCTGTCTCCTGAGTCTCGTTGTCCTCTTCCTCTTCCAGTATGCGTAGGTTCCCTAGGAACGAGGTTGAGGGGGATGCGGTTCTGACTGATTCGGAGGGAGGGGGGGTGTACGACTCCGGCTGGGATTCGGATGGTTGCGTGTCATAGAGGGGGAACCTGATGGGTACGATGCCACCAGTCGCTGGGAGTTTCTCCCTCTGCTTGGGGCTCAATCTGCTCCATTCTTCCGGGGGTATAACTCGGTGGCTGCGGCCAAGGGTCAGTGAGGGGGCTGAAGGGGCGTTGGTAGATCCTTCTGAGTTCGATGGCAGCACGGCTTTCGGAGATGTGGATGGGGCTGAGGGAGCGGGGCTCTTCGGTGGAGGGGCGGGCAGGGAACTCCTCGGTACTCTCTGTGTCGACCCTGATGATCTGGGCGACAGAGGCGGTGTATTCCGAGGCATCCTCGTCGTAGAATGGGGCAGGGGTGCGGGCTCGGTAGGGGTGGTTAGCGAAATGTGGGAGGCTCCAAGGGCTAGTGCGCCCACACTGTCTCTCAGCTTCCCTGTCACTGCCACCCAAGTACTCTTCGGTCTCTGGCTGGGGTAGGGGCTGCTCCTGCTCGATGGTCTTGAGCTCGTACGTCTGTGGGTAGACATGGTGTTGGCGGCGTCGGTCTGGAATCAGGATTCCTAGTCCTATGCCTATAATGACGATGGTGAACGGGACCAAGATGGCCACTAGGGCGATGTGGAACTCAGCGGGGGTCAGGTCTCTGGTCACTTGCATGGGTCTTTGCTTGCGTCGTGCGCGAGGAAAGAAGGGAAGCTTCGAGCTAATTGTTAGACCCGAACCTCACGTGATCCAAACAAGAGTAAACTCGGGCTGTCTCGTGTTCAGACAGTCACCCGAGAGTCTCGTGGAGTTCGGATATAAGTGAAGGAGTCGGACTAAGTTCTTAGTCGAGCGAGTTAAGAGAGAAGTTCGGTATTAATAAACTTTAGCTCGAAGCTGGGGTATTACAGCGAAGAGCTACCTACTTATATACGAAAGCTGTAGTACTAATAATAGTCACAACATACGAAGACAATACAGTTGTCGTGCTGTATCCACGAGCTGTAGTTACTTGCTACTTGGCTTAAGCCGTCCGGTTATGGTTTTATATGGTCACATGGGGTCGGGGATGACTTGGTCTTCTGATAATTAAGAAAGAAAATGAATAAGTGGGGAAAATTGTAACAGATTCAGGGTGGGAGGTCGGGAAGGCGGGTCAAAGGATACCAATGTCACCTCATGGAGGAAATGTTTCATGTTTTGGAGAGATTTATCGACATTGACAGCGGAGAGGTGGTCAAGGAGTCCTCGATGCTATGTGCCGCGCGTCAAGCCACTACAACAATGAGGAGATGACCTTACAAAGCGATATGTGTTTTCAAAGTGAGCAACATCATTGGACTGCAAATGAATGCGGTGGGGGTCTCCACGTCCAGCTTGAAGAACTTGATTGACTGATTGAGTCAGTCGGCCATAGGTGGAGCGGAGTCGCTCGACGATCACTGAGGGATCGACGGGCATGAGTATGAGAAGGGAATGAGGGATAGAGGAAGCAAGGAAGGACTCTTTCTCCCAAGATTACAGGTGCCCCCCGAACTGGGACGCGATGATCTGGGCCTCGACGGATGGGGATCTTGGATGTTCCATGTGGGTCTGATAAGCCAGGGTGAATATGGTTAATTATCTTGAGGTCGGTTCGGTACTTCCGATTTACACGTTCTAACGAGCTTTATAGTGTTTGGCTCGGACCTAACCTGAGTTTATACTCAGGCAGCTCTTGTGGATAACAACTTTCCTGGCCTACCTACGGCTACAAATTATCAATCAAACGTGGGTCTCTTGGTTCACTTGACCAGGCGCATTGATGAACGTTCAGCAGTATGTCCAGGCTAGCAGGTGCTCGTAAGTAATGACCACCATGGTATTATTGATCGATCAAGAGAACAGCGTTTACATTGGTGTTTGCGGCATAAATCGACAAAAATGGAATTCTACGTTGAAGGTTCATATCTCAAGGACCTGACTTCGTCAGCAATGGAAATAACGAAAGACGTCTACACCCAACCTTCATGCATGATCCTCCCTCCGATCACGGACCCCAAGAGCCGCTTGAAGAGGGCCCTTCTTCGCACTGATAATTGCCAACTGTCCGCACCCTAGCCGTCAAACCTCGCTTGACTATGATGAAAATACACTTACCTCAAGCCTTGATTTGACTGCCTCGACGTCTTGACGGTACATCCGTGCCGTCATCCACATATATTTTTCATGCGACACACGCGAAAGAAGGTTCTTCCAGGCGACATTTGCTCCCTGTATCTGCTTTTCTTTTAATTCAAGCACAGCGAGCTCAAGTCTTACATGATTAGTTAGTTTCACATAGGCAATGAAGTGCATAGGCAGAAAACATCTTACTTATTCAATTCGTGCTCGAAACTTGTGTCTGCCAACATGCTCTTGTCCTGGTTGTATATATCGACCACCTCCTTGACGGTCTTCTCCAAGCGGGTCATAACCGAGTTCGATGGCAGCGAGAACATGTCTGGTAGCACATACCACAGAACGACAGCCAGTGCTACCGTATTGGCAGCAGTTCCGGGGTTGGTTGAAGTCGCAATTGTAGTTGCGATTTCCCTCAACGATGAACTGTCTCCGTTCTGTGCCATGTAGTTGTAAGTAAGGTCTGGCGACTGTATTGCTGTGTCCCGAGGGCAAACGGTCGACTGGGTGGAGTTTGATCCTCTTCTAGTACCCCCCATCGAACGACAAGACTTGGTTCACACAAGGCTGTAGGATACAGGAGTGCATGTCTAAGCTTTTATGTTCTTTCAAATGCAGCGCGCAACGACCCCTACACCTGCTACTTCCCTGGTGTTGTCGCTGCTTCGCCCTCCAACGAGTCTTCATAAACGTCCCTACTCGTGTCCAAGCTGGTGCACCTGACAATCAGGGGGAGCGAGGGCAACATCTGCCGCCGATTTTGAACGGGCCCATGCCAGGGTTAACTACTGCGAGACGGTGGGATTGTAGTGCTACTTGATGCGCCGCAACGGAAGCTCAACGTTGCCGAAATGAAAGGTCAGTGGACTGAGGTTTTGTTGGATAGTACCCCCCATGGAACAGGGCTATATCGTGCGTTTGTGTTTTTACTGCTGCATTTCATGTCTCTGACGTTATGAACTATAGCATGGGCGGCGTTCCCCCATGATGCTCAATGTCAGTGTACTAATGCAAGGTAAGTAAACTCAACTTTGGTTAGCAAACGTCTAAGACTCGGTTTTTCTAGGTTTAGTACCCCTGTCGAACGACGAGGCTTTGTTCATACAAAGCGCAGAGGACATCGGGTGCAGGTGCGTGTCTGCATTTTATCTCTCCTTTCTGTTGGCTGACATGGTACCTCCGTTTACCCTAGGCTTTCCCTTCGTCCTCGCTCGTCTGTCCTCCGACTGGCCTTGGTAAAAGCGCTCATACTCGTATCCAAACCAGCACCTGTTGTCGGTGGGAGCGAGAGCAAACGCTGCATCCAACTTTGACTGAGCACACCTCGAAACGGCGGTTTGTAGCGCTGCCACGACGCTCTTGGTAGATGTGATTGGTGCTCGTACACGAGAGCACTGATTCTCCATCTTCGAACGTCCTGGGTGGGAGCTTGTATCGGTAAGTTCATCATTGTTCTGGTCAGCGTGAGACTGATGGTCACATAGATTCAGCAACGCTAGGTGGTAGGATACTAACAAGAGTATTGAGATGCAGCACCAGTAGTGGCCTGACCTTTGTAAGGATTTTTCAATGTTTTTCATTCAAGTACGTCGTTTAGCTTACTTGTGGTTCCTCAGGTACAGTAGTGTCTTTATGTATTACGTACGTTCCCTTCTTCTAAATTTGACGAGACAGTAACTACTCATGCTAGCTACGTAGATAGCAACATATTCATTACAAGGTAAGGGTTTGTATACATGCAGAATAACAGGACATTGACAAAAGGGTTAGATTGTTGGCTGCACTGTCCAAGCAAATGGCGCTCGAAGCAAACAACCCAGCTTACTTTCCTCGAAGATCTCAGATGAGTTATGGCGCTGTATGAGCAAACGTTGAGGTATGTAATAGCTGTGGTCACATGAATGGCACACCAACTGATTTCCATGAATAGTTAAAAACACATGTATTCACTAGTACCTAGTACAGAGTAGATTACGCAGTAGTTAGTGTAAGTGAATTCGACGCGGGACTGGAGGCACAGAGACTGGGAATGGGCAGAGGGGAAGGGAAGACGGCGAATGAATGTAATCTTAATAAGCCGAATGAAATTGATCAGGAGACATGTCATACGTCGAATCTGTGGGAGCCATGAGTAGTGAGCATGTTGGGTGAAGGAAAACATATGGGATGTTTAATGCAGTTCCAGCAAATCTTCCAATGGAGCCAGAGATGAAACTCGTGACCACTGTGGCAGCACCCGACAACAACAGCCAAGCTGTCGGAGTGATGCGCCCCTGTACACACCATAGGGAGGGAATCAGAGCTGGCCCTTGAAGGCGTCCTGGTCCTTGAAAACTGGGATATTGGGCTCACCACTGTGTCCAGTGGCGACGATGATGAATTGAGGCTTGACGACACGGTCTGGGTGACCCGCGCGAGCGATGGTTGATGGTCCAGAGATGCGAATGTTTGTCATAGGTTGCTGACTTGACGGTGCTTTGCAGCCATACTTTGAGCTCCATTGTTGATGCCTAGAGGGCATGGGATGAGTTATTGGCAAACCTGTGGAGTGGAGTGGGCACGCACATATGCCCCAAACCAGTCCCTTTGGTGTGCTGACGAAGAGTGAGTATAGATCCCGTTTCCGTCTCTGATGCCGATGGTGCTTTGTTAGAGGCCTACTTGACGGCTGAAACGGCTCAGCACACCTTTTCCTTCATTTCATGCCAATGCTTGCCTGATTGATGCCGAGGCAGAATATGCTGAACGGCCATTGACAGGGGTGTGACTGTTGCGTGTGGTTGCATGTGGTTCATCGGGGGTGGCGAGTGTGGAGTACGGTGTGGACAAGTGTGGACGAGTGTAGAGTACAATGTGGATGCATGTAGAGTTGACGTGTTTGACACGGCTCTACACAATCACGTAATGGCTAGGGCTGGACCTCTCCATGTGGCGCCCCCAGGTTTGCACGACATTACATTCGTGTACACAGCTGTACACAGGTCCACACGGGTGTACATCTGTTTACACCGGTGTACATCGGGGTACATCGGTGTGCACGGATGTACACCTGCTAAAGTCCAGTAAATCCAGTTATAGGCTTGTGATGACACATGTGAGGTAAGTGAAGGTAGATTACTGCATCACGATTAGTGTTGCCATGACTCAGCTTATCTCAGCTTAACACCGAAGTTGGTTTTGGGCCGTTTGCGCTTGGTGTGCTGTGACTCCACAATTATCCAAAATGGAAGATAATCTGAAGTACGCATTAACTCACAAGAATTATTGGTAGTGTTAGCAACAGTGTAGCTGCTCCTTCTGTCCTGCTATCCTTGACGGCTCAAAAGTCGACTTTGGCATTAAGTCAAGATAAGCCAAGTCACAGCAACACTAGTCACAATACCCCTGCGGAGGTCGGTACAAAACCATATCTTACATCCCACCAGTTGTGCGGCCGTATGCATCACTCATCTGCAACATAAAAACTCATATGCAATTGTGTGTACCTCCATCATGGACACTGTGGGATTTGAACCCACGACCTCACGCATGCGAAGCGTGCGCGCTACCACTGTGCCAAGTGCCCGGTGTGACCAATGGCCCCAAGGCTCTGCCGATCTGACTCTGACAACTGTCCAGCATTTCCCCGACACAAACTCGACGTCAGCGAAAGTGATTTGAAACCAGATAGTGGCGGTTCTATTCAGAAAGTTCACCATCATCTACATTTTACGCTAACGCTTTCGTTTCGAGGGTTCGAACGTAATTACGTGATGATATCCTTTTTTCCTACATTGAACATCCCTCGCACCTGACTTAGGCTATACTAAACTACGAGCCCTAGACATTGGGATGGCGTACACCACCATCAAGGCTGGTATTCTTGCAGTTTTCTTTGTCAGGTTCTCATACGCGAAGCTCTTTGTTAGAAACTAGCCAGGGATGGCTCGTTACCAGCTTTAGAACGTCTTGTGTCCATTGTTGAGGACGACGAAGACACCTTTCCTCAATTTCTCCCGGTTTTTCGATATCGTCTTCGCAATACCAGTATTCCTAGCTCGTGGCTCGATCCGGATCAGCCTCATCAATCGATCATCGTCGCCAGATCTTGCCTCAAAGCCATCGCGCTCGGGTTCCAGATCAAAAACAAAACTCCGCTGAGGCCTGATCTCATTCCTCAGATCTCTGAGGTCCTACCAAATGTCCTTTCGTGGTTCATGTACTTCATGAAATTCTACCTTCTCGACAAACCGGATGCGCTACCCAAGTTGGACTCGGGTGAGGATGAGCTCACGTTCAACACGATTAGACTCGTTGCAGATCTCTCTGAGATACCCTCATTTGTTCAAATATTGGGACGTTTTCCAAATTTCATGCGCGTCATTACGGAGGTTTGGATCCTCGCGTCTGCAAACGATATGAGCGCGGCACAAGCGACGGGACGCGCCATCCAGAATATGACCTTCGATACCAACGAATTCTGGCTTGATGATTTCACCCAAGTTCTCCGTACGACATCCATCAGCGTGGCCTTTCCCTGCCTCGGCCGACTCATCCTCCAAATACATTCCCGAGAGCCAGATTATTACGTGCTCAAACGCTGTATGATGACCATGTTCAATTTTTCCGCCAACTCCCCACCTGTCCAGCGGGCCTTCCTTGCTGCCGATAGTGTTAGGTGGACTTGTCAGCTCTTACGGCGACTATCCTCCCGAAAACTCGTGCTATCAATGACGTTGGATGACTTTGAGACGTCAAAAGGCATCATCTCGCTTTGCGCGTCCTATCTCTCTAGAGCGTTCAAGGATCATTTCGCATGGGTAGGAGAGGCTCTTCAGGCCCATCTGCTCTTATCCATCATGAAATGTCAACCATACTTCATGCTTGCGGGAGGTGGGCATACGCCTGATCGCACGACAGGTAACACACTCAATGATGTACTGGTGCATCTTTTGAATGACGTGAATTCCCATTCTGTTATTCGGTCCGTTCTACGACAAGCCACTAAGGCTATACGCGAGGTGGAGTGGCACCGACATTCGCTAGAAGATGGAATTGAAAAGGATGCGCCAAAGCCCTGGGAAGCGTGGGCAAGATTGAAAAAGGCGGTAGGCACTCGTATGGAAATGAGAAAGAAATATCTTTGGAGGGACAGGGCGGAGTGCATGAATGCGGAGGTGCGTTTCTTTCATTACATGCTTGAGTTAGTCTGTCTAAAATCGATTTGCAGTGTCCCTTGCCTCCGCAAGTAACTCCTGAGGCTAAGCTGGGCTCTCCGCTCAAGAAGTGCGTAGGATGCTGCCATGCATACTACTGCTCTAGAAAATGCCAGAAGGAGGCGTGGGACGGACATCGAGAGGTTTGTTCTCGCATGACCAAGAATCGGAAAAGTAGGATTCAGTTTTCCAAGATAAACACAGCTCTCATGTTGTTTTGCTCAATAGAGGGGTATCCGCCGCTTATGAATCCACGAGATGGTGCATTCCTTTCGTATCTTGTGAAGTGCGATATGAAGAGGAACCCTCAGCATATCAAAACTCTGCAGAAAGAGTATAGACGAATACATCCGGCCGATAACCTCCCAGTTGTAATCGTGGTCAACTATCTTGTAGTGCCTAGGACGTTCAGCGTGTGTTCGGCATCGATGTATAAAGGAAAGCCCGATTGGGATCGGCATGTCGCGTCTGCGCGCGCGGGAGAGGGACAGCTTGTTTTTATATCTGTTCCCCATGGGCCGAACGTTTCAAATGAGCTGACACTTATACATGACATTTGAAGGACTTCACGGAATAGTACACTATCCAATTCGGCACTGACGAGAGCTGAGGGTATCAATATCTATATAAACGTTGTTTACTGAGGGACCATAATGACTATCATGTCGTAAGGCCTTTCACCGTCGCCTCCATATACGCTTTGGGATCATCCCAGTGTACCTGAAGACGTGAATGTAAACTAATCCAGACACGAATGATGAACAAGGCCGACATACGAAATGGTTCGCTCCTGGGATCTCGATAAAGCGGATGGGTCGCTTGGGAGCGAAGCGTTCGTTCCCAAAAAATCCCCACACACAGTACCAGTTAGTCGCAGTACAGAACTGATGTACAATTTCCAGCTTTGGCAGAATCTTCTTGACCGCCTCTTCGTCGTATAGTGCTGTCTCGGTCTGCTGCCTGATGGTAGGTTGCATGGGAGGGAAATACCTTATTTCGCAGATACTAATCAGTCAATGGTCGGGAAGACGAAGAAGACGCACATGGGGAATTCCATCCTTCCGGCGGCCTCGCCGTCAAAGGTAACTTTCATGTCATCCGGCGTCATATTTTCAATTGACGGACGTGTACCACGCTTGCTGAAGTCAAGTCCGCTTGGGGAACGCGACGCAAGATCCGGATGGTCATAGTACGTGCTGACCCAGTAACCGAAGTTAGCAAAGATTTCCTCAGCTGTCTTGAGCTCAGGATCAGTGAATGGGTTATATCCTTCCGGTGGTTGATCATATCCGAAAGCGAGATGAGGCGGGTCTGACTAAAGTGAGCAAAACTGAATGTCCAGATCGAAAGGAAGAGCTAACCGTAGAAAATCATCTGTCGGAAGTATGGCTCCAACGAGTCGTAGGTTTCTTGGGGTATAACTTCCGGGTGGGAAAGAATGGCGAGGGGACTGAAAAAGGGTGCCAGTATCAACATGGCGGCAAAATCTTTAGAAGCGGCGACCATACGTCGTAGTTCCTAGACTCCATCCAATGGTAGCCAATCCTCCAGACTTGTCGTCGGTGCTGATCTTGGGAATATCATTGGTCTTGATAAACCAAGCTAGGAAGTACGCCGATTCGGATCCAAGGCGCTGTAAAAATTCTGTCTTCCCCTCTCTTAGCTCCGCGAGTTCCTCGTCAGCATACTTCGTTGAACCAGCATAGTCACGCCTATTCAGGATGACGAGACGCAGGTTGTTTTCCGCTGCCATCGGGAGGAGCTTGTGGAAGGTATCTGATTAAGCGAAGAAATGAGATATACGCAACATTGAGCATCGGAAGGGAAACTTACGGCCTGTGAAGGCACTTCCGTGGAAGATGACAACAGTGGTGTAGTCAGTAGATCCAACGACTGGCCCGCTATCGGTGAAGAAGAGCACTGTGCCATTGGCGTCCACAGGACCAACACCGGTTGTATACGACATGGAGATCAGAAGAGGGGGATGCAAAGCTAGTGATAGACCATGGCCATCGACTGAAATACATGTAGCCAAGTACAGACGCCAGGAACTACATAGGGATTCCGATCAGCGATTGTTGGTATTTTAATTCGTCCGATAAGATTGCCATGGCTAAATCTTTTGCTCGGATGCTCCTTTGCGTTGCATTGGAAGATGGAAGGAGAAATTTTTCTAATCAGGTCAAAATAGGCCTCCGGAAGGAACCAGTCTTCCCTAGACACTCCCATAGGTCATTCCATCACATATCAGGGGAACGCTGCACGCGATAAAGTCGGAGTTCTAGTCTCCGCGAGATGAGTCGGGTAGGGAAAGCAGAAACCCGGATATTGCTCCGAGCTGGCCGAGTTGGAACTCCGCTTGATTTCGGACAGGTTCGCAACCAATTTCATAATACACAGATGATGCCCGCCCTCCACGTAAGGTATACATAGGTTCTGCATGAAGTATGTACTATCACTGTCGCGTATCATTGAAATGAAAAATGTACAGAGGAATTGGCGACTGGTTGAAGAGTAGGTAAAGATGGAGTAAAGCAACACCTGAAGACGCGTAGTAACTCTGCGTAACCGCGCTTTTCTACGATCAAGTTTCGATGATGATTGCACCCGAAATCTCATGCCGCCCTCCGGATATCTCCTGTAATATTGGATAGCGACTAATTGGAATTTGTAGATCTCAATATTTCTGCCTAAAAGTCCTAGGCCTTCATCGCAACATGTTGCACGCCCTTTCCTCCTCCTCGTCATAGCCATGCCGGAGAGCTTCAATGCGACCTTTGGCTGTATGTTCATCGCTTTCACGGTAGACTTAATGTAACATTGTTTCTCTACTGTATTTTGAGGCTCTTATTGACTTATCTTTGGTAGATGCTACGGGGCCGGTATGGTATGACCGAATTCAGACTCTCCGCTTCCACGGACTAAAAGCTAGCTGCGAAGCTCGTAGTTTTTCAATATTTCCGTGGTAACTTGTGGTCTGGGGACTCATCCGGAGTCAAGGTTATGGTTCTGTCGCTAGCGTCGGTCATATTGATATGTATGTTGATTTTTGTTCTGACCGACCGATAGCGTATTGGCTACAACCCACATTGTGACATTCATTGCATGGGCATACCAGGATCTGATAACCCGGTTTGGAGACTTGGTAGCGTTGGATAATATGCCGAGGTATGGTAGTGTTATAGCCCATTGTGATCGTTCGCTAAGCTTTCCCTTGACATCCGTTAGAACAGCGCTGGTGAGTTACAGCATTGATGAGAACGGGACCAACAGCTCAATTTCACCAGGTTCAACTGTTAGCCATCGTAAAGAGGTCTTATTGTCGATTTCATTGCAGTCGCTGAACAACTCGTTGTAGTACATGGTATCTTTCATTTCGCAAGTGTACGTTTTCCTTAGTTCCATTGCGCATTCTGCAACTTAACGCTATTGATAGCTTCTTTACGTCTCGGATATACTACTGTAGGCGTTTCGTCCCCATTCGTTCAACTGTCATTAATATCCTGCTTAGTGACGCACAACTGGTTCTTCGCTGGACCCGTGGTATGTTTACAATGGATCGGAGCAAAAGACACCTAATAATTGCTTTCATACCAGGGCATTCTTGCCTTAACCAACATAGGTATGTCACTCTCTGATCTATATTAGACTTATTGATTGTGACATACCTGAAAGGTGCTGGACTTGGTACGAAATATACATCTTCGAATGATGTCAACAAAACTCACATATGCTAACCCAATCAGCACAAACAACTCTTGCGTGCGGATTCAAATGACTCTGAAATGATCTTGATAGCTCACTACTTTCTTTTGAAGCGGAAAGGGCGGGACTTTCAGTAACCTAATTCATACAGAGGTACGCTTGCTCCACTCCTTGATGTCTTCCTTTCCCTGCTCACTTTCCAAACAGAAAGTTACCAGTCTTCAGTCCGCATCAACGGCTGCGTGTGACATGGCAATCACCGTTATTCTCTGTTGGATCTTCCATACCAAGAGAACGGGTATCAAATCGTGAGTATTACCGATACCGCATTTCTTGACAACCCTTAACGTCTATCAATAGAACGGACAACCTTCTTGACAACCTGATCATACTCGCAATAAACCGTGGGGCAATAACCAGTCTGGCTGCGTTGCTAAATTTGATTCTGGTACGCAGATCTTTCTTTTTCAAATTCAAATCGTGGAGATTGATGATGACTCGCTGCAAGTTCGTATGGCGCCCCGAGGCGATGATTTTGTACGTGATTTCATTACCTTATCTGTTATCATTCCTGATTGAACTTTTCTTGATATCAAATAGTATGATCCCGCTTCTTCCGAGCTGCCAATGTACGTGTTTAGAATCCCTATCCGACTAACGTTGACAGCGACATCCTGCAGTTTATGTCCTTTCTGTTGTAGGCAGGTACGCCAAATCAGACTTTCTCTGACGCAACGGTTACTAACACCTATCTCAGCTTGAACTATAGGAGAAGTATGCGGGAGAAATCCGGCAGTTCCACGAAGTCCCTCTCGAACCTATCTCAGGGAGCCAGCACAACTCACCGGCCGTCCGTGTGGTGCGTGTTTCAAAGCAATTTTAGCCTGTATACCAATACCGTATATTGCAGACAACATCCGTGGTAACGTGGAAGGACGGGACGAGAAGCTCAGATAAGGTACGAACATTGCTTCTTCCTACCAATTCACGTCGGCTAAATGAGCAAGCTGCAACAGGATAGCGAACGAAAGTACCATGCTGATCCGGTATAACGCCTCAGGCGAAAAAAATCCAGTTTTTCTTCTTTGTCTCTACTTTACAGTTTCGTGTACGTATAGAATCACTTCTTCCTTTCACTTTTACTCGTACCAGCTTTCTACATTACATTTGTCACAGGCAGACAGCAACCCTTAGAGCCCTTGGCGGGCAGGGGAATCCAGACCTATATTTCGCGTCCCGTACCCGATCCCACCGGGAGAGGGCATTTTTTGCCATCTGCACCAGTCGGGCATCTCAACGCTCTGAGGCACGTGTATTAGAATGCTCGTCGATAAATCAGGGTCTCCTTCTGGACTTCGCTTGCGAACATATTAACGATTGGAAATACATGTTCGAAAGTAAAGGTCCAGCGCGTGTGCGGTCCATTCTCCCCAATTCGGACTCAAGTAATCAGATTTGTTGCACAATTGATCCGCGCCGACTTCTTGTAGAGCTTTATGCGCAACGGATATCATAAATGAGGTTTTTATCACCCGGTGAACGCACGCATCTGTCTTACATCAATTTGATAGCAGTCGGCAGAGAAATGTAAGTGCTGGGATATATCCAACGATAATAATCCGCGGTTTGTGTATTAAAGGAAGCGCAGCCCCGAAAAGGCAACCCAAACTTCGAAGGTGGCTTGTCACTGCCTACCTGGACTGAACTGGGATGCCATTAATTATTTCTCGTCGGGTGACTTTAGAATATCGCAATAGTACAATTTAATGGTTTCGCTGAAATAACTTGAACATTGCAAGCGATCTTGAAGCTTCAAATATCAGCGGCTTCGGTATGAACACAATGCATCAAAGCCGCAATAGACAGTTCCCAGGATGTCACCCCGACGACTTTTACTTCTCGTCTACCCCCCCACATTCCGAACAACCGCAATTGCTTTCGTGGCAGCCTATATCAGACGCCAAACGTAAGACGAAGTACATCTTGCCCGTATAAATTATCCTTACCTGCGCCATCGGAAGTAGGAGATGGCGGTACGACTTCAAAAGAGTATTCATCATGCTTATCGGGCATTGTTGGAGGTTGAGTCGCTGTTTACTTGGATGATTTGTGGGGTCTCAGGTGGGGTGTGTGGATTGGATGGAGAATGCTCGATGGCTCTTTATAGAACTACTAGTGGGGGAAGGGCCCATGAACGAAACAGCAAGACAAGACCATTGTCCTTATCCCAGGCCTTTTGTTCTCCGATCAAAGTAGACGCAGAAAATAAGGCAAGAACACATGATCTGGGAGATTTCGATTCGATGTTTCACAAGTTATAGTTCTGCTCACAATAAGTAGTGGCAGAGTACATCGAAAGAAGCCCCACAACAGATTCTATTGCGATTGTGTCATAAAAATTGCAGTATTATAACAAACCCTCCATTGTCCTTTCTAGGTGCCACTGAAAGATCGGGGTTGCCGACAAGACTATTAGACTTGTGCCCTTCTTTTGAGACGACGAAGAGTATGGAGTTTCCTTAGAAGGCCTTACGGGCGTCAGATGATTTTGACCGTTTCATAAACCGTAGGCTATTGCTCGAAGAACCATAAGGGCAAGTGAGGCTTTCAATAGTCACAACACTGACTGCGTCGCGAAGCGTTAGAAGAGCAAAAGGAAAACGCGAAGACTCAACAAATTTCTACTACGTACGCGATTGTACCATTTAAATGGACTCAAGTCCGTCCTTTCAACATTATGGGCTGTAAAATCATGCGGAATTTCAAGGTCTTGTCCACTTACTCGTTCGAGTTTGGACAGCGAAATCGCACTCGGAGATATGTATACATAAGCTGTGTACCAAGGCGACGTCACATAGATTTACAGCCCCGATTACATTGCAGCTACTCCTGTTTCCGTGTCCTCCTGATGGAGGGATGGTGAAACCTTTGCACACGAGGTTATCATAAGCGGGATGAATTCACTACAGACACAGAGAAAACCCTGCACTCACTCTCTCGTACAGGAAAATAGAGATGCAGGTAAGATATAGGAATGAGCGCAAGTCCTACCTGGGCCTCTTTCCGAGGTCAAAGAAACAAACCGGGGCGAAGGAAGGTTTTTGAATCTGTATCGGAGGCTTAAAGAATTATGAAGCGTAGAAAAGGACAGTCCTCACTGGTAGGGTATGAAATTCGGTGGGGCATATACTGGCAGATCTCTGTAGAGGCGCGCGGCTGCGATATTCCTAGTTAATCCCTTCTGAGCGAATAATACAGACACCCTTGCCCAAAAATTTCGTACAAGATGATCACTAAGATAAGGATTTTCAACGCCGATTTCATTGATGTTTTCTTCTAAAACTTATGGGCAATGGGTTGGAACATCAACAAAATTGAGTCAGAATGGGTACACGATATTTTTGAAAACCTACCAGGTTCATGGGGTCTAACAAAGCGGTTGAGCATAACACGGTGCCTGAAATAACTCAAAGAGAAAGTACCGTTGAGATTCAGATTCATGAATATCTTCTAGGGAAGTTAAGTGTCAACAGGAAATGCTCGCCGAAAAGAAATATCTCACCAGCATGGAACTTCTACAACTGTGGCGAGGGATGTCCATATGACTCCTTGAATTCAATGCAAACATGAAGGGAGACCTTGAACTTGAATCACAAACCTGACGGTAGAGAAGCCTCCATAAGGTTAGGCCATTATTCGTCCTGTCGGCATGCCTGATAGCATCGAGAGCAAAAGGACTACATCAGTCACGAAAGTGGCGATGCAGTTGAGAGTGTTCTCTGCGGTATTCATAGCAATGCATGTTTTCGAGGCCAAGTCCCATGCTGTCTCTTCATGAGCCTAACGACAGCAAGTCACAACTTCTGCGAAAAACGGAACGATGGTTCGATGGTTTCCTGGATGATCCCTAGACAGTCTATAAGCCATAAGAAGTGTATTTCATTAGTATTTGCCGAAACCATGGACGCCACATTTGCCAGCCACGTCACAGAAACAACGGAAATAACGATTTTATGAAAATTCCAAAGAGCGACGCTACTGTTTCGTGAGTGGAGAAAAATCTGGCGAAATAAGAGATATCTCCTACGCTCGCATACCGATCAACCTCGAGGCTAGAGAGAGTGAGCAATAAGGAAAAATCTTGAGATATCCAACTTCGCCAACCACGATCTTTATAACATTGAGTTATTGATAAGACACACGTAAGTGGCTTCCAACCAAGGATAATAAACGGGTAAGCTAGATATCGACAGCCAGTTTGCAGCTCTTCAACCCGTGTACTTTTAAACCAATTACGTAGCAGAACATGCCCCCCAAGGTCGCATATCTGATTAGAAGGTACACCTGTGGGCGGAATGAGCAAGCAAGCGCTTATGCGACAATGTACTTGTGCAGCGTACTTCAAGTTGTGAATTCGTAGTCCATAGTGGAGAGGAACTCCCAGCTATATCTTTGCATCAGTTTCAGCTCATACTTGTATCGAATAAAACAACTCACAGAAACGCTCCAGCACATAGATGTGTAACCTCGGCTACGCCCGCCGTTCCATCAAGAAATCAGCGAAGAAAGAAAGGAAGGAAGCCGCGGGATGTTACAGCATTGCTCTGCGATTAAAGTGGCATCCTTCTAGTTGACCTTGAGGGTTAATTAGTAAGTCGGGTATGCCACAAGTTTGCGTGGCTCTCATAAGATGAAAGTCACAAACCAGATATCGGAAGGACGACATCTTCTGATGAAGAAGTCTCCTACATCTTAGAACGCTCGAGCAAGATAGGTGAAGCGAACCGATACCATACGCACTGATGGTACTCTGCGAATCGAAAATCAAGCTGCATTTGATGAGCTCTAGGTACATGCGAAAGGCAGGAGAAAAAATCAGGAAGCAGCTTTGATCACATCGGCAGCTTTCTCTGCAACAGCAATCACGACTGCACACGCGTGCCCCGAGACCTGATTCGGAAATACGGAAGCGTCAACGACACGCAGACCGTCGATACCATGAACCTTCAGATTTGCATCAACGACACTGGATGCTATGTTCGTGCCCATGCGTGCGGACGATGCCTGAAATCAAGTAAAAACAAATGGAGTAAGTTCAAATCGAAACGACGGACAGGGTGCCAGGTTGCCATCCCGTTCTCCGAAATCCACGTTTTCAACGCTTCATCGCTAATCTACAAAAACCTATAATGTATCTCATAGTTCACGACAGAGTTAACAACATGACTTACCTCGTCGGGATCGGCGTTACCGGGGTACAGCCATGGCATGGAGCCATCAGGTTTTGTCCATTCAATATGAGAACAAAACGGTTCCGTGTGGGCCATTCGTAAAATTAACCTTAATCCCCGCAGGAGGACATTCATGTCATTTTCGTTTGCAAGATAACTGGAAGAATTCATAGATCGCAACAAATAAAAATGAGGAACTGCTCACTTTGGATTGATCAGTGGTTTGTCCCATATACTAGCGGTCTTGAGTGAGATAGAACCTTCGCTGAGGGGCCTCATCACCATTGCACCCTGGTAGTTGTTTGTGAAACTCCGAATTAGAAAGCACCGTCAACATACCATTGAAACTCCAGTGACGCCCTTTGGTGGTCGCTTCGTCCCACCCTCAAGCACAAGGAGAGGCATCCAGATAATTTCAAGGTCTGGAGCGTTTGGTCCTGAAGTATTGTCTCTGACAGGAGCATCAGTGTTGAAGGGCAAGCTATACCATAATTGCTTAGTTTAATAATACTTTGCGAAGCATGCGGTATTACTTACGATGGATCATCAGAGCGAACGAATGCTCCCCCTGGAAAACTTACTCCGGCCATGGGCCCTTTGCCGGTGAAAAGCCATTTTATGAGCGCCCATGCACCAGCCAATGGGGCGCCCACGTAATCCCAAGTTAGGTTATTCGAGGCCTTGGTGCGAAAGAGGACTGTACCGCAGCTTGGATGCTAGCCGAAAATGATAGGTCATCAGCAGATGTAGGATGTATTATGCAAGGGGGAAACTCACATCAAGGAGGTGCTGGCCCACTGCCGGATGATCCTTGATCACCGAAATGCCCAGCTTCTCCAGGCTATCGTGTGGTCCAACACCGCTCAACATCAAGATTTGGGGTGTCCCCACTGCTCCCGCACAAAGCACGACTTCGCGTGTTGCCCGAGCGCGGAAATGGGGACCTCCCGGGCTATTGGATAGCTCAACGCCAATAGCTCGAGGCACATCAACATTGGCAACTGGTGCATCAAATAAAATCTTTTCTACCATGGCTTGCGTAGCCACTGTCAAATTAGGTCTTGCGAGGACGGAAGGCGAGAGATAGGCAGTCGCCGAGGAACTTCCTTTATAAACTTGTTAGATATGCACAGCATAACCTGAGCAAAAGACGGCTTCACGTTTTCCAGTCTTGTCCGTACTTGAAACGAACTCCGTAGAGCCGAGTGTCCCAGACTTCGAGGAAGTATCGCTGTTGGAACAAATTGTGAGTTTACTGTGTAGAAGAAGAGAACGTGGCATTAAGACCTGATGAACGGTATGTTGAGTGTCTTGCACGTCTCGACAAGGACTTTATGAATAGGCTATGACCAGAAGTTGGGCATTGATTAGAAGGCGGTCAACAACTGACGTACAGCAGGAGGACAGCGCTGTGGACCCGTTTGCCAAGGCCCAGTTACACCGTGGTCAGTGATATTCACATCTGGATAACGTTGGTCCGGGTTGAATCTTTCAGCCTTACGAAAGTAGCTATAATGTGATTTAAAAGGCGAGACAAAGTCGAAGGAATTGCGCGCAGACTTACGGGAGCAAGTCTTTGTATGACCATCCCTTCCCAAGACGCTGCCACTCATCGAAATCTTCCAATGAAACCCTATGGTCAAGGTTCAAGACGATGCGAAAAACATCATACCTTCTGGTGCGCAGCGATGATATATGAGGCAGTTAATTGCACTAGGAAAGTAGGTGTAACAAGGTGCAGACAAAGAATGAACAGAGGGACGAACCTGGTCCCACCGAGTATTTTCCCTCGAGGCCAATAAATGGACCTGCCTCCGAGAGCCGTTTGCGGTCTATCATCATGCTATTCAGAAAGTCTGATATAAAAGATTCGAAAACTTACGTCGTCTCATAGTTCCAATCTACGCCAGTTTTGAACAGCTTTGAGAATGCGAGGGGTATACTGGTCATAAATTCAGCCTCGTGTCTGGTCGTTTATTACAATCAACATCTGAGAATAACACAGCGGAAAGTGCACGTACGTCTTTCCGGCCTCGATGAGACAGACGGTAGCATTCGGGTCTTCGGAAAGCCGAGAAGCGACAACGCAGCCGGCAGTCCCTATAACAGTCAGAAATAGGATGAATTGCCAAGTAATGTTACCTTACCTCCTCCAACAACGACGTAGTCGTATGAACTCCATTTCTTATCCCCGTCTGGATCAGGACGGGAATGATCTACTTGAGAAGCAATGCGTGCAAGGTCCGCAGTGACGTTCTTAGAATGAGCGCCCCCCATGTAGATGTCGCAGAGGATGTTATGGGTGGTACTAGTATACCTGGGAACGAGAGTCTAAAAACCCGGCATCGACGGACCTAATGGTCACGAAGAGGTACATGCATCAGAAACAGATAGTCTGGATGATGATGCTATCATGGGCACTTGGACCCACTAACCATGAAACTGGCTCCGGACTAAGCCTATGCGCTGCTATATCATGACAGTAATAGCCAACCTAGGCCGGGTGAAGGTGTAGGAAGTAGCTACGTTTGCTCATACGCACGTCATGGTAAACGTCCGAAAGAAATAGAGAAAAAATGTTGTGTGTATCACATGACGATCGGCCACATGCTATCAATCCCGCACTGCGTGAACTGCCAATGGCAATAATGGTCCTGGCATGGAGAGTGTACACTCAGCACTGTACGCAGTGTACGGCGTAGGGTTGCGCACGAAACCCCCAGTTTTGATACACCCCAATTTCGGACCGGTAAGAAACTGGTAAGAAACCACAGGTCTGGGGAGCATATTTCATTGAGGTAACTTACCGACCCACGTCAAAATATTACCACCAATTTGTTTTTGTAATTTCACTTGGCAGAGCAGTAAGTAAGAAGTAAGAAGATGTAGCCAAAGAGTTCTGATGGGTATTGGGACAGAATTTATGAGTATTTGAGGTATGACAATGGGGCACCGTAGCGTCGTACAGAAGAATTCAGAAAAATGGCTCCGCGGCTGTCACGTGACCGGTAAGAAACCCCCCCCCCAGGTAGGGTGGGTACAAAATGGTATCAAACCCAAACCCACCCTGATGGTTTCGCGCGCAGCCCTGTCCTGGAAGTTCTCCCGGCTCCAAAGTCTGGACAGTGTACGCGTTACAACATAATATATACTATACACACAGACAAAAATAAGAACTTGTATTACCACTGGCAATCGACACCAGCAGGATTTGAACCTGCGCACTCAGAGAGTAATAGATTTCTAATCTATCGCCTTAACCACTTGGCTATAGTGCCACGTAACATAATAGTTTTGTGTATGTGTTGACTATTGAATTATCCGACAAGTTGAATGACCTTCCCTAACTTCATGTTTTCGGCTCTCCTACCCCTACCATTAACTGCCTCATCAAACGCGTACACCTTGTTGATTACCGGACCCGTCGAGTCACGACGAGCACCAAATTATCATGGCAATGAGTTCTCGGAATCATAGGACTCGGCCCGGGAACTACTTAACATAACTTTTTTGTAACTTTTTATCCAGGATTGTCGGATGATGAGTCCATCAAATTTCGTTGTTGGCCGAACAGTTCTACGAAGGAGGGCCAGACAAAAAGAGGACAGCAGCGACTTCAAGGCGCTTGCATATTGATATACCATTTCTGTGGGTTCCAGTGGCTTACGCATTACCGACTGGGAAATCGGATCTAAACAAGGGAGGAGGAAGAAGCAAAGAAGCAAATTCGGAACGAACTTACGATGTGATCCACTTGCGCTACGTTCCCACCATCGTTGAATTGACCAAGGTCGAAGCATGAAACTGATACAGCACCCAACGTGCCTACATAAAAAATATTGTCCGGATATGACTCGAAAGGATCTTAGAGCCGCCGGATCGTCCTACAACGGCGTGGAGCGTCACGTCCTGATGTACTGGTCCAACGGCACCCTCAACCAGTCTCGAGTCGTACAAACCATCGAGCTCGTCGGGATCCCCGGAGAGTACACCTTCAAGTCCCCCATAGCGCGTCTGCACCGCCCCATGCAGCACCCGGACACGACGTTCTTCGTAGGCGGGTTCACCCGGGAGGAGAGGGACGTGATCCTGGAGCTGGCGGGGAAGGTGGTGTTTGATAGGTGCTCGACGAGGAATGGGTGTCGCGTGTGGTTGAGGGAGGTGTTGGAGGCGATGGTGGAGGAGGGGTTCGTTTCGGATGAGACGTTGGAGGTTGTTGATAGGGAGGTGCCGTTAGTTGAGCGCAGGCTGGAGGTGGACCAGTGAAGTATGTGTTTTTCCTGTGGTGTTTTAATGGGTCCTAATGATGCGTGAGTAGATGATGCCTAACGAGAGAAATATTTATTTATGTATGGCCTTGATACCCAGGCGGAATACTTGGTGGCTCGTTATCGAAATCAAGAAGTGACGTTATGACTAGTCCGGATAGATAGCCGAATACACCGCCGCTGGCGCTGAAATATGAAGCCGGGTCACCTTGGCCCGACCCATGCACACCACCACGACGATTGTATTTTGAGATATTTGATCTAAGCATCAGACAGGACCTCAGCCGTTTGAAACTGCTACCGTAGATTACTCTTTGAGGTAGAACTACATAGGATTGGGATAGCCCAATAAACTCGTGCCCGCCAGTAAACTTGGAAGAAACCCAACAGCAGAGCCGTGTAAATCAATAAGCAAAGAGGCGATACAAAGTTACACTTGGACCGATGTAGATACAGTTCCGAAGAATAAACATTAGTGTGTTCGCTTAACAACTAGCAAGATAATTCGTAAGGGCGTTATACTCAGCCTGGTCGACGCTGAGGGCATAATAATGCTTGACAGTGACCCAAGCCCGGACATAAGTACACACGTAGCTCTGCAGAGGGACCATCCACTCCGCCGGGTCTACCCAAGAGACAATCAACCCATATCAGGAGAAACGAAGGGAAGCATCAGCACCATACCTTTATCCCCTTTGGCCTGGTTGAGATTATCAGTCACTGCAACCAGCTGAGGACGCGTCACGTCATTTGCAAACGCCTCTCGCTGAGCAGCAGTCCACGTCCTCGCACCAGAGACCCACGCCTGCCACAACTCAGTCAACATCAACAGTCTTATCTGAGTCGGTGACGTACCTCCTTCAATGGGACGAGGTGGTCCTGGTGGGTATTCATATGTAATTTGTAGACTTGGAATTTAGGTTGCTCACGATATCAAGATCGCTAGGTAGCGTCGTAGGAACGCCATCGTATGGCGATACCCAGCTACCCGAAGTGGCAGAACAGTCCGAAGCTTGTACGATGCTACTCGAGGGGTCAATCACTCCATCCTTTCCGGAAATTATACACACACGCACGAGATCGCATCACGAGCCAGAACAGCTAGGGGATCAGCGCAGTCTGCTGTCAATATCGCCGACAGAAAGTAACTCGCCGGTACTCACTCTCCCTAGTATCGCATTTGCCCGAGACTGCCAGTGAACGACACGATTAGATCAGGATGCATCCCGAGTTCTGCACAGTGCAGACTCACTGATGATCCAAGTGTGGAAGTAATCGCGCTCGTACGCAGGCGAATTGCTCCCGGCCTCGATGGTCACTATAAACCCAACTTTATCAGCAATCGCTGGTGCGGAATCGAAGGGATCAACGCTTACGAGCCTTGAGGTACGTTCTGGCTGTCGCCGCGCTCACAGGAGTAGGCAAAGCGCGCTTGAGACCCACAGTCCCGTTGATAGGGGTAGCGGAGACGAAGCAGAGTAAGCTCACGCCGAGCACGATGAGAGATATGATTGAAGACGTCATGCCTGGATATGTATATGAAGAACAGCTGCCTCAATCGTATTTAAGCACCGCACGATACACACATGCGTCGTTGAGCCTTCTTTGCATCACAAGGACTGGGGCATATTTCGTTATCTCCATGCGCTAACTTTTGATGACCGGGTGGGTATTTGTATAGATATGGCGTATGCCAAGGCTAGGAAGGGAGCACGAGTGTATAGTTTCGATGGCTCACGCACGAACGTTGGAGGATCACTCATTTGTTAACTCCGGTTATGGCGCGCGGTATTCGTAGGCCTTCTGGTCCATAGGGACGAGCACATGGGCAGATCAGCGATGAAGTAAGCATGAACAGAGATCATAAAAGGCGGATAGATGCCTGCTTCCAATACTTGAAGCTGAAGCTCTTTGATGTCGTCCTCGTCGTCTCCGCTACAGTGAATAGTGGGCCAATAAACCGGAGAAAGAGTTCAAGGAGACCTATTGATTTTATTTCAAACCTCGCTTTGCGCCATAAGACATGCCTAGAGGCAAAGTGCGTGAAAGTTCCATTGGGCTACAGGTTGTTTCCAGCGCCGTACGTATCATGAACCTCCACAAGCTCATCATCGAAACATAGACAGGCAGTTTACTGGCTTCTAAAGAACACACAGGATGCGAGTCGACCGTCAAAAGCTTCAAGGGGTACACACAGTACTATCGGAAGATTAAACGACGTGGATATATCTCCAAGCCATAGATCGACATTGAACGCGCCGGAGACGTAAACAAAACTTGAAGCAGCAACAGATTTAGGTGGCAGGAAGCAAAGGAGCGGATCTTATCTCCTTGGAAGGTATTTCAAATGACGTCGATCTATTTATAGCCAAACCTGCCTTGGACATCACGTGCAACTGACGCGTCTTGGTTCTCTTTTATTTCACTCACTATTCCTTGTTATTCTTCGCTATTTCGAGTTCCGCCGCGCGCGCGTCTTATTATATTCATCGTGATCAAACACTCCGCACCCCCTGCATCGGGGTAGGTTCTCGCGACTGGTTGGTTGCAATAATCACAGCCGTGCAGATCTAGATATGAACAACGCTCCGGAACCTTCCTCACGAGCTTAACGGAGTCTCCGCAGCTTTAATCTCGCACACATTTTGAAATAATGACAATGGAGGAAGAGTAGCTGCCGTTTCGACTCAGAAGGAAGTTCCCGCTCGCTGCTCGCCTTGTAGGGCCGTTGGTCTGACAATGATTCAGTATAGTACCCGAAAGGAATATAATATCATTTCGCCTGGATTCTGTGCTCGAGATCCTCTGTGTCCTTTATGATAACTTGCCCAATTCTCGTTTCTTCATATAACGTCCTGTGTCCCTGCTGCGTTCGTTCTCTCCTCGTGGACACGACCAGAGAATGGAGGATTGGCATCGGTCCAGGAGTGTGTTTGCATACAACGACACCACCTAATACTCACGGGGTCCGAAGCAGACTGCGTTCATAAGCTGGAGTCTTTGTATCTTCGGGTGCGGTGGTACACTTCCTAGACTGTGACAAGAAGCATAGCGCCTAGCGCCGATCCGACAATAATCACTCATTGTGCGCTGAAAACGTCCATGGTGGCAGCGTTCGAGCACTTAAATCTTGCCACCCTCCGTCAGCTCGTCCCCACCACCCACGACACCGCCATGTCTATCGCCATTCCCGTTCTCGCGCTCAAGTACGCTTTTCATTATGGCGGCGATCTCGGAAACGAGCCTCACAGGTACCCTCTCCCTCCCACTACCCCCTCTCGCTGAACCTGACGCCTCTTCCCTTCTCTCACTGTCTCCATAGGTTCGTGAACCCCCCGCGCGACTTCGCCCCTAGCACCTCCCCCCTCTCCCCAGCACAGAACAGCACCATCTCCTACCGGTACATCCCCGAAATCAAGTACCTCGTCATCTACAAGACCATGTTCGAGTACTCCCAGGACCCGGGGGAGATGAAACTCTGGCAGCTGCAGCACGACGAGTGGGCGGAGTGCACGGAGGAGGGGGAGGAGGAGGAGGGGGAGGGGTCGGTTTCGCTCCGGTGCAAGGGCTGCGCGGAGCTGGTGGTGTTTGATCGGTGGGAGGCGCATCGGGATGCGTGTTTGGGGATCGAGGATAGGATGGTGAGGGCGGTTATGGCGGATATGCTGAATGAGCAGCCTGGGGAGGAGGAAAATGAGAGGGAGTGTTGGAGGATGCGGACGCTTCGTGGGGCTCCTGTGGTGGATGGGTGTGGGGGTGACGGGGAGGAGGGTGAGTTCGTTGAAGAGGAAGAGAGTAAGAGGAAGAGCTTGGGGATGCGGTTGTGTTCGGCATTGGTACGCTGATAATTCTGTTTTCGTGCTTTGGCTTGTGGTTCTGATGGCCTTGGGATAGCACTTCGTCGGGCGTAAGCACTCGAAGGACTGAGTGGATGTGGATGTGGATGAGCGTGTGGACTCTTAAGAAGCAACAAATTATTGTATTACTGTATCTGTAGCATTTACTTGTATGTATTATGTACTACTCTATCGACGCGTGAAGGGAAGGTCTCTTGGTGCAGGAAACGTGAATTTCTCGGGCGCCTGAAGGGCGTTTTTGCACGAGGCCTGTCCAGGAAAAGAGGGTGGATTCCACTCTGAGTTGGGAAGAGGAAAGGTATATCGAAACAATAAGGTTTAAAGCGGAAGAGCGGATCACAGCCTGGCTGTTGCGTGTCCTCTAGTATCTATTAGTTGTAATATTGCGTCCGCTGGAGGAGTCATCATAAGCATCTTCTTCAGAACAGAAGAATTGAAGCACTTACCAAAATCTGTAGGTCTATCCTGTGGTATCTGACGCGAAGCTTTAGGACGCATCTCACCAAACTAAAGAGAATCGTCACTCACAAAATGAATAGTTCCGGGTATCATCACGCTCCTCGTATTCACTGGTCGTAGTCCTATCATCTTCTGCGTAAGCGACGGACCGATTATCCTACGAACCAACATCAGCTAAGAATAACCCCAAGAAGATGAACACTGACCCTCCGTTCTCAGGCAAAACCCAGTTCAACTGTATCCCTGCGTCCAATTGGTGCAAAAGGCCATACACCATAGAAGGCGTGATAGGGTCCGCATACAAAACCGTCTCATTGATCGACGAAGTCTTCAAACGCACCTGCGAATCCGCCTCGTTCTCTCTCAGACCATGGAGTACCAGCCTATCAAAAGCTGCAGAGTCCCAACTCTTGTATGGCTTGTACTGTCGCAAGCATTCTTCCGCGATGCTCCTGACAGAAACTATAAGATCGCGAATTGGAGGAGGAACGGGGGTACTTACCAGTTCATGCACATCGATTGTTGGAATCAGCCCTGTGGACAATAAGACGGAGTAGCGTCGCAGAGCTTCTTACCTCCTCAGACGACCGACGACTAGCTCGGCTACAAATCTGTAGCAGTAGTGGATACGAGGAAACCCTTAGCATCGTTTCTAGTGTGAATCTGATGAAAGGTCAAACCAAGGACTAGTAGGAACGACAAGGTTTCGTACTGTACTAGGAATCGCCTCAATGACTCCTTGGATCAATCTACAATGCGAGCTTTTTGAAGGCATGCATTCGTACTTATTTGCTGAGAGGGGCAGAGGAGATCAACAGCAATTTCCAAAAATTGCTGCACAGAGAAAACTAGGTGGTTGTAAGTATGTGTCTGAGACGCTAAGAGAATTTCAATTTGCAATTCCATTCTAACCATCTATGGGACACACGTGCCTGACCTCCAGTAGGCGGGCCGCAAACCGAAATCAACACACATTTTATTCGCTCGTGGTACCTACTACGACCGACAGGCAGCCAAAGATTCCGCAACGTCAAATTTAGCGATAGCAATCCGATCATGATCATTCTAGTCGGATCACAAGAGACCTTCGCGCCTCAAATCCACGGTAAATGCTGAATAGAACTACTGGGGTCAGATGCAGGCTGAATCATTTCAGGACCAGGGCCTTCGTCCGAAGTACACAATGTCACGAATTTATAGTGATCCGAACAACACGAGATTGGTCAAGGCTACTCAATGAAAGTACAGTATTGACTATTCAGACACACTTCATCACGTTCAGTCACGCTGCTACATCATTTATGGACGCAGGAGAGCACGCCGTCACTGCCCTTTTGGCAGGCTGCGAAATCATCATGAGCATCACTGTAAGAATATACGTGAAGCCATAGACCGTCACTCACTGCCTTCGACTTTGCCATGGGATGAATCATAGGCGCAAGAGTGTCCGACATCGTCTTTCTTGTGCTTGCACGCATCGACTGTGACAGCACCGTGGGGTAAGCGAAGACTGACGTAGTGGTGAAGCAACACGATGCATACCAGGGTTTTTGGTGAGAGCGCTGGCATGTCCTACGAAGAGGAGCATGGCTGCCAATGCCATGACGGTCAATTTGGTTGGGAAGATCATTTTTTGAGCTGGAGTGGATAGGATGCAAGTAGTTGTTACGAGTATAGGTTGTTGGATTTCAGGACCATGACTTACTGGCTTTTATATGCTAACCACGTACCCGGTGCTCTGGGCTCTTGCCGAGTACTCCACAAGTCCGTCAAGTCCAAAAATACGAAGGTAGAGCAGCTGCTGAATGAAGTAACAAATCGGTTCCAGAAATAACTTCTCTTCCTTCCTTCCTTCCTTCCTTCCTTACTGAACTCGAGAACGAGCTATAATTAGTTGCAACTCCAGAAATAACAGCTCTATCTTTAACTCAGTAGTAAGTTATAAATAGTTTCAACTCCAAAGTACTTTCGTAAACAGTGGCAGGTAGCTGTGACTATGTGCTTCGAGAGAAATTTGAACCCAAATCCGCCAATAGGCCAGATAAATCCTGTCAACTTCACGAACAGTGCAAACCCAATAATAGCGAGCCTGTAAATAGCGTAAATCACTCATGAAACTTCTGCTGCGCAAGTCATTTCGTCTTTCTGAAAGTTGTGTCAGGCATGTCCGAAGAGCGTTCTTCTTCAGAATTTTGGGGTCGGATATTGCCATCAATCAGGCTTCGACCGACCTATCGAATATCATTCTGCGTTAAGACGCATCAACTGACCTCCTGAGCCACATTGTTTTGAACGGCATAACACAAGCGCATGTTCTCGGATCCTATGTTACAGCATCTATGCACCTTGCGGAAGTAGAGTTGACCCTATTTTTATGTATCACGTTGATGTATTTCATTGAAATTGAATGAAAAATCGGGCATTCCTGATATACCAGCGTATACTTGCCATGAAATTATATTTGGAGACCTTCCTCCTCCCATCCGACCACCCTATTCATTAAATAGAAGAGCCCCATTCACCTCATTGATACATCAGCCTGGCTCCTGGGTTCAGACGGAGACTGATTCATTTCAAGAATAGGACCTCGTGCGCAGCCGTTAAACATCGGAATAAGCTAGGTACGTTAAAGCATCGCGATGTTTCGAGAGAACTGCGCTTTTGAGCCTTATATCAGAGATTATGGGACGATGGCAGCCGGTAGTTCTGTAGAAAATAGAACTCCCATATTTGGCAACAAATTATTGTATTACTGTTTCTGTAGCATTTACTTGTATCTATCTATTATATACTACTCTATCGGCGCGTAAAGTGAAGGTCTCTTGTGCAGGAAACGTGAATTTCTCGGGCACCCGAAGGGCGTCGACAAAGGGCGTTTTTGCACAAGGCCTATCCAGGAAAAGACGGTGGATTCCACTCTGAGTTGGGAAGAGGAAAGGTATATCGAAACAATAAGCTCTAAAGCGGAAGAGTGGATAATCCAACACCACCACGCCACTCTCATCAGATTGGATGTTCCCGGGATCACCTACGTGTCTGGAGTTCACACTGTCATATGGAGCTCCGTGAGTGGTGTTGAAGGGGTTGTAGTGTGCTCTTGCGGAGGTGCATCCGTCTGAGAGGTTACCGAATTCACTAAGGGGTAGTGAGGAAATGAAGGGGGAAGGAAGCAGGGAAATGTACTGGACGTGAAAGCCGCGTAGGGCGGAGGCGTCGAGGCCTTGGATACGCCCTTTGATCTGGACGGGCCCGTCGGGCTGGTCTTGTTGGAAGACGATGTTGCCGTTGACTGTTGCTCCACGCAGGACTACGGTAGCCTTTGGAATGAGGTATCATCAATAAAAAGGAAAAGCAGGTGTGGATTGTCGCTTACCTCGGAGCTGCGAGAGCCCTGTAAGTTATCTGAAGAGACAGGTAGAGCTATGAATGCGAAGAATAGTAATAATTTGAGCATGGCGGGATACAATGTGGGTTCCTGTAGTAGGTGAGCTTATATGCCTCATGCGTGCGAATTGCGTGCGAATTGCGGTGGTGGAATGATCTGCTAGGGATAAGACTGTACTTATGTGGGGGATCTGCCAAGACACTGAATACGTTAACGCATTGAGTCGCACCTGGCTTGGCTAAAGAAGTCGCTTCCTTCGGTACCTTCATTTCGAGAGTATGAACGACACTGTTTAGCGATGTAAGGATTGTATCCTTGTGAGTTCAAATCGGCGAATAATAATGACTTTTTTGCTGGATGGTCAAGTACTCAAACCTTCAAACGATGAATCGTCGTCTTTGTACATCAGATGAACGTAATGCCACTTACTTTGATTAGTCAGAAAATGCCCTTGTGCTTAGACTAAAAATATTTTTCGCAGTCGCCAAGATGTCAGATGGGCGAAGCTGGGTACACTTGAGTGATTAAAGAAGGTGCTGAGAATGAACTTAGGAGGGTGAAACAAAAGGTTTGTTAAGTCATCCCGTCAGTGCCGCAGTATTTGAGCGGCAAGCGTAAGCGAACTTTTAAAGCTTGAATCTTCTTGGACCGACTGCCATCATCAGACGACTGCGGACGAGGGTCTACTACTGCTATCCTCAGTAAGCCACGGAAAACAGACTTTCAAGAAAGAAAGAAAGAACGAAAGAAAGACTAAGGGTGCCACGAAGATGAAACTTTAGGGACTTGAAAATCGTTTGACAGGCCAGTTTTGCATCATGGAAGGTGGAAGTCGCAGTTCTTCGAGGTCTACAGTTGGATATGTACTGTCACATCAGAGGATTCAGCCTCAGGCAGGAGACAAGTCTAGGTATTGCTCCATACTGGGACGACTTTGAGAGAGATATTCCGGCCCGTTTTTGACTAGCCTTCAGGACTCAGTTTTAGCGGACTTGGACGAGATAGAAGCCCTGGAGTTGTGCGATTCTCTGTTCCCAATTATCCCTTGAGGAGAACCAATGAAAAGGGAGAAAGGCAAGCGGCGCGTCGGATAAGAGGGGAGAGAACGGAACGAGGCCGGCCAGATGGATGAAAGCTGGGTATACTTGAGTGTTTAGAGGAGGTTCTGAGAATGAACGTTGACCTCCATTCTCAGGTAAGACCCAGTTCAACTGTATCCCTGCGTCCAATTGGTGCAAAAGGCCGTACACCATGGAAGGCGTGATAGGGTCCGCATACAAAACCGTCTCGTTGATCGACGAAGTCTTCAAATGGACATGCGGATCCGCCTCGTTCTCTCTCAGACCATGAAGTATCAGCCTATCAAAAGCTGCCGAGTCCCAACTTCTGTATGGCCTGTACTGTCGCAGACATTCTTCCGCGATGGTCCTGATAGAAACTGTAAGATCGGGATTTGGAGGAGGAAACGGGATACATACTAGATCATCCACGTCGATTGTCGGAATCAGCCCTGTGGATAATAAGACGGAGGAGCGTCGCAGAGCCTCTTACCTCCTCAGACGACAGACGACCAGCTCGGCTACAAATACGCAACAGCAGAGGATACGAGGAAACCCTTAGCAGCTTTTCTAGTGCGAATCTGATAAAAGGTCAAACCAAGGACTAGGAACGACAAGGTTTCGTACTGTACCAGGAATCGCCTCAATAACTCCTTGGACCAATCTACAATCCGAGCTTTTTGAAAGCATGCATTCGTAGTTATTTGCTAAGAGGGGCAGAGGAGATCGGCAGGAATTTCCAAGAATTGCTGCACAGAGAAAACTAGGTGGTTGTTTGTGTCCAAGAGGCAAGACACTAAGAGAATTTCAATTTGCAATTCCATTTCAACCATTTATAGGTACACATGTGCCTGACCTCCAGTAGACGGGCCGCAAACCGAAATCAACACACATTCGCTCTTGGTTCCTACTACGACCGACAGGCAGCCAAAGATTCCACAACGTCCAATTTAGGGATAGGAATCCGATCATGATCATTCTAGTTGGATCACAAGCGATCTTCGCGCCTCATATCAACCGTAAATGCTGAATAAAGCTACTGGGGTCAGATGCAGGTTGAATCATTTCAGGAACAGGGCCTTTGTCCGAAGTACACAATGTCACGAATATGAAGTGATGCGAACAACATGAGATCGATCAAGGCTACTCAATGAAACCACAGTATTGACTATTCAGACATTCTTCATCACGTTCAGCGACACTACTACACTACTTATGGACACAGGAGAGCACGCCGTCACTGCCCTTTTGGCAGGCTGCGAAATCATCATGAGCATCACTGTAAGAATATACTCGAGGCTATAGACCGCCGCTCACTGCCTTCGACTTTGCCGTGGGATGAATCATAGGCGCACGAGTGTCCGACATCGTCTTTTTTGTCCTTGCACGCATCGACTGTGAGAGCACCATGGGGTAAGCGAAGACTGCCATAGTCGCGAAGGAGAACGATGCATACCAGGATTTTTGGTGAGAGCGCTGGCATGTCCTACGAAGAGGAACATAGCTGCCAATGCCATGACGGTCAATTTGGTTGGGAAGATCATTCTTTGGGCTGGAGTGGATAATTTGGATAGGATGCAAGTAGTTGTTCCGAGTATAGGTTGTTGGATTTCAGGACCATGACTGACTGGCTTTTATATGCTAACCACGTACCCGGTGCTCTGGGCTCTTGCCGAGTTCTCTACAAGTCCGTCAAGTCCAAAAATACGAAGGTAGAGCAGCTGCTGGATGGGGTAACAAATCGGATCCAGAAATAACATCTCTTCCTCCCTCCCTTCCTTCCTTCCTTACCTTACTGAACTCAAGAGCGAGCTATAATTAGTTGCGACTCCAGAAATAACAGCTCTATCTTTAACTCAATAGTAAGTTATAAATAGTTTCAACTCCAGAGTACTTTTGTAAACAGTGGCAGGTAGCTGTGACTGTGTGCTCCGAGAGAAATTTAAACTAAAATCCGCCAGTAAGCCAGATATAAATCCTGTCAACTTCACGAACAGAGTGCAAACCCAATAATAGCGAGTCTGTAAATAGCGTAAATCACTTATGAAACTTCTGCTGCGCAAGTCATTTCGTCTTTCTGAAAGTTGTGTCAGACACGTCAGAACGTGTTCTTCTTCAGCATTTTGGGGTCGTCTACTGCGATCAATCAGGCCTCGACCGACCTATGGAGTATCATTGTGTGTTAAGACGCATCAACTGACCTCCTGAGCCACAATGTTTTGAACCTGAGCATAACACGAGAGCATGTTCTCAGATCCTATGTTACAGCATCTATGCACCTTGTGGAAGTAGAGTTGAGCCCATTTTTATGGAGCATGTTGATGTATTTCATTGAAATTGAATGAAAAATTGGACCTTCTTGATATGTCAGCGTATACTTTCCATGAAATTATATTCGGAGACCTTCCTCCTCCCATCCCAGCACCCTATTCGTCTCATTGATACATCAGCCTAGCTCCTGGGGTCACACGGAGACTGATTCATTTCAAGAATAGGACCTCGTGCGCAGCCGTTGAACATCGGAATAAGCTAGGTACATCAAAGCATCGCGATGTTTCGAGAGAACTGCCCATTTGAGCCTTGTATCAGGGATTATGGGACGATGGTAGCTGGTAGTTCTATAGAAACACTGTCGTCGCAAATAGAACTCACATATTTGGGCAGCAAATTATTGTATTACTGTATCTGTGGCATTTACTTGTATCTATCTATTATGTACTACTCTATCGACGCATAAAGTGAAGGTCTCTTGTACAGGAAACGTGAATTTTTCGGGCACCCGAAGGGCGTTTTGCACGAGACCTGCCCAGGGAAAGAGGGTGGATTCCACTCTCAGTGGGGAAGAGGAAAGGTATATCGAAACAATAAGGTTTAAAGCGGAAGAGTGGATCACAGCCTGGCTGTTCCGTGTCCTCTATTATCTATTAGTTGTAATATTGCGTCCGCTGGAGGAGTCGTCATCAGCACCATATCTAGAACTGAAGAATTCAAGTACTTACCAACATCTTTAGGTCTATCCTGTGGTATCTGACGCGAAGCTTTAGCACACATGTCACCAAACTAAAGAGAACCATTACTCACAAAATGACTAGTGCCGGGTATCATCACGCTCTTCGTATTCACTGGTCGTAGTCCTATCATCTTCTGCTTGAGCTCCGGGCCGATTATCCTACGATCCAACATCAGCTGAGAACCCCAAGAAGACGAACACTAACCCCCCGTTCTCAGGCAAAACCCAGTTCAATTGTATGCCTACGTCCAATTGGTGCAAGAGGCCGTACACCGTAGAAGGCGTGATAAGGTCCGCATACAAAACCGTCTCGTTGATCGGCGAAGTCTTCAGATGGACCTGCGAATCTGCCTCGTTCTCTCTCAGACCATGAAGTACCAGCCTATCAAAATCTGCAGAGTCCCAGCTTTTGTATGGCCTGTACTGTCGCAGACATTCTTCCGCAATAGTCCTCGCAGAAATTGTAAGATCAGGATTTGGTGAAGGAACGGGTTACTTACCCGTTCATCCATGTCGATTGTCGGAATCAGCCCTGTGGACAATAAGACGGAGTAGCGTCGCAAATCCTCTTTCCTCCTCAGACGACCGACGACTAGCTCGGCTACAAATCCGTAGCAGTGGCGGATACGAGGAAACCCTTATCACCTTTTCTAGTGCGAATCTGACGAAAAGTCAAACAAAGAACTAGTAGGAGCGACAAGGTTTCGTGCTGTACTAGGAATCGCCTCAACGATTCCTTGGACCAATCTACAATGCGAGCTTTTTGAAGGCATGTATTCCTAGTTATTTGATGAGAGGTGCAGAGGAGATCGACAGGAATTTCCAAGAATCGCCGTACAGAGAAAACTAGGTGGTTGTTTGTGTCCAAGACCAAGAGGCAAGACGCTAAGAGAATTTCAATTCGCAATTCCATTCTAACCATTTATAGAACACATACATGTGCCTGACCTCCAGTAGGCGGGCCGCAAACCGGAATCAACACACATTTTATTCGCTCTTCGTTCCTACTAAGTACGACCGACAGGTAGCCAAAGATTCCGCAACGTCCAATTTAGGGATAGGAATCCGATCATGATCATTCTAGTTGGATCACAAGAGACCTTCGCGCCTCATATCAACCGTAAATGCTGAATAAACTACTGAGGTCAGATGCGGGCTGAATCATTTCAGGAACAGGGTCTTCGTCCGAAGTACACAATGTCACAAATTTATGGTGATCCGAATAACATGAGATTGGTCAAGGCTACTCAATGAAACTACACTATTGACTATTCAGACACTCTTCAAGACGTTCAGACGCTACTACACTACTTATGGACACAAGAGAGCACGCCGTCACTGCCCTTTTGGCAGGCTGCGAAATCATCGTGAGCATCGCTGTGAGAATATACGTGAGGCCATAGACCGTCACTCACTGCCTTCGACTTTGCCATGGGACGAATCATAGGCGCACGAGTGTCCGACATCGTCCTTTTTGTCCTTGCACGCATCGACTGTGACAGCACCATGGGGTAAGCGAAGACTTCCATAGTCGTGACTTAAGCAACACGATGCATACCAGGGTTTTTGGTGAGAGCGCTGGCGTGTCCTACGAAGAGGAACATAGCTGCTAATGCCATGACGGTCAATTTGGTTGGGATAATCATTTTGTTGGGCTGGAGTGGATAATTTGGATAAGATGCAAGTAGTTGTTGCGAGTATAGGTTGTTGGATTTCAGGACCATGACTGACTGGCTTTTGTACACTAACCACGTACCCGGTGCTCTGGGCTCTTGCCGAGTTCTCCACAAGTTCGTCAAGTCCAGAAATACGAAGGTAGAGCATCTGCTGAATGAAATAAAAAATCGGTTCCAGAAATAACTTCTCTTCCTTCCTTCCTTACATTACTGAAATCAAGAGCGAGCTATACTTAGTTGCAACTCCAGAAATAACAGATCTATTCTTAACTCAATAGCAAGTTATAAATAGTTTCAACTCCAGAGTACTTTCGTCAACAGTGGCAAGTAGCTGTGACTGTGTGCTCCGAGAGAAATTTAAACTAAAATCCGCCAGTAGGCCAGATAAATCCTGTCAGCTTCACGAACAGAGTGCAAACCCAATAATAGCGAGTCTGTAAATAGCGTAGTAATCACTTATGAAACTTCTGCTGCGCAAGTCATTTCGTCTTTCTGAAAGTTGTGTCAGACACGTCAGAACGTGTTCTTCTTCAGCATTTTGGGGTCGTCTACTGCGATCAATCAGGCCTCGACCGACCTATGGAGTATCATTGTGTGTTAAGACGCATCAACTGACCTCCTGAGCCACAATGTTTTGAACGGCATAACACGAGAGCATGCTCTTGGATCACATGTTACAGCATCTATGCACCTTGTGGAAGTAGAGTTGAGACTATTTTTATGAAGCATGTTGATGTATTTCATTGAAATTGAATGAAAAATTGGACCTTCTTGATATGTCAGCGTATACTTTCCATGAAATTATATTCGGAGACCTTCCTCCTCCCATCCCAGCACCCTATTCGTCTCATTGATACATCAGCCTAGCTCCTGGGGTCACACGGAGACTGATTCATTTCAAGAATAGGACCTCGTGCGCAGCCGTTGAACATCAGAATAAGCTAGGTACATTAAAGCATCGCGATGGTTCGAGAGAACTGCGCCTTTGAGCCTTGTATGAGAGATTATGGGACGATGGTAGCTGGTAGTTCTATAGAAACACTGTCGTCGCAAATAGAACTCACATATTTGGGCAGCAAATTATTGTATTACTGTATCTGTGGCATTTACTTGTATCTATCTATTATGTACTACTCTATCGACGCATAAAGTGAAGGTCTCTTGTACAGGAAACGTGAATTTTTCGGGCACCCGAAGGGCGTTTTGCACGAGACCTGCCCAGGGAAAGAGGGTGGATTCCACTCTTACTTGGGAAGAGGAAAGGTATATCGAAACAATAAGCTTTAAAGCGGAAAAGAGTGGATCACAGCCTGGCTGTTGCATGTCCTCTAGTATCTATTAGTTGTAATATTGCGTCCACTGGAGGGGTCGTCATGAGCATCTTCCTTAGAACTGAAGAATTCAAGCAACCCCAAGAAGATGAACACTAACCCCCTGTTCTCAGGTAAGACCCAGTTCAACTGTATGCCTGCGTCCAATTGGTGCAAAAGGCCGTACACCATGGAAGGTGTGACAGAGTCCGCATACAAAACCGTCTCATTGATCGACGAAGTCTTCAAATGAACCTGCGAATCCGCCTCGTTCTCTCAGACCATGGAGTATCAGCCTATCAAAAGCCGCCGAGTCCCAACTTCTGTATGGCCTGTACTGTCGCAAACATTCTTCCGCGATGGTCCTGTAAGATCGGGATTTGGAGGAGGAACGGGGTACTTACCAGTTCATCCACGTCGATTGTCGGAATCAGCCCCTGTGGACAATAAGATGGAGTAGCGTCGCAGAGCCTCTTACCTCCTCAGACGACTGACGACTAGCTCGGCTATAAATCCGTAGCAGTGGAGGATACGAGGAAACCCTTAACACCTTTTCTAGTGCGAATCTGACGAAAGGTCAAGCCAAGGACTAGTAGGATCGACAAGGTTTCGTGCTGTACTAGGAATCGCCTCAATGACTCCTTGGACCAATCTACAATGCGAGATTTTTGGAGGCATGCATTCGTACTTATTTTCTGAGAGGGGCAGAGGAGATCGGCAGGAATTTCCAAGAATTGCTGCACAGAAAATACTAGGTGGTTGTAAAGTATGTGTCTGAGACGCTGAGAGAATTTCAGTTGCAATCCCATTCTAACCATCTAATTGCGTCGCTCTTTCTGGAATTTTGGATAGCAGAAAGCAGCCCCCCAGAAAACGTCTAGGGGGCCCTGAAATCGATTTCAGCGCGTCGTGTGTCTGAGCCGGTGAATAGAGTACTATACATGAGTAGAGAAATATATTAAAAAAGTATGTAAAACGTTTCGGAATGGAAATGTCCAATGAGAAGTCCACGAAACAAAAAGGGGAAGGGAGGGAGGGTAACCAAAAAACCTGAGATACTAGTACAAAAATGAGAGAAGGAACGAGAGAGTAATGTCCAAGCCTACCTGGTAGGACAGTGAGAGTGCGAACGAGAGAGTGATTGACTCCTCTCCGCAATCCACTGTCTTACCAGTAGCTGATCGATGATGGCACACCTGCGAGAGCCCGGTCTTCGAGCAGGTGTCGGGTTTAAAACGCCGTGAGGATCTCGGTCCTTCTAACGGCAGTTTCATGAGGATCCCGGTCCCCTTGATGGCTTGATCTGGTATCTCGGTGCCAGTCTTCGTTCTGCATTCGCCGCAATTAAACTTGCGTAAAGCAAGCTTTAAACACATTTATAGAACACATGTGCCTGACCTCCAGTACGCGGGCCGCAAACCGAAATCAACACAATTTTATTCGCTCTTGGTTCCTACTAAGTACGACCGACAGGTAGCCAAAGATTCCGCAACGTCCAATTTAGCGATAGGAATCCGATCATGCTCATTCTAGTTGGATCACGAGAGATCTTCGCATCTCATCTCATATCAACCGTAAATGCTGAATAGAACTACTGGGGTCAGATGCAGGCTGAATCATTTCAGGAACAGGACCTTCGTCCGAAGTACACAATGTCACGAATTTGAAGTGATCCAAACAACATGAGATTGGTCAAGGCTACTCAATGAAACTACAGTATTGACTATTCAGAGAACTCTTCAAGACGTTCAGCGACGCTACTACATCATTTATGGACACAGGAGAGCATGCCATCACTGCCCTTTTGGCAGGCTGCGAAATCATTATCATGAGCATCACTTTAAGAATATACTTGATGCCATAGACCATCACTCACTGCCTTCAACTTTGCCATGGGATGAATCATAGACGCAAGAGTGTCCGACATCGTCTTTTTTATGCTTGCACGCATCGACTGCAGTGACAGTACCATGGGGTAAGCGAAGACTTCCATAGTCGTGAAGGAGAACGATGCATACCAGGATTTTTGGTGAGAGCGCTGGCATGTCCTACGAAGAGGAACATAGCTGCCAATGCCATGACGGTCGATTTGGTCGAGAAGATCATTTTTTGGGCTGGAGTGGATAATTTGGATAGGATGCAAGTATTTGTTGCGAGTATAGATTGTTGGATTTCAGGACCATGACTGACTGGCTTTTATACACTAACCACGTACCCGGTGCTCTGGGCTCTTGCCGAGTTCTCCACAAGTCCGTCAAGTCCAAAAATATGAAGGTAGAGCAGCTGCTGATCGAAGTAAACAACTCGGTTCCAGAAATAACTTCTCTTCCTTCCTTCCTTACATTACCGAACTGAAGAGCGGTCTATAATTAGTCGCAACTCCAGAAATAACAGATCTATTTTTACCTCAATAGCAAGTTATAAATAGTTTCAACTCCAGTAGTACTTTCGTAAACAGTGGCAGATAGCTGTGACTGTGTGCTTCGAGAGAAATTCAACCAAATCCGCCAATAAGCCGGTTAAATCCTGTCAACTTCACGAACAGTGCAAACCCAATAATAGCGAGCCTGTTAATAGCGTAAATCACTCATGAAACTTCTGCTGCGCAAGTCATTTCGTCTTTCTGAAAGTTGTGTCAGAACTTGTTCTTCTTCAGGATTTTGGGGTCGTATACTGCGATCAATCAGGCCTCGACCGACCTATCAAGTATCATTCTGCGTTAAGACGCATCAACTGACCTCCTGAGCCACAATGTTTTGAACCTGAGCATAACACGAGAGCATGTTCTCGGATCCTATGTTACAGCATCTATGCACCTTGCGGAAGTAGAGTTGACCCTATTTTTATGTACCATGTTGATGTATTTCATTTCATTGAATGAAAAATTGGGCATTCTTGATATGCCAGGGTATGCTTGAGATGAAATTATATTTGGAGGCCTTCCTCCTGCCATCCCAGCACCCTACTCGTCTCATTGATACATCAGCCTAGCTCCTGGGTTCGGACGGAGACTGATTCATTTCAAGAATAGGACCTCGTGCGCAGCCGTTGAACATTGGAATAAGCTAGGTACGTTAAAGCATCGTGATGTTTTGAGAGAACTACGCCTTTGAGCCTTGTGTCAGAAATTATGGGACGATGGCAGCTGGTAGTTCTATAGAAACGCTGTTGTCGCAAATAGAACTCCCATATTTGGGCAGCAAATTATTGTATTACTGTTTCTGTAGCATTTACTTGTATCTATCTATTATGTACTACTCTATCGACGCGTAAAGTCAAGGTCTCTTAGGGCAGGAAACGTGAATTTCTCGGACACCCGAAAGGCGTCGACAAAGGGCGTTTTGCACGAGGCCTATCCAGGAAAAGAGGGTGGATTCCACTCTCAGTTGGGAAGAGGAAAGGTATATCGAAATAATAAGCGTTGACGCCTTAAAGCGGAAGAGTGTATCACAGCCTGGCTGTTGCATGTCCTCTATTATCTATTAGTTGTAATATTGCGTCCGCTGAAAGAGTCATCGTAAGCACCTTCTTCAGAACTGAAGGATTCAAGTACTTACCAAAATCTTTAGGTCTATCCTGTGGTATCTGATACGAAGCTTCAGCTTTAGGACGCGTGTCACTAAACTAAAGAGAACGATTACTCACAAAATGACTAGTGCCGGGTATCATCACGCTCTTCGTATTCACTGGTCGTAATCCTATCATCTTCTGCGTGAGCGACGGACCGATTATCCTACGATCCAACATCAGCTGAGAACAACCCCAAGAAGATGAACACTGACCCCCCGTTCTCAGGTAAAATCCAGTTCAATTGTATGCCTGCGTCCAATTGGTGCAAAAGGCTGTACACCATAGAAGGCGTGATAGGGTCCGCATACAAAACTGTCTCATTGATCGACGAAGTCTTCAAATGGACCTGCGAATCCGCCTCGTTCTCTCTCAGACCATGAAGTATGAGCCTATCAAAAGCTGCCGAGTCCCAACTTCTGTATGGCCTGTACTGTCGCAAACATTCTTCCGTGATGGTCCTGACAGAAACTATAAGATCGGGATTTGGATGAGGAACGGGGTACCTACCAGTTCATCCACGTCGATTGTCGGAGGAGGGATCCTTTCATGAAGGACGTCATCAGCTTCTTTCCGGCGCCGCTCTCGAAATGGCGAGGCGGGACGATTATTGGGTCGATGAGAACTAAGGAGTGGAAGAGTGTGGGATAGCGCAGTGCTGCGAGTGTGCTGGGGTGGGTGAGCTAAGATTTCGAGGTACAGAAGAAGTGTTACTCACGAGACGCATCCCCCGTATGAATGTCCCACCAAGACGATCTTTCTTGATGAGAAACCATTCCGAACACGATTTGACACTTCTGTCTCGTCTATTCGTATTGAAGATAGGTCGTCCGGCAGAGGATTCCGACTGACCCTGGGTGGAAGGTAGTGTTTAAGGAATTCTAGCAGATCACGCGTATCATCTTCCCAGTTATCTGATCTTAGAGGTAAGTCATAATTCACAAGAACCCAGAGCGAACTCACAAGCGCCGCCTAATTTTCCGGCATTTAATACCCCACTATCGCCCTGGAAGACGCTCTCCCACATCCATACCTCGTCAACAAGCCCTGGCGAAGCAGATATCAGATGTTGTACTGCAGGCTCATACGTCTAGACTGCCTTTAGTAAAACTTTTAATGAGAACACTCGCCTCAGGACTCACCTCCTTCGGTATCCCATTTCCAGGAACGAACACAAACGTCAATCCCTGCCCGACGCGGTTGCTGACGTATCTGTTAACGCAATTCCAGAGGCGGTGCGTGTTTGGCGTGCCGAATTTGGTAACTTCGCGTCGGCCGGTTATGATCGACTCGACTGCTTGGGATGCTCTCGTCTTGTCGACGAAAATAGGCTGGTCGATGTGCGGCGTGAGACGAGGACTAGGTGCTGGGATCACGTGTGAAGAGAGTGTGTATCTACCGTGCCTTTCTATTCGAGGAGCAGGCAGATCAGTCGGCGTCGACAACATGGGAGAAAAGAAGGAGAGAATAGTGTACCTTAGCAGGCTGAAGGTTGAATCATAAGTACGTCCCCAGAGGCTGTGGGAAGCGTGATTCGGAGATGTTTTGTTCTTAATTGATGGGGTTGAGTCACTGAGTCCGGCTCCTATTTGCGGTCAGTACGGGATCGGCAGGCAGCGGAATTAAACGAGTGGCTGATCCGGCGGAGCAGTTTGCCGTTCGTGGAATTGCGAACTGTGAAAGAATGAGATAGGTTGTGTCGAAATGGTTGGGAGAGGGGATGGTCATTGCACCGTTCGAACAGTGGGTGAAAGAGTTCACCCGGACTCGGACGGCTCCGCTCGGTCCCTGGTACGAAGGGCGTGAGTCATTGCGGCAGCTATTTATCAGGCCGTCGAGTTCGCATCATCGTTAAGCTGTGCTCAGCCACACAATTCAGATGATCGCAGTCTTTTGTGATCATTGCATCGTTATGGTGCTTTGACTGTCTAAATCAGCCATCAACGTGTATATCTGTCTAGAATCTGACACATACCAGTTGGTTTTTGTTCCTGTGAGCGATAGCTTTATCCGGAGCAGACGGTATTAGTCAGATCTGACGAGCTTAAGGGAAGTGAATAATACCGTACCGCGTTGTTCAACATCAAAATGACGGAAACTGTGTACTTCGCATCTGAGGAAGGTCAATTGAAAAAGGTGTTTCATGCAGTGAAGTGGTCTAGAAGTCGCTGGAGAGCCCACGGATCACTTACTTAGTGCGATTGCCTTGTACTTCTCAAAGAAGCATGGAGTAAGCCCGCCCGAGATCCTTGGTGATTTCTGGATAGTTGCTGGACAGGAAAAGCTCTATGCTGGAGAATGCAAGAGATATATGATATCATAAGAGATGAACGCAAAGTTGCAGAGGTAGGAGACTTGAAGCTGCGTCGATTGGCACGGAGACGAGTCAAGACGCGGCTATCAAACATGTCACCGAAGTGCGCGTGAAACGGTGATTTCCCGTTGGGGTAGTGCCCCACATATTCAACCTCCACAGTCATCTGCATTCTCAACATCTGCGTTTCTGGGTGGTCAAATTCTGACTCTATATTTCTTGCGGTCTACCTACTCGTTTACACGTTGTCAAAAACCTTCACAGACGTGGAAGTATAGATTGGAAATTCCTAGTATTTCTGCCGACAACCGCAGGAGTGACAGATTGAATGGGAGCTCCGAGTAGATATGTCGGTGGTTGCAAGTTAGCGACGGCGACTGCGTCCTCCACAGCTGAACTACGGACAGAATACACCGTCACGCCGTCTTCTGAGCGCACGAGGTCCGGGCCGCCCTTTGAATGACCTCACTCAATCTTGCCGATAATCTTACTGCAGGTGGATCTCACAAAGAAGCTTTATGATATCATGGCGTTAGACTAATTTCGGAATAACTGCATTAGAATAGCTTGGAGTGGTTTCAATCTCCAAGGATATTTCTTGAAACATAGGAAAGACAGCAACTTCTAGTGTGCGAACTAGCAGTATAATCCGGTGATATCGCTCCAGGATCTCCTTTATATGACTTCCCTAGCACCAGATATCAATATTTCGCCCTGTGTATACTATGGAAAACGGCACTTCTATGGATGTAATATCCATTGTCGCTCTCGCGTTGGAAGGCATCTTGTATGGTAAGTAACCTTCTGCCAGCCCCAAATCCACACTCATTGTTGATCAGGCCTTTCTCTCTTTATGTTCTCTGCGACGATATACGTCCTAATCAGACGCCGTCGTCGAGATGTTGAAAACAGGGGCATAAGTACGAAAATGGTACTCGTGGCCTGCGCTTTCGCAGCATTGAGCACAGCAGTACGTTCCGTATTTTCACAAAGGCCACGCTGGTCTCAATTGCATGCAGCATATGATAGTCGACGTGCATCACGTACTCTATGGCTTCGTATACGAGAATGACTTGCTCGAAGGTGGTCCATCTGCATACTTCTCAGACGTCAGCGAAGTAGGGTTCCTTCTCAAGGTCTCGCTCTACTCCGTTCAGACCGCTCTAGCTGATGCAATCGTGGTAAATTACTTATTTTCACTTCGAGAATGCCATCATTGACCAGATTTAATAAGATGTATCGGCGCTATGTCGTCTGGGGCTCACTTTGGGCCATTCTCATTCCCAGCATAGGCTGGAGTTCCTTCGCAGGTCAGGCTCTAGTAATGGTTGATATACGTAAAGATACAGCTAACATGTTGCCTCTAAAGCATGTGCAGTCGGAACCATATATTATTGCTCTCTTAACTACCAACAGGGTGTCTTTGGGCATGAAATAAAGCACTGGATGCAAGTCTTCTTCGTGTCGACGTTGGTTACAAATATTTCTGCTACGGGTAAGCAGACGCTTCCGGTCTTTGCATCTTTTTCTTTAAGAAATATCCTAGGTCTACTTGGCTATCGCATCTGGTCTATTGACAGAAATATCGTATCTCATCGACATGGAAAACTTAACCTTACGCCTCCGCTACAGATCATCGTCGATGCAGGTATACTGTATTCTGTTTCTCTGCTTGCAGCCATAGGGTGCTATGCCGCAGAATCTGATGGTCTTTTCGTCGTGCTGGACATGGTCAGCATGAGTCTTCCACTGTTCATCTGATTGGTTATTCAAGACTCGATTAGATATCCCCGATCATCAGCGTCACTTTCTATATGATTATTATCCGCATCGATATGGCAGCTAGGAGCCAAGCAAACGCGAAGAGGGTTACCCGTCACAGCACTGGCGTCCAGCGCTCTCCATCGCCGTGGCGTAGTAAAGATGATATCGTGATGGGACCGCTGCAAGTACATATCACACAGTTTCACGAGAGCCACGTCGATAATGGGGAGGGTCATACAACAGACCTAGGGAGTGAGTGTCACTCTGAATCTGGCTGGACCAGTATCCCTGTCTAAATTTTTGTTTTATTCCTCTGTACCCTGTTCTACTACTCGATTTGCGAGATTAATTCCGAAACACCTTCAAACCTAGGCCTGATATCAACCTTGAACGGCAGCGGGTGGACATTGGCCGTTTGTGTGAATGCCATGGTGTCGATCGGGCCGGACTTGGTTATGTTGAAAGCCCAGAGGATCATCGCAGCCGTGAGGAACAATGACCTACGCGAAAGGCGGTCAGAAGCACTGGCATGACGGACCGAAAAGATCTAGTGATACCTCTCGGCGACGTGAGAACCCGGACAAACGCGGCGTCCAAAACCGAAGGTGAATGGTTTGTTATCAGTGTTGAGGGACGAGTCCGAGTCGCGGATCCAGCGCTGGGGAATGAACTCGTTCGGAGAGGGATAGACCTCTGGGTCTCGTGAAATGCACCTTTGCAGGTGTCGGTGAGAAGGCTACCCAGAGGACGAGCATAACATAGAGAGGGACGTAGACGTACCAATGATTACCGATGACAGTTGCTCCAGTTGGGATCACGTGTCCGTTCTGGTAAGGAACTCCTCAGGTACTGATATAGATACAACAGTCGTTTCTACGTACCCAGTAAATGTCTTTGGTCGCTTTATGAGCAAATCCTGGTAGACTGATCAGATAGGCAGTAATACACTGTTAACACCGCAGTCGTACCTGAAATGCTTATGGGCCGCCTAGGAACGAAAAGTCAACCCCGAGTCAAATAGTTTACAAATGATGACTTACCATCGCGTACACTCCAAGACGAATGCTCCAACTCGGGGTAAGGCTTCTTGGTCTCTGAATGTCGGGACTGTAAAACATTGCGTTCAGCCTATATAAGAGGGGTGCTATGTATGTGTACCTCGTTCTCGGCCAACTATCCTGTCGATCTCTTCTTGCGCCCACTTCTGCGCGTCCGGGAAAGAAGCGCACGCCATGATCATAAAACTGATTGCGGCTGCTGTCTACATGGGTAATTAGTGACCAGATGTAAAAATAAGCTTTGATGGGCACTCAACGGTATCTGAGCCCGCACCGAACATCGACCCAGCAGAGTACGCAACCTCATCGTCGCTCAACCCGTAGGTTCTTTGGTTCTGCAGAAGGTGCTTTGCGAAACTGGGAGGAAGCTCCTCGTCCTGAGAAGATATTAATATGTAGTTGGGCCTGCGGGTTCAGTGGATAGTTTGGCATACCTGGACCATTTTCCCTTTGACGGTCCCGACTTGTCCCCGGAAGAGCGCGAGTTCCTCTTGGTGTTGACGTTTGAGATTGGAGAGGTAGCCAGGTATGTAAGCGAGGATGGGGAAGGTGTCGACGAGGTAGGTCCCTGGACGGACGGCCGCGCCGAGACGGAATAGACAGTTGTTGACTTGTTGGACTTCGGGATCTGCGTAGCTTGTTGGCGTGGTTTTCCCGTAGGTGAGGGTCATGATAACACTCGCAGAGTATCTTATAGATGTCAATCTCGACATGTCCTAGAGAAATGAGGTAAGTACCTTTTAGCGTGTATTTGGTGCTGAGAAGGGTCTTCGAGCATGTCTGCGATAAGATTCCTGGCGTGGCGTGATTGAATGTCCTCGTAAGTCGCGGCTACTTTGGGCTGGAGTTGCGCATGGAGGGCCCTGAGAATATGAATTAGAGAAATGACGGGGCCAAAGGGGAAGTGACCAACTTGCGAAGTCTCTTCAGTCTTTGTCCGGCAGGCGTCAGGAGAACACGCATCCCACCGGAAAGCGTGTCTCCGGCTGCGATGCTCCGGGGCCGATCAACTAACGACGCGCCTTCCTTTTCCATTATGTCGCAGGCTGCCTGGGAGTGGGAGTAAAGGTCACGAGGAGGACGCGGGAGGGATTAGGTACGAATACCTGATACCTGCCGACTACGACAGTTGTTTGACCGCCTTGTTTCAGAGAGAAGACAGGGCCATACTGTTGAGTCCATTCTTCGAACTGGAGAAAAGCACTGGAAGGTAATGAGCTCGCAGTGGATTGTGTTATTGAACGGAGATGTACTCGGTGGATGGAATGCAATTTCCGACGAAAAGTCTTCCTTGTGGACCCGGTGGTAAAGGCAAATGATGTCTGCGCTTTGCTTTCCAGTAGTATACTGTTGCGAAGGCGAGGACGGACAAAAGCAAGATAGTTGGGGAGTCCATGTCTTTCCGAGAATCTGCTGAGGATGTTTATTAAGAGAGCTGAGAATTGAATTCCATGGCGTCAGCCTGGCAGACATAGTTCCCTCGTGATACGTCATGTCAATGGTCCCATGACGGATGTGATGGAAAATGCGAACTAGAGGAAGCGTTACACCTACCTGAAGATATCAGTTATTATTTGAAGATAAGTGTATCTTCCACAAAGTTGAGTGGTATATAGATGCCCAGTACAAGTACCAGGAGAGGGGTGGTAGAGAGAGAATAAGTGGTCTCCTACTGTGATCCCCAAGCAGCGATAGTCAGAATCAAGTAGTCTGTGAGAAAGAAGTTGAATGTGTCCGTTTCCGTCGCAAACGAATCTATGGGATTCCTTTGGAGGTCTAGTGTGAAAGCTTGAGTGTAATCATGGTGTAAGCATTATTACGGTCAAATTTCAGAGACTAGTGTTGATTGTTCGCATCCAAGGGACGAGCATCGGTTGTAGGGCGCAAAAAATATCTGGATTTAGATTTGAGTTTGATTTGGCTGGATTTGGTTGAGATTTACGGCCCGACTACCGAAAGCCAATGAGAGACGTCACTGATTCAACAGCTTCAGTCATTGTTTCTGGACATAACCCTGTAACTCTTCCATCTCTTCACGGAAACTGCCACATCGAGAAAGTCCAGGTGTAGATTGTGACAAGACTCAGAACCCAGTCTCAGCTTGACGTCCCTACAGGCTACCCATATGGGGTTGCAACCCAAACACAAACCAAGTCAGTGAGAGGGAGTCGGATTCCAGAGGTGTTCACCTGTACTCAGAGCTCTTTATGGAAACTCCTAGTATGTTTTGGGGAGTTTGGATCCCTCTGGAATCTCACTCTCGAGAGATTGCTCCCCCCCTTCTCTCTGTTGCCATTTGGGTCGCCCGGTAGCAGCTTCGGCAGCCAGGACGATTGCAAATTCAAATTCTCTAGTACGCCTCTTGGACTCGTACCTCAGCCTATCACCTTCTTTCTGTGCCACAATCCTTGTATATCACTTTTGACGCCGTATTTTCTTCTCAGAAAATAGTTCAGAATGTACGCCGCCAACGCTTTCGACCAGATCGTCGTCCTGGCCGGTCCAATCAGCCGTTGTTGAGGCGATTTCTAGTACGGTATGAAACCCTACCGTCGTTTCCTAGCTATAACTTGACCTTTTACTAGATTTGCAGCGGCAAAGCCTCAATGGGTCTTCTACTGTTTCCCACTGTGAGAGATTGGTAGGTGAACTATAGTCGTCGCAAACTTTGAGATGCCGGGTACGATTATGCCACAGCCGTCGTACTCATCCACACGGCTAATTTTTTCCTAACAGCTGGAAGTCACTTTCCATCTTCAGCTTCGCCTTCTCACATTCGTTATGATGTCATCATTCAACACCGGTATATAGCGTTGGATGGATTACTCATCGACTTTGTTACCAATCCTCACTATGGCTGTCAAGCTACCAACCACTACTCGCTCGTACTACTTCCCTGTGCGTGAGTCCTACAAAAATCTCACGTTGCAGACTACGCCCCTTCCAGCACTGAAGTCTACCTTTGTCCTCGTCAAAATCTATGCCGTTTCGCTTCAGTATCGCGACCTGATGATTGCTTCGAACACCTATGCTCGAGGCGGCATACCAGAGAACCTTGTCCCGTGTTCAGACATGGCTGGTGAGGTTGTCGCCGTCGGTTCTGACGTGACCCGCTGGACGGTCGGCGATCGCGTCTGCTCCAATTTTTCGACGGACCACTTGGACGGAGATGTCGATGCTGAGATCATCAAAACAGCCCTGGGTGGTGGACAGCATGGTGTGTTGACCGAATACAGGGCTTTTCCCGATTATGTGAGCGTTATGTTTTTGTTTGGTTCGTCGGATTTATGCAGTGTATCAGTCTCTGGTCAAAATTCCAGAGCATTTGTCCTACGAAGAGGCGTCGACGCTTCCTTGTGCTGCTCTGACGGCGTACAATGCCCTCATGGGCCCTAAGCCAGTCAAGGCAGGTGATACTGTCCTCGTCCTCGGAACTGGCGGCGTCTCAATGTACGTCTCTTACATATCCTGAGCGTCATTATTCTAACTCTGTTCAGTTTTGGTCTCCAGTTTGCCTTAGCATCCGGCGCTACTGTCATAGCGACATCCTCGTCCGACGCTAAACTCGAAATATCAAAGAAACTCGGTGCCGCCACACGATTAATTATAATAAGACACCTGACTGGGACAAGGAGGTGCTGACGCTCACCGAGGGACGGGGTGTCGATCATATTTTGGAGGTGAATTTGCTTCAGACTTTTATTACTCTGTGTGTAGACTCATCCTTCAATGTTCAGATTGGTGGACCGGGAACATTTGAGAAATCGTTAGCAGCTGTACGCTATGCAGGATACATCCATATCATAGGCGCCGTGGCGCAGAGTGCGCCTATAGCGACGAGCGTCAGTCGGGCCATGCACTTGGGAAAGGGATCATTCTCCGTGGAATTCAGATCGGCTCTGTCGCACAGTAAGTAGCACTTGTTTATTGCTTCTTCTCCACCGTGAACAGATGCGAGTATATAGGTTCGAGTCTATGACCCGACTCCTTCGTGCGCACCCGGAGTTGACGCGTCCGGTCATTGATAAGGTGTTTTCATTTGAAGACGCGGTCGATGCGTATGCGTATTTGGAGAGTCAGAAGCATGTTGGGAAAGTTGTTATTCGAGTTAGTCCAGCGTCTAAGTGAGATGCTTATTTTGGAATATTTTCATTCAATTCCATTGAAACACATCAACATGTTGTAAAATGTATGACCTAACTCTACTTCCGCAAGGCCCATGGATGTTCTACCCTACGATGAAACATGCTCTCACCTTGATCTGTTCGAAACATTGTTACTCAAGAGATTAGTTAATGCAGAACAATAGTACTCGACAGGTCGACACCTGGTTCATCACTATACAAATCGACAGAAAGAAACATACTGACGTGTTTGACAAGACGTTCAATAAAAACATGACTTCCGTAAAGGTTTCATGAGTGAATAACGCTATTTACAGACCCGCTATTATTGGGTTTGTACATGCGAGTTTTTGATAGGTGGCGCTCTCACACATAATATTGCATTCATTGGAACGTTTCAAGTCCATGGCCAGTTGGTCATGAACAAACAGCCATCTCGCATCATATGAGTAGCGACGGGGCTCATACATGGTCCATACCATATCCTAGACTCCGAAAATCAAAAACAGTTCCCAAGTCATCGGAGTCGTAGTCATGCGCAGTGCTACATAATGATCCATCTTTCAAGTGTAGAGTTATATACGTATATTAATATATTTTTACCCGAAGCAATTAGCGGCAGAAGGAAAAAAATCGTCGAAGCAGCCAGATGGTAAGCAATAATTGACTGGATCTACTAAGCTGTTGCGACCTACATAGAAATAAGTACATCGAAATGGCGTGGTATGGCTTCAGAATTTAAAGGCAGCAAACGTATTGGCTACAATGTTTCCAACTGAGTAGTTCCTCGTAGTTCTGATGAAGAGGTGATGAAAAACTGTAACAGAGTCGATCGTTCTTACTTGCGAGTTTAAATTTATATTTAGGCTATGTAAAAATATCAGAAACTGATTCTGGTCCTGAAACTTCATGATGCTTTAACATACCTAGAAGTTATTTCGATGCTCCATGTTGTACCGCATGCGAATTCTGATAATTGTACGGGACGCCGTCAAATTCTGAAGTTGAAACTAAAATAATTCGCCATTGAGTTAAGGAATTGAGAAGTTATTTCTGGACAGATTTGTTACCGATGAAACATTCATTCCACAGCCGCTCCACCTTCGAATTTTTGGACTTGAAGGACTTGTAGAGAACTCAACAAGAGTTCAGTGCACCGGGTACGTGATTAGTGTATAAAAGGCAGCCAGTTCTGGTCCTGAAATCCAACAACCGATACTCGCACCTTCACAAAGAACTACTTGTATCCAGTCCCAATTACCCACTCCGGCTCAGAGATGATTTTCCAAACCAAATTGACCGCCATGGCATTGGCAGCTGTGTTCCTCTTCGTAGGATATGTCGGTGCTCTCGCGCCCAACCCTGGTATGCATTGTGCTCTTTCGCGACTATGACAGTCTTCGCTTACCGTGTTGTTGACCCAGTTGACGCATGCAACGGTTCCAACAACTACGGTGTCGGACACTCTTGCGCCTATAGCTCAGCTCAAGGCACAGTCGAAGGCAGTGAGTGACGGTCTCTAGCGCGTATATTCTTGCAGTGAGGCTCATGATTTCGCAGCCTGTCAAAATGACAGTGACGGCGTGCTTGTTTGCGTTCCCAATTGATGTAACGGCGTCGTTCAACGTGATGGATTTGAATACCGGATGAATAGTCGATACTATAGTTTCGCTGTGTAGTCTTGTCCGATTTCATGCGTGTTATTCGAGCCGGCCCCGCTTCAAATTCGTGATGTCACTGATATTGGATCCTAGACAGCAAATATTGGTTGAGGTGCTTATCTGACGTAGGTCGTATTCTTGAAATAAATCGATCTGCGTCAGACACTAGTAGCCTTTCTTCAGCTTAAGCAGGCTCATGTATTGAAGAGACGAAGATTCTTCTATGTAAACTTAGCTTATGTGTGGCGGGAAGATGGGCTTTAGTCCCATTGCAATGGTCATAGTCCTAACCCCGTCACTGAATCTGACATCTCGAAATCGTTGGCTACCTGTCGGTTGTAGGAACTTGGGAAACTCAGAAGGTGGTGTTGATTTCGGTTCGCGGCCCGCCCAGTGACTTATATTGGCCGGAATTGAATTGCAAATTTAATTCTCTAGCGTCTTGCCTCTCGGACACGTACTACCACCTGCTTTTCTCTGTGCACCAATTCTGGGATATCAATGCCGCTATCGTCTTCTCCTCTCATCAAATGATGCGAATCCACGCGTTCAAAAAAGTCATCATTATGGACTGGTCTAAGAGGGGATTCCTAGTGCAGTACGAATCCCCGTTGTTCCTGGTCTTTAGTTTGACCTTTCATCATATTCGCACCGGAAGTATTGCGAAGGATTTCCTGGTATCCTCACTGTGTGTATCATCAAATATCAACGGGGAATTTTCTGTTGAACAAAGACATGCCCGACTCTGCTTCCGCAAGGTACGTGGATGTTGTGACCTACGATGGAACATGCTCTCATGTTACGCCGTTCAAAACATTCTCACTCAAGAGGTTAGTTGATGCAGAATAGCACTGGATAGGTCGATGCTCGATTGATCGTTATACAAACCGACAAGAAGAAAAGCATAATATTGATATGTTTGACAAAACGTTCGAAGAAAACATGATATTCGTAAAGGTTATACAAGGGAATAATGCTATTTAGAGACTTGCTATTATTGGGTTTATCCCTGTGAGTTTTAATAGGTGGTTATCTGTGATTCCGTGGCAAGTAAAGCATGAACAGATGGGGGTCCTGCATCGCATGGGCAGCGGTAGGGCTCGTGAATGGTAAAATTCCACCCTGAACTCCAAAGATCAAAAATAGTTTGAAAGTCATGAGTCATAGCAATGCGCAGTGCTACACTATTACGTACATCTGTCTCCAGTTAATAGCGTATATGTAGTCTATTGTTACCTGGAGAAATTGTCGGCAGAAGGAGTAGTCATACTGAAGCAGCCAAATATGAAGCAGTCATGTCCCTGAATGTCATAATAAGCTGTTGCGAGAGAAATGAGTACATTGAAACGTCGTATGATTGCAGAAGTTGAAATCTGTAACCGTATTAACTGCGATGTTTCCTACCGAGTCCTTGCTTGTAGTTCTAGTGAACTTGAGATGATGAAAACGAAAAAGAATAGATCGTTCTTACTTGCGTAACGGTTAAATGTAGATTTAGACTATCCAAATATGGGAGTTCTATTTTCGACAACAGCGTTTCTACAGAATTGCCAGCTGCCATCGTCTCATAATCCCTGATGAAAGGATCAAATGCGCAGTTCCATCGAAAAATCGTGATGCTTTAACGTACCTAGCTTATTCCGATGTTCAACGGCTGCGCACGAGGTCCTATTCTTGAAATGAATCAGTCTCCGTCTGACTCCAGGAACTAGGCTGATGTATCAATGAGACGAATGGGGTTCTTGTATTTAACGAATAGGGTGCTCGGATGGGAGGAGGAAGATCTCCAGATATAATTTAATGGCAAGGATACACTGGCATATCAAGAATGACCAATTTTTCATTCAATTTCAATGAAATATATCAACATGGTACATAAAAATAGGCTCAACTCTACTTCCGCAAGGTGCATAGATGCTGTAACATAGGATCCGAGAACATGCTCTCATGTTATGCTGTTCAAAACATTGTGGCTCAGGAGGTCAGTTGATGCGTCTTAACGCAGAATGATACTTGATAGGTCGGTCGAGGTCTGAGTGATCGCAGTATACGACCCAAAAATGCTGAAGAAGAACACGTTCTGACATGTCTGACACAACTTTCAGAAAGACGAAATGACTTGCGCAGCAGAAGTTTCATAAGTGAATGTACTATTTACAGGCTCGCTATTATTGGGTTTGCACTGCTCGTGAAGTTGACAGGATTTATCTGGCTTACTGGCGGATTGGTTTAAATTTCTCTCGAAGCACACAGGCACAGCTACCTGCCACTCTACGAAAGTACTGGAGTTGAAACTATTTATAACTTGCTATTAAGTTAAGAATAGAGACGTTATTTCTGGAGTTGCAACTAATTATAGCTCGCTCTTGAGTTCAGTAATGTAAGGAAGGAAGGAAGGAAGAGAAGTTATTTCTGGAACCGATTTGTTACTTCATCCAGCAGCCACTCTACCCTCGTATTTTTGGACTTGACGGACTTGTAGAAAACTTGGCAAGAGCCCAGAGCACCGGGTACGTGGTTAGCGTATAAAAGCCAGTCAGTCATGGTCCTGAAATCCAACAGCCTATACTCGCAACAACTACTTGCATACTATCCAAATTATCCACTCCAGCCCAAGAAATGATCATCCCAACCAAATTGACCGTCATGGCATTGGCAGCCGTGTTCCTCTTCGTAGGACATGCCAGCGCTCTCACCAAAAACCTTGGTATACGTCGTGCTCCTTCACCACTATGAAAGTCTTCGCTTACGCCACGATGCTGTCACAGTCGATGCGTGCAAGGACAAAAAAGACGATGTCGGACACTCGTGCGCCTATGATTCATCCCATGGCAAAGTCGAAGGCAGTGAGTGATGGTCTATGGCCTCACGTATATTCTTACAGTGATGCTCATGATAATTTCGCAGCCTGCCAAAAGGGCAGTGACGGCGTGCTCTCCTGTGTCCATAAGTGATGCAGCAGCGTTGCTGAACGTCTTGAAGAGTGTCTGAATAGTCGATACTGTAGTTTCATTGAGTAGCTTTGACCAATCTCATGTTGTTCGGATCACTTCAAATTCGTGTCACTGTTGATTTCGGAGTCCAGACGTAGGTCCTATTCCTGAGATAATTCAGTCTGTGTCTGACCCCGAGGCCATCAGCTTTCTTTAGCTTGAGCAGGTTGGTGAATGAAACGAATGGGGTTTCTCTATTTAAACATAGCTCATTCGTGGTTGATATGAGGCGGCGGGAAGATCTACTTTATTCCAATTAGATTGATCATGATCGCATTCCTAACGCTAGTAATGGACGTTCCGGAATATTTGGCTACCTGTCGGTCGTAGGAACCAAGAGTCCAGAAATCCGTGCTGCCAGATTTCGATTTCCGACTCCGGACCCCTTACCGGTTGTTCAAGCACATGCGACCTATAATTGCGTGGAGTAGAATTGGAAATTGAAATTCTCTACCATCTTGCCTCTCGGACACATACTACCACCTACTTTTCTCTGTGCAGCAATTCTTGAACATAACTGCCATTCCCCTCTGCTTCTCTCAACAAATTATTACCAATGCATGCCTTCAAAAAGCTCGTCATTGTGGATTGGTCCAATGGGTAATTGAGGCGATTCTTCGCACAGTATGAAACCCTTGTCGTTCCTAGTCCGTGCTCTTATCTTTCATCAGATTCGCACCATAAAAACTGCGAATTATCTCCTGGTGTCCACCCCTGTAGCCGAGCTAGTTGTCAGGCGCCTGAGGAGGTAAGAGGATTTGCGATGCTACTCCGTCTTACTTATCCACAGGGCTTAATTTTGCCTTTTTTCATCCGAGCGACTGGGAATAGCTTTCCGTGTTCGGATTCACTTTCTCACAATCGCCATAATGGCATCATTCTACACTAAGATATAATATTGGATGGATTACTCATCGACCTCGTTATCAATCCTCGCAATGGCTGCCCAGCTACCAACCACTACTCGCTCGTACTACTTCCCTTCACTTGGATCCTACAACAATCTCAAATTACAGACCACCCCTCTTCCGGCACTCAAGTCTACCTTCGTCCTCGTCAAGGTCCATGCTGTATCACTTCAGTATCGCGACCTGATGATCGCTTCGAACAAGTATCATCGAGGCGACGTACCAGAGAACCTTGTCCCATGCTCGGACATGGCTGGCGAGGTTGTCACTGTCGGTTCTGATGTGACCCGTTGGACGGTTGGAGATCGAGTCTGCGCTAATTTTACAACGGACCACTTGGACGGTGATATTACTGCTAAGATGGGCAAGTCAGCTCTCGGTGGAGGCCAGCATGGAGTGTTAACAGAGTATAGGGATTTTCCAGATCATGTGCGTGTTAAGCCTTCCTTCTATTCATTGTATATATTCAAACAATGTGTTAGTCCCTTGTCAGAATTCCTGAACATCTGTCTTATGAAGAGGCATCCACTCTTCCTTGTGCGGCTCTGACGGCGTATAACGCCCTCACGGGTCCCAAGCCAGTCAAGGCAGGTGATACTGTTCTTGTCCTTGGGACTGGCGGCGTCTCTATGTACATCCCTGACATTTCCTGAACATCAGTTTGCTAACTTCACTCAGCTTTGGTCTGCAGTTTGCCGTTGCATCCGGTGCTACTGTCATAGCAACATCCTCTTCTGACACCAAGCTGGAAATCGCAAAGAAACTAGGTGCTGCCCACACGGTCAATTATAACACGATGCCCGACTGGGACAAGGAGGTACTGAAGTTCACCAAGAGAAGAGGTGTCGATCATATTTTGGAGATAAGTCCTCTTCCGACACTTATTCCTGCGTATTAAATCGTTCTTCAGGTCGGTGGCCCGGGAACGCTCGAGAAGTCGCTGGAAGCCGTGCGCTACGTAGGATACGTCCATATCATCGGAGCGTTGGCTCAGAATGCATCTCCGGCGACAAACGTCGTTGGGCCATGTATCGGGAAGGCTATCATTCTTCGTGGAATTCGGACCGGCTCTGTCGCGCAGTAAATTTGAGTGATCATTTCTTTTTTCCCCATGCTGAATGGTGCGGGTGTACAGGTTTGAGTCTATGACTCGACTCCTCGGTGCTCGCCCCGACTCGACGCGTCCGGTCATTGACAAGGTGTTTTCATTCGAAGAGGCGGTGGATGCCTATGCGTATCTTGAGAGTCAGAAGCATGTTGGGAAGGTTGTTATTCGCGTTACTCCAGTGTCGGAGTAAGATTCTATTTTGTTGTCGCTGTCATTTGTCACTGTGTACATTAATGTGTCTTCTTGAAGACATATGCAGTTCTATCGAATGTTGTATCACTGTGTTAAGCGGTCGACTCCTCAAGGAATATGTACAGCCCGAGTCCTTTGGCTACGCGGACTCTACGTTGAGAACGGTTCGACGTCTCATGCACATGAGCGTTCAACGAGGACAACGAAAAACGAGTGCTAGGACGTCTAGTCATACGTATTCGGCCCTTGAACATTCGATGCAGACAAGGTTGAGGTGAGTATCTTTCGGGATAGGCACGGGCCAGTCACACTCAGATCCAGCATCGCTGTTATGATTCTCACATTCTCTCACACAGGATGACCACCCAGAAAAAGCAGAGGGTGTACGAAGGCTATACTGGTGATTCCTAATTTTGCACGGGCGTATACAATGAGTACATTTTGGGTAGAAACTGGAGGGCCGAGGCGGTCACGTGAGAACTGTAAGGCACCATAGTGAAGCTGTGGTGGCTCGTTTGCGTCCCCGTCGAAGGAGGGCTTCATGAGCCGACGAAGTTGTAGAGCAGTCATTGTCTCAGTAACTTCCGGGAAACATGTTTTAGCTTCGTCCAATTCATACCCCAATCGGCGGAGGTGTATAAGGGCAGTTCCAAAGTCGAGGTAGTCGGGGATGCCTGAGGATCATACAACGAAGCGTACCTATTGTGCTTCCTCTCGCCAGTCGAAGTGTTATGATGCCAAATCGGTAGTTGCTCCGTGGGTATATCCAGAAGGTGAAAGTGCCTCATCAAATGGTATTTGGACATACAGTGAACATACTATTCCAAAGCCCTGTCCAAAATCTAGTCAGTCGTTTGGATTGTGGATAGCGAGGGCCGTTCATCGTGTGAGCTCATCCTATCATGAACTAATGAGCGTCATTTGTTCGGCTCCGCAGAAATTCCAACTAACCGGCCGGAAATAACCCGAGGCCTTTCTGTATTACGTTCGTTCCTGAGTGAAAATATTGTTGAATCACGATGAGTGCCTGAGAAGCGATAATCTTCTAGAGCTCCCTCATCGTGGATAAGTTCTCGTGTCGGAGGCGGGACAGCTTCGAAATAGAGAGCAAACACCGTTGGAACCATAATTGGAACATTGAGAGTCTGTGACTGTGCGGTTCTCGGAGTCGCGTCCGTTTATGGCAGGACCCTGTGGGACGCCACTATTTGCACGTGATGTCTGTCCAGTCCCGTCGCGATTTCTTCTTGGACTCAAACCACCATCTTCCCCTAACAGCAGGGCTCAAAATACGAATCAAGAACACGAAGAACGGCGACTTTTTGAAGAAGTGGTACCGCCGCAAGGTACGTAATGTCATGACGGATGAAAATTCGTTAATGAAAGGATCGCCTGATGTAGATCTTGAACATTCATTGCACGGAGTACAGGGCATCGAGGCACCGGGAGAGCAAGGAAGATACATTCAGTATTGGATTTCTAGGGTGCGTCAACAATTCGGCATGGCCTTTCTGCCATAATACTCAATGACTTTTTGACAGGTTCTAGCAAGGATACCTCGGCTCAGTGACGATTCCGGAAAACGGAACAACAAGGCGCGTAATTTGTGCCTTTGAAGGTAGGAACTGTAGTGCTGATTGACCGCCAGACCACCAGGGACGACATACAGGAAGGTGCGTAGTGCCGTGATAACGCAACACTTGACAAAATGCCCTTGCAGGTAATGCAAGATGCTAAAACCGCGGCAATCAGGCATCCCGACCCCCGGACGCGCACGGTCCCTGTCGCGATCGCAATCATACAACCATTTACATACGACACACGAAGATGAAGAATTATCTCGCGCATTTCAGGACGTTATGCGGGGGAGACCACCGAGCATCACTTCGTACCCCAGCCCCACTACTTCGTCGCGGGCGAAGACGCCGGTTTCGAAGGCACCAGGGAAGCTCGGTGTTTCCACGAGCAGACCTCCGAGTAGGACCGCAGGCCGACCGCCATCCAGCCTGCACGCTTTTGAGGAAGGCGATAAGGTGCGCATCGAGAGCCTGGGGTTTGAGGGGACGCTGCGGTTCATTGGGGAGATTGAGGGCAAGGGGGGACTGTGGGCAGGTGTAGAATTATCTGGTGGCTTCGCTGGGAAAGGGAAGAACGATGGAAGTGTTGGAGGGTGAGTACATTCTTCAGAAACATTTTTGGAACGATTCCTGGTTTATATCATTGTTTTTCTTCAACTTGATAGCTGATGCACACTCCCAGGAAGCAATACTTCACCTGTCCGCCACAGTTGTGGCGTCTTCGTCGCTACAACAAAACTCAGCACAGCGACCGCAGGCGTGGCGAGGAGACCACCCTCAGTACTAGCCGGACGAGTGACTCCGTCGTCCGGAAGACCACCGTCTTCGCTCGGAGGTCGTACTACACCGTCTATCTCAAACGGCAGAATCACACCTGCTGCCAACGGCCGGGTCACTCCATCAATATCCAACGGAAGAGTCACACCCTCAACCAGCTACACAAGGAAACCGGCAGTACCGACGCTGACATCTGCTAAGCGTCTACCCAAGAAGAACCTCAGTACTGTGACGCCGACGCCCGGTACCAGAGCTAGCAAATATGCCGGCATGACCGCTACAGAGCTCCGGAGCTCCCCACAAAAGATCTCGTCGCCTAGCTCGATTGGCTTGGGCTCGCCTAGTGGCATTGCAAGGAGCGTATCATCCCCTAACAGTTCTACTTCGAATGTGGGCGGCACACCATCTTCGCCGTTTGCCACTCCGAAACCAGCTTCCAAAAGGCGAATACCTAGTGGGGTGGCGATGCCCCCTCCGCCGTCACCAAATCGTACGAGATCACCTACGAGGAGCATTAGTAGCAGTGCATCTCCGTCCATGAGCGTCGATTTGGACGCTCGAAGTCGAGATATTCAAGCGCGTATAGCTGAGATTAGCGGGGGTGGTACTGGGAAGGGCCTGGATTCTCCGTTTCAGGTTTCGTTGAAGACTGAGATGCTGCCCCCTGCCTCGAGTCCAAATCTAACACGGACTAGTCCTCTACCCAGGCGTTCACTAGGACTAACGTCTTCGTCTCCAAGTCCGAGGAGATCGATAGCTTCTAGTCCTGCGATTCGGCCAGGAGTCGAGTGTTTCAGTGAGAAGTGACGGAAGGGTGGAGGCGCTAATGGACGACAACGAGCGTCTTCGAGCTGACGTGGAACGGTTGAAAGCAGATATGGCGAAGCTGGAGGACGAGAAGGCGGTCAAGGACGATGAGCGAGAAAAGCTAAAACTTGAGGTTGAGCAAGCGAAGGAACTGGAGGAAGAGGAAGGAAAGAAACGTGAAGAGGCAGAGAGCAGGCGAGAGGACGTGGAGAAAAGACGGGAGGAGCTAGAAAGCCGCGTGAAGGAGCTTGAGGGCGAGATACGCGAGAAGGACGCCGCTGGAGATGTCCGCGTGAAGGAGCTCGCTGACTTGGAGATCACGTTCAAGGAGGGCGAAGCCGAGGTTGCAAAGCTAAAGAAGGGAATACTGGCTTTGGAGGAAGATCGGCATGACCTGATGGGTCAAGTGGACGAACTTCGGGAGGCTGGGCAAGAGACGATCGCACTGTATGAAGAGCGACTTCGGGCGACCGATGTGCAAAAGTACGAGATGCAAGACCGGCTTGCCGAGCTAGACGGCGTGCGTTCCTGCTGTCGAGCCGCCCGCCATCACTCTCAGCGCCGGACAAGAGATCGACAATGAGACCCTCAGGGACCAGGTTCTGCATCTGCAAAAGAAGATTGCGGGTCTGGAGGATATGGTCGAGGATGGGCGAGTTGCTGCTGAGCGCGAGGAGGGAGCCTGGAGGGAGCGGATGAAGAAAGCCAAGGAGGAGAAGGACGCTATGAGGAGGGAGCTTGGGGAGGGTAGGCGGGAGGCGGAACGTGCGAGGACGAGCGAGGAGGAGGAGAGGGGACGGAGGGGAGAGGTTGAAGAGGCTCTGAGGGAGAGTATGACTGCCCTAGAAGAAGCTAGAGCCGAGCTCGAGGGACTGAGAAGCGAGTTGGCCGTAAGATCCATTTTCTCTCCGTGCTTCTTCCGTGTGCTTAACTTTCTTGCTCACAGCAACTTAATGGTCTCGAGGGCAAGGAGGAGCTCGCGCGCAAGAACGCAGACTTGCAGCAAATTGCAGAAGAGCAGGTTGCCCAGCTGCAGCAACTTCATCAGCGATTAGACGATCAGTCGTTAGAGCTCGAGGCGTTGAGGAAGAAGGTTAACCGAGAGGCCGTTGTTACGTCGTCGAAGAGCGAGATGAAGAGTGCGCAGGAGGAGATTAAGGGCCTGAAGCATATCGTAAGGGAACTCCAAGCCGAGGCATCTCGTTTGGAGAGCGAGAACAAGATGCTCATCGGAGAGATGGAAGAATTGCGCCAGGTGGGTTTCGTGTGGGTTTTTTTTTGGCACCTTGTTGATCGTGTTTCGTGTTGTACTTAGGAGGTGAAGATCCTGGAGGACAGTATGGACAGGGAAGAAGAGGGTGTTTTGAACGATGATGTTGAAGATTTAAGGAAGAAGCTTGCGGAGGCCGAGAAAAAGAATCTGAGGGTCGCAAGTGATGTACGCGGTGTTTCTTACTTACGGTGTCGGGATGCTGATTGATTTTTTGAGCAGCTTAATAAGGAGATCAGTGAGCTGGAGGCTTTGGTGGAGAGTAAGATATATCGAGAGGTGAGCTGGTGTTTTACCTTTCTGCCCCGTTTGGGTTTCCCGGCATCTTCCAGTTTCCCTTCTTTGAGGAAACGATGGGTCCTGTCTTCCTTTGAAACTGTATACTGACTATTGTCACTCACAGGACGAATTCGAACAAGAAATCGAACATCTCAAAGCCAAGCTAGCGAAGAAATCTTCCTCCTCCTCAAAACTAAGCGACACATCGTCGATACGCCGTGTTCCCTCCACTTCGAGCCTCGCGAGCCAGGGCGCGAGTGTTGTTTGTGAAATCTGTGAGCGACCAGGGCATGATATCTTCAGCTGTGATTTGCTGAAGGGCGACGCGCCATCTCCGGCTCCCATCAATGGTACGGGGAGCGCGCTGAATGGGAACGGAAACGCGGCGGACAAGAGCCTCTTCTGCGAGGACTGCGAAAGTTATGGACACCTTCCGGTGGACTGCCCACATTCTATGGATGTCTTTTGATGTATACTACATATGTTTCCCTTTTCCATCTCGATACCCATCCACATTCATTTTTTCCCCCTCTTTCACTATCTCATTTCATGTGTATCACAACATCACACTCTCGTTTGTCAACTTGGAGCTTTCCTGTATGCTTTCGTTCCGGATATTTTATTACCTCTCTTCTGCGCATTCTTTCCCCTCCCTCTGTTTTTTCTGAGCTATAGGTATCTTTCTGTATACTCACTGGGTACATACTAGAGCGGTATAATAAAAAATAAATAAGGATTTCGGTACGCCGGATTGCAAGTCGCTTGTGTTTCCTCTTTTTCTGACCTTTCTCTCTAGAGCTATTTGGGGGATTGAGAAGAAAACATGGTCTTCAATATTGGGCGCCGAATTCGGACTCATCAGCTGTTGACAATCACCTCTTTCACCCATATAACCTAGTAAGCGTTATATGTTGGTGTGGACAAGACGTCGGGACTAAATTGACAATTCATCGGATTTCTAGCAAAAGCCGGGACTCGACAACACCCCCGACATTGTCTCCATGTTCTGTTCCCGCGCACTGTTCACCATCTGATACGCGTCTTCCTCTCCCTCCGAGCATCCTAACCGTACCAACATGTAATGTTTACTAACGAACATGGGCGGCTTTTCCCCGGAATCTAAACCAGGTGACAATTTGCAAGCCTTGATAGGAATTCAGCGTCACGCGATTGTCGTGCTGTTGCCGTGGTTATAAAGCCGGATTGATTATTCACCTACCTTTCCTGCAACCTTCACAATGGCTACCCAGGTCCCAGCGACTACGCGATCGTACTACTTTCCGGCGTTCGGCTCCTACACTAACCTCGCCTTACAGACTACGCTCCTTCCAGATCTCAAGTCCACGGAGGTCCTCGTCAAAGTCCAAGCCGTGTCTTTACAGTATCGCGACTTGATGATAGCCGCGGGCCACTATCCTACCAACTTAATCGATAAACTCGTTCCAGGCTGCGATATGGCGGGAGAGGTGGTCGCGATCGGGACTGACGTGACGCGCTGGAAGGCGGGCGACAGAGTCTGCGCTAACCCATCGATGGAGTACTTGGACGGAGACGTCGATGAGGATACGTTGCGGATGGCGCTTGGAGGCGGACGGCACGGTGTGTTAACCCAATACAAAGCTTTCCCAGATCCGGTGAGATCCTGGGTTGTGGGCTCTTTTCTTACCCTTCTCATCGGGGGTTTCAGTGTCTGGTTAGAATTCCAGAGCATTTGTCCTTCGAAGAAGCCTCCACGCTCCCTTGTGCTGCTCTGACGGCATATAACGCGCTCATGGGTCCGAAGCCTGTGAAAGCAGGCGATACTGTTCTCATCCTTGGAACTGGCGGCGTCTCCATGTACGTCTCTTCCATTTGATGAGTTTACTGAGCTCGAGCATCTTAACTTCCTTCAGCTTTGGTCTGCAGTTTGCTGTCACCTCTGGTGCCACTGTCATAGCAACGTCCTCTTCTGACGCCAAGTTGGAAATAACGAAAAGACTCGGTGCTGCTCACACAATCAATTATAAAGCAACTCCGGACTGGGATAAGGAAGTATTGAGGTTAACAAATGGAAGGGGCGTCGATCATGTTTTGGAGGTACACGATCTCCGCTTTCGTCATTTTAAGTTCTTCTAGTAATGACACCGGGTCGTCCCGCAGGTTGGAGGTCCTGGAACTCTCCAGAAGTCCGTAGTGGCTGCGCGGTTTGCGGGTCAAATTCACATGATTGGATTCGTTTCGCAGGATGCTGCTGAGCTGACCAACATTGTTGGGTTGTGCGTCCGCAAGGGTATCATTCTCCGAGGGGTTCTGATTGGCTCTACTGCGCAGTGAGTTGATGTGTTGTTTTTCTATCTTGTATTAATTCGCACGTGTAGATTTGAGTCCATGAATCGTTTGCTGCGTGCTCGTCCCGAGTCGACGCGTCCCGTGGTTGATAAAGTGTTCTCGTTCGAGGAGGCCATCGATGCGTATGCTTATTTAGAGAGTCAGAAGCATGTTGGGAAGATCGTCATTCGTGTTGGTGCTGAATCCACTTTGTAACTATTCAAGCTTATATCAACAGTATTTTCGAGACGATTTGCAATAGCTTGAAGTTTTACCCTTGATTCGACCGCCGGAAACCGCGGTATATTCCGCTCACATGGTTTATCCACATTTCTCACCCTTATGACGGAGCTTAGAATAAGGATCAAAGAATTTTACGCCCTTCTTACGTTCCGCTTGATTCGCAATCATCATCATGTCACCATGATTTTGATTATAAACAAGAGGTGAATTTATCAGCTACCATTCAAACGTCTTTGTCATTAACACCCACAATGGCTGCCCAGATACCAACCGCCACGCGCTCGTACTACTTCCCCACTCGTGGATCCTACAGAAATCTCGTTCTGCAGACTACGCCCCTTCCGGCCCTCCGGTCCACAAGTGTCCTCGTCAAAGTGCATGCCGTATCTTTGCAGTACCGGGACCTCCTTGTTGCCTCGGGTCAATACCGTTTGAGCAGCATACAGGACGACCTTGTGCCATGCTCTGATATGGCAGGGGAAGTCATCGCGATGGGGTCTGATGTAACGCGCTGGAAACTAGGAGACAGAGTGTGCGCCAACTTCTCGACAGACCACTTAGATGGCGACGTCACTAAAGAAATCTTGGATACATCCCTCGGGGGTGGGCAGCATGGCGTATTGACGGAATACCGGGCTTTCCCTGACTACGTGAGAGTTATACTGGTCTTGTGCCCTTCGTCGTGCTCACTTGGAGCTTTATTTCCCAGAGTCTGGTCAAAATACCCGAACACCTATCTTACGAGGAGGCCTCGACTTTGCCGTGTGCTGCTCTGACCGCATACAATGCCCTTTTAGGTCCAAAGCCAGTCAAAGCGGGTGATACCGTACTTGTCCTGGGAACTGGGGGCGTCTCCATGTGCGTTTGCTCCCCTTCTTCAGTGTCGTCATTTTATTCTTTCGCGATGTAGTTTTGGATTACAACTCGCCGTTGCCTCTGGTGCTACTGTCATAGCAACCTCATCCTCTGATGCCAAACTCGCAATTGCGAAGAAACTCGGCGCAGCTCACACTATTAATTACAACACTACCCCGGACTGGGATAAGGAGGTCCTTAGCCTCACCGAAGGAAGAGGCGTTGACCATATCTTGGAGGTAGGATCAGTCTTCGCTCCAAATACTTTTCTGACTTGGGTTGGGAAGGTTGGAGGACCGGGTACTCTCGAGAAGTCGCTCGCAGCTGTACGTTACGCAGGATACATTCATATCATTGGATTCGTGGCACAAAACCCTGCTGTGCTTGGTAGCGTCATTGGACCTTGCATCGGCAAGGCCGTCATTCTGCGAGGAATTCTGATCGGCTCCGTTGCGCAGTGAGTTACCCCTACCTTTAAACCCTCCGCTATCAACGAAAAATCATCCGTAGATTTGAGGCAATGAACCGACTTCTCCGTGCTCGCCCTGAAGAGACTCGTCCGGTGGTTGACAAGGTTTTCGCGTTTAAAGAAGCAATTGATGCGTATGCTTACCTAGAAAGCCAAAGGCATGTTGGAAAAGTGGTCATTCGGGTTGGTAACATGTAGGTGTACTTACAATCAGTAGTTATATACTATATATATATTCAATAGCCATTAGTGTTTAAGGCACTATAGCCAAGTGGTTAAGGCGATAGATTAGAAATCTATTACTCTCTGAGTGCGCAGGTTCAAATCCTGCTGGTGTCGTCCATTGGAGTTGGAGTTGTTCAGTGTTTTTTATTTCGCTTACTTTTTATTGAGATATCGTGGAAGAAATTGAACGATGAGAATTTCTCTGAGTTATAGCTTGTGATTTCTGACTCCTGACTCCTGAGAACAAGTCATCACCTCCAATTCATGAGTTCCTGATAGCTGTCTCATAAACTAAGTTGATACATGTCGAATGTCAAGCCCAAGTTTCAAATATTCTAAGGACCGTACATCTCCAAGTCATTACAATAATTGCCCACACACGTATTTAAGGGGATGACGCAGGGTGAGGCGGCGCTCCTTTCATCACGTGGTCGTGGAATTGCTCCTCCGTTGGCCGCGCGTCCCAGCGCCACTAGCTTCTCCTCATTGCCTCCACTTGCCTATTAATCCTCAGCATGGATGGAGGGCATTCTGAAGAAATATGCGTTCAGCATGCTGCTTCCTCTGCTCTGTCTTTCTTTCAGTTTGCCCATATGACTGTTGCTTTCTACGGCGAAATGGCTTGGAAAGCTCTTTGTCCCACTTCCTATCGAATTCGTTGCGTGAGTTGCGTACACGATTGCACTCTAAATCTTTGACAACTGTTGTGGGTCATAGGCACGGCTCGATGTGCATGTCGAAGGCGACTGGACCAATCTGCTCTGTGCCACTCAACACCTCGCAAAATCGGACACCGCATTCAAACTTCGGAAGATATTAGATGGCAAACATATTGTGATGTCCTATTATGACGGCGCTTTCCCTGACAACAACGTTCCGGAAGCTGCTCGCCAGAATTGCGAATGTCAGGTGTACCTTAACTGCGGCTTGGTTGGCAAAGATTATTTCTTTCAAGTCGCGGATATTCCCCTTCTGCTTTTCCAACTTCTCCTACTACAACGCGTCAGACTGTACACTAGCACCGCTTCCGAGACGAAAATTGAAACTATGATGCAAGAGGACCTTGCGGCGACCCGGGCCTACATCCGTCTATATCCTCATCGACACGAGCCCTGTTTACTGAGTCCTTCTCAGCGGTTATCCGTTCTACGATTTGTATCTTGGATAAGAGACTCAGACTCTGATGCTCCCAATGCTTTTTCGCGTCTTTCTCTAGGCCTATCTTCTACCTTGATAGCCCCTGAGAAGTCTATCGATGAATCTGATGAAGCGCGCAACGCTCTGAAATCATCTGAATTACGAGATGTTGGCTCCTCTATCGCAGAATCATTCTCAGCTCAGCATATGTTGATTGAGATTCCCGCCGCTGTACGCTTACCCCAGGGAGTAGGAAAGGGAAATAAGCATAGTTTGGCTCAGCAATTGAAGAAGAGGGACTTACAGCAGACGACATTTATTCTCTCAGCTATCCGCTCAGTATCGGCTCGCCTACATAAGTTGGGATGTTCATATTATCTGTCAGGTCCAAAGGATGTGGCTTGGCTTCTCCTGGGCTCATCGACGGTGCCTTCGGTAAGGACAGAGTTACTATTGTAATAATGTTTTCTGCTGACGGACAATTCATCCTTATCAGACTGATATATGGTTCTCCGTGGTCCTTAGTGACGATACGAGCTTGGATGACGTGTTCAAAAAACTCGGAGTCACCAAGAGGAGCGATAACTCGTTCGATTACACTGACTCTTCGCAGAATTCGTGTAAAATCCTCGTCGAGCAAGCGCAGCCCCCTGAAAGCATGGAGCTGCATCCACTATCAACATATAGGATAACGAAGGACGGCATACCTATATACCACCCTGGCCACACCCTCCTCTCCCACCTCACCCAGCCGCGCTTGCAGAGTGCAATACTAGCCAACTATGGCCTTCCAGAGCGCACATATGATCAGATCGTCCCAGTCTTGAAAGACCTCGCCAACTTAGGCGTGAATTTGCGCCAGCTGTTTTTGGATGGCGAGAAAAGGGATAAACTTGACGATTTGGTGAAGGCAGTGTGTATGGTAAATTTGGATTTGAGAGAGGTATTCAGGAGCCTTGGGTTTGCGATTCCCATTGGGCCTGAGGAGGTAGTCCATGCAGTCGCTGTACAGCCGGAAAAGAAAACGAAAGACGACGTAGTCCTCGATGCTGCAAAAAAGACCGTAAAGGTGCTTCAAGAAGCTGGTTATACCTGCGCCGTCTCTGGCGTGGTGGCATCTTACCTGTGGTCAAACAACAAAAACATGTGGTTACCAGAGGTAAGCCGGACGATTGTTTTCTGTCAAGAGATCCTGATTTTTCCTAGGTCACAGAGATCGTCATTTTCTCCCGGGATAACATTAAAACTGTCCATCGTCTGTTTCTGAATAACCCTCTATTTCATACAGTGAAATTGCAAGTCCCAGGTTCAACTACACAGTCTCCCATACTCCACTATAGAATTCGAGGCCGCATGCGAGGAGCGAGGAAGAAACGGACGTCGTGTCAAGTTCATTTGGTCATGTCACAGGAGCAGATGTCGTGTGGGATAAAAGATGGCCTTCCTTTAGTACCGCTCGCCAAAGTGTTGAGCGACGTGTTGCAACATTGGTATGACTATGCCCTCGCCGAGTCTGAAGAGGCCAGTGGGTATGCGACATATGTTCAGGCTCTACTATCCGTGGCGAACGAGGACGATTTTTCCGCGTCGACAGGGACGGGGTGGAACAGCCCGTCACAGAGAGTCCGTGCGAGATTATTTTGCTCGATGTTTTCAAATTGTAAGGATGCTTGGGGCCGACTTGGAAATGATATCGTATAGTAGCACGTTCGAGTCTTTCCGCGCTGGAGGTTTATAGCTGTATTGCGTAGATTTTAGACCTCGGCGATACAATTCCTATGGTACCTATGGGAGTGTAAAAATGCAGGTACCGCGTAGCGGCACGCTTTGCCAGTTATGCAGACGGCCAGTGAGAGGTTACGGTTATATCCGTGAATTTTCGTTGTAAATCAAATATATGGTCTTAACATGCTCTCCGACTCTAATAACGACCGCAAAGGTGAGGTATTCTATAGGGGTATCGCAGTTTAGTGTTCATTTCTGCTTCTGTATCAATTTGGCCTTAAAAATTCATGAAAAACGATATTCATGGCGTCAAGTGAAAATCCTTGGATTGCGCCATGGCCCATCACCGAAAGTGGACTAATTTTGTCGAACAGGATTTCGACATTCGCATCTGAACTAACATGACAATGGGTGTGGTCCAAATCTGTACGATTGGACTCGGACCGGTAAACCGAGTCCTACCAGTCCCACCTGGTGCCACCGAAACGGGACGGCGAGTCGTACTGGATGCCACTTAGTGCCACTAGCGATACTATTACCATTCTTGTCCCGAAGCCCGACACTCCTGCCATTATTCCGCAAGTTTCGCCTACAGACTGCGGCCCTTCAATACTAAGTCAGTCAGTGTAGTTGCTACAAATGATGTGCAGGACGCAGTTTTTCCCTCACATGCGTGAAATTCACTGAAAATTATTTATTTCATGATTCACCTACTACTATATCCCACAGATACCGTAAATCAAGGTAGTCTGATCTATGCTCACCTGAGTACATCAATAGATGTTCTTTTTTGGCGTCTGCAGCAGGTCTCGGGTGCGCCGGGAGCGGGACAATACTACACGAAGGCGCGACTGGAGGGTTCAGGGTTGAGCACGAGTGGCATCGTGTCACCGTGATTACTATGTGATCAATCAGTTGTACTGGACCCTGAGTCGTACTAACAAACTCAATCCTACAAGAAACACCAATCCCACTCATACTACTTTGGTACATACTCCATGACAATACATTCTACGTTTCTACCAGATCTCAACAGAAATTAGTCCCCGTTCCATTGTACTGCCCGTTGACTTGACACTGATGGACATGGGAAATCATCTAAGATCTATGAATGATCAAGTCAAATTTCAAATTTGCAAATGCCACTCCGAGCCCAACCGAACTTGAATGTGTTTTGTATATGATCAGACAAGGCAATTGTCTTAGGGGCACCATCTCGAACTTTCTTCACTTTTTTGAACCTACTTGACGCCCTTTAAATATCGGCACTTCTATCCTTTTAAACAACTTGAACTCTTATCTTTCCAAATTCGCGCCTTGATTATCTCGTCTCTGATCAGCGACTCACCACGATGGACGATAGCGTGACCGTATTTCCCGTCGCTGTACACTTTCCAGGGGGACCAGGGAAAAGGAACAAGCTGTGCGAAGTGCAGCCGCTGAAGAAAGGGGATTTGAAGAAAGCAAAGTTTATCCTGTCGGCCGTTCAGACTATCTCGATGCGTGTACAGGCTTTAGGATATCGGTGTCATCTATTGGGACCAAAGGACGTATCGTGGTTTATCCTGGGCGCTCCTACAATACCACAGGTAAGAAGCCTTTATCACTTTATGCGCACCATGGCACACTAAATATATCTTATAATCACAACGCTGATAGACTGATATTTGGTTTTCCGTTGATCTCACCGATGGAGCAACGCTGGATGATCTGTTCCAGAAGCTGCAGGTCGCGAAACGACGCGGTAACACGTTCGAATACACTGATAACTCACGCTCCTGCAAGATCGTCATCACGCAAGTATCGCCGGCCGAAAGCCTTGGGTTAGAAGCTTCCTTGGCCTACGGTCTGACGCAAGATGGGATACCAATCTATAACCCTGGTCACACCCTCGTCTCCCATCTCACACAACCTCGCCTACATAATGCGATCTCGGCTGACTACGGGCTACCGGAACGAACGTACGAGCAGATCGTCCCGGTTCTGCAGGAACTTTCCAAGTCAAGTGTGGATTTGCGGAAGGTGTTTTTAGATGGCGTGAAGAGGGATCAACTTGACGAATTGGTCAAAGCGATTTGCGGCTCACACCCTGAACTGAAGGGAGTGCTTACAACTCTTGGATTCGCGTTTCTTTCGGACCCAGAGCCAGTCATCGCCAAAGGGCCCATTTTAGTACTGGAGGACAACCCAAGAGACGACATAGTATTCGAAGCCGCAGAAATGACGGTAAAGGTGCTCTGTGAAGCTGGTTATTCCTGTGCTGTCTCCGGAATGGTAGCGTCCTACCTTCAGGTCAATGATACGGCATTACCGCTACCTGACGTAAGTTCTATAAACCTCTTTCTTTGCGAAATGCCGAGGTTCTTGTCATAGTGCACGGAAATCACCGTATTTTCTCACGAAGATATCGACACTATCCAGCGTCTCGTATCGAAGCATAAGCTGTTTTACACTGCAAAAATGAAGGTCCCAGGAGCGGACAAAAGATCTCCGGTCCTCCTTTATAGGATTCATGGGCGTGGGCGGGGGACGAGGAAATGGAAGATGTGCAAAATTCATCTCGTTATGACGCAAGAAGCGATATCACACGAAACAAAGGAGGGGCTTCCTTTGGTACCGCTATCCACGCTGCTTGTTGATCCGCTACGGCTTTGGCACGACCATTACGTCGATGAGTCTCAGGAGGCGGGGAAGCATGCACCATATTTTGAGGCTTTGCGGAAGGCAGTAAATGTTGAGGACTGTCCGTCATCTTGGGATGCGAATTTCTTGGAGGACGAGTTGAAAATAGCCCGCATGGAGCCGTTCTTTTCGACCTCCAAGGAAAGTCAGGATGCCTGATGCGGGTTGGGATGTAATACTGTGTAGTGGTGAATCTGTAATTTCTATACGGAGTCCTTCAAGCAGTCTGCTTATTACATTCAGAGGGCAAGATAACAAATATGCCCATGAGGACTGCTCAAAAGTAAGGCCAAGGTTATTCCGGGGTTGGGTGAGTAAATATTTGACGAGTCTCTGTTGCGCAACGATACTATACTACTTCGTACCGATGTGCTATTGTGGTCCTTCTGATCCGTTTCCATTAAGTTTATTGAAATGATTAACAGAGAACTTTAATCTACCTTATGATAGGCACTCAACTGGCACCGTCACGACTCATACGAGATAAGGAGGCCTGATCAATGGTCAGAGGTACCAGAGGAGCAGGATGGTATAATTTCAAATAAGTGTATTCGCACTCAAAGCGCTTTGAAAGACCCTCAGTCCTTTCGGTGAGCGTTGTAAAGCGCACCAACAGCAGTTACCACGGGCCATGGCAGTGATAATCGGGGATCCAGGTGCTGACTAATCCTCGGTCCGCCGGCCTCAGTACTCTCTTCGTTACTGCCACAACGGCAGACCGCGGACGCGAGCTCCACACTTCGAAGATAATCATTTCCTGTTCTCGCTTGCCTTTCAACTATCGCCTAACTGCGGGTTCTTCCAGCCGCACATCCATTTCGTGGACTTTGCATTTGACAGTTCCCGGTTCGCTTCCCCAAAACCACGCATTCAGCTATCGGACATTTCTTCTCAGAGCGCTGGTAGGCCAATTTATATATCCTACGAGGCTATAGCGGGTATCCCTCAAATCCAAAATATCCGGAACGGCAATGGTGAAACAAGAATTGTCTGCCGGTGGCGACTAATCCATCAGTCCAACAAAATTTTACAAGCCTTCCTGTAACGGTCCCTAAAGAGCGAGAGATATCCATGCAGTACGTTTCTTGCGCTGCATCCAGTTTGCATTAATATAGATTACCATCACCTCTCAGACTGCGCTGCCCGAAGCTGGTATATCTGCTGGTCTATGACTTGCAATTCTATCTCCATGCAACGATATGTACGTAAGAGAACCGAATTCTAGTGAAGCTACCCTGATACGCAATTTATTGCCCCCTAGCAGGATGCCTGCTGAGAAGATATGTACCTCGTTTTGTCGGCTTAGAAATTTTTATGATGCGGCTCCACAATCGTGGAGGCAATATAGAGTGATAATCTTGAACGGCAACTCCTCCGCTCAATTTCCGCACTGACGATGTTCTTCGGGTTCCGAAATGGAGGATTTGATCAAACAACGACTCAGAACTCAGAAGAAACGAAAAATCATCATCGAAGTCATTCTACACGAGCCTTTTGTCGCTCTCATTCAAACCGCTACAATGAGTGTTCTTCAAAAGTGGTTAGAATTCGAAAGCGTCAGACACTGCATCAGTTCTCTGCGCAGTATGTACAATGTTGTCAGCTCTCTTCCGGCATCCAGCCGCTGTCGGCCATCGCGGACCATTAGAGAGACAGCATCTTCAAGATGACGGCCCTACGCGTAAGTCGCTCCAATTTAAATTTATTCTAGGAATATACATTTGATCTGTAATGTAGACGTGGTTAATGCAGGTTCAACAACAAAAGGTACCGCCGGTGTATTTCTGATATACCATTCCTATAAGTACGGTACTCGAGCTGTATCCCATTTAATCCCTCATGTCAGTCGTTCATTTACCACCCGGAATACTCTTCTGTCTCCGGTCCTCTCCACTCGTTATCTTGCCGTTTTCCGTCTTCTGGGTCCTCCAACGTATTCTCGGGCAGACCATCAAATCAGCGTTTCCGCCGTGGTTTATCGTTGTAGCGCCTTTGGCCGTACCATTGTCCATTGCTTTTGGATACAGTCATTTCACCAGAAGGGCTGTAAGAAGGCATGCCGCCGAACGGTCCGCAATCATGGTACCTTGCGTACAGGAGAATAGGATCTCTGTCTCGCGGCGCCTAGTTCGCGGCTTCGAAGTAGGATGCCCTGGTATGTCGCTCCTACCTCCCTGCCAGAATCCTGGAATAGATGATGTACGCCGTAACAGCGGACACGTTCCACGCATGGAACGAGAAATATGGTTATATCTACTCATATACATCTTTATTGGATGAATCAGTGAGGAAATTACCAGCGAAATCGCTCAATCAATACTGACATCGATCTTAGATCGTTACAGCGGAACCTGAACACCTTAAGGTAGGTGACCATAATCGTTGGTGGCTACCTCGTAACATGGCGTATTTATCATACAGGCGATCCTATCTACCCAACACGCTGATTTCCCTAAAGGTCTGTTTATTACTATCTTCGTATAGCGTCAGATCACGAACAAATATTCAGGGCCAGAGTTTTACTCTATAACGCAATCCTTCCTGGGGAATGGTATCTTCAATACAGACGGTGAGAGATATTTCATTGCTTTCGGTAGAGATTAGCGCTCACTAACGAGTAACAGGTGATATCTGGAGGTAAGTTCACTGAGTGTTACTTAATGAAGCAGATACTGAACGTCTGTGTTAGATCACACCGAGCATTGGCACGGCCGCTCTTCAAGAAAGAACGTATCTCGGATCTGGAAATCTTTGAGAGGTATACGAAGAATGTCCTCACTCAGATCGAACAAAGGCATCGTGAAGGATATCCCGTCGATATACAGGTACATTTCTCAGCGGTCTCTTTTCACTCTCACTTATTTAACCAAAAAACATAGGATGCCGCATCTCGTTTCACAATAGATGCCGCTACTGAGCATCTTTTTGGAAAATGTGTCGGCTCGACATTTACTCGGTTCCCATACCCACCCAAATCTGGGCATGAGAGTTCTCTCCCAGTCGACACCCACCCATCCGATAGCTTTCTCGATGCATCTGCAGGAGCTCAGAAACAACTTCTCCTTCGCATGCTAATGGGCAACTACTGGCCTCTCGGCGAGTTCTGGGCAGACAAGCTTAAACTCTTGCGCAGGACAGTCGATGACTTTTTTGAGCCTGTGCTTGTGGACGCCCTGGAGAGAAAAGGGAGGGGAACGGCTGCGCCTCATACAGAGAGGGATGAGAAGGATTTCGTGTCACTGCTGGACCGCCTTGTGCAGATTACTGATGGTACGCGTCAAGTTTCTATTCAGCCCGTGAGACGTACTAAAATTTCATTACGTCAAGATAAGACGTGTATTGAAGACGGTTTGGTGGATATTTTAATCGCTGGGAGAGACACTGTACGTTATCAGGGTGCCAAAATTCAAGAATACCCGCTGATATGATCATCTAGACTGCTGCGCTCCTCACATTTTCAGTATACATGATGTGTGAACATCCTGACATGGCTGCTCGGTTGCGTTCTGAGATTCTCGAGAGAGTGGGTACTAGTGGAAAGCCTACCAATGAAGACATTCGTGAGATGAAGTATCTGAGAGCATTTATAAATGGTACGATTCATTTCGAAATGTGCATACTGTCAAGGTACTAATTGTTTCATCGCTCTAGAGACGTTACGGCTGTATCCACCTGTGTGCGCACCATCTGAGCCAATATTAAAGAAGAATTTACTAATGCTTGACTGCCTTCCTTAGTATCGGCAATTCTCGGTGCGTCAGACTGAGATTTAGTCTTCTTTCTCTTAGACTTTTCATTCGTCAGAACTGCCGAAGCAGCAACCACTCTTCCGAATAAGGGAGGGGCGCCGTATTACATTCCGGGAGGCACAAAGTGATTAGATTTGTGTTTGCCTTCATGTGGAGAGAAATTCTAAATTTATCTTGTAGGGTTATTTTCTTCCCCTTCCTTACGCATAGGCGTATCGATCTATGGGGTCCAGATGGTATGAATAGTTCTATAAAAGAATCAGCCTATATTGACATACTGCCCTGATTCATAGCTCTCGAATTTGATCCAGATCGCTTCCTCGATGAACGAATGGGTAAGTACCTGACTCCAAATCCTTCGATATTCCTCCCTTTCAGCGTCGGACCAAGAATTTGTATCGGCCAGCAGGTGAGAAAATTCTCAACGAAAGGAGCTTTCTTTCTCAAACAGAAGACCTCTTTAGTTCGCTTATAATGAGGCATCGTACTTCCTCATCCGACTCTTGCAGACGTACTCGTCTTTCAGTCTTGCGCAGGACGCGATGCCTTCGGAGTACAAATGCCCAAAGAACGGGGCATCGACATCGCCGATGCCTATGGATGGGGAAAAGATCAACTTTGCACCTTACAGCGCAATATTAAACGCCAAGGTGGGATTAAGTTCGAGTTATTTTACGCTGCAGTTAACTGTTGTTCCCCATTCTCAGGGAGGTCTTTGGGTGAAGATGGAAACAGAATCAGCTGTCAGCGTAATATAATGGTTCGGATTATGTTATTGGTGCAGATCAGCCTTGCGCTGCTGTACCTTCTAACCCTTCATTCTGCCTGCTCAAAAATCCCTTTCGAAGCTAGTACCTGTATAACTGTCCATAATACTTTGTACTGCTCAGATGGGGCATTTCTTAAAGGAGGGATAGGACCTTGAAATGATACATATATAAAGAACTATCTCAGACACAGGAATTGCGAGATTGAACCTGGCTAGAAGGGTACATGTCCTGAGGCTACCTCCCATCTTTACTGAGTAGTGGTGCGTCCTCAGGGTACAGGCATCGTGGTAGCAGACAAGACAAAAATTATTGAAAATGACGCCATCCGTTTTCTGGTCTTCCTAGTTGGGTACCAGGTACCCTCTTCTCACCAAACTACCAATGTACCCCCAAGCTTCTGGATCCTTTCAGCGACTTTTACTTCCTCCCTTCGTATCATGTATAACCGGCCAATCTATCTGATGTTTCACCTTTAATACTCGTTTTTCCCTCAAGAATCTGAAACCAGCTCGGCAAACAATGTCTTACCCACTGCCCCCCCTCGAAAACTGCAGTACGTGCTCACTCACAGATACCTTGAACTCACAGCATCCAAGCCATGCTCCCTTTGGTGGTGATGAGGACTACTCCTGCCGCCGTTTCGGCGCTGCGACATTGTTGCTTCTTGTTGCTTGTGTTCCGTTCATCTGGTTTTGTTGGTGGTGACGAGGACTACTCCTGCCGCCGCTTCTGCGCTGCGACGTTGTTGTTTCTTGTTGCTTGTGTTCCGTTCATTTGGTTTTGTTGGTGGTGATGAGGACCGCTCCTGCCGCCGCTCCGGCGCTGCGACGTTGCTGGCTCTCGTTGCTTGCGTTCCGTTTGTTTGGTTTCACTGTACGGAGTGAAGGATTGTTGCAAAACACACGGACTGAAGGATTGTTGCGGGACACGCATAGCGCCATTGACATTGATATCCTTCACGCCACCTGCCGGCGGTGATGATTGCGACTCCTGCCGCCGCTTCGGCGCTGCGACGTTGTTGCAGTTATTACTTCACGATGACAACTCCTGCCGCCACTTCCGTGCTGCGACGTTGTTGATCACCGTAGCCTGCGCTGCCGTTGAAGAATGAGACTCATTCACGTGCTCATGTAGCCCAGTTACTTCCCCTGTTCGTGTCGACCGCCTTGAACAATTACGAGTTCCGCCGCCACTTCTGTGCCGCAACATCCTCGTCCACTATATTTTGCGCTGGCAATGATGATTGGGGCTCCTGCCGCTGCTTCGGCACTGCGACGTCGTTGTTCCTTGTTACGTGCGTTTCTATCCCTCACTCTTCCCCGTGGGCTGCCCGTCCTAAGGCGCACCGATGGTGCCACCAGTATCTATCACTGTTTGCACCCTGGTGCTCGTCATCGGCAGTGGGTCCATGCACTGATGTGACATCTATGTGTGCAATGTGGCTTGTTTTCATCATACCCTCGTCACTAGTGTCACCTGCGGTCGTCACCGGTGCTGCTGATCTTGTGGTTTATACGTCTGTCTCGGGTCCATGCATTCAAGTGACATCACTGTGTCTCACCGACTATTTTGTGGTACTGTCATCATTTGTATATCCCCTCGTTCTCGCTTGTATCAATCCCATTTTTCCTGACATGCTGTACTTTGTGTTAAATGGATTGCTTGTCGAGTGTATAGTCAGCTCGTTTCCGTCCAGCTTGCAGGCCGCGCCGTCAACATTGCATGTTACACAACTGCTTTTGGATGCCAACGATCCAACGATTCTTTGTCGCTTCGCTAAATTTGTTTTGGATATTTTTCGTGTATTTAAGGAAGTCCCTGTCTTGTTAGTGTAATGATATCGTCGTCATTCTATTATACTGGTTGGGAACTGTTGAGATTCGGGCAAGCCGGCATCACTCGGCATGATTAGTAAGTATAGAAATAGCACGAAAGATGGAGAAGATACTAGATTAGGTAGTAGCTAGTATATATACCTGTGAATAATGGGTGGACTCCTTGCGAGTTTGTAACCCAGTAGCCAGGGAAGCTACGAGCATATACTTAGTAATTCCAACAGGAACCCCACGAAGACACTCTAACCCGCGATACACACTCAACAGTGTGATTGAGACGGCATGAGCCTTTGTGGCCGCAGCACATGGTACGCCATGTCAGGGCTGCGGACCCGGCCGTTCCTTATTGGGACCTGGCGCCGGTAACACCACCACCACCACCACCACCACCAGGCAAAACCGAGTCGGGCCGAATGGCGTGCCGTCCAACTGTCAACCTCGAGTCCGACACAGCCACGCCACGTTGTCTCTTCACCGCGACGAACTGTCGTCTGCTACGCTTGACACAGCGTCTGCGATGCCATTCGTTTACCTCCATCCATCTGATGCTGCTACTTATGCTGGAGAGGGCTGGCTACACTGGTTGTACCTGCGTTTCCGAATTACTGTTTCTTGTTCTGCCTATTAAACTCACTGAGTTTTCGTCAGCCTGGACTCGATCCCTCGACTGCCGCATAGTCAGTTCTTCCTCAACGGTAGACCTGTACTTCCATCTGCGGTAAGTAAGGGATATTTATGATGCCATAATACGCTGCATGCCCTCACCTCTATTCAGCAGCGGTTCTCTCTGAGGTCATCACATTATGGAGCAAGCCCTATGAGCCGATGACAAAAATCGGATGCGACACTGCCCCCTGGTTAGCTATTTGAATCTGCTAACACTGAATATCAGTAACAACAGCGAAGAAAGCTAGACTTTGGATGGGTGACTCGTGGCTTTCTTCGAAATACTGCGACTATCGAAATTCAGGTCAGATCTGAAGCTCAAGCGCTGAGCTTCATTCATTTCGCATCCACAGTACACCTCGGGACTTCCAATTGCATTCTGTATGTCTGTATCCCTATGTGTCTTGTTGAAGCAATACACCGACCCTGCGTATGTTCCTGAACACCTCTTTGTGACCCAGAAAGGCTGTCCTTTGTTTTGCGACATCTTCAGTTGCCCCGTACACGTGGAGGCAGAGGCGTTCTTTCGGTCCGAGCTGGACCTGGACTGATTCAAATCGGAGAACAAAGGACGCCTTACTGCTCGCTTTATTTAGCGCGTCTTTCTCCTCTCAACTATTATCATCCTTTCTCTTCAATGCCTCCAAAATCATCTCAAGTTCCTGCTCGTTCTTCTGGGCCCGCGATTCGTGGCCTGCGAGGAGGTGCACGGTTCCGTGGGCCTCCGACTCGCCTTCCAGTCGGCCCAGCTTCGAGTGGCAACGACCATATCACGACTATTGGTGTCAAACGCGCTGCGTTTGGTGTCTCCGGTAGGAAGATAAAGGTCATGGTAAACGCGTTTCCTACCACTGTTCCCGATTGTGAAATATATCAGTACGATGGTGAGTATCGCGTTCTTCATCGCTAAACTCGTGCTGATCAATAATCTCTCGTGATAGTCGGTATGTAGATTTTCATTTTACCCTTCCAAGTCGTGGCATAATCCCGGTGTTCCAGTAATCTCTTCGGACAAGACGGCGGTCCTACCGTCTCGGTTCAATATGGAACTATTCAAGCTCCTCCAAACTGACGTCGCCCCGGAGGTCTTCACGCAACGCGCTGTTTACGATGGGCGCAAGATTGTTTTCACAGTGAAGAAGCTTCCTGTCAATGAAAAGGGTTCCGTTGAGGTATGTCATTCTTACATGATGGTCGCGGCTACTGGCTGAAGTGGCTGGTACAGTTCAAAGTTCCATATGGGGTGAGACCTGCAGGTCCGGAAGTAGGTCCACCGCGGATCTTTAAGATCAAGCTGACCGAAGCTGCAGTCGTAAACCCAGAGTACGATGATTGACGCTTATATCATCCTGGCACTCAAACTGACTGTGGGCATATTAGGGTGCTGAAACGTTTTATTGCCGGAAATCATTCACAGGAGAACAGTGTCCTGACGGCTATCACGGTAGGTCTCTGATTTTGATTTTATACGCTGAAATTCTGACATCTCATATTTACGAAGGCTTTGAATGTCGTTGTACGGATGGAACCCTCGCTCAATCACCCCTTCAACATTCGTTCTTTTTTCACCAACTCTGAAATTGCAAACGTTGGACTCGGTGTCGAACTCTGGCGAGGATATTTCCAGTCCGTCCGACCTACAATCGGTTCTATGTTTATTAACATCGATATATCGACGGGAGCAATGTACATGCCGGGAAAGCTTCCAAACGTGCTCTACGCGATGCTCGGCAAGAAGAAGACGGAATTGAACTCGAACACATTCGTTCCAGGTACAGGTCTGAATACAGGTGTCGTACTAAAGCTGTCCCGACAAATCAGTGGCGTGCGGATTACGGTGCCAAGTTTTGGACGACCCGGTGTTGAGAGGGTCGTGAAGAAGTTGTCCCGCAAGAGTGCCTGCGACATACAGTTTACGACACCTAAGCACGTGGAAACAAACGTTGTGGATCATATCTTGCAGACGTACGGCACTCGCATACGGTACCCCAACTGGATCTGCGCAGAGGTAGTGAATGGATGGTTTTGAATGTTGCTGTAACTGAGGATTTTTGGGACAGGTCGGGAATGGCGCCTTCATACCGATTGAACTGTGCCATATCAAACCCGGACAGATCATGCGCAAGCAGATCTCTGGAGACGTCATCGCCAAAGTTCGGGAGTTCTCTACGATGGAGCCAAAGAACCGCCTGCAGAGCATCAAGCAAGGACTCGAAGTGTGTTTCGGTTTTCTTTTGGTGGACCGTCCGGCTTGATGGCTGACGCGTCGTAGGTTCTGGCGTACGGCCAATCAGACTACGTACGCCATTTTGGAATGGCTGTCACTTCGACGGAACCATTGCAAGTTGACGCCCGAGTCTTGGCTCCGCCTGTTTTGTCTTATGGTAAAGCGAGTCCTCAAATACAAATTGTAGGCTATGCCCTAAAAGATTGGCTGTCGACAATCCCGACTCATATTTTCCGTTTACAGACACCTAAGGATGGGTCATGGAATATGTAATCCTGGCTTAGCCTTTCTAGCTTCATTTGAACTAACCGAACTATAGGGTGGACAAGTTCTTCTACGAACCTAAAACTATCGAAAAGTGGTCGTGGGTCATTTTCGAGAGTAAAAACAAATTTAACGAGACTTGCTGCACCTTAACGATCGACTCCTTTATGAAGGCATGTCGTATAGTTGGTGCGTATAAAATATTTTCGATAAGTTATTCTCTCATTTTCATTGTATATAGGTATCCAGGTTCGAGGTAAACCTCGCGTGAAGTGGTTCAATGGCCAAGGTGCGATCCTGAGCGGCCTTGTCGATGCAGCCAAAGACAAGCCTGATCTGATCGTCGCTATCGTCCCGATGCATGAGAACGACATTTACAACAAAATAAAACAGTAAGTCCTTTCTTTCCCCTCATCTCTAAGATGCATAACTTTGCTACTCAGTTTCGGTGATTGTCTCGTAAGATCATTCTTTCAATGTCCCATCAATCTTATCCTAATGCTGTCCTGTAGGCGGGTATTCCTACGCAATGTATGATTTCGAACAAATGCTACCATGCCAAGGATCAATACTTTGCGAACGTTATCCTGAAGTAAGCACAACGACTGTGCCGACTCTTATGCTCAGCATTTTGTAGGGTGAACGTCAAGCTCGGAGGGATCAACCTCATTCCATCGCAAGATTCTGTGCCTGCTCTGAGAGATGTACAGTACCCGACAATGATCATTGGTAAGTTCTTTTCCAGGCCTGTCGACGTCGCTTATCTCCCATCAGGTGCAGATGTTATGCATCCCCCTCCTGGGGCGAACGACCGTCCATCGTTTACGGCTGTAGTCGGTAGTGTTGATTCTCATACAGCGAGATACGTCGCCAGTGCGTCCAAGACTTCTATCTGACTATATCTTGTTAAGTCTTTTTTTGGGTAGAAATGTAAGTTCAAAAAGGACGGCAAGAGATCATTGGGGATTTCGAGTCCATGTGCAAGGTTAGTTTGGTTGCTTCTTCTGGTCGATGATACATTGAGCCGAAAAACATTCAGGAATTGATCGAGGATTATCGCGACTACCACATGATTAGAGAGAAAAAGCCACAGGCTAAGCCCAAGCGCATAATTGTTTACCGCGGTGAGATTGTTTCGCTCGTTTATTTGTCACGATCACTGAATCACTTAGACGGTGTTTCTGAGGGACAGTTCAAAGAGGTTCTCGATACTGGTATGTACACCCGTGCGACGTTGTCGTGATCTACTAATCAGATTCTTATCAATAGAACTTGTTGCACTAAAAGGTATGCAGCAGGTGGTGTTTCCGTAAAGCGCCTCTCATTCCTCCTTTCTGAATAGCGGCGTGTAAATCACTCGGAGTCGATGCGAAGATAACATTCATTATCGTTGGAAAGCGTCATCACATTCGGTACGAATCACTTATATCTGTTTGCGTTTACTGATGTCTTCCGACTGTCAGGTTTTTCCCAACGGAGTCCGGCCCCAAAGACCGCTCTGGGAACTGTCTCGCTGGAACCGTCGTAGATCAAGGTGTCGGCCATCCTACTGAATTCGACTTCTATCTCCAAAGCCATGGTGGGTTGCTGGGAACGAGTCGGCCCTCGTATTACTCGGTAAGTTCGATCATTTCTTCTGCTATTTTACATTGTTACAACGACTCCATTTTAAAGGTTCTACATGATGTAAGTACCTTATGTCGTTCATGATTGTTTATTGCTGACCGCTTTTCGCCCATTTCAGGAGAATAAGATGATGTGCGTCTTGGGAAATCCTCTAAGTCCTACTGACTAAATATCCTTTCCCTTGCAGTCCGGATGACCTTCAAAACCTCACTAACGCTCTGTGCTACGTATACGCCAGGTCGACGCGGGCGGTCTCCATTCCAGCACCGGTTTATTGTGAGTCTCCTTACTCCCTTTCTTTCTCGCTGTTTAATTCTCGATCTATGAGCAGATGCGGACACGGTCTGCTCCAGGGCAAATCACCATTTCTCCCCCGGCTCGCACCTTGGGACAGAAGAGGATGGGAGCTTTTCCTCGGATGCAGCTTTGGAAACACCAGCGGAGATACTGGAAAGGTATCGCAAGTCCTTCAAGCCTGTGTACGGGAAGCAGAGGCAGCGGATGTACTTCCAAGTGAGTTGTTCATTGATTTCTTATTGCTGCCATATTTATGAGGTCACAACAGTGACCCACTCTTTTCCCTATGGACGATTAGCACGGTTTCTGCCAATAGTATTGTATATTAGGAATCAATAAGACGTGTTTTACCGGGAGCGTGTTATGTTTGGCACAGATTCCGGAACGAGGTAAATGTTTTGGGCCACAGGAGCTTTCGATTGGGTTCTGCCGCTGCGTCCTTGAAATATAGCGTTACCTGGATTTCAACAAATTCCTCTCTCTATCATGTTGAACGTGCTTTCTCATTTTTGAGAGATCATTTCAAGCTACCGTCGTTTCCCTGTTTTTTTTTTTTTCACTACTCGGGTCAGGGTGTCCATGACCCCAGCACCGGAACCCGAGTACGAGAGAATTTACCTGGAATAATGAACCGCTGTCAGTGAGATTGAAACAATGCCCCAACTTTCTTTCGTTCTTCACTATCATGCAAGCAGGTGAGAATTCACCTCACACTTGTCCTCACTTGATTAACGACAGCTCTCCCATAAGAAATCGATGAGATCGTCAGCCCGGGTGTCGAAGAGAGTCGATTCAGTGAATTTGGTGCGTAGGTGCAGTTCTATATATATGGACGTGGGGATGACAAGGATTGAAAGATATTAAAACCATGCCTGAATTTCAGGCGCCGAAGGCGGGTGGCAAGGAAATATTTTTGGCTTGTGTCGCCTTTGCGCTGATGCTTGCTGTTCCCATTGCTCTTGCTATAGAATGGTTGAGATGATTTTCATCCACGATACTGCCATCTCTTGTGTCTCGTGGTGATCCACCGTTCTGCTATATATTCGTATGATGTGAAGGAGACAAGGGTCCAAGAGAAGCAGTGCCGAACCAGACGAATTCCATTTTGTTTATCCGCATTGTAAGGTGAAATTAAATCTTCGCAAAACGAGAGATTGAAATTTGTCTGATCATTCACGGAGATTAAGAATATTTTCGAGTACTAGCTATCTATTTTTCGGTCATCTTATTGCACATGAATAGAACCGAAAAGATCTCCATGAGGGACTCGAGTTTCAGTAGTTCCTTTTTCATATAGCTTCTTCGCAATGGGTACTTTGATCCTTTCGCCGTGCATGCCTACAGAGGCGATGGCGCGCTGAAGTCCCAGAATAGAGAGACGAACTGTAACCCTCGAGTCTTCCCTGGCCATCTTCAAGTTCCAAGTTCCAACATGGCTCATTCGGTGCAACAATCAAATGGCCGTATACCCTGGTGGTCCCTAATGTAAAGATCAGTCTGTCTGATATATGGAATTGGTAGTTTCCTCGTTGAGATTTCTGTAGAACAAGATAGTGCAAGGAATGTGCGAGGACAGAATGGCTTGAGAATGACTAAAATCTACTGGGAGGACCAGGGCGAATCATCATCTCGCCCCCTACTCGTACTTTGAGACTTGGACAATGAAATTTGTAGTGTATTCTCATCACTGTGCAAATCCGTATCACCGATTGACTTGATTGCTCCTCTGAGTGTGTTCTTCTGATTCGTGCTCAATGGTGTGTCATTGATGTCTCTTCACTATATTTATTACGTCGAAGCTGTGAAACTGATCTCGTAGTTCAACAAAGAATAATTTCTACTTTTCCTTCAAGTCCGAGTTCACTAGCTGTCCTTTGGTCGTCTTCTACTGAGCAGAATACCGATAATTTCGCAAACGTCCCATCGTCACTTAATCGCCCAACTACCCAGTGACGGAGAGGGTATGTTGAATTCCAATCCTTCCAGTTGCTGGCACCTATAAGTGCATATGATCCATCGGGTATTGCGTACACATGATCGGCTGAAATTTTGACAGTGCAGGATAAGCCAGCAGTATTCTTGAAGCATATCTCTCCCTGTCGAGGCTGCCCTTCTGTTAGTCCCTCATCCAAACCCCACACGTCTGCTGAATGGATACAGTAGCCTTTATACCAGTCTCCATCTGTATCGCTATGGTTGACCCATCCTGGCTTCCCAAATGAGGAATGCGTGAAATGTTTGTTTGTCATGACTTGCTGCCAAGATGGTCGCCAATATTTCTTTCCATTCCCAGGTTCAGGAAAATGGAAGAAAACCTTTCCCCGTGGCAGAGGTGACATCGCATCCATGAGCTGTTCCCACGCATCTGTGTCAGACTTCTTTGCATCATATATGGGGATGCAGCCTGGATGGATAAGGTACGATAAGCCAGCGACTTTATCCAATGGTGTTGACGACACCCGGTTCTGCATCTCTGATGCAAGTTCTAGGACAAAGTGCCGTTTTCGCATGCCCCGCAAGTGTGCCAGGCGTTCATGAAACACCTTTTCGACCTCTTCTTCCAGGATATCATCATCTGTCTCCCCACCAATAATGGTGTAATTGGTGATCTCCTGCAGGGTCCAGGCACATCGGAACCAACACCGGTCGCTCTCAAAATAGTCTGGTGTCAAATGCAGCGGCCGACCCAGTCCATTGAAGTAGCACACCGCATGTGGAGAGCACTCATACACCCATCCAATTGTAGGCACGTCCAGCTTCCACTCCTCCAGGCGCAGATATTCGCCCTTTCCTCCCTCCTGTCGCAGACACAGAACATCCAGCCATGCATACTGCGCGCCGATGTTCAGCATCTCAATGCGGATAAGATCAAGATTAGTGTCCTTTGGCATGGGCACAGGCCACTCATATCCGTTTATGGGTGTCATCACATCCACGCGGTCGTTCTCGTCCACCCATGCATGTGATATCCCCAACGGCACTGTTTTCGCAACCCAGTATGGCACCACTCGATTAGCGTACAGATCCCACACGCGCCGAGGAGGCACATCTGGCCTCGTGATTCTGCCATGGACGAGCACCTCCCTCCGCATCTCTCTGTCGTTTTCTTCTCGGATGCGTAAGACATCTTCGATTTTAGCGACGCCGTAGTCATACCAAAGGCGCCGCAAATGCGCGTACACCGTCCCAAAGTCGTTATTCCGTGCAACATATGGTTCAAGAATCGAATGTAGTGTCATTTTCCTCCAGGGGTGAAGGACCGTGTATCCCGGTGAATAGAATGTGCCCAGTGTCGCATTGAGTCCTTCCAAAACTCCGTTGATACCGAGGTCAGCACAGGGAGTGTTGGCGAGAGCAGATGATATTACTGGTTCATTACCAGTGTAGGATCGTTGTTTGAGCACTGGAATGGCCAATTCTGTGCGGCCAGTCTCGGCAAGGGCGGAGAGTATGATCTCAGGAAGATTGCGGCACTCGTGAAACATTGGTGGCCGTTTCCTTACTACTTTATTTAGCTCTGACGCATCATCACAGTTACAAGATTACCTTTATCATACCATAAAGATACTTGCGAATGGACAAACCATCCGTATACAATCCATTTCTTCCTCGCCCACCAAAATCCTATACTCCGTTTCTTTCGAATCCCACCAATGCTTTAATTGCCTCCAATGTTTATTCGACGCTTCGTCTAATCATAGCAGAATGAATGCAAAAATCCCCAACAGACAGACAACGCAACGTACCAGACACACGCTCCATCGTTGTTGTAGCACTGTAGTATTCGAAGATCTCGTCGCACCGAGGGCTTTCTGCTGCGTAGACTTGTGCCGTCCTTGTGGTAGGAGGGAACAACACAGACCCACGCATGGATCACGGAACGGTTTTTCCATCAGCACCCTGTTGATGAATAGCTAGTGAAAGCAGCGTTTATGGGAGGTATCATGTAATGTGTCAATATACATCTGAACGTGCTCTCATATGAGAAATAGACAGTTAGACTTCCATAGCCGGGACTCACAAGTTATGTAGCTTTTCTCGGCTTAAATGAGGTATCTGATATCCACAGCAATATTCGGCGCATATATCCGTCATTCTCATGGGCGACGGCTCCATCAACCATGGCAAATTCCGGCTGTGAACTGTACCCAAAGTCAGAATCCCGATCGAAAGAACCGGGATATCTATTCTACGCCATCAGATCAAGCATCTTTTTAAGAAGAGATGTTCACCGTTCACAATGTATTCGGGTCGTCACACAGGCTAAAATAGTATTCTTTAGTAAGGCACATTGAAGAGAAGGAAAAACGACGTAGTGTGAGCACATGGAATAGCCCTGAAACCCATGAGGCATCCGCGTATGCAAGAACTGAGCGCTACGCAAAGGAAGGTCGAGGAGTTTACCAAAAGAACGGTCTGTACAGTATATAGTCTGCAACAATCATACCATAGCCGACATCAAAGGCAGCGAGGTAAACGGTGCTTATAAGGCTTGTATCAATGGCACCGTCGGAGGGCTGAAGCCTGACAAGGAAGAGAAGAAGTGGCGAGATTGAGATCACTATTGATGACCTACGTCTGCAAAACAGTGTAAAGTCGGAGTACAGACATCAGTTTTGAGTGGCGAGATTGAGGTCTCTGGTAAACGCTCCAACAAGGGTCGAGTCTGATATCAATATATCGGCTCTGCGGAATAGTAGAGGGAGCAGAACTTACCTGGACACATGCCGAACATGTATCGGCACCGCCTTTGTGTAGGGTTTAGATTGTGGGCAACAATGTAGGTTCCGATCATCATGGTACCACACCCCAATGTAACAGTATGATCTGAGCTGATCTTGATATCAACACAGCATTTGAAGTTTTCCCGTTGACAGGCTTAATGGTTTACATCTTCTATAAACTTGATCGTCAGTGCATGATCAATTCTAGAGGAGGACGATTTACCTAGGTAAGGACATGAGGTCTTCTGGCCAATGTCGAAAGTTTCCTGATTCACTCAATATCATAGATATTTTGAGCCCTTGCCCGTACCTCTGGAGAAAAATGAGAGCTACGATACACGTACAACGTGTAAGGACCATCAGGATCAGTGATAGATGACGGAGTGCGCGTGGGCGAGAGATATACGACAGACGCATATGAACGAAGCACAGCCCGTTCGATCTCGATCTTTTTCAGAAACGTAGCAATAGTTGAAATCACAATGAATCATTCTCGGAGTTTGATAGCATTCTCGAGCACTGTATATGTATCAATCAGTCGGCTTATCGCACGTGAATAGAGTGCCGACATACCAAAATGGTCGATTTCGCGTGACCAGTGTCAGTGAGGGCTCATGATAAACCCATCTTCGCTACTATATGGGAGGACCTTTCATTCCTACTTTATTTGGCCACTTTTTGTGCTTACAAGCGGGAGTATCACCTTCACAGAAGTGCCAGAATGCTCTGAATGGTTTGTATAAATCGTGAAGAGCCATTTCCTGTTACGCCCATAATTCTGAAACAAATCATTTCTTCCCCTTTCAACGTTCGATGGCCATCTCCTCTGATCAAGCGGGCATGCACGTAAGAGTCTCCAAAAAGAAAGAGAAATAAAAAGACAATGATACGTACCATTGTCTGTCCATTATCGACCTAGTGCTGTAGTAACTTGTAATAGAGCCAAGGGGTCCTCTTCGAGCTGGATGGTGCAGACTCTTGTCGTCCTTGTAGTAAGATGGAAAGATCCGGAGATGCGCTCAGTCCATCAAAACGTGTTGTTATCAGCACACTGTCGACGGATAGGTACGCAAAGGAGCGTCAACGGGAGGCATCATATAACACGGCGGGATACATCTGAATGAGCCAATCGCCTATGAGAACAAACGCTTAGGATTCCGTGAGGACTCATAAGTCATCATAGATTTTTAGGGGATAAACCAAGTATCTGACCTCCGCATATATTCATTCTCACAGTCGACAACTCCATCAGCACGGCAGTATCCTGAGCCCGAGGGTGCAACACACCAGATTTTTTCAGGTCAAAAATCTCTTAAATAAGAAAGTCTCACGATTCGTTCCACATTTGGTCCTAAGAAATGAATTTGTTAGCGACGCATGCGTAGCGGACACAGCATACGCACCTCAAATGGTCCTCGAAACATCCGGCTACCCAGTATAGAGGACTAGAGCCCGAACACACAAAAGAAAGGTCAATGGGGGTACCGAGGGAACGGTTCATACACATACGCTAGTCTAGTCCCCGAACTTTCTTCGTTAGCTGAGACAGGAAGGAGCGAAGCTAAAAGCCGCCCGTCTTCTTGTTATCGTACATCATCAAAGACATCGTTCGCAGATCATCAAGGGACAACGCCAAGTCCACCATGGAACGTAATATTCTGGAGCTGTTGCGGTGATCAACAAGGCCTCTCTACTGCCTCCGGGTTTTCAGCGTTCAAAGTCAGCGCCCTGTATCCTCTTAGCATCTTCCTCGAGGATTGGACGTATGCGAGTATCAGGTGACCACCTTTGCACTTGCGATCCACCCATTTCAGAGGTCTTATCGATGTGTCTGTCAACGGTGAATGTGTGGATTCTGGCTAGTGGTTAGCAGATTGTTGGTAGCGCACGGATAATAAGCTAGTCTCAAACGCAGACAATTTGGCAGCATAAGATAAAGCCACAATCAATTTATCTTTCTAAATGACGGACAGCAAAGTGTCTGATCATTACTAGAGTCCGAGAAGTTTTGGGCATTCAATATCTATGATATCTATCAATTAATCAGCTCCTTTCACATGAACAGTTCGCCGACTAACCTCGGAGCGACTCTTCAATTCGGCAACGAAGTCTTCCTTTCCACGGCCTTTTCTAACAATTGACAGACGAGGAACAAAGAGAACCAATGAACGTACGCACCTAGTTTGTGCTGTTCTATTTATGAGCGACACATGTCCATAAGAGACCTCGCCTAGGTCCTAGACATGCCGATATGTCTGCATCAAAAACATCAAAAACACCTTCGTAAGCAGCGGGTTAGTGGAAAAGAAAAGAAATACCACTCACAGAAAAGATAATACTTGAAAAAGAGTTCATGAAATGGGCCGTGCGTTTGAAAGAAAAGTGTTCCATTTATGGTCTTGTCAAGTTGTCGAAAGGTTCGTTTTAGTACCTAGGAAGATGCATTGCACCTTTAGGAAAGGATGAAACGGCACGTAAAAGAGATTTGCGATGGTTCAACGAAGAAAACACGCCTATGTTTTCCCAAAATTGTCGAGTTGCTTAGACTCGCAGCTAGCTACGTCTTGGTGAATTCCAAGTTTGGTGCGGTTTATAGATGTTCATCCTTTGGGAAGTCTAGCGACAGATGATACACGAGCCCCGCCTCGTTACCGCTATCCATCGGTGCAATTCTACGCCTGGGGACGTCGGACTGCCTCTTTTCCCTGGCCTTGTAAGGTCTTGGTAAGGTCGAAACTTTGAGGGACTGCTATAATGATGTCAGGGGATCAAGCCGTCGAAACGAAAGAGCGGACATCCGATTACAGCATTACAATGCATTTTCATCACGAACCCCGCAATCGTATCAACAATCCTACAGAGTTGAAGTGCCGTTGTACTCCCCAATAGGCAGGTATGTGGTGCCTTCCTTCATGTCTGACAACATTAGAGTCAAGCGTATTGACGGAGGAATTTTACGTTGATCTCAGCAGTTCCGGCTGCATTCGGGACCAGTATCTAAGCATAGCTCAGCGACGGCTTCGCCATAAGTTATCAAAACGAGCTGGAAGATGTCTGCTCTACGTGCCGTGTCAGAAGTTCTTGGGTTGTCTGCGAAGCGACGTCCTAGGTGTAATGGGCGGCTATCTAGCACGTGATGTCCGGATGCTAAAAGGTACAGGCATGAGATCAACGCTACTAAGAAACTGTACTAAATTATTTCATCCACTAATCGCAACCAAGTAAGAAGGACATACCTCGACAAATCCTTTCCTCAACGGAACGTGTCTGACCCCAGCGTTCGAGATTCGGTTGCTTGGATTAAGAGTTGTAGCAACCCAAAGGGCAATCCGACATGCACAAAGTTACGCGAATGGGGACGGACCATCGAAGGAAGGCTTCGTGAGCCCATGATGTTATAAAGTCGTCAGCGTTATCTCAATGACGTCCTGGAAACACGGCTTGGGCGGCGGCGGAAAAGGATGGAACAACCGTGGCAAAATACGACGGTGGCGGGAGGCAAGAGGGCCTTTATTTGCATTGATTTGTTCGGTTGACCGGACCGAACCAATACCCAGATCGAAGACGTAATGCCTATTCTCACTAGCGGTCGTCGGTTGACGACTTTGATACCTTGCATTGCGGTTATCGTCGCGGTTTGGTGTGCACGTGAAGGGATCAGGTGGGTGAGATCATGTGTAGGAAGTCAATTATATTAAATATTTCGGTGCGTCAACTATATTGTCATTTATTCTATCATGAGTACCACCATCCATGGAGTTCTTCATCGACGGGACACATGAAGGATTCCTCATCCGTTTGAGTCTCGGTGCGAAGTCATTTAGCATAATGAATTCGATTCTTGTACTCCCTTTTGAGTTCCAGGACAAATTGATCTGAGATGTTCAATGGAAAGATTGTGCAAAATTGTATAAAAACATCTTTTCGATATGTCATTTCCATCGGAACGTCATGCAGAGATTCTAGTATTTCGCATGCATGACGCAATGGTAAGCCATTGAGAACGTCGACAACTGTTATGTCAGGACAGAATACGGGGAGTGTCGAATTCAAATGGTGGTCCTTCACCAGTGTTCGCGCCTCCTTGAATTCTTCCACCCGAGTCATCCTAGACGGAAGAGTCATGTATTCTTCGAATCCATCAATCATACTATCCTTATAGTTAAAAAATCTTGAAGCGTGCCTGTGCAATATCAACGACATAACCATTGTAATATCGGCGTGGCCACGAATTCATATTCATCACTAACCAAAATACCATTGCGGAATGTTGCAGGAAGAACTTGTTCCTGTAGATGCTGTTGAAAATCATTTAAAGCGATTGGATCAAGAAGGGAACAAAACTGGTATATGGTCGCCTTCGTCTCTCGTAAAAGCTCATATGGAACGATTTCCATTGGCGACACCGACTGAAGAGCCTCTACAATACCATCTTTATGATGCCCTCATACTGTGGCCTCCACTGAAGAACCATCAATAAATCAGGGGTTGCCTGTATTCCATTCTCGTGCATGTATGATCTTTTGGAGATCTACCATACCCAAACGGCTCAACAAGTCTTGCCATGTGTAATGGGTGTCCAGTGATACATCTAAACGGACTTGTATCAGTTAACAGCAGATATCAGACCAAAAACACTGCACCTGGTCGCCGTATTTTCAGAAAGTATGCTAACAGGGACATAGATAACTTCAAGCACACTTGATCGACTCTGTGGAATCGCCGTACGATATCATTACGAATGGCGTCTTGTCGAATATCATTGCAGTTTCCAATAAAATAGTACAAGTATTCCTGGTTGTTTAATATAGAGGGTCCAACGAAAATCTATGCAAAGATGTAAGACAACTGTGTGTAATGGAATTGGAACATACCTGATGGTCCTCTAATACCATGACAATACTTTTTAGATCAATACCATCGAGTATAGATGCCATCGGAACACCATCATGAAAGGACATCGTCTCAGAGAGTAACGGTTCCAAAAAGAGTTCCGATTTCCACCGTCTATCACGCCTATGACGTGAGGTTCCAGTCATCCATATTACATAACAAAAATGAAAGATAGCAACTCAAATCAGTAATTCAAGTCCAGTAGCTTAATCATTATTTACATGGAAAGCCATATCACATTGCTATATTCCCTCGTCATTACAACTCGTTTGACGTGAAAATGACTGTCGTACAACCTAAATGATATTTCACCAGTGGCGATGACACATCCACATCATGCTGTGAGAAAAATCACGCGACATGATGGGCTAACATAAGTTTGAAAGTCGACCCTGAGAGACCTTGCAAGCAAGGTGATCCTCAACCCTTCACATCAAACACCTCATATTCCATCATTCCTCAGATACGACCAGTTCCTCTCTTCCACATGGGACGATGCCATAGTGTCCAATGACCGGCTAGTCACAAATTCTAAGAATCAAGATGACGTTCAGGGAGCAAGGGCTAATGAAAAGGGTACATATTTGGAGATCCTTGGTATGTGTGATTTCCATATCATATCCATGCTTTGTAACACATCCACCATAAGCTCTGGTCACAGAAATGCAACAACAGCATCCAGTTCGCTTGATTACACTTATTTTCATTCCTCATGTAATCTCACCCAAGAGTCGGTTGATATCCGATGATGAACACTATTCTGGATGGCCCTTACGACGACTCGGGTGAGGTATGGATGGATCCACAAGCTGCCACCTGCATTGATCATGCTTTTTCCCTTCAGTATCATCTCGCAAGGATCGGCTAGCCTTAATATACATTACACATCATCGTTAAAAGTCAATTTGACAGGCGAATTGTGGGTAAACTCAGTTCCCTACTGAATTTGCCAATCTGATCCATCTCTATAGATGTCACCTCAACATATCGAGGTTAGGATTCACTGGTTCTGCACATCTTCTCCTCAACATGGGCACAGTGAATTTTGCATGTGCATTTGTGTTCATGTGTTTGGTGCATTTGCATTAAATTGATATGCATGTGTGTTAATTCAAGTGCATGTGCGTTTTTGGGCATGCATGGGAAAAAACATGTGGCTGCAGTTTGATGCATTTGCATGCATGACAGAGGTGCGTTTTCTTGTATTTTTTTCTTGTTATTGTAATTTCTGTTGCTAGGCATTGCCACAGCCGATATGACTACATGTTCCCTACAACAATGAAGCTTCCCAATGAGGAATGTACATTGACCTTTGTAAGTTTGCCCTATCATTGTTTTTCACTCCTATTCTTATTCTTTCTTACTAGGTCTTAATTACTCTTTTGAAATACAATTTTGGTTCAAATTATGTTGTATTATTTTATACTTGCAAAGTTGAATGAACCATGTATTAATCTAATTTATAGCTCGGAAATTTTCTGTGTGCTGACGAAGTCCATGAGAATGAGGATCCTGAAGAGTTCCTCTTAAAGCCTGGGCCAGATTTCAATGAAGATGAATGGCAGGAGTGGTTCCGAGCAAGAGAAGAAGAAGACAATGTGAAGAAGCGAGCACATGGGCCAGTACCGAAGCCTCGGATAATATCCAGGAAGCGTAAGGAAGTTTCGGAGCCTGGAACTGCAGAAAATTCGCTTCAGGATGGTAGTGCAAAAGTGCTTGGACACCCAGCCAAGTGAGCCCGAAATAAGAAAACTTAGAGTATTGATGTCAAATATAGAAGATGCTCCTGTTCAAATAGACTGTTTTTCTGGGTGATTCTAGCGGTAACAAGTAGAATGATCTTCTATAAGCCAGAAGTAATAAGAGACACAATTATATGGTTGAACTACAGTTGAACACACACTAACACACTGAACGCATGTGTAACAAATAGGTGACAGTCACCTGTGTGGATGCGTTTGATCTTGAATGCATGCATTTTTTGTCCCAACACGTGCGAGAAGATTTGCAAGATGCATTCAAGACACGTGCTGACTTATCCTTACAGAACAACATCCAGGGCATTTTCTGAGGTCTGAATGAATGCTACAAGGACCAATGACATTATAATGTGAGTTATGATATATATACATGATTGTTGTTGGCTTGAAATGCCTCTACAGCAGTTTAATTTCACTACTAGTCAGACTGAAAACGCACGAAACACATCAAACACACAATTCCCCAATGCACAAAACGCATGAGAACGCATAAATGCACCACACAAATGCATAATTCTCCTGGCCCCCTCAACATAGCTGGCTCGCCTCTGTTTGCCTATCCTGACAAGATGATCATGCAGATACTTAAGATGTCAAATCGTCTCAGAGGACTATTGGATGTGATGCTAAGTGGGAGAATTTGCTTATTATTGCAATCATACGACGATTGTAGCTTGGCACCTTCATCAAAGTCGAAACTGGCACCTGGGTGATGTCAATGTGAGTATTGTAGGCATTAGTCTCGATAGGTAGGGTAGCTCACCTTGTATGGTATCAGTTTTCTACTGGAAATCAATGGCTTCAGTCCTGTTTTCAGGCACATATCTTTGCTTCGAGGATACCGTTCTGTCTCTGGAAGGAGTCACATCATCGCCCACACTGAACACTTCATAAAGTCAGAAAGCTGTTCCGATGCAAATTTAATTTGCAGCTGGGTCAAAGCCAGGTAAGTTCTATTCTCTATGATTCCATGAGGCTCACTCTCAGAGATGAGACTCGACAGCTTATAATGGCGCGAACAGTAAAAATTGCATTTAAACAGGAAAACTTTCAATGCCATGTTCCGCTCAAAAAATAATTTAAGGCACATATAGTTACAATGGGATGTGATTCTGTGCCAATTTTGAGCTCCATTATTGCCAACGCTCTAAGCCCTGCGAGTCAGAAAGCTATTCCGATAGATATTCGGTGTGCATTCAGGTAAAGGTCTTTTCCCTCTACTATTTTGTGGAGCTGACATACTGATACCAGGCTCAACCCTTTTTTGGGACATTTATGGCTGATCTCGATTTTGCCAGACACCTTATAGGCTTATAAAAATGGGTGTTTGCACTACAATTTTCTGCTGTTTAGCAGAGGTAGGCCATCATTAGTAAGCTTGATCTCTCCACTCCTTCTCTTCCTTTTCAGGCCCAGACCCTTGGATGCTGTCATTGATTCGGGTCTGGCAAGTGCGATTTACTTCACTACTTTTGATATTGGCTAAGCTAAGATTGGCACCCCTGTCTTCCTTTGCCCTATGTGGGGTCGTGGGTTCTAGAGCTACTCTATGTGCATACACTACATTGTTTGCCCTTGTCTTCAATTTGCCTCACTGAAGAATACTTTGTTTAGCCAGGTGAAGACTGAAATATGCAGTGAACAGTCGGTACCTCTTCTCAAAAAAAAGGGTGTGGACTTGGACTATAGTGCAACGTCGGAATCTGGATATTGCCACCTGTTGATGGAGCTGCTGTCCAGTGAAAATGATGGATATATGCACCGGATAATGATAGATATCAGATCCTTTATGGAAATCTAAGCGTCTGTGTCTCATATGATGGCACATTCAAATATATATGAACACATAAGTGATACCTCCCATTGGCACTACTTTGATACCTATCCATCAACAAGCTGATGGAAAGTTTTACGATTCTCCAGGCGCTAGTCTGCATTCCTTCCCTTTGACCACGACAATGGCACAAATCGACATGATAAAAAGCTCTTGGGTCAAAAACCACTTACTACTGCACTATGACGAGGATGGAATCTGGTATGTCATCTTGGCTATCTTTTGGTGATTTATGCATTCATTCTGTTATGATCAGAGGAAGCATCCACCAAACAATGGGAGTGATTTAGTCATTGGCAGCCTTCAAAGAAACAGATTATATCAAATTTCTGGTTCAACAAGAAAAGGTCTTTATCCGACTGGTTGGCGCATTCACAAGTATCTTTGTGGTATGATAAAGGTAATATTGTGTCTGTGATAGTGCACCAGAGCTAAATAAAAATAGTGAGAAACATGTCACCAATATATCACGAGTGTGAATCTTCCCGAGACCACACTCTCCTGCCTTCGCTGAGACTGGCCTACGAGGAATTGTCCTTTCCAGTACTGAAACAATGGTCCTACACTGGTAATAAACCAGTAATATCATCCGTTCTCGCCAACAATCTCTTCACTGACCTTGGTGTTGACACTGTTTTGGAAAAATTGTACCCACTGGGATCTCATTCACTGGCATTGCAGAACATTAGCCCTGGGAGGAAAAAGACACTATACTCAATTTTCAAACCATATGCTGCACGAAATGATGACTTTGGGACGGTGTATGCTCATTTACAGCATTTTTGGTATCATTATGATATCGCCCAAATTAAAGATGTTTTACGTGCTGTGGAAGAAAAGGACAGAGAAATGTGGAGTGAGGTGCTTGTGCATGATAGAATCATGAGGTGGAATGTGGCTCCTCAGCATCTGTGGGATCTCTATGCTAATCGGGTCGTGCCATACTGGGTTGTGAACACATTCCTGTGGGGGACGTGTCTTCCATCTGTGTGGTGGGGAATATCACATGCATGGGTGGACAAGACCAACTGTGTGAATGTGATGACACCCATAAACGGATATGAGTGGCCAGTGCTGATGCCAAGGGACGCCAATCTTGATCTCATCCGCATTGAGATGCTGAATCTTAGAGTGGAGTATGCATGGCTGGATGTCCTGTGCCTGTGACAGGAGGGAGGGAAGGGCGAGCATCTGCGCTTGGAGGAGTGGAAGCTGGATGTGCCTACAATTGGATGGGTGTATGAGTACTCTCCACATGTGGTGTGTTACTTCAATGGACTGGGTCAGCCACTGCATTTGCCACCAGACTACTTTGAGAGCGACCCGTGCTGGTTCTGACATGCATGGACCCTGCAGGAGATCACTGATGATGCCATTATTGGTGGGGAGACAGGGGATGACATCATGGACATGGAGGTCCAGAAGGCATTTGATGAACGGCTGGCATGCTTGCAGGAAATGCGAAAACGGCGCTTTGTCCTAGAACTTGCATCAGAGATGCAGAACCGGGTGTCGTCGATGCCTTTGGATAAAGTCACAGGCTTACAGTACATTCTCTTCACATCCTGCATCCCAATATATGATGCAGAGATGTCTGACATGGAAGCATGGGAAGTTCTCATGGATACAATGATATCATGGCATTGGGCAGAGCTTTTTTTCCACTTCCCTGAACCTAGGAATGGAAGGAAATATTGGCAACCATCATGGCAGCAAATTCTGACAATCAAACATTTTATGTATTGTTCATTTGAACAACCAGGATTTTACTTGCAGGGAGTTACAGATGGAGACTGGTATGAGGGTTACTGTATCAATCCAGCAGATGTGTGGGGTTTGGATGAGGTACTAAAGGAGGGGCAACCATGTCAGGGAGAGATGTGCTTCAAGAATGCTGCAGGCTTATCCTGCACAGTCAACATTTTGGCTGATCATGTCTACCCAATACCTGATGGATCGTATGCACTTATAGGTGCCAGTAACTGGTTTGATTGGGATTCAACATGCCCTCTCCGTTATTGGGTAGTTGGGAAAGTGAGGGATGATGGGAAGTTTAAGAAGTTGTCAGTAATCCACTCGGCAGAAACAGAAAGAATGATACCTAGCAAACTCAGGACTCAAAAATAAAGTAAAAATGATTCTTTGTTGAATTATAGGATCGGTTTCACTGCTTTGACATAATAGATATAGTGAGAAGACATTATTGAGCGCGAATCAGAACAACATTCTCAGAGAAGCAATCGAGCCAAACCTTAATGCAGGTTTACGCAGTGATGAGAGTATAGTAGAAATTTCCTGCTCAAAGTCCCGAGGTGCGAGTAAGGGGAGAAGTGGGGATTTCCCCTGCAGCAGACTGTGCCCTGCATCTCGTCATTTCGAGAAGTACACAATGAGAATAACGATAAACATGTCGGTGTGGAATTCTGAACATGCCTCTTCACATACCACCTGTGCATCAAAATTGTCTGAACAGGATCAAAGTACTTGTCCAATTTAATTATCTCATTCGCCTGGCTCCACTAGAAAAATTCATTCAGATCTAATCCTCGGGAGTCGGGCATGGAAATAGATGCTTACTGGATACTGGTGTACCGAGAGTCTTGGAGGAAAGTTGACAAGGGAAAGGAGGGTGGACCTTCTCGCTGATACGTCTAAGTTTTGAGTGAAACTGTGAAACGTTGCCTGTGTACGCCAGACCGAGCGATAGAGAAGAGGATGGAAAGATGCGAGCATGTCCTGGTCCGATCTCCAAATCAATACAAGTGATAAACGCGTCGAAATCACAGATGTGCCTCGAACTTCACAACGCTCAGATCTGATAGCTGTCTGCAACAAGTATTCTCTCATCGGCAACTGTATAACTGTCTATTCCCCCCACTTCTTTCCTCCAGGCATCATTTGTCATCTCAGACTAATAGAAGACGCCATCGGTGAAGCTTTGAAGGTTCGAGGTATCATTTTCCATCTCACGAACTTCGAAGCCTGCGAGTGGAACACCGGGGAAAAGATGTCCTCCAGTGGTATGATTGTCCAGTCGACTTGTTTGTTGATGCTGTCTTTAACGACGAAGTAGGATGTGAAGATTGGGCAGTATGGGAGCAGGTAAGAGCAAGAAGAAGATAAATAGTCGAGATCAAGAGATGTAGATAGCAGCGTAGCGCTGCACTGGCCTCGGACTGGAAGGCCTGAGCATTGCTTCATGCCCTTCCGTCGTGCGATTTGGGCTATCACTAATGGGAGGCTCTTTGAACTCCTAGATCGAGAGAGAAACTCATCGTTCAGTTCTACCTGCCCGATACCAGGCGTGATATTGATTATTGCAACAATCATGCTGATGGCGGAGGTATAGACACGGTGAAGGTGGAAGCATTTGTGGCACGAGATTGGGTAGCGTGGTATATCACTATCTGAGTTGTATGTGAGTTCGTAGATATCCTATACGTTTACGCTGACATGGACGAACGACCAAGTGGTGCTAGTAAAGAATGTGGAGACCGAGGATTTGATCTTCTAAACTAAGGCTGGGGCGACTAGATATGAGGATTTGGACGGGTGAGGAAGGACTGCTGATGATGAGAAGGCAGACGTCATAGCGATGATAGGTGAATATCGTTTCATGGCGATAGCAATAGCATTGTTTATGTGCATACATCCAGCTCAGCTTCATTCGAATGTGGAATATACATTGCACCAGCGGTGAGGATGTCTCTCTTCCCAGTTATATCTCAAGCAAACAGACGGCCATACCAAGGAACTCAGAGTGGAGGTAATGGCTTCATGTTTTTGGATAGGATGGATATCCGTCTATATTCACTATGGGGGCTACAGAAATCATCCTATCATGACGTCAAGAGATTGAGCTGCCTCAACAAAAGGGAAGACATACTATTATAGCGTCACCATGCATTTTCATCATGACCCCCGCGATCCCATCAACAGTCCCACTGAGCTGAAGTGCCGCCGTACTCTCCAACTCACAGGAAGATATATGGCGTCTTCCTTCAAGTCTGGTAATGATACAACCGACGCGGTCAGTGTTCGTGACCCATATCTAAGCATTATTCAGCTAGGCCTTTGTCATAAAGGAATAGAAATGAACCGGAAGACATGTCGTCCGTGTGCAGTTTATCCAGGCCTTGAATTGTCAATGAAGCAATGTCCGATTTATGATGCGCTGCTCTCGAGGACATGGCGGCCGGATGCTAGAAGCTACATGTATCAGTGAGAGAAGGGGCGAGCAGCATAGGGCATATGAAGATTGGGAGGTTCATCACGACAAGGTAATCGTCATCCTGTGATAGGTGGGAATTCAGGTGAGGTATAGTAGCCTGGGGTGCTCCCATGGTATCAGGGGATCGAGACGGAGCAATATAGGCAGGGTAGTAGCCTGAGATGCTGCCCGGATACCAGGACCTTAAGACAGTGCCCAATGTCATGAGAGTGTACGGATGACGGGATGGGAGCATTACACCATTACATGTATAGCAGCGGAGTGTGAGATATCGGGTCAGCGTTTAATATTGTACTAGCATCGGCGAACAATTTCCAAAATTATCTGTGATTTCCATTAGCTCTGTATTCCAATCACATAACTACTGGCACGCATGAAAAGTCCGGTCGCCAGTCTTTGTGAATTCTTTCACTGAACTAATAGCATCACATTATGTTTGAGGAATTTCGTCAGGTCTTCTGTCGCATTCGAAGCCTATCACCAGAGATGGGACCCTCAATGGGATAATCTCTTAGGCCAAGATACTAGCTTTGGTCCCATTGACAGAATGATTTTTGGGCAGAGGAGGTTGCAGAGTAAGCAGCGCTATCTCAGAGATGTCCTGGAAACACGATTTTGGCGGCAGCAGAGAAGGATGAAACAATCATGGCAAAACACGATGGTGGCTGGAGGCAAGAGCGCATCTTTATTTGCTCTGATTTGTTCGGTTGTTCGGACCGAACCAATAAGTGGATCGAACGCATCAGCTACCGCCCATTCTCATCATCAACCATCATCCTCACATCGAGCGTCTTGTATTCCATCATTCCTCAAAGGTGACTATGATCATCCTGTGCCAAGAAGCTCTTCACTTCTACATTGGACGACGCCATGGTGTCCAATGCCTGACTATGCACAATTTCAAAGAATCAAGACGACTTGTAGGGAATGAGAGGCGATCATAAGGGTACATATTTAGAGATACTTGGTATGTATGATTTTTATATTCTATCCATGCTTTGTAACCAGACCGTCGGCAGCTCCAACCATAGATCTGCGACTCGATCACACCTATTTTCATTCCCCATGTAACCTCACCCAAGAGTGGGTCGAGCAATGTTGAATCATGGACATGATCCCTGATTACCCTTACAGCAACACATCCTCATTGATCAAGCTTTCGCACCTCAGTATCGTCTCCTCAATGTATATTACGTGATATCATGCCCACCACGCATAATTGTCAAAATCCAAATTTTCAGGTGAAGCCTAATCTCAATGCTCGCCTTAACCTCCCAATCTCATCTACCTCCACAGTTTCCACCTCGCCATATTTCTTTAGTGACTCGTCCATCGAGTCAGAGTTGGCAACAGGGGATGTTGGAGTGAGTATCAGAGTCATTAGTCGGGATAGGTGGGGTCGCTGAACTTGTATAGTATCCTGGTTGCATTCTTAATCAATGGCATCAGTCCAGCCTTCATGCGCATATATTTGCTTCGACAATGCAGTTCTGGCTATACAAGGAGTCGTGTCGTCACTTACACCCAAGGCTCGGTACAGTCAGAAATGTATGCCGGTACACATGTCATTCGGACCTAGGGAAAAGCCAGGTGAGTTCTATTCCGTACTACCCTGCGGCGCTAATGTTTTCATACCAGATGCGACCGTCTGTGGAATGCTTGTTTGATGGCCTACGCGGATGCCCACCGCTACATACCATTCGACAGCGGATGTCTCATCTTTGGCCGTCCTCCGCATATGTGAAATGTGTTGTATCTGTACAAACTATGTTTGTCTGCTATTTTCTCAACATTGTGTTCGATACGATTGGTGTCGAATACAAACCATCACTGTTCTCTTCTTGGTTCCTTTACCCACAAGCCGTAATAAAATAGATTATTGGATGCTACACGTTGTCTGATCATGCCTAGCAAAAGGAAGTCTCTACATCAGGTCCTGGCGGAACATAAGCACAATACACTCGTGCTTCGCATTGTATGTGATTCTGCGATTAACAGCTTCTTGTAGCGCTGACTGATCTTGCTAACTATCAGTACAGTCTTATCGAATACTTACTGACCTTGTGCTGCTCTACATGGGTGCCCACGTTCCGTCTCTGTAAATGGTCCGGTCTGTGACAATGCGGAGCTTCGACTGACAAAACAGTGCGCGTACGAAGCCATCGATCTGGCCATCATGGGAATTTATCTGTGTGTGTTATGTTCTTCTATTCCATTGCCTTTACTCACCTTTGTTTCCAGATAGCAAGATCTCGATCATCATTACATCTCATGTTGCTGTGACCATGAAATGTTGAAAACTGTGCCAGCCCAAGCACTGGCCGGAACAAATGGACTTGCGATATCGGAAGATCTTTCCACCATCAAGGCATTACATTGTACCGATTGTTTTCTGTTGACCACGGTTAAAGAATCAGTCCCTATAACAATTTGTTATATTGTTGCTGTGAATGCCTTCTCTTAAGGCAGATGGCTGTATGCCACGTTACGGCGCACAATTGTAGTTAGGCTGTCTCGGGCGATTGGGTATGTCGTGTTAGAAATCTCTCCCTCCCCGGCCAACCAATCCCAGCTGCATAGGGAACATTGAACGGCATAAAATGCAACTACAATGTCATTGGAATTGGAACTCTGGCCCATGCTCAACACATCCAAAAATCAACGACACTTAACAGCACACGCTGATTGTGAAACCCAGTGTCTATCTTTTTTATTGATGTCATCGACACAAGGTAAGTAACTGGTGCCCATTTTGACTGGGGTTTGATCAACTTACATCCCAGATCGTAGGAATTTAAGAACAATTTAACTTCGAGCACGATACGACTACAGTTCCAGGATTCTGCATTCAAGTTTAGCCCATTGTTATGATCGGAAGTAGACCGAGTGTGCGGATACCTGGAATGTACGTTTGCTCTTGCTCGCTGTTGTCCAATTGCTAACATCTGATAGGTCAACAGCCCTCACATGTGGATTGGTTGTGGAGTTACTGCTATTGTCGGCTTTTGCTGTAGCTCACTATAACAACACAGGTTGTGTTTGGGTATCGGAAAACGGTCGTTGAAGAAGGTTTTGTGGCAACGCACCTGACCGAGAGATTTTGCAGGTAAATGATCGGCGTCAAGTCGAGAAGATACATACTCCGGTATGTCGGTACTCTATTGATGTACAGTAAGCTTACTGATCGTATATCTCTGACCTGCACCCATTTCTTCATCTATGACTAATTTTGATGCGGCCTCATCTCATTCATCACACGTCCTACGAATACCATAGCTCTCGTTTTTCTAATAGAAGGGATGGCCCTGGATTGGGACGAGCAGCAATATTCGACAGGCCAAATATGGCACCGTGCAGGCTCCAAGGTAAAAGGAAATGGGACTATCACACCTGCAGGATGGTTGAAATTAACCGCAGTCCTCTCACCCTGCACCGTAGAGCTCAAGCTCGGGTGGATATCGAACTTCTAATATCGCCTGTCCATTTCTGACAATCTGTGACGCTGGAGTGCTAGTACAGGAGTACAGGAAGGGTTGTCATGCAAGTGGAAATTTGACTGTTTCCGAGACATGTTGCTTCCCCACGTCTGTGAGATCATCAATCGTGAGCTGATCTGGGTGTAGTAAGTAGAGTACTAGTAAGTGCCTGTACTAAGAATAGATGTGACGGTACCTTACGGTAACATGTGTTACATCAGCCGGCATCTGCTTGGCCAAGACCTGTCCTGCTGAACCTGCCGAATATCCCAAAGCGTGATGACCTGTGACTGTGTCGGGTACATGGCGCACTCCTTCCATATTGGGAGGACGGGCATATTCGGTAGATAAACGAAAAACGTGTATCATAGGGTGCCGAGTAGATATGACATGGCAATCATAATGTCTAAGAAACTTTAAAAAATATAACCTCTTTCAAGATTACATTTCCAGATTGATCGCCACGCCTGCTTTGTGATCACCCATTCCGTTTTGTCGACGTTCCGCTCCCTCTCACCAACCACCACCATCCCCGCTATCTATCCGTCCCTCACCGCGAGTGTCCCTAGCATAGTGTCCAAATACATGGGTAATACTTATGTTTTTTAGTGCATCCATGGTTTAATGTCGCTTCATACATCCAAATACACTAATAGTGTTCTATAATCTATGTATCGTAGTGTAGTTATAGCTCATCGTTGTTTATCTCTCTGCACGAAAAAAAATCATTCCCAATACAGTTTCAAATTTGGTTCCTCTCTCGGAAATCAGGCCCACACACATTTCTTCTACTCAGACAGAGTACTGATTGATTAAGTGGTCCACTTTCAAACCTAAAAGCTTGTTTTATTGGTCTCCCATGACTTGAATAAGCTCAACAACGTTAAAAGTTTGTTTTATTGGTCTCCTGCGACTTCATTAAGCTTAAGGTTGTTGATTCTTTGAGAAGCCAAGTATTAGCCGTTACCATTGCAAAAAAAAGGAATCAATTCTGATGCCTGACATCAGCCTTTAGATTCATGACTGTCGTAGCGTAGCATAGTTACACGCACTAAGTAATATTTCTTAGAAAACCTAACAATATCACTATTGGACCCCATGAATGCTTGCTCCCTTGAACCATGCCTCCTCTGACAATTGCTGAGCTCCTCAATCCGGCTCAAGCGACTGTATTGACGATACATACTGGTTCCAACACTCCTGAGTTGTTATTGGGCGGGACCAGGCCGTTCAAGATAGAAAATGATGTCCGAATCAACCAGAGAATGCATATATCCATTTTATATCACCACAAGGGCAATGAAGTTATTGAATACCCCGAGACGACGCTAAATTCCGATACCTCTATTGGATATTTTCTCCACATGACTCCCACCGATGAACCATTCAACCCTGTTCGCAATATTGCGTACTCTGTGGGTAAACCCTCAGGACAATCCAAGGGACACAAGTACAACGTCATGTTGGGTCGAGACGGACGGCCCATGCTGTGTTTGGCCGATTATACCACTTGTAAGTGAGACTGGTGGTATAGAAGTGATGGAGATCTGATCACTGAGTATATTACAGGCCAGGGCATTCGAATATGTCCATTCGTGGGCGATGATATAAAGATTAGCTCGCATACTGAAGGTTCAAGAGCAGCGCTTCAACTTCAGCTGGATCAGAGAAATGCGGGCAGAGCTTACTTCAGTGCCGAAGAAGAGATACTGAACAAGACCATAGCATGGTTCAGATTTATTATGGACAACGGTTGCGGGTATAATCTTCAAGAGGCCACGGAGTACAGCGAACAGGAGCTAGCCATCAAAGATCACATACAGCTTACGCCTACCAAAGCCAAACGGGGTCAGAAGACGAAGAAAACATGCCAGGGAAGAATCATTATCAGACAGAGGCAGGAACAGTCCTATATCTGGTAAATCTCTATGATAACGTTGGTCATTTAAACCAAAATATTAATTTTGCACCAGCTGCGAACACTACAGGAGCTTCTCATGCAAACACTTTGTCTTGTATCCCGCTCGTGGCGGAGGATACAACTTTGACTATTTGTGCACGCTGATTGTCAATGACGAGCCCATCATCAGTAAGATAGAGCTGGGGGCTCACCAGCAAGGGTACGGCCCACTGATGAGTTGCACAACCGTTCGAAATATCAGCTCTGTCAAGGTTAATTGTGGTAAGTCGAATGGCATTTTTATGAACTTCAAACAGACTTCACAGCTTTCATCAGAGAACGGACATTGAACATCAAGTAAGGGCGACATGCTAATGACTGAAATGGTGCAGCTGTCTTGCTCCAGTCATTTCACAGTGATTCGACCGGAGGACGGATATTGGAAAGAGTGTCCGAAAATACTCCTGATATGCCACAGTCCTCACACACACCCCATCCCTCTGCTGACTACCACTCCTGTTCAAATAAAGGCGGAGATTAAAGCCTTGATACGTAGTCTTGAGCATGAACTGGCGGACATGACCCCTTGGCGTTTCTGTCGACACCCTGCAGTCATCAACTGGGTGAAGGAACTTTGCCCTGCAGTGGAAGAACCTACGGTTGCGCATCTTCATCCATCGTTGGCCAATCTCAACCATATAGCCTCATACATCCATACAGAAGTAAAGGCAGCGTTACCCCATGGGACTGGCTGGGATGGTATGAAACCACATCAACTCTATAAAACAGATGACTGAGATATTCATAGGTGTCGCACACATGAAAAGGATTCAGGATGAGGAAGAAGTTACCCCCTACATCTGAGTTATCAAACGAATGTCCTGGCATTCACTTAGACACGAGTGGGATGAGGTCGACGAAAGCGATGACGAGGAAGGGCCTCTTAGCGGATCCGATGATGATTGCTTCTGACTCATCGTATGTATGCTGCCGGAGCGTAGTCAAGATTTTCTTGACGCTAAGTGGGTCCAGTGCGACATATCTTTCAAGCATGTCCCAGGCTGGAATGAATTTGAGTTGGTCAGCGTAGACCAAGAGACGAACCAAGGTGAGCTTTATTACAATAGTTGGTTCACTTTATTACGCTTACCACCCCAAGTAATTGTTCTATGTCGAGCATTCTTGAATTCAGAATGCGCACGTGCTCATCAAATTTTGTTTCGCGCTATCAGGTCCATAGTGCGACAGGACACGGGTAAGGATATCCAGTACCGGCATCTGCACTCTCCTTCTCTCAAAGAGCATCAAGGGATACTGCACTGGGCAGCTGACCAACATTGTGGACAGGCCAAAGGTAAAGAATATCGTTCATGGATCTGAATCAGTTCTTATCATTATACGTAGGGTTAGGTCTTCATTTACAGGATATTGCCAGAGAGATGGGCAAGGAGTGGATGGATTTGCATGAGCCTGGTCTCTCCCTATACAGCTTAGGAGTATATGAGCACCTCCACCGAATCTTGCGCATATGTGAGGCACACATTACTCGGGGAATAGCCAGCTGTGCAGTCCCAGATTATAGGGTAAAAGAGAAGATGCACAGTCTCCTTTGCGTGCAGCATCCTGACTGGGACGGAGCCATAGCCTACATTGAACAGGAGGGAGGAGCTTTGGGACGAGGTGAGTACTAGGTCTTGCAGTTCTTTGAATATGGGACTCATTCTGCCGTTTAGCCTGGCTCAATAACAAAAGGGATTCTAAATTCGCTTTACAAGGGATGTGCTGGGAAAAAAGTTTCATTCCGCTGAGTATTTGGCAAGCTGGAGATACTACGACAAATGCAGTAGAGATGTCACATATTGACATATACAGGGAAGGTATGCCATGTTCCTTAGTAGGAGGTATCTCTCGTGCCTGCCACTATGACAAGATGCGCCTCCATATCCATCATGTGAGCTGGATTGGTACTTCGGTTTGACATTGACTCGAACATTGCTTAGGTTGCCCAGAAAGTGGGGGTCAAGGCCAGCTACAGATCTACCACCATTGTGGTCTCAGTCGCTAGAAAATACAAGCATACAGGTCAGTTTAGTCACCCCATCGGAGTGAATACGTACTCATGGGCTCGCTGTAGTGATACATCGTACGCGGAAGTTCAATTCTATGGACAAAAGCATCGGGGATCAGAACGAATGGCTACGTAAGTCTTGGGAACGGTATCAGAGTGCTCTACATAGGCTGTCTGTCAAACCTACTGATCTCAACGCTATCGAGTTGGCAGAGAAGCACAAGAAGGCTTACGAGAAACACAAACAGAAGAGTTTGGACATGAGGCAGCGATTGCATGGGCAGTCATCAGGACGAGTCAGAATAGTGATTCTAGAGTAGCCGTAGATGTCTTAGTACCTAATGGGTCAAGTGATATTGATAGTCCGTACAAATCGTCAGGATTGGGGTCGGCACCCAGAGTTTCGTTGGTGTCCGCCTGCACCCAGAATTTCGATTGTGTCCATCAGTTTCGCTCAAGTCCGCATGCACCCAGAATTTTGGTTGTGTCCGTCAGTTTCTGTTCTGTCTGCGCGCACCCAGAGTTTCATTTATCTCTTATCATAACAATTCGCGTTATTAAATGAGTGTGATTTTCAATATTTAGACTATTTATGAATTTGGTATTGTCTATGGTATTCTAAAAAAAAACGATGGTATCATCGATGTACAATGAATCTATAATACAACCCATAAGAAGTCCGACATGATTCATACTCCAAAACTAACGCTCCTGAGCAGGTTTCCGTAGCAGCCTTTTCAAACTATCGTTTAGCTTCCGTTCCTGCGCCGATTCGTCGGCAAGGGTCATACAGGAGCTGTGTAGCACCAGCCTTTCATCTGTAAGGTTGTCCTGTAGGTATGGTGCTCTAGGTATAACGACCGCGATGGTCCATTCCAAGTCCGAGCGATTTTGAGACGACCGTTTCTTGAATTGGATGCCTCTCACCCATTTGCCACAATGTTCCCCAGAAATTACTAGGAACAACTCATAGTGTCGGGCAGTGGGATGGATAGGGAGGACCGCCACTGGATCCAATTCTTCACATGCCGACGTATTGTCTCTAAAGCATGACATTCGACCTTCACCAAGAATCTTTTCACGCACTGCTGCAACAATGTTGAAGCCATGATATGTGGCCCAAAACTTGTAACCATGCAGTCGGCTATCAGTGCACCAGTATGTCGGCGATGACACAGCCGTGGAAGAGCCCGGTTCGGGGGCGGACGGATCCCAGGAAGGCGATAAGCATCGTTCGGAAGGGTCGGGGAGGGGGGTGCGGTTGCCAGGTTCAGATTGCGGCTCTGGTTCAGGACGCACACCTCAACCTCTCTCCTCGAGAATGTGAGTCACAGGGACATATTTGTGATATAAATTGTTGTCATTATCAGCCAGTGGCCATGCCTTGTTGAGAGGCAGATGTGACTCCTCATCGACGACGTCGAGGTAGTCCAACCAGGCGACCAGGAAAGGCGCGTTGGGATCATAAGCAGCCAAATGGACTAGTACATGCAGCCCTGGTCTGCCATGACTATTTTTCGACATGTTGACGTCCTCTATATAACCGGTCCTGCCTGTGCCAGCGATGATGGGGTTGCATGATGGTGACCAGAGCTCCCTTCCAGGAAATCTTCTTGGTGGGACGGATACATTCTTGGTCCTTTGTCAGGAGCAGGGAGTTGAGACGAGGGAGGTGTGGTGACCATCAAAAGGTTTGGATGGACCTCGCACATCTGTTGATGTAAATCAGATGTACATGAAAAGTCAATCGTGCAGGAGATGTACCTCTACTTTGTCCTTCGTTCGGATCTGATCAGACACCACATGAACAAGCCCATCCTCAATAGCATCTATCCATCCAGCCCATCGGTCGACCAATCCCTCCGTTATCTCCATGTATTGTCCCACTTCGAAGGTTTTTTGGCAGTGGGCCCATGCTAGAGGGAACAACCCTTCCTCACATTCTACTTCCAGTCTCTCGTCCCCAACACTACTGATGAGTCCTATTTGCCCATTGCTGGTGTCCATGACTGGGTCACCTACGACAAGACACCACTCAGAAATTCTGGGAAGGTGTTTGCGGTATCGGCGAACTAGAGGATGGCATGACTGGCAAAAAAGACCCGCCAGGATGTCTGGAATATCACGAGCCAATTCAACTTGAGAAAAGTTGAAGCGGCAAACCAGGAGATCGTGCTTGTATACCAAGCCGTGCCAGAGATACCGTTCCTCTGTTTGTTTGAGGACTTTCACCTTCTCTGTGCCATCTAGCTCTATGGCTCCGCGGTCAAACAGTTTTGGGCCAAGCTTGTCGAGTCTTCGTTGTTTTCTATTCTTCTCGTTTCGGGCACTGGGGTCAAGCCTTGGCACTAAGAGAAGCTTGCATCCCCAAGGGTACACCTTGGTGACCACTCCTGTGTCACCTTTAAAACTTCCTCGTCGAATTCGGACCCAGGACCCAATGACTATCGGTTGGTAGGACTTTGTAACTAGTGGTGTCCCAATCCCATCCTGAGGTGAAACGGAGTGAAGCAGCGGTTGCTGATTATGGATACAGACGCCAGGTATGTCTTTGAGCCACTCCTTCAACATAGTCAACATTTCGGCCTCCAGCCATACTTGCTTCTCAAGGAGCAGCATCATGAAAGCCGCCTTGATCCTGTGTTCTGGCCATGCACAACGACCGATATGAAACACGACAACGTCCTCCCAGCCAGCCTTCAGCACCAAATGAGCGAAATAATAGAAGCCAGAACAATGAGTACTCACCAAGACGGTCAGAACCCAGAATTCGGGGGGGACATCATGAATTGAGACATCACCATGTCTCTCTCCGACCATTGGACCTCTAGTACCACGCATTTTCGCCCTCTCTAACAGTTCCGTCCAACGTTCTTCTGTCTCAGGTTGCCCAAGAACAGGAGTGGGCACAGAAGGGCCTGGGGGGGGAGCATCGAGTGCGTCGCTTGTATCGTCCTCATTCTTGGCGTCTTCGATAAAATTGACAATTTTTTCGTCACTGGATTCCAGCACTTCTTGACGGTCAACACCGGCCTCTAGATCTACGAATGCTGACTGGAGTAGACGTGAGTCACGTGTTTAGACAAGGGGATCACAGAAAACATACCATCAGGGGCTCTTGACGTGTTTGTTCCATGGACGTGTTTGGATACTATAATTTTAATTAGTCCTCATTTCTTGCTTAGTGTGATACAAAGATTGCAAATTTATTTCGTGATTTACAGGATAACTACTACAAGTACTGATACGAACGGAATGTGCAACTTACCTTCTTTTTTGCTTTCTCTCTTAACCACAACGCTCGTGGTACGGCAAAGAGAAAGGAAAGGCTTACATAATGTTGGTCCATGTTTGATAACCACAGAGATGAAAGTCCGCCGGGCACAACTGACCATTTGGTTGTGCCTGGTGGACTTTCATCTCGGGAAAGATTGCCGTGTGAGCGGCTATCACGTAAGCTTTTCCCTCTTTACTTCAAACTATCATTACTCTATTTTAGTGTACTGAGTTTAGTGTACTTTACTTAACAATAAAATAACCTTTGACTTGTCATCGACACGAATAGAATAGTGTATAGTATTTGAACATAATAGCAACTGCTGGTAAGATTGACGTGTTCCCTTGAAACTATAGCCCTCAACACCCGCCCACAGTGCTCCCCTATTGCCAATGTCGCCAAAGTCACTCCGGCCCGCTGACCAGATGCAATGTGATGACAAAGCCCAACCGTCCCAAGAAGAGAAAGAATACGCAAGCGATGACAGTGAAGCCAAACATAGATTGCGCATGGCTCGCCGAGCACAGGCTAATGCGTACAAGCACAGGCATCCAGAGTATGTGTTCTGGCCGTTCATTTATCGCCTACTTTTCTGATGTCTACTCTAGAGCGACCCAGGAAGAAATCAATGCCAAGTACCCCCAAGTCGCGGTGCCCAGGAAGAGGACTAAGAGGGAGATTGGGGCCAGTCAAAGACGTGAGGGCGAAAGCAAAGAGCATTTTGCAAAGCGCCTGCGGAGCACTGAGCAGAAGCGACTACGAAGAGCGGTTCTAAAGTGCGTATTCTTTCTGATGTATCTCCCTCACTATTCTCATATTTTCATAGATCAGGGATGGCCACTCCTGGCCCTTCTAGAAAGGCTCGTTCTGAATCACGACCGTCCCCTGTACCAGTCCCCCCATCTCCCCCCATTGACCCAATATTGTTGGGTCCCCAACCTCCTGCCGCTCCATCCTGCCGCATCCTAATGAGTCCGATACCAGTCCCCCCTTCTCCCCCCATCGATCTGGTATTGTTGGCCCCCGAACTTCCTCCTCCCGCTCCCTCCCGCATCCTCTGTGAAAATGGGACTCAAATGAACGTCGACGCCACTATTAAGTCCCAGTCTCGTCGTATAACTGATTTTGGGGTTGGCACACTGGGCGTTCACCCTGACGCTCCCACCATTACCTGGGATCGCGTTAATTCGCCCGAGCCTGCACGAGTCGTACTTCCACATTTGCCTCAAGACAATGGTAATCTACTTCTGCTGGTGAGTTTCCATTGTCTTTTCAGCAACCCAGGAGTTTATGTGCACGAGTAGCAAGCCAAGGCGGTTCGCAGGCATGCACACCAATCGCCCATCCTCGAAGACAGCAATGAGTACATGGTCTTCATGCGGGCACCTTTCCCGCAGATGCCTGAGCTCAATGACATTATTATGGACCATTTGGTCCACCATCGAGGCGTCAAATTAGAAGGATTTCATCCCACAGAAGTAGTCAAGCAGTTAATGTCGGAATACATGGCTACAAACTGGAATGTACAGCCTGCTAGAGTGGTTGAAGTCCATGGTACGCGATTCCCTCACCTTGGAAGCATCTTTTACAGTCACTGATCCAAGTTTCAGACACTGTCCGCCAGATAAATACTCCCATCTTCCCTTTCAAGAAAATGCTACACTCGCAATTTATAGATGGCCTTTCCGACCCCCGACGAAGCGAAAAGATTCTTGATGTCCCCATGACACATCGAGGAGCACCTCCACCTTTTGGGTGAGTTAGAACATTTAGTCCATGACTTTGTGCTGCTAACATGGATCTAGTCTCATGGATGACGGATACGATGCATGGAACAACACCTCGTCGCAATATGACTGGCCTCATGGACTGTTGCGAGAGCAGTGGAGTGACATGAACTGGGGTCTGCTCCATCACGCCACAATGTACACCAACGAGCACCATGACGCTGGATGGCAAAATGACTCTAATAATCAGCGAACAAGGCAGCAAACTATGGATAGTGACTTTTCCCAAGAAACCTCTTGAACACGAAGAGGTGCACACATATTTCGACCAGGCCCTCCAATTCGAATTGCCCACAGAAGAGGACGAACTGTTATGTGTGTCTTTCACCCTAGTTCTGCTGCCAGGAGATATCTAGTAAGTTCTTTCTCTCGCTATTGCCAAAGCTGTGTGTTGATGCAACATCCATAGCTTTCAACTGCCTGGCGCCGTACATGCTGTATATACCCCGGAAGCCAGCTTCACGCAAGGAGCATCCTTTTGGTCCCTAGACACGATGCATCAAGCAGAGCTCTCACGACTGGTACGACAGCTGTTCAGGGCTCTATTCGACTGAACCTAGACCACATGCTCCCAAACAAGTGTACGAGGGATTAGTGTGGATAATGCTATCCCTCCCTACGAATCCTGACAAGCGTAAGCATTCCCCCACATACTCCCTTGATCCCACCTGATGAGACTCTCAGTCCAATATAAATGCAGCCTTGGGGCATTTTTGCTCATGATAATGGACCCACGCTCGTTCCTGCCTAACCATGGGCAGGCTTATGGGATTCCAATTCCAGACAAGCCTACGAAACCCTTCAAAGATTCACTTCAAAAAGCGAGGGATCAGGCATTCGCCTCAGTCAAGAAATGCCCCTGGGCACACGAAGCGATAGAATATGCCTCGAGGGTGGCCAGTTTTCTTGGTTGGACCACCAAAAAAGATCTCTTGAGTTATTTGGAGCAGACAGATGGAGTGCTCTCTGATCCAGGCGAGAAGATTTCCATTGCCCCCATCTTGAGGCAGATTTTGTCGGAGCAGGAGGCAGCTCAGAAGGCAGAGGATGAGGCGGTGATCCAGGCGGTGCTAGAAGTGGAAAAAGCCGCAGAAAAGCTGCAGAAAAAGCCGCAGAAAAAAAGGTGGCCAAAAAAGGCAAAATTAAAAATTAGTGCTGTATACCATAGATATCCCATTGGATGTAGTTTAAATGTTATATTATCTGCGGTTTGAACCTGCCAAATACTGTGCGATAAAGCTTGAGAGATCGGATGAGTGGATGGACACAAACGATACTTTCGGACACAACCAAAATTCTGGGTGCACGCAGACTTGAGCGAAACTGACGGACACAATCGAAATTCTGGGTCCAGGCAGACAGAAACTATATTGACTGGACATAAACGAAATCATATGCCATAAACAAGACAGGCAATTATTCCACGCAATAATGGTTAAGTCCATCTCGATAGTACTTACTACACCCACCGCATTTTACTAATAACCCTGCCAATTCCTCCAAGGTAACTCCCACAGCAGTCTGAGTGAGATGAATCCAGAGATCCCTCTGCTGCAGGACAGGAATGGTTTCCCAGAAGAGAGTGGTTTCACGGAAACCTGTGGGTGCTTCTGTGAATGTGAAAGTGCATAGTAAAATTGGGGCGCATCAATTGCATGGCTCACTTACTGGTGAGGTCCCCTCCTTCAGTCTGGACACTGTCACCTCCAGCACCTTGCGCCTGCAGGCTAAGCCTCCTCTCCTTGGCTGTTGACCCCAGCTTCGAACGAGTTGTTACTGGGTTTACAATTCTTCTGTTCCTTGTAGGCGACGTAGGAACTCTTTTGGTCAGATCGAGTCCTTGAATATAGGTTTAGCCGTCATCACAACGACATGCTGCAACCGAGACTCACTGGGTACCGGCGGGCTGTTCGGGCCCTCCTCTTGGTCAGACTCTGGAACAACAGTGCCTGGTGCTCTGACCGACGTCGTGTCAGGCTCAATACCTTCTTCAATGTTGGAGAGACCTGTCTGGAGTAAAGGCCAGCGTCTTCTGTGTTTTTCCTCCCATCGTTCCTTGTAGGCTGGTACCATGATCAGTCGTATAGTTCACCTGGGGTGCATTACGAACGTACTGCGGTAGTCAAGATTTTCAGTCTGTGGTGCACCTTTATCGCAGCCTGTCAAACACATTTCGATCTGATAGCTCAGCTCTGCAACTCACCTATCGCATAATTTTGCAGAGCGCTTTGAGGAAGACCTGGACCGAAAACTCTGGTGAGATCGACTACGACCAAATCAATATCATGCCAGTACAAAGGAAATCAAGCAAACGTACTACGGTACTCGCAGTACTCGCTCGCGCAGACAAAGGACCATTGCCCATCACCATCATCTCGGCGGAGGATGGCCTGCACCTGCGACGAAGTAGGGTCCATCAGAGGGCAGAAACAGTTGGGCCCTTCAACTTCCCACTCCCGCATGTATTGCTGGAGGTTCTCCAGCAGTAACTGGGCGCGAGGTATCCATTTTTCTGTTGCCACGCTGGACTATAATAAAGGGAACGTGTTCATGCCTCCACACCAACATAACAGAGCCACGTACTAGTGCCAGGTACTCATCATCGTGCCCTGGATGGTCGACAAGTGGCGTATGGCCCTCTGCTGGATGAATCCAAGCGACACCTGCACGTCGTCGATGCATCTGATCAATTCGACAGCTGCATCTGGCGCTGGAGGAGGTGTGAACACATTGTTCGATGACGACCTTGGACAGGACATTGGACACTGTGATGGGGGTTTGTCGGGTTGGGGACATGCTATAAGTCGAGGAGGAGGGGGCAATTCAAGAGATAGGATCTTTCTAGTATGAAGGTCATACACCATGTTACCTACAAAGTACAAGGCAGTACTGGATATATATTTCTAGCAATCTATGACTCTTTTCTGCCCAGAATACCGTTCCCAAACTCCGTGTACTTCCTGCTGGGATTCAACTTGCACTTGTCGCGATTAAAATTAAACTTAGAGTTGCAACTACTATCTATTTTGTGGCGACCCGTTCAAGGTCAAGGACCAATATTAAGATTAAACTTAGAGTTAGAATTACAACTACTAAATAGCAACCGAAGGGTTCCTTGTCATGGTCCGACAATTGACTGACGGATCTATGCCAAACCTGAGTGTAATAACCAACCTGAATAGACAGAAAGTTAAAATTTGGGTTTATGCTCAAGATTGAAATAAACTTAAGCGTTGACGTCGTGCTCCAAAAATAAAGTGAAGGGTTAATCAGGAAGTCCTCAACCCGAATAAACTGAAGGGAAAAAAATGAGGCTGAACCTCCAGTTTGAATAAACTTTAGCTGTTCGACATGATCCAAAAATGAAGTGAAGGGTTGCAGTCGTGTTATTCAGGAAGTCATGCCACTGAGGGCCTGATCGGTAATATTGAGCACATTTGCACACTGTCTATTGGGAAGGCTCTGTCATAACATAATGGTACTGAAAGCAGCGAGCCTGCCGCTAATTCTCTGTACTATCTGCCCTCTCCACTACAAACACCCATTGGAGCTTCCAAAGGGTCACAACCATATCCTCCAGGTAATCCAACTTGGCGAGGACCAATTCCTCTGACCATCCCTCAGGACGCATGCCGTGTACCAACCACTGGTTTTTGAGGCCCATAATATATAAAGTCGAGAGTTCCTGGGGATGGCAATGTCAGCGGTTATGGTGATTCGAAATGACAGAGAGACTTATAACTTTGAGCTGTGCCACTGGCAGCGTCAGACCAATTGTCTGTAATGGGCCATCGGTCAAACCAGTCATTGAACAACCTACGCCAAGAAAATGAGGACATGGTTGTCCTGTACTGCTCCTTCGAACAGAGCCCCTTGGTGGGCCATCCACTCGTGCTGCTCAGCAGTATAGTCATGCTGCACTGCGTATTTGTGCATACCCATTATTGGCAGCACGCCGACCAAGGTGCTATAAAAGAGGACATGAGTACAGCTGACAGTTGAAACGAGCCAAGTACATACAGGTATTGAGGCGATGGGGACGACATGATGAGAGCGAGTAAAGACTCGTACTCTCACCTGGCAGGCACCTTAAATACATACAGATGGATGGTGGTGTCGGGGGATGGCAGATAATCTCCCTTTTCGGTAGTGAAAGAGTTCTAGAAAAGGGCCACAGGCAGGCGGATCAGGCAGACAATGATACACTTATTTTACACTTATTTACATGTTCTAGATAGACTGAATATGATACACTTTTAAGGACACGAATGGTTGTGACGAAAACGATACTCTGGGGTGCAGGGCGGACACAACCAAAACTGACAGACAAAAATCGAAACTATGGGTGCATGCGGGACACAACAGAAACTGATGGACAGCAACGAAACTATGGGTGCACGCAGACATAACAGAAAGTTACAGACAAAATCGAAACCGAAACTCTTCCTTGCTGTTACGATTTCTCGCACTTATCCATTTTCTTTCCTAAATTATCAGAAGACCGAGTTATCCCCGACCCCACGTGACTATATAAACCAGAACCGGATGGCTTAGGCCAAGTAGCTGATAACTATGGCTCGCGCTTCCAGCACGACAACCGTATTGTCTTCGTGTGTTGTAGCTATTATTAGTACTACAGTTTTTCATATATAAGTAGGTAGCTCTCGCTGTAATACCCCCAGCTTCGAGCTAAAGTTTATTAATACCGAACTTCCCTCTTAACTCGCTCGACTAAGACCTTAGTCCGATCTCTTCACTTATATCCCTCTCAAGATAGTACCAATAACTGCAATAAGCTACATAGAGGTTGAGAATACATAGAAATTGAGAATAAGTATAAAGAGAAGAGAGAATATGCTTGTCCCATAATCCGCTCGGCAAGCCCAAGATCATGACCACACTCATAACTCAATAATTTCCCCAAAATACCCCCCTTCTCCGGAATGACGATACGTTGTCTCGGTCCAAAAATCCTTTCACAAATGGTAAGCACCTTGCTGACCAAAATAATTAATACTCGTGCATCACCTGGATAATGATGGTGTATCCTCGGGTCACCAGGTTGTCTGCAGGGTGATTCGGGGCAGGACCGAGTGTTGGGTAGGATGGAGTGGATAGCTTGAGACAGTTTTTGGGTGTTATCAACCTGCCCTTGAATGATTGGGGCTGATGAACTTACAATTTCCACACCAGTGGTCGACCCTTCCCAAGATATTCCAGCCTAGATGTATAGTAACATAAGTTTGTACAGTAAAACTTCCATTTAAATCACCTGAAAAGGTCGTCAGTCATATACAGATGAAGATTCAAGAAGACTTACCTCAACATGATCCACTGGTTCAAAAAAATCCTTTGCTCGAAGCTTAGCCGGATTTCCTCCAGTGCGTGCCAACCAATCGTTCCACTCAGTCTGCCCATAAGGAAACACCCTCCCCTGGTTAGCCACCTCCATCTCCACTGTGAAGGCCATCCATCCTGCTGCGTTATACCCCTGAATGGTGTAGTGGTATCGGGAGTTCTTCCGCGACCGGTGCCATCCACAGCTACAATAATAAGTACTCAAAAGTATAAAAGTACAAAAATAAGGCACAACTTACAAGATGGAAAGCTTATCAATACCCTCCTGCGCCAGTCTCGCCCCATATCTCCTCTCCGCCTCCAAAAGTACGTTGGCCAGGAAGGGATCAGCTTTGGAAGCCGAGCGAGTATGGGTTTGTTGACAATTGCCGAAAAAAGAGTCCTTTTTTTGCAGTCCGGAGCGCAGATAATAATACCGGATAGACATCTGAAGAGATTAGTCCATAAAACTAGAGCAGAGGGGGACTCACCGGTTCGCGACACGACAAAGTTGAGCTGGAGGCTTGGACGCATGCAAGAGCGATTGAAAGGGATCGGGCTTGCCGCACTTGCCGCCAGCACAGCGGTAACTAGCCGTGGCAGCCCATGAGTGGATGGAAGACGTGTAGGTCACGGTCGCGTACTCTACCTACTACACGGTCGCTATAGGAAGCTAAGAAAGACACCCAGATGAGCCCATACTTGATCCTGCCTTGGGCAACGAGGTCAGTGAAACCTACCTAGAAGTGCAGTATAACAGGTACTCACCACACCCCTCCAAGGTGAGTGTCGGCGGAATGGACTCAGGTATACGTATATCGAATGGGAAATCCGACTACACGGAGATGCATCCATGAGCAAGAAACGTAATGATAAGATAGGATTCGTTTGACACACTGACTTCAATACTTCCCACTCCTCAGGTGCCGTCCAGACGTTGACCGGATTGGGCCCAACATAATCGAAAAACGTACTTTCTCCTGACATCGGATTCTCCTCGACTTGGCGCAGCTCTACATATGGCCATTTTGCCTTGACTCCTTGAGGACCGACTCTGACCTTGATAGCCTGAATCCAGATGTTAACGCGGTAGCTTCGACGGCAGCCTTCACAGGATACCTATGCCTTTTAGAGTTGCCTGTGGTCTGTCCGTACCTCCTGACAGATTCCCAGGGTATCCTAGGACAACAATAAGACGCGATGTTGGCGAACACTGAGAAAGGCGGCCGACCATGGACGAACTCGACATTTGGGGACTGTTGAAGCATGCTGCACGTCGAAATGAGAAAACAATGGTGCCGTCGTCGTCGAGGCCCACTTACAGCTTCACTTGGGACATGGCCCTGTGATGGGAAGAAGGAAAGGTGTCACTAAGCGCCCCCTTTGGTTGCCTTCAGACCAGAGTCGCCTAGTACCTGTCTATCTCGCTCAGCTCCTCCGTCATGAACGCACCAGGCTGCAGCGAGTTCACACGAATCGGGATACCTCTTCCAGCAAAACTTGCTGCCAGGACAAGCGTGAGTTTATCTAATGCAGGTTTCATCGCCATGTATGCAAAGTCTAATCAAGTCAAGTGAGCTCAGGCTTTCAAGGGATAGCATGGCGTGTACAGAAGTTATGGGTGATGGTGAGTTTATTTTGGCCGCCACGCTGCTGATGTTAATGACACTCGAGGTGCCTTGGGGACAGGAAGATGCTCCTTTGATGAGGAGGGATTGGAATGCACGGTATCACAGAGAAAGGGAGCTATAGTGTTGAGTTTTGGCGAGTTTGTTATTCTCGTCATCAAGGGCGCCGTATTGATACCCGAAAGCACCTTTGGTAGTAGTTAGTACTGAATAATGATATCTTTTACTTCAGGGGGCTCACGTTCGCCAATAATGTCTAAAGTATGCTTGCCGAGCCATAATGTTGTATTGATATTTGATTATCCACCAGTCAGCCATGGTTGATGAACAGATCCTACAAGACACGTATTCAGTAACTGAGCCCTGCCAACGATTTGAGACGGGACTACACCAGCTGTGGTGATAATTCCCCTTTCAAATAGAATGTTCAAGTTATAATCTGTATCGGGAGTTTTGGGAGGACGTGCTGTAAACCTTTCAGATTGCCAAGGACTAACAGATCTTGCTGTACTCGGAATTAACTACTTTGTTGCAAAGACATATGTGAATACACTCACGCCGTAGCAAGCTATCACGCAACTTGGACGTCTTCTGTCCTTTAACAACTTCGAGGGCCCAGCAATGAACCTCCATTCAAAGGCTGATGTTGAAAATGACTCAGTGTGCCCAACATTGGCAGTGTTACATACGTGTTATCTGAAAAGTGTTTGCTCGATGTGCCGTTCTCCGTGCGACTGTACTCTTTGGCAGTGAGACTCTGTCGTAGACAGAAGAGCAGGCTGCACCATAGGACTGGGACTGTGGGGTAGTGTACATGTCAAAAGACTGATCTGTTCTTTGACATATCCTCCTGTTTGTATAAGAAGGGGAATCCGTGACACTTCTAAATGTGAAAGTGTCTTCAAATAGTGATACTCGCTCACGAAGTTCGTTCGTTAGCTCTTTGTTTGTCTTTGTGTGCATTCAAACTCTATCGATCCTCTCTTAAATAACCTTCGTTGGCGTATGTGTATTCCTTCCATATTGGACTCAACAACATCAACAATCTTTCTAACCAGCACTTGATATCTACTCTCATACGCTATACATCGAGTACATTACTATCACATGGGACCAATCCACACACCTGTGACAGGAGGAGGGATTTTGAGATGCAAGACTGGACATCCGGTGCCTCGTTTGCGCCTCGCGTCGTCTGTAGGTACAAGGCCGCAATCTGAGAGCCAGTGAGTCTGTTTCCGATCAGATATCTACAGCCGTTAGATTTATGTGTAGACATGGTTTCTCTGGCTGGGATGGTGAAGTTATCTTGCATCCAGATGCCATAGATGGAGCAGCGCCTGTACTTCTGAGTAGGCAAACCCAAATTAGAGCCAAAACAACAACCCCACGTGTTCTGGCTGAGTTATGGCCTTGAATTGCTGGCGCAAAAGTAGGGGTCAGAAAGGTGTTCCACTGTTTCGATGTCAGGTGTTTGGGACATCGTACGCATATGGAATCAATGTCGACAGTCCAACAGTCCACATGATTCAAAATGTGCCTCTCAGTTGACTCATTCTGTTCATTTTATTGTCTGGCGTCATTTTTGATACTTGAGGTCTAGTCTTTCGCTCATTGCTCATTGTTGGTCATTCTTACATTTACCATTGTCATGTCTAGTATTCATGACCTCATTCTCTATCTTTTGTTTGTATCGTATTCCTTACTGTATCGTACGTACATTACTGTGTATTCTCTAGCCATTCACTCCGTGCCACATAACCAACCAACCTTCAGCCTGTTGAATATTTGGTGTCACAAACTGTTGCGAACTGCTCAAGTGTTTGATCACACTGGGTCTGAACGCTTCGCCCTTAGCTACAGTCAGGCATGCATGTGGACGTTGCCAAATCCAACAAGCAATGTAATAATAATGATTATTTTTGTACACTAATATAATAAAGATGGTTGATTGATTGTCAACCACAGAAACCCAAGGTATAATGGCTTTCTGAGAAGAATATATATTGGTTCAATGTCATCGTATTGTGAGTACGCCTCTACGGTGCTGACTGGACATAAATGACACTGAACGGACAGAAATGAAACGGTATGTGCAGATGGACCTAAACAATACTGACTGGACAGAAACGAAACTGTTAGGTGGTATGATGGTTTTCTGGGCAAAGGACATGTATTGATTGAATGACATCGTATTTAGGTGGTATAGTTTCTGGGCGAAGGATATATATTGACTGAATGTCATGTCATTGTATTGTGCATACGGCTCTGGGGGGCTGACGGACATAATCGATACTGAACGGACACATACAATACTGACTGACAGAAACAAAACTCTGGTGGCATTGACATCAATTTTTTGTAATGTAGCTTGTAATTGGATACACTGCTATAACTGCATAATAAAGTATGGAATTATTCAGAATCTGAGCGAATTACAATAACATCGTCAAGTGGAGTACTCAGTAAAGATGTCAGAGCTTGGCCTCAGCTTTTTCCTTTCCCTTCTCCTGTTTTGGGGATGCACATGCAGCGAGGTTGGGTCTGGGATACCTCGAAGCAAAGATGCTTGTCATGAGCAAGCCTCCTGAAGACTTTACCGCACTCCAGGCAGTAATCGGTTAGATACTGAAACTCTTGCAGGGATATCCCCCTCCCCGATGTATAAGCCTCTTCAAGAGCATGAAGGCTTGGGGCAGAGAAGGTTGCCTGTACCCTGAAAAAACTCTTCAATGGTACTGGTACCGTGTAAAGAGCCTGGAGGCGAGGTTTAGTTGGGATGGGTGATAAATGAGAGGATAAATAACATACCTTTTTGGAGGAAAGCCGCCTTGAACATCGTGTCTTGGGCTATTGAGAAGAATTGAGTGGGTGGTGGACAAAGGAAACAGTGAAGCTAAGACTCACCAACGGCTTTTTTCGAGCCGAGAACAGATGGGGGGGGTGGGGAGAAGTCGGTGTCAGAGTCAGGCACAAGGACCTGACTCTTTTTGGGAGACCCTGTCGGAGTATTGATAGCAGTCAGTATGCATTGATAGTAACGTAGAACATGAACACAATACTGACCGTTTGGTTTAACCGCGAATTTGCACTTGGAGCTGCCAACAAAGCTTTCATCTAGTGCATGCAATAATGACGAGGCCGACTTAGTACAGCCTGGAGCAGGGATACGGAGGGGATTTCCGAGAGCCCCCTGGCTCGTGAGTTGTTGTATAGGTACTAGAGAAAAAGATTTTGTCTTCGGGGTTGCCACCAGTGGAGGTAGACGTCACTCACTGAAAAATCCACATCCGAACAGCCTGAGCTTTGGCTGTGACGCAGCACAATGCAGAGCAAGTTTTCCTGGGTTCTCGTATTTGGCATTGGCGAGGGGGCTCATTGTGAAGATGATGGTCTTGCAATACTCCCCAGTAAATGCTGCTGGGCACCAGCACGACAGAAACACGATGTTGGCGTTCGAGGCCTAGGAGTATTAATGGAATGTAGCTTGGGTCAGAAGGACCACTTACCCGTACTTGGGCCAAGTCCTCCACAAGAATGGGCCTCGAGACTCTGTTAGCATCACTATAGGCAGGACTAGATGTTTTCGATAAATGTCAAGTGAATAAAACAACTGTGAAGACTCACTACTCATATAACACAAGGCTTTGGTTTTCTGGGCTGAAGGAAACCACCGCCTGGTGCATATGGAAGTACGACAGCTGGATGTTCTGGGCTTTGAGACTGGCTGCGTCGTAATTTCCATCAGAGAGGGAAAGACGATGCGGCAGTTTGACTTTTGCCAGGGGGGAGCTGGGAATCTGGGAGGAGCTCTTGGAGGGGGTTGTGAAAGACATGCTGGAGGGAGATGGATGAGAGGTTGGGGACGGCTCGTCTTATAAGTGGCATGACGGTTGGAGATGTCTAGACATTTCTATGTCAGAGACTTTTAGATAAAGGTAAAATACAAAACTCAAAAAAAAAGATTGCGATTGGCTTTTGTGAGGGCAGCGGGTGAGCACTTGAAAAGAAGAATAAGAGCGGAAGAGGAGTAGAGTGTGCTGCTGAAGTCAGTTTTGGGTTTGGTGTGAAAGGCCAACGACCAGAAAAGAAGAAAAACAGCAGGAGGAGATGAGGAGCTATGATGAGGTTGGTTGAAGGGGAAACCACTATAAAAGAAGAACAATAGCGGATGAGGGGGAGGCGTCGGAAGCGGTTGCAAGGGGCAGGGAGTAGTTGAACAGTTTATTGGGCATGGCACGTGATATTCCGCCAGGCGGAGGGCGCTCGGCATGACCCGCCTGATGTTGCTAGTATTTACTTACAACCTCATCAAGCTGTGGAACGGCATCTTGGGCGGATGTACGGTACGGTACATTGACATCACAGGTATAAATAGGTACAATACGTAACGTTACATAACAGGAACTCACTAGTACTCTACTGTGTACCGCTGATCTGGTCACTTTGTCCTATCTTCTGCTCTTCCTTTGGAAGGATTGCTCTGGACCCACCGATGGTGCCATTTACTCTTGTCTGATAAGCGCTGTTTACCTCATTGCCTTTAACGTTGGCTAAGCTATGATTCCGGCTGAGTATATACTGTTAGGGATGCGCGTGGCACTTCTTTCGCTGGCTATCTATCAGTGGTGTGATGGAAATTTTTTTTGATGGTCTGGGCGCTAATCTACGGTGTCCCTCTTATCCCAAAAACCGCACAAATCTACACAGCAGAACATTATTGGTGCAATGATAGCTTACTACTGTACTACGAAGAGGACATGCTCCGATACATTGTGTTGCCTCTCTGTTGGTGGTTTATTCAGTCATTCTGCTCTGATAAGAGGAAGCATCCATTAAACATTGGAACCGATTTAAGGATTAGTGAGATCCGAAGAACTGGATTATATTGTATTTGTGGTGGAGGTTTGTCCTCACTTTGCGACATAATAAAGGTATTACTTCTCTCTATCATGATGCACCAGAGCTGATTAAAGTCGTAAGAAAACATCCACTAATGTATGGCAAACCTGATTATCCCAAGATAACACTTTCCGCCCACGGTGAGACTGGCCACACAGAATTAACGATTCCAGTACTGAAACAACAATCATACACTGGAAATGAACCAGTAATATCATCCGCTCCTGCCAACACTCCCTGCGCTGAGCTCGGTATCAACGGTGTTTTCGAAAGACTCAATGCGACACTTGCCACATCTCAATCACAGGAATCCGAGGTCCTTCGCCCTGGGAGGAAAACGACACTACACTCAATTCTTGAACCATACGTTGCACGGAATGACGACTTTGGGACGGTCTATGCTCATTTGCGAAGCTTTTGGTATGGCTATGATATCACCCAAATCGAAGATGCCTTACTGCACTGTGGAAGAAGAGGCCAGAAAGATGTGGAGGAATGCTCTCATGCATGACAGAATCATAACAACGTCCATACCCCCTCGGCGCATGTGGGATCTGTACACTAATCGGGTGGTGCCATCCTGGGTTGGGTATGCAAATAATTGGGGGGACTTTTTTGTCTGGGGGATATCACATGCATGGGTGGACAAGAAGGAGTGCAGTGAATGCAATGACACTCATAACATGATACGAGTGGCCCAGTGCCTATGCCAAAGGACACCAATCTTGATCTCATCCGCATCGAGATGCTGAACCTCGGAGCACAGTATGTATGGCTGGATGTCCTGTGCCTACGACAGGAGGGAGGGAAGGACGAGTATCTGCGCTTGGATGAGTGGAAGCTGGATGTGCCTACAATTGGATGGGTGTATCAGAACACACGTGTAGTGTGCTACTTCAATGGACTAGGGTCGGCCGCTGCATTTGACACCAGACTACTTTGAGAGCGACCGGTGTTGGTTCCGACGTGCATGGACCCTGCAGGAGATCAACAGTCACACCATTATTGGTGGGGAGGCAGGGGATGACATCATGGACACAGAGGTCCGAAAGGTGTTTGACAAACAACTGGCACACTTGTGGGAGTTGCAAAAACGAAAATTTGTCCTAGAACTTGCATCAGAGATGCAGAATAGGGTTTAATCAATGCCATTGGATAAAGTTGCAGGTTTATCGTACCTTGTCCATGCAGGCTGCATCCCCATATATGATGCAAAGATGTCTGACACAGATGCATGGGAAGTACTCTTGGATGTGATGTCACCTCTGGTCTGGGGATATCTTTTCTTCTATTGCCCTGAACCTGGGAATGGAAAGAAATATTGGCAACCATCATGGCAGCAAGTCACAGAAAACAATAATTTGACATATTCCTCATCTAAGAAGCCAGGATATGTCATACACAGAGATACAGATGGAGACTGGTGTGAGAATTATTGCATTAATTCTGCAGATGTGTGGGGTTTTGATGAGGGACTAAAGGAAATGAAGCCTCAACAGGGAGAGATGTGCTTCAAGACCACTGCTGGCTTATCCTGCACTGTCAAAATTTTTGCTGACCATGTCTACCCAATACCTGATAGATCATATGCACTTATAGGTGCCAGAAGCTTGAACGATTGGAATTTCTCATACCCTCACTGTTTTTGGGTAGTTGGCCAATTAAGGGATGATGGGAAGTTTGAGAAATTATCAGTATTCTGCTTAGCAGAAGACACACAAATGACACTTAGTGACCTTGGACTTGAAAAGAAAGTAAAAATTATTCTTTGTTGAATTACATGATCAATTTCACAGCTTTCACACAATAGATATAGTGAGGAGACATTATTGATTGTGAATCAGAATGACATGCTCAGAGGAGCAATCGAGCCCAATGATACAGATTTATACAGTGGTAAGATTATACTAAAAATTTCATAGTCAAAGTCCCTAGGTGAGAGTAGGGGGAGGATTGGTGATTTGCCCTGGAGCAGACTGTCCCTACATCTAGTCATATCAAGAATTAAAGAACAAGAAAGAAAGGCAGTAAAGAGATTCACAATAAACCAGCAGAAATATTTCCTTTATAAATGAAGTTTTAGCATTCTTCCATATGTGAAGGATGTAGGATAAATGTCGTTCTCCTGCCCTCCAGGTTAGAATTGTGACCAGCAACTGTGAACAAATTCAACTCGGTGATATTTGTTTCTTCTGATCTGTTGAATGGTTTTTCCTATTTGAGATTTGCCTTGTTTGTGCATATATTGACTGGGGGGGCTATGTTATGGATATTGGGTACTTTCAGACTCGATCCATGAGTCAACACATGCCTGTACTCAGGCTTCTTGGTCTTAACAATGACTCACTCGCATTTTCTCTTATCTTCTCTATTCTTCTTGTAGACACTAGAATATTACTTACTCGAAGCCTCTACTATATAAACACACTCTGTATTACTTAGAATCAAATCTAATCTCACTACTCATCAATGTCCACTTAACTGTGTGATTCAAGCTTCTTGATCGGTTACACCTAGCGCTTGCCATCAAATTGCTTCCTGACTATGCCTAGCGCTTGTCAGAAACCTTGTTAGTTATGCCTAGTGCTTGCTGACACCCGTTAACTATGCCTAGCACTTGTTAGCACCCTTTCCGGATCCCTCTTGGTGGTTGGAACTCAGCTTACAGACATCTTTGCTCACAACTTGGGTTTCACTCGAGTATTCATTACTTTGTATACTACTCGAAATACCCTGATTCTTAACACATTTACAATATGCTGTGGAGACTTCTTTTCACCAGGCATAATTGGATGCTGTCAAGCATCTGAGACCCAGTCTTATTACATGTCTTGGGGAAAGGAACCAAGAGTGGTGGTTTGTTTTAGACCTGAGTTGTATTGAACAATATTTATAAAATAGCAGACGAATAGAGTTCATGAACATATAACTCACTTTCCATACATAAAAATGAAGGACAGCCCTTGAGCTTGAATATCAGACATCTGTTTTTGCATGACAGTGTGGTGGTGGGCATAAATTTGAGCTAACGAATGTTCCACTAACGGTAGAGTCTGGTATGAATATGTCAGCTCAGCGGAATAGTACAGAACAGAATATACCTGGCTTTGACCTGGCCCCAAATTACATATGTATTGGCATAGCTCTCTAACTTCGGCAAGCTTTAGGTGCCAGCAATGATGTGAACTCCTTATAGAGACAGAACCGTATCCTTGAGGTGAGTATATGCACCTAAGAGCTGCACTGACACAACCAATGACTAGCAGAACTGTGATACCATACAAGGTCAGTAACCCAGCTGTCCTGACTAATAACTATGGTACTCACCTTAACATCCCCTGGCTGCTAATTTTGACTTTGATGAACCTGCACAGAGAACTCCAAATCTCCATACTAGCATCAAGACTAGCTATCACCCTCGTATGATTGTGGTATTGAGTGAATCCTCCCACTTGGCCTGGCATCCAAGGGTCTTCTGAGACAATTTCATGTCTTAAATGTCTTGCAGATCATCTTGTCGGGATAGACACTCAAGGCACAGCCAGTCATGATAGTGAGGAGGTGGGCTGAAGCAGCTTATCATCACCCAAGGCCAGAAAGCGACAATATCAAAATCTAAATGATATCCATGAGTCAGATTACTTTGTGCAAATGGACCTGCAACTGATGACAGATTGTCTGTTGATGAATGTGGCTCACTCTACCCTCAAATTTCTATTTGGTCACCAGGAACGGTCTTCCCATGTGTTTTCTGCGAAGGAATACTGGTGCTAAAAGACTAGATATAGTGAGGGGGAAACTGTGGAGAGGCATGAGATTGGTGAGCTCACGAGGGAGCTGAGATTACATACAAATGGCCCAAAAAATTACATTTTGATGCTTATGTGTAAAATGTGCTGAGGCAAAACAATCCTTGCAAGGCAACACTGAAATGTGAAAGCGTCATGAATACTGACATCAGCATGGGGATCCGTTCATAGCTCCTCATCATTCATTGTAGAGGTGATCTGAGATAGTGTTTATTGTTGCATTGACCAACTCTTGCATGAGGTTAGGCATCAAATGAAAATATGTGTGATTGAGTTGCATCTCTATGGTGGGAGTTGCTGACGGTTAGGTTACAAAAAATGCATAGAATATGAAAATCATACAAACCAAGTATGTATCTCCAAATGTGTATCCTAACAATCGCCTCTTGTTTTCTGCAAGTCGTCTTGAGTCTTGAAATTTGTGCCTAGGTGGGCGTTGAGCAATATGGCATCGTCCATTGTGGAAATGAAGAGCTGATCAACACAGGATCATCATAGTCATCTCTGACAAATGACAGAATACAAGGTGCTTGATGTGAGGGGATGGTTGAGGATGAGAATAGCAGTGACTTATGTCTTTGATCCGGGTATTGGTTCAGTCTGGTCACCCAACCAAAAATCAATGCAAATAGAGACGCACACTTGCCTCCTGCCACCATCATGTTGTGCCAAGGTTGTTCCATCTTTCTCTGCCACCACAAAAACCATGTTTCTAGGATGTTGCTGAAACAACACCAACAACTCTGTAGCCTCATTGGCTCATGAACCTTTTTGTTAATGGAGCCAAGGCTATCTTCAGCTGACGCAAAGCTGACATGCAATTATTCCGTTGATGAACCCATCTCTGGTGCTCAGCCTCAAACACAACAGGTGACCTGATGAGCTGCCTAGTGCATACTTTGAAGCCATCTGTTCAGTGAAAGGATTCAGGATGACTGGCAATCGGAACTTTTGGTGTGTGACAGTTACACAGTTAGAACAGAGAGCTAATGGATATCACAGATAAATGTGGGAATTGTCTAGCAATGAAAGTACACTGAAATATGTTCTTTGAAACTCAACATTAACACTCGCCCACTATCTTGCACCCCTCTGGTCTCCATTCAGTGCTTCCTGGCATTGCACATCCCGTCATCCACACCCAACTCCTGCTGTCTGCTTTGTCTTGATCCTGAAACCCATGGAGCACCCTAGGCTACCCATCTGTTCTGTCTGGATCTTGTGGGACTCTAGTGGTGCCACACACTACTATGCCTCACCTTAATTCCTGCCAGTATGACAACTACACAGCTGTACAGAATTCTACAATCTTTGTATGTCCTATTTTACTCTCTCTTTCTCTCACTTATCCATGGACATTTTAGCATCCAGCCATCTTGTCCTTGATAACAACGGATCTCAAATGGGACGTTGCTTTGCAGACCAACCAAGGATTACATACACCACATGTGGAGATCAACATATTTTGGTTTGTTTTCATTTCTTTACAGCAAAGACATAACTCAATTATACTTAGATATGTATCACAAGCACTGACTAGGTTGGCTGTATCATTACCTAACATGAAAGGAGGCATCACATACCTACCTACAGGTCAGGGTGTACAACGGCACTGTGGGATGGTTGATGGAATCATGGGGTTCATAATGAAAATTGCAGTCTGAGGTTGTAATTGTGTGTCTGCCCTTTCTTTGCAATGGCCTCATTTCCTGATATAAATATAGAATAATTTCATGTAGCTCCCATGGCGAATATAAACTGATATCTGTACTATCCCAAAACATGAAGTGAATACCTCTACTCTGAATGCTTCAGTACGGCCATCTCTGTTTGTTGGAGATGTAACTATGATAAGACGTCCTCATTGCCCATGCAATCTATGTATCCCCGTAGGAATGAGCTGAGCTGTTTTAGCAATTTGGACTAAATGACAAGGTTCACTCTGCATATAGGAGTTTAAAGAGTCTCCAATGAGCAATGGAGTAACTTGTATGAGGGAAGAGTGAGTGGTGTCTCCATTCACATGGCAGAAATGTCCAAGAGACAGCATGTGGCGTTCATGCCAATGCCAGTGCAGAGCTATCTGCATCTATTGATCCTGACTTTCTAGCCTCTCATAAGTTATCGCTATCACCAGCTCGCATACCCCCAAATCTTCACCATCGGCATCTTCTGTGACAGTCTATCAAAGAGTGTAGGCTGTTCATGGCTGATGGTGCCATCCTACTTCATCATTCAAGATAGCATCAGCAGATGGGTCCACTGAATGATCATATGGCTGGTAGACTTCCTTTTCTTGGTGCTCCACTCACAAGTTTCGAAGTCTGCATGAGGTGATGAATGGATGTTGTAGGACAACAATGTGAGATGTTGACGGTGATACACAGGTCAATGAAAGAAAACTCATTGCAGACCTTAGAGCATCCGATGCATTTATCACATGCATTGACCCAGAGATCAGACCAAGATACACTCGTATCCTTCCATCCTTTTCTTCATCCATTCTACTCCCTTGCTCTTCACCCACATTTGGCATATGCATGCAAAGTTTCAATATGCACAAGATCCACCATCCTTTTCATTGTCTGTTTTCCTCTGAGGCTTGCAGTAACCCACAAACCTCTATGACCACATGTAATGAGCATGCCACGGACTCCATGGACATCAACCCTCAACTCATCCAACTGGCCCCAACTCATTATTGGAATCCGATGGATTCTGTTTCCAGTTTCTATTCCATATTTCATATCCCTATTTCACATACTAATTTCACATATTCATTTATCACACCTAGAATCCATCAATGGTACCGAGTAGGTGTTATATCAGAGTCCACAGAATACTCGACTCCTCTAGATACAGAATATTCCAGACCTACATTATTCCAGCCATGTCCATACTTATTCTAGCCTCCACCCATCGGACTCTGCTCTAGTATATAAACTGTACAACTAACAGTACATACCTCAGTTTGAATATCAACTTGGTTTAGCCCAATACTCTCACACTCACTTCTACTTGGCCTTCAAGCCTAATCTCAATCTCTTCTACAAGTCTACGGATTCCAACTCCATGTGACTTCATCTTAAACTCTCTACTTGTCTTACTCTGCGGACTCTGTCCATATTCATCTTAGGGCTTCAACCCAGGGGTGATGTTGCTAATAGCTTTGCCAAGCCCACTGTGCATTCCACTTCACTTCCTCCTATTGGCACGATCCTAACACCATGCCTGAGACAACAATTAGATCTGTATGGATTGCTCTGGTAGAGTGAGGCGAATGATAGGAGGAAATCGATACATGCTTGTATCCCGTACAGACCACCTGTATGCAGAGAAGGTTTATGAATGGCTGCCATATTCAGCACTCTGCACTGACAAAATTATCATTTGACTATCCATGCATCAAAGCAACACTCTGGCTGGAAAATTAGGATAGATCTGAAAAATATCAGCTCTTCTTGACATGAATATGTAGCATTATGTCCATCTATTGATCCCGCCTGGTGTTACCTTTTGTTTAGCACATCTGCAGCTTGTGTGTAGTGATAGAGACCAGTGACTAGTGCGTAATAGTGAAGCATTTAGAACGGAGAGCTGATGGGAATAGCAATTTGTGGGAGACATCTGGCAAGTCTGGCGGAATGAAATTTACTCAATGCTCCCTCAACTTATGGAAAAGAACTGCCATTGCTCTCAAAAGTATGGGAGCCTAGCTTTCTTTAATTTACCAGATCCCTCATGCTGCAATTGCAGTTTGTACACTATTGATGCTATCTCTCCACCTTCTAGGAGATGTGAAGTGCTTCCTGCTTCCACATGTCCCTTCATACAGACACAATGTACCCTCCCTTATCCTGGCTTACAAAGATGGATGACAGCTTAGCCATATCTCCCATTGCTGTACACCTTCCAGAATGACAAAAGAAAAGGATAAAGCTGAATAAAGGGCTGCCATTGAAAGAAGATAGCCTGGATCACTCCACATTCATTCTATATGACATTCAGACCATCTCCAGTCCGTGTACATTCATTAGGATATCTGTGCTATCTATTGGCCTTCCTGACTGATAAATAGGAAGTCTGTATCTTTTTACACTTGAAATAGCACCCTATACATATCATGTCAGTAGCTGCCCTCATAAATCGATATCTTCCATCAATCTCACTAATGGCGAAACACTGGATAGCCTGTTCAAGGAACTTGAGGTCATAAAACAATGTGGCAACATGTTCTAATACACTGGCAGCTCATTATGTTCCTTGAAGATCGTCGTGGTATAAGTGTTGCCGTGTTCATTATGACACAGGAAAGGAATCATACAAACCAAAGGAGGGGCTCTATATAGTATGGCATCCATGCTGCTTGTTGCTAGGCTACAAATTTGGTGTGAAGGTTTACGCAACAAACTTCAGGAGGCTAAATATGTTTGAGTTTTGCTGAAGCCAGTGAACAATGAGGACGGTCTGTTGTCTTGGGTTAAAGATTTCTTGGACAGGAAATCGCAAGTTGCCCACATAGAGCTGGCTTATTTGACCTTTTAAGAAAATCAGGACGCTTGGTACTGCTTCAGATATAATAGTTAAACTGTGTAGTACGGAAATCAATAACTTATCTTGCATCCATCTGAAGTGCCCTGTCCTTGATATGAAGAGAGACAACAGATAGATCTGATATTTTCACACTGATCCAGCAATGCTGGAACTCCACTTATAAAGGCGAGCTTTCAATTGGTTTATTGTGTATCTTTACTCCCTGCTTTTCTCATTCTTTAATTCTTGATATGACCAGATGTGGGAACAGTCTGCTCCATGGAGAATCACCAAATCTCCCCCTACTCACACCTTGGGACTGTGACCATGAAACTTGTAGTATACTCTCATCACTGTGAAAACCCGTATCCCCAATTGGCTCAATTGCTCTGAGCATGTCATTCTGATTCACACTCAATGATGTTTCCTCACTAATAAATATGTCTATTACATTGAAGCTGTGAAACCAATCCTGTAATTCAACAAAGAAATATCTTTACTTTATTTCCAAGTGCAAGTTTGCTAGGTGTTGTTTGTTCATCTTCTGAGCAGAATATCAATAATTTCTGAAACTTCTGATTGTCTTTGAATCGCCCAACTACCCAGAGATAGAGAAGGTCTATTCAACATCCAAACCAGGTGACGGTACCTAAAACTGCATATGATCCATCGGGTATTGGGTATGCATGATCAGCCAAAATTTTGACAGTGCAGGATAAGCTGGCAGTATTCTTGAAGCACATCTCTCCCTGTCGAGGCTGCCCTTGAATTAGTCCCTCATCCAAACCCGACACATCTGTGGAATCGATACAGTAACCCCAATACCAGTCTCCATCTGAATCTCTTTGGTTGACATGTTCTGGCCCCAGATCAGATGGGCAATACATAACATGTTTGTTTGTCATGACTTGCTGCCATGATGGTCACCAATACTTCCTTCCATTCCCAGATTCAGGGAAATAGAAGAAAAGCTCTGCCTGAGACCGCAATGATATTACATCCATGAGCTCTTCCCATGCATCTGCATCAGACTTCTTTGCATCATATATGGGGATGGGTTCTGCACAGAGAAGGTATGACAAGCCTGCGACTTTATCCAATGATGTTGAGGAGACCCGGTTCTGCATCTCTAATGCAAGTTCTAGGGTATTTTCCTCTCTTCGCATCTCCCGCAAGTGTGCTAGCCATTCCTCAAACACCTTTCGGACCCCCATGTACATGATGCCATTCTCTGTCTCCCCAACAATGGTTGCGAAGGAGGTGATCTCCTGCAGGGTCCACGCACGCCGGAACCAACACCGGTCACTCTCAAAGTAGTCTGGTGGCAAGTGAAGTGGCCAACCCAGTCCATTGAAGTAGCACCCCACAGAGGCATTGGGATAATACATGGATCCAATTGTAGGCACATTGAGCTTCCACTCCTCCAAGCGCAGATGCTCGCCCTTCCCTCCCTCCTGTCGCAGGCACAGAACATTCAGCCATGCATACTGTGCTCCAACGTTCAACATCTCGATGCGGATGAGATCAAGATTGGTGTCCTTTGGCATCAGCATGGGTCACTCATATCCATTTATGGGTGTCATTGCATCCACGCGCTCCTTCTCGTCCACCCATGCATGTGATATCCCCCACAGTGGTGCACATTTTGAACCCCACCGGAAACCATTCATAAACCTCTTCACAACCGAGTATGGCACCACCTGATTTGCGTACAGATCCCACACATGCCGAGGGGGCACATCCCATGTCATGATTCTGTCATGCATGAGCACCCTCCTCCGCATCTCTCTGTCCTCTTCTTCTGTGGCACTTAAAGCATCTTCAATTTCTGTGATGTCATAGTCATACCAAAAGCGCTGCAAATGAGCATAGACTGTCCCAAAGTCATCATTCCGTGCAATGTATGGTTCAAGAATTGAGTGTAGTGTCGTTTTCCTCCAGGGGCGAAGGTCCTTGGATCCCGGTGAATAAAATGTTCCCAGTGTCACATTAAGTCTCTCCAAAACACCGTCAATACCGAGGTCAGCACAGGGATTGTTGGCAAGAGCGGATGATATTACTGGTTGGTTACCAGTGTAGGATCATTGTTTAAGCACTGGAATGGTCAATTCTGCATGGCCAGTCTCGCCAAGGGTGGAAAGTGTTAGCTTGGGAAGATCGAGTTCATGATATATTGGTGGACGTTTTCTGGCTACTTTATTTAGCTCTGGTTCATTATTACAGGCTGAAACATTACCTTTGTCATACCACAAAGATACTTGTGAATGTGCAAACCATCGGGATGCATACACTTTCCTCATCCACCACCAAAATCTCCACTGATTCTTTAATCCCTTCCAATAGTTCATCGATGGTTCATCGAATGCTAACAGAATGAAACAGAATGAATGAATAAACTACCAACAGAAAATACAACGCACAAGGCATTCTGTTTGTCATCGTTGTAGCGCCGTATGATTCGAAGATCTCGTTGTACCAAGGGCTTTCTGATGGGTAGACTTGTGTCATCCTCATGGTAAGAGGGAACGTATCTCGTATACATATCGTTCAGTGTACATATCTTTCATTCTCATGGTCACAGGCCCATCAAGCATGGCGACATCCACAGTGCATTTTGATATTCACACAGGCTAATCAAGTATTTAGTAGTGAGGACAAATGACAAGGCGTACACACAAGGAAGAGAAGAGGAACTGTCAAGAGATCGAGATCAGCATATATGATCTCACAGACATGGCAATGCGAATGACCCCAAGACAGTAAAGTTTCCTCTTGTGTGACAGTCTTTCCTTTACTAGTACTCGAAAGTTGCAGACGGACAGGGATAGTGAGGTGACATTGGAAGCTCGATATCCACTGACAAATTTGATTTGAAATTTGGCTTGATAGTCTGAGATCCATGCAAGATGGGGAGGCTCAGTTTGATTTCCAGTGAACCATTCCAGAGATAAGACAATCTTTCGAGTCCCACCTCCATTGGAAAGTGAGAGCTATGATACTGGTAGGACATGAACGAGACAAGGGTCCATGAGAACTAGAGCCAAACCATGGCATGTCCCTCTTGTTTATCGACATTGTAAGAGGTCAAAACAAAGTCAAATATTCTGGCAAGAGGAAGGTTTGAAAATTGTCTGATCATTTGGGGATTTTAAGAACATTTTTGAGTATTATCTATCCATCAATCAGTCATCTTATCATGTCAGCATCGCTCATCTACCTCCTTGCACCTGTCGGTCAGTTTCACTGCCATGAATCCTTCTCACCACTAGCAAGTAGTGTGCTGGTTTCCGATATGCAATTACACTGTGGGTTGGTACAGCGGGTGGTGATATATGTAAAAAGACTGGGCCAATGACAGGGAATCTGCAACGATTGTACAAGTGATGGTCGACAGGCTACGAGATGTTAGCCAATCAACAATAATGTGTGAGAGAAAACTTACATTCTGCCTGTCCGCACGTTCGCCTTCTTCCAATACCTATACCAGCAACACACTAAACTTGAATACAAAATCCCAGAACATAGTAGCCACATCATTGTCAAAGCACTGTTCATAATTGCCTTCGATCTAGGGGATATAAATTGATCAAATCCAGGTCAAAATAAACAATAATTACATACCTCGTGTCAATGACATTGATGAAGAAAGATAGACGCTGGGATTCACAATCAGCATGTGCTCTTATGCATTGTCAATATTTGGTGCCAGCCTTGAAATGTGTTGAACCCGGGCCTGAGTTGCAAAAAATGATAGTCGTACTTGCATCTTATGCTGGTCCATGTTCCCTGCGCAGGGGAGATTAGGTCGGCGTGGGAGGGAGAGATGTCTAACACAATGTACTCATTCGCCTGACACAGCCTAACAAAAGGTCTGCGCTGTAACGTGACATAGAGCCATCTGCATTAAGAGAAGGCATCAACAACAATGCAACAACAAATATGACAAACTGGTACAGAGACTGATTGGTTTTAGAAAGGTCAGCAGGAAGATAATTCGTACACATGACATACTGACTCGATCGAAGGGAGATCTTCCCATATCGCAAGGCTCATTTTTTCTGGTGAGCGCTTCAGCTGGTACATTTTTCAAAGTCTCATGTCACAGGAACACGAGCTTCAATGATGTTCCAGATCTCACTGTCCAAAGACAAGGGTGAGTAAAAAAAGAGAACATGAAGAAGATGACACATGCGAATACCTCGTATCATGGCCAGATTCATGGCTCCATACGAGCTCTCTGCTTGAAGTCGATGCTCTGCACTATCACAGACTGGATAACTCCCAGAGATGGTATGGCCAACACCACTGCGAAGATTTCACCTCTTCTGTGGTCCTCTCGCTCTATGAATGAAGATCTATAAACTTCAGGAGATCATTTATATAGCTGTGAGTCAAAGTTCTCGCATGATGGACGTAGATGGGAACACTTACAGATCCGGTATGTGGATACCACTACAAAAAATTCACTCTGCTTTCCCTCTCGTTGCTTGCTGGATCAAGATACGCATTATTCAGTGGGACCTCTTGGTGCATATCGAATACAAGGTGAGTCCACAGACTGAAAACTCCAAATATCGTCCACTGAACCTCAGCCGCCAAGGTCCATCTTGATCACTGGCACCAGTCAATACCATTCAAGGGGTTGTCTGAGTTATAATAATCTGAAAAATAATACCCAAGTGGCTGACAAATGTGACAAGGCACCAGGGGTTTACGATAGGATGAGGATGATGGTGAGGATAACGATACAGGAGTTACCGAATTCAATAGCCAAGTCAGGGAGATGGGCCATGGGCCGGAATCGTGGTGATTAGCAACACCTTGGCAAAATTTTTGACCGCCAGTCCTCCTCCATTTAACTGCTCCAATGACAAGCAAGTTCCACATGTGGCTGGTGTGCTAGAGTAGGTACTCGTTAGCACCATGTAGGGCACTACAAGGGCTGCACATATTCGATAAGGAGTCAGGACACACAGATTGTCAGGGCTGCTGTCCAAGACAGAATCACCATGCAAAGAATCGGTGCAAGTGCACTGAGTTTAGCTTCCGTTACAGTGTGCTGGGGAGAAATCCTTCTACTAGGCGTAATCAAACAGCATGGAGCATCTGATAATCAGTCTGATTACTTTTTGGGAAAAGAAGAGAAGAGCAATGGTTTTTTCTGGACCAAGTTGTATCGAACACAAAATGTGTAAAACAGGAGACAAACATGACGAGGGAGTTTCGATGCGCAGGGTGATGAACCAAGTTGCTTATTGCCACAAATGACAATGGTACACTAGGGTGGTCTCTTGTTTGTCATCTAAGGATGAGAGGAGGCGTATGCAATGCTCCACATTCACGCTCGTTTGTACATCATAAGAATGACGGCGATGAAAATAGGGAGTAATCGAAGTGTATGATCAACATGCATTGTTTTGTACCAGCAGGGCGGGGCCGAGGTACAAAATATGAGCAGTTCGGCGTGCATAAAGGAGTATTGTCTTTAATGAACCTTTCTGCCCACTCAGTAAAGATCAGCTCAGTTGCGATTGGAAAGGAACTGGGCACAACATACAAGGTATTTGCAGTACCTGGCACATTCCATGATACTGTTTTGTGCATAGTGTAATGCGATTTACATGGGGGTGTCGGTGGCTACAAGAGTTGATGTCCCTAGTAACATGGCGAGGTGACAACTGGGGACATAGATGAGATTGGTAAGCTCAAGAGAGATACAGAGTTTATGCATGACTCACCTGGTTAATTTATTTTCACCATAGGCTAAACGTCACAGGCATGAGGCCACATAATATATATTGGTGCTGGACGATCCTTGTGAGCTGACACTGAAGTGCGAACACTTGATAAATATGGACTGCAACATGAGGATCTGTCCATAATTCTGCAGGAGTCAGTGTAAGAGCAATCCGAGATGGTGTTCAACGTTCATCATCGGCCGACTCTTGGGTGTGGTTACATGTTGATTGAAAACAGGTGTTATCGAGCGAGCCACAGACAGTAGTCGCATCTCGAATGCTCGAGCTACGGGTAGTCACATCACAAAAGAGGGACAGGATATGGCAACCATATGTACCAAGGATCTTCGACTATGTACTCCTATCATATCCCTTGCGCCTTGAGCTTGAGTACTTGAATCTTGAACATGGCGTCATCTAATGCAGAAGGGAAGAGCTTGTCGACATAGGATAGTCATAGTCAGCTGTGAGGAATGGTGGAATACAAGGCGCCTGATCTGAGGATGATGGTTAAGGATGAGAATTGGCTGTAGCTGATGTCTTCGATCTGGTTATTTGTTCGGTCTGGATGACCAAACAAATCAATGCAAACAAAGACAGGCTCTTGCCACCCTTGTCTTTTGCCATGATTGTTCAATCCTTCTGCACCGAAATCATGTTTCCAGAATGTCTCTGATCTAATGCTGATAAATCTACAACCTCCTTGGCTCGTAAAGCAATATGTCGATGGGATAAAGCAGTAAAGCATCTTCACCGGACATAGAATTATCCTGATGATGGTCCCATCTCTGGTGATAGGCCTCGAACACAATGGAGGACCTGAGGAAATTCCTAGCACATACTTTGATTGGCATTGGTTCAGTGAAAGAATTCAGGACTACTGGCAATCAGGACTTTTGGTGCGTGTCAGTTAGGTGACTGGAATAGAGATCTGATGGAAATGACAGATAATTGTGGGAATTGCCTGGGGATGCTGGTACACTATCAACACTTGCCCGCTATCTCGCACTCCTCTGGTATCAGGGTAATGCTTCCTACCATTGCACATCCCGTCATCCATACACGTCTCCCATCATCTCGATCTCCTGATGCCCAAGGAGCACCTGAGACTACTATATTTCATCTCAATTTCCGCCTGTCATGGCATGACAATTACCCTGCTGTGGTGGACTTAGAGTTTTGCCCTTCTCTCACTCATGCAGGTACCTTTTAGCATCCGGCCGTCTCGTCTTCAATAGCAGGACATCGCTTTGGAGAAAGTTCGAGGCCTAGTATCGACCGACTCTTAGGTAAGGGTACCCATGGAATATGTGGGATCAAACAAGCTGTATATTGCTGTCGCATCTTCAAGGCTGCTTGATGGTCGCATCGTAGAGCTGTGGGCTTCGTGTTACAGAACATGGACAGAATGTAGCCATAATACATACCGGGAATATCCATCTATGTACCCTGGTAATCATCCCTCCCTCCCTAAACGTGATCTTCCTTGTTGAAAATGGTGACTAGCATTGGAAACCGTTGGGCTGCCCAGTGTGGAAGAAAAGTGCTCATCGATGCAAGATCATCATCGTCATCGGCTTGGAGGAATGATGGAATGGGAGACACTTTATGTGAGGATAATAGTCCAAGATGAAAGCGGTACCTTACATCTTCGATCCGGGTATTGGTTCGGTCTGGTCAACTGAACAAATCAATGCAAATAAAGATGTGCACTTGCCTGCTGCCACTGTCGTATTTTGCCATGGTTGTTCCATCTTCTCTGCCGCCACAAAGACCATGTATCTAGGATGTCGCTGAAACAATGCTGACGACTCTGCAACCTCATTGGCTCACGAACCATTTTGTCTGGGGCCAAGGCTATTTTCAGCTGACGTACAATTATCCCTGATGGACACATCTCTGGTGCTCATCCTCGAACATGACAGATGACCTGACGAATTGCTTAGTGCATACATTGATGCCATTAGCTCAGTGAAATAATTCAGGACAACTGGCATTCGGGACTTTTGGTGCGTGACAGTTATGCAATTAGAACAGCGAGCCAATGGATATCACAGGTAACTCTGTGAATTGTCCGGCGACACTAGTGCCCTGAACTATGTTTGTTGAACTCAACACTTGCCTGCCATCTTGCACCCCTCTGGCATCCCTTCAGTCCTTCCTGCCCTTACACATCCTGTCATCCATGCGCATCTCCCGCTATCTGCTCCTTCTTGATCTACTGATACCCATGGGGCACCTCAGGTTACTCGCCCACTCTATCTGAATCTCCTGGTATTCTAGCAGCGCTGCAGGCTAGTATACCTTACCTCAATTCCTGCTAGTTACGGTATAACAACTACACTGCCATACAGAATCTCTCAATCTTTGTATGACCTATTTTACTCTCTCTTTCTCTCACTCATAGATGTACATTCTAGCATCCAGCTGTCTCATTCTCAAAAGTAGCGCACCATAAAAAAGGACGTCGCTTCGCAGACAAATCAAGGACGGCGTACCCTGTACGTGGAGGACAGATCATTCGGTTCGTTTTATGTCCTATGGCAAAGGTGTGGCTAACTCATGCTTAGACACAGGTCACGAACGCAGCCTGAGCTGTTGAGATGAACATTATATTTCTCCGTCCATGCTGTTTGGCTGTATCATTGTCAGACTTGAATGAAGGCATGACATATCCGGGAGGAATACGACAGCACTGAAGTTCTGTGCACCTATTGATGGCATCGTGCACTTTATGATGAAAATGCACTGTGGTGCTGTAGTTGTATGTCCGCCCCTTCGTTGCAAAGGTTTGATCTTCTGACATCATTATAGCATAGTGAATATGATCAGGTGTCCATTTTATCCAAAAATATGAGTTTGCGATAACATCCACTCTGAATTCTTCGGTGCCGCCATCTCTTCTCATAGAAGATGCAACTAGGATTAGGCATCATCATGGCTTGCGCAATCCATGGTTCACATTGGAACAAACTGAGCTAATCCTGCTCGCACATAAACAATATCATTTTTTTACTGCCGTGACACAGCTTTCCCCTATCGTGGCTGTGGCGTCTTCCTTCTCATCATCAGCATTCCCTGCCCATCCAAATCCTCATATCTGGTCGCCCCAGCCATAGGTCAGAAGTCCAAACTCTCGACCTCTTTGTTCTTTACACACACCACCCGGTCGTACATATCAGGGTGACCATATACGATATGCATGAACTCAGATAGTGATATACCATGGTGTCTCATCCCATGCCACAAATGGCTCCACCTTTGCTGTGCCTATGCCTCCACTATCAGTGTAATTGTTGCAATAATCAATATCCCACCTGGTATTTGGCAGGTTGAAGTGAGCGACCATTTTCTCTCTCCATCTAGGAGTTCAAAGAGCCTCCCATTAGTGATAGCCTGCCTCACATGATGGAAGGGCGTGTAACATCATCATAATCACAGTGGCGTTCAAGAAGCAGCACACAGGCTTTCTGGTCCAAGGCCAGTGCAGCGCTATGCTGCTATCTGCATCTTGACTATCTATCTGCTTCTTGCTCTCACCTGCTCCCATACCGCCCAATCTTCATACCCTATTTCGTCGTTAAAGACAGTATCAACAAACAGGTCGATGAGACGATCATACCACTGGAGAACATCTTTTCTCTGGTGTTCCACTCGCAGGCTTCAAAGTTTATGTGAGATAGAAAATGATACCTCGAACCTTCAAAGCTTCACCAACGGCGTCTTCTATTAGTCTGAGATGATGAACAATGCCTGTAGGACCAAAGTGGAGGGTATATACAGTTATGCAGATGTCTATGAGAGAATACTTGTTGCAGACAGGTCTCAGATCTGAGTGTTGTGAAGTTCGAGGCACATCTGTGATTCTGACATTTTATCACATGTATGGATTCAGAGATCAGACCGGAATTAGCTCACAATTTCCATCCTCTTCCCTATCATTCAGTCTGGAATATGGATAATATCTCCTTACTATATCTATTATGTCAAAGCTGTGAAACAATCCTGTAATTCAACAAAGAAACATTTTTACTTGATTTTCAAGTCCTGAGTTCACTAGGTGTCCTTCGTTCATCTTCTGCTGAGCGGAATACCAATAATTTCTCAAACTTCCCATTGCCCCTTAATTGCCCAACTACCCAGTGACAGAGAGGGCCTATTGGCTTGTCAATATCCCAGTCAGGAGCACCTAAAAGTGCATATGATCCATCAGGGTATTGGGTAGACATGATCAGCCAAAATTTTGACAGTGCAGGATAGGCCAGCAGTATTCTTGAAGTGCATCTCTCCCTGTCGAGGCAGCCCTTCTGTTAGTCCCTCATCCAAACCTGACACATCTGCTGAATGAATACAGCAACCTCAATACCAGTCTATGTCTGTATCTCCATGCTTGACATATCCTACCTCCTTCAATGAGTGATGCATAGAATGTTTGTTTGTCATGATTTGCTGCCATGATGGTCACCAATATTTCTTTCCATTTCCAGGTTCAGGGAAATAGAAGAAAAGCTTTCCCCGGCACACATTTAACATCACATCCATGAGCTCTTCCCATGCATCCGCATCAGACTTCTTTGCGTCGTATATGGGGATGGAGAGCCCATTGAGAAGGTACGATAAACCTGAAACTTTATCCAACAGTGTTGAGAACACCCAGTTCTGCATCTCTGATGCAAGTTCTAGGATAACGCGCCACTTTCACATGTCCTGCAAGCATGCAAGTTCTTCATCAAACATCTTTTGGACCACCGTCTCCATGATGTCATCCCCTGTCTCCCCACCAATAATGGCATCTTCAGTGATCTCCTGCAGGGTCCACACACGTCGGAACCAGCACTGGTCACTCTCAAAGTAGTCTGGTGTCAAGTGAAGTGGCTAACCCAATCCATTGAAGTAGCACACCACAGATGCAGGTGAAGCATACACCTCTCCAATTGTAGGCACATCGAGCTTCCACTCCTCCAAGCGCAAGTGCTCACTGATCCCTCCCTCCTGTTGCAGGCACAGAACATCCAGCCAGGCATGCTCCACTCTGTTGTTCAGCATCTCGATGTGGATGTGATCAAGATTGGCATCCTTTGGCACAGGGACAGGCCACTCGTATCCATTGATGGGTGTCATCGCATACACATGCACTCGGTCTTGTCCACCCATGCATGCGATATTGCCTATCAACATGATCCCGACCTGCCTTGCTTCACACACAATCCAGTCTGGCACGACCCGATTAGCGAAGAGATCCCACATGCGCCGAGGTCGCACACACCATGTTGTGATCCTGTCATTGACAAGGACCTCTCTCCACATCTTTCTGTCGCATTCTTCCGCAGTGCGTAAAGCATCTTCAATTTTGGCGATGTCATATTTATACCAATAGGGCCGCAAATGAGCATAGACCATCCCAAAGTCAGTCATTTCATGAAACGTATGGTTCAAGAATTGACTGTAGCATCAGTTTTCCTCCAGGGGCAAAGGTCCTTCGATCACAGTGAATAACATGTGCCTGAGCGTCACATTTAATTTTTCCAACACTCCATCCATACCAAGGTCAGCACAGGGCATGTCGGCAAGAGCGGATGATATTACTGGTGCATTACCAGTGTAGGATCGTTGCTTCAGTACTGGAATTGTCAATTCTGCATGGCCAGTCTCGCCGAGGGCAGAAAGTGTGAGCTCGGGAAGATTGGGCTTGTGGTACATGGGTGGACATGTTCTCACTATTTTTATTTAGCTCTGGCACATTATCATGGATAGAAGAATTACCTTTATCATACCACAAAGATGCTTGCATATGTGAAAACCATTTCAACATACCCCTTTTCTTCCTCCACCACCAAAATCGGACAGTCTGTTTCTTCATATACCACCACCATTGTATACTCCATTTCTTCGAATTCCACCAACACTTTAATCGTTCCCAACAGTCGATCAATGTTTCCTTTAAATATAGCAGAATGAATGAGTAAATCACCAACAGACAGACAACACAACGTACCAGATACACAGACCATCATTGTTGTAGTGTGGCAGGATTCGAAGATCTTGTTGTACCAAAGGCTTTCTGCTGTGTAGACTTGTGCCGTGCTTATGGTAAGAGGGAACGATGAAGACCAGTGCCTGGATTATGTGATGGTTTTTCTATCAGCATGCTGTTGATGGATAGGCGCCAAAGAAGTGTTACTGGGAGCTATCATTTAATGGGTTGATATACTGCTAAATGTGTTCTCATGTGAGAAATAAATGCTTAGACTCCTATAAAGACTCACAAGTTACAGTAGTGTTTCCTGGGTTAACTTATGTATCTCGTAAACATGTCATTCAGTGCATATATCCTTCATTTCCACGCACAGCTCCATCAAGCATGGCGACATTCAAATTCCGAGTGTGATGCATAGCCCAAGTCCAAATCACGACCAGTATGCTCCACTTTCAGATCAAACATCTTTTGAAGAAAAGATATTGACCATTTGCCACGTACTTTAAGTTTCATTCCGGCAAAACAAAGTATTCAGCAGTGAGGACAAACTGTATGGGGTATGCACATTGCATGGGGAAGAGAAGAAAAGAAGAAGTCAAGAGATCGATATCGCTATTGATGATCTCACCCACATGGCAATACAAAATGACTCAGAAATAATCAAGGTTCCTCTCACATGACAGCCTACCCTGTACTAGCGCTCAAAGTCACAGATGGACAGGCATAACGAGGTGATATTGGTGGCTTGATAGTTCACAACCCAAGCTGCACAACAAGGAGGCTCGGTTCATCATCTCAAGTGAATCGTTCGAGAGATGAGACAATCTGTCAACTCTGACCAGAGTGCAAGGAGCTATATTTAGCTATTCGAACTTCACCGCTTGTTCAAGTGCAGTGCCGTTCCCTCCATTGAAAAAGTGGGAGCTGGGGTACCTGTACGACGTGTGGTGAACAAGAGCAGGGTACATCAAAATTCATGATTGATGAAGGAGCGAGTGCGGCTCAGAGATACGGTGGACAGATACAAATGAAGTACAGCCCATGTGATCTCCATCTTCTTCAGCAGCGTAGTAATAGGTGAAACCATAATCAATCAATCTCACTTGGCTACGAGAGATAGAAAAGAATCTAACAGCTCCAGGAGCTTAAAAACATGTTTGAGCACTGACGATGTATCAACCAGTAAGCTTACTGCACATCAATAGAGCAACAACATACCGGAGTATGTGTCTCCTCGACTTGATGCCGATCATTTACCTCCAAACATCTCTTGTTCAGATGTGTAGCCACAAAGCCTTTTCATCAGCTGTTTTCTGATACCCAGATACAACCTGTATTGTTATAGTAAGCCATAGCAAAAGCCACCAATAGCAGTAACTCTGCAACCAATCTACATGTGAGGGTTTTCGATCTATCAGATGTTAACAACTCCACAGCAGCGAGCGAGAGAAAACGTACATTCCGCGTATCCGCACACTTGGTCTACTTCCGATCCCAATGCTAGGTTAAACTTGAATGCAGAATCCTGGAACTGGAGTCATATCCTGCTCAAAGCTAAATTGTCCATAAATCCCTCCAATCTGGGGGATATAAGTTGATTGAACCCAGGCCAAAATGAGCAGCACTATTTGTTTACCTTGTGTAGATGACATCAATGAAAAAAGATAGACGCTGGGGTTCATAATCAGTGAGTGCTGTTATGCATCATCCGTTTTTGGCAGTGACATTGAAATGTATTGAACACAGGATGGAGTTCCGATGAAACGGTAGTCGTATTTGCACCTTATGCCGGCAAACATCCCTTACACAGATAAGATTAGTTTGCCTGGGAGGGAGAGATTTCTAACACGACATACCCAATCACCCAAGACAGCCCAACTATATCTGCACCATAACGTGGCATACAGCCATCTGCCTTAAGATAAGACATTCACAGCAACAATATGACAAACTGTTATAGGGACTGATTCTTTAACCATGGTCAACAGGAAAATAATCAGTACACACAATGTAATACCTTGATTGTGGAAAGATCTTCCAATATTGCAAGTCCCATTTGTTCCGGCCAGCGCTTCAGCTGCTACAGTTTACAACATTTCATGGGCACAGCAACACAAGCTGTAATGATGATCAAGATCTAGCTATCTGGAGACAAAGGTGAGTAGAGGCAATGAAATGGAAGAACGTAACAGACATGTATAGCCTCCCACAATGGCCAGATGGACGGCTCCATACTAGTTCTCTGTTGTCAGTCGAGGCTCCGCATTGTCACAGACCAGACCATTCACAGAGATGGAACGTGGGCAACAATGTAGAACAGCACAAGGTTGGCAAGTATTCAATAAGCACATACTGATAGTTATCAAGATCAGTCAGCACTATAAGAAGCTGCTAATTTCAGAATCACATACAGTGCGAAGGACCAGTGGGAGTGTATTATATTTACATTCCGTTATGATGTTGATATGCATGTTGTGTGTCTACCCTTAGATTTTGCGATTTTGTATAAGATATATGCATCCCAGAATCAATATCTACTTGAATATGAGAGCTATTGTTGAGACTTCGAGCAGATAGCTAGGATCCTGTGCAATGAATGAAGATATAGAGTCGAAATACAGGACTTAGGAACAATACCTTGAATGATTGAACCTACTAGCCTGAAATAGTCGATCTCTAATAGGTCTAAACAAGCAGATATATGCTATAACTGTCCTATTCATGCACAACCCACTTAAACCAGAAGTAGCTAGTCCCTTAACGAGGTTGACTAGCCCCCAGATGAAGGGAATATTCCCCTAATGCGATTGAATAGCTGTGACTAGTTGTCTATGGTTTGCAGAATTATTCCGAGGCAGTTCAAGCTCTGGAAAGAATAGATAGAAGAACTTCCCAAGTTCGCATTCAGCAGCAAGTACTTTCCCTCATATGGCGGAATATTTGCTTTTATATTGAAGATATGAAGTGACTCGCCAGTACTATCTATTGATAGTGACCTTGGACCTGTAGATACTCTGCAGACGAGTCGAATTCCAGAATAGTAGGCCTGTAGGCCATGAGGCTCACATCAGTGATCGGAGTATCCATATTGACGGATCAATTGATCAGGAATATTCCACTGACTGTAGCCTTGACTAGTTGCCTAGAGATAGAGAATGGTGACGCATTCTATGATGCAATAGCCTGGGCAGAGGGTGAAGTGACTGGTAACCAAGCTATTCAGCTTTGCAGTTCCAGAATCCTTCCTAGTCTGGCAAAGAATGATAGAATATTTCGATTCAAGCAGCCATTAATGAGCCTGGAAAGTGGACTAGAAAGTACCTAGATCATTTCGACCAGGAAACCCTCAACCCAGCAGTATGTAGCCTAGATACAGTCGGATATTAGCTTATACAGTATGACTAGTTATCCGAGATAGATCGGACTATATACAGTATATAAAGGCCTCCTAGATGTAATATACAGGAGGCAACACCCTCCCCACAATTTAGGCATTATAAGTGCAGTGCTTGAGTCGATTCAAGGGCCTTGGAGTGAAACCTCGGAGTTGTAAGATAAGTTGTTAAGTCCAGGGAGCTTGACATCCCTTAGAGTCGCACCTTAGCCAGTGAGCAGGGCGATTTCGAAGGCTTTTGTGTATATTCCTTGGACGAGATGAGTATTTCTCAAGTCCACTATATATAGAAAGAATATATTGATATTTATTTGAATATTTTCGAGTTTGATTCAGCCAGTGTGCCACAGTAAAGCTAGTGAGCTACAGACGTCGGCCAGTGCGCCATAGTAAAGCCAGTGTGCTATATAAATCGGCCTAAGTGCCATTTAATCTCAGAACACAAAATATTTGAAGTTTCAGGACGAAAAGTTGTCCTTAATATATTGTATTTGATCACAAACCCATGCTATATTCACTAAGTCGAATTGAATAGCTTGAATACCTTTAGAAACAAAAGAACAAGTCGTAATAGTCCTGCTTCCTGCTGGGATAGCTGCGCACTTGGCAGAATATTTGATCTTCCAACCAAACTAGTCGGTTTGCAGAGGTCTTCTATCAATCTCGAAACACCCGAACTTATATATTGGTGATTGTGAAGTGCAAGGATTGCTTTGGGTTGAGTATATACGAGTTTCACTCGTTGTATATTCGCTCTAGATTAGTCTCTGCACCGTTACCAAGCACATCAACGTGTTTTACAGACTTCCTTCGCTAGGCATAATCGGATGGCACATAGCATCCGAGAATCTACCTTATTACAGCTTGTGGGTAGAGGAATGAGGAAGAGAACAGCGACGGTTTGTATTTGACCCCAATTGTACAATGTCTGAAAAACAGAAAACAAACATAGTTCAGTACAGATACAACTCATTTCACATACATGGAGGACTAAGGAGAGCCCTTGGTCAAAGATGAGGCATCCGCTGTTGAATGGATTGTAGTGGTGGGCATCTGTGTAAGCCATCAAACAAATGTTCCACAGACAGTCGAGTCTGGTATGAAAACATTAGCGCTGCAGAGTAGTACGGAATAGAACTCACCTGGCTTTCCCCTAGGTCAGAATGACATGTGTATCGGCATACATTTCTGACTGTACTGAGCTTTGGGTGGGGGCAATGATGTGACTCCTTGCAGAGCCAAAACTGCATGGTCGAAGCAACTATATGCGCCTGGAAGCCGGACTGAAGCCATCGAATACGAATGGAAACCAGGATACTATACAAAGTCAGCGAGCCCATCTATCCCGACTAATGACTGATACTCACCTTAACATCCCCCGTTTCTAACTCTGACTTTGATGGACGCATCACTACACAAGAATGGTGAGGCAGCAACTGTGGATATGGATGAGATTGGGAGGTTCAGGAGAGAACTGAGATTATGCATGCTTCACCTGAATTGGATTTTGACAATCATGCATCATGGGCATGATATCACGCAATATAAATTGAGGAGATGATACCTGAAGTGCGAAAGCCTAATCAATGCGGATGTGTCCTTGTAAGGGTAATGCGAGATGGCATCCATCATAAGGAACCGCTCGACCCACTCTTGGGTGAAGTTACCTGTGGAATGAAAGTAGGCTGTGATGGAGCAAGCCGCACACTGTTGTCACATCTCAATTGCTGGAGCTTCCGACAGCCTGGGTTAAAAACCATGCATAGAATACGGATGTCATACATACCAAGTATCTCTGGATATGTACCCTTTTGATCAACCCTCATTCCCTAAATGTCATCTTCATTGTAGAAAATTGTGACTAGCTGGGTGTTGACACCATGGCAGTCGTCCAATGAGGAATTGAAGAGAGCTGGTTGACACAGGTTCATCCTAGTAGGCTCTGAGGAGTGACGGGCGAACTATGAGGGGTGATATGAGGATGACAGTTGAGGACTGAGAATAGCAGGTACCTTATGTCTTTGATCTGTGTATTGGTTTGGTCCGGTCAACCAAACAAATCAATGCAAACAAAGACCTGCTTTTGCCTCCTGCCACCATTGTGTTTTGCCACGGTTGTTCCATCCTTTTCCATGGCCACCAGAACCATGTTTCCAGGACATTTCTGAGATAACCCTAATGACTGTACAAACTCCTCGGCTCACGAAGTGTTCCGTCGATGGGACCAAAGCTATCTTCAAGTGATTTGCGCAATTATCCCATTGATGTACCCATCTCTGGTGCTAGGTCTCGACCACAACAGAGCACCTGAGGAAATGCCTAGTACATACTTTAGGGCCATCGGTTCAGTAAAATAATCCAGGACAACAGGCGACCAGGACTTTTCGTGCGTGATAGTTAAGCGATTGGAACAGAGCTGACAGAAATCACAGATGATTGCGGGAATTGTCCAGCAATGCTAGTACACTGAAATACCTTTGTTGAAATTCAACACTCACCTGCTATCTTGCACACCTCTGGTATCCATGTAATGCTTCCTGCCATTGCACATCCTGTCGTCTGCATGCATCACCCGGCATCTACTCTGTCTCAATCACCTGGTATCCAAGAAGCATCTCAGGCTGCTATACGTTACCTGAATTCTCACCTGTCACAGCATGACTGATTAAATTTCTGGGGGGAATGTCCCAATCTTCGTATGGCCTATCTTACTTGCCCCTTCTCTCACTTGTACATGTACCTTCTAGTATCCGGCCGTCTCGTCCTTAAGAGCAGCACATCATAAATCGGATTTTGCTTCGCCGAAAATTCAAGGCCTGTGGACACTGCACTGCAGATGACATGTCTTCTGGTTCGTTTCTATATCTTTATGACAAAGGGTGTATCTGAATAATGCTTAGATATGGGTCATGAACACTGGCCACGTCAGCTGCATCATTGCCAAAGGAAGACGCCATATACCTGCCTGCAAATTGGAGAGTACAGCGGCACCTCAGCTCAGTGGGACTGTTGATGGGATCACGGGGGTCATGAAGAAAATACATGGTGACGCTATAATAGTATATCTTCCCTTTTGTTGAGGCAACTCAATCTCTTGACATCATGAAAGCATGATTTCTGTAGCGCCCATAGTGAATATAGATGGATATCCATTCTTTCCAAAAACATGAAGCCATCTCCACTCTGAGTTCCTTGGTATGGTCATCTGTTTGATTGAGATATAACTGGGAAGCGACATCCTCATCGCAGGCACAATCTATGGTCCACGTTTGAACAAGCTGAGCTGGATGCACATACATAAACAATGCTATTGCTATTGCCATGAAACGATATTCACCTATTATTGCTGTGGTGTCTTTCTTCTCATCATTAGCAGTCCTTGCCCGTGCAAATCCTCATATCTAGTCGCTCCATCCTTAGGTCAGATGATCAAATCCTTGGTCTCCTTGTTCTTTACTCGCACTGCTTGGTCGTACATGTCAGGGCAGGCATATACAATACCCACGAACTCAGATAGTGATATACCATGCTACCTGATCCTCGTGCCACAAATGTTTTCACCTTCGCCATGTCTATAACTCCACTAGTATCACAATAATCAATATCACGCCTCGTATCGGGCAGGTTGAACTGAACGACGAGTTTCTCTCCATCTAGGAGTTCAAAGAACCTCCCATTAGTGATAGCATAAATCGCATGACAGAATGGCGTGTGATGCCATCATGCTCACAGTTGTGTTCAAGAAGCAATGCGTGGGGTTTCCAGTCCGAGGCCAGTGCAGCGCTATGCTTCTATCTACATCTCTTGATCTCGACTATTTATCTTCTTCTTGCTATCCTGCTCCCATACTGCCCAATCTTCACATCCTACTTCATCATTAAAGACAGCATCAACAAACAAGTCAACTAGACAATCATACCAATGGCAGACATTTTTTCTTCGGTGTTCCACTCATAAGCTTCAAAGTTTGCATGAGATGGAAAATGATACCTTGAACCTTCAATTGTTCACCGACGGTATCTTCTATTAGTCTGAGATGATGAATTATGCCTGTAGGAGAGAAGTAGGGGCTATTTACATTTATACCAAGTTGAGAGAATACCCGTTGCAGACAGCTATCGGATTTGAGTGTTGTGAAGTTCAAGGAAAGTCTCTAATTCTGATGCGTTTATCACATGTATCGATTTGGATGAGGTATTGCTCTGTTTGCGGCGGGCCTGAGTCAGGTCAGACAGCAAAAAGGGCAAGAGAATTCTGATATTCTGCTACATAATTACAAACTTATATACTATGGATTTTATGTGAGTCACTAACTAATAATAACTACTAATACAACATGAATCAGATAATTTAGAATAAGTCATAATTAATGGGGTTTAAAGACTTGTATTTACTCGAGTCTAATTGGTGAGTCTCCAACACAGGTTTGCATCCCCGTTCCTCACACCTCCTGCAGGTGTAACCATATCCATGATATGTGGTCTCAGCCTCCCATTGGGAGCCTCCCCAGGGAGTCTGAGCCATCTCATCTGTGAGTACACGCCACCCTCTACTGGGTCACGGAACTGATGGGCATTTTAGTTCCTCCCTGTGTCTTCAATTCAAATGGACTATATCTACCTGGCGGTGTCAGCCAGAGCCCGCGTCGCTCTCGCTGAACCTCCAGGTACATTCACCTTGAAAAAACTAAAAAAATGTGTTTGCTTACCATTACTCCAGAGCTACTTATTCATTCGCAATTAAATAAACCAGTTTATTCATTGTCTATTCGACTCATATCTAAGTAACATTGATAATGTCCTCTGGATCCAATGCCTCAACTCAGCCAACCAACAATGCATCTGCCTCTGGTGACTCGACTCAGCGATCCACCAACATCAAAGGAGAACGTTCTCAGAGCCGCGGGGGATCCCCTGCTCCTCCGGATGGATCCCAGGCCAGGATCACCACTCAGTGTGAAGCTATTGTCGAGACTTTCCGAACTGGAACCAACCCTTCTAAGACAGATGTCCTCACTCAGATCATCCAAGCGCTCAACGAATTCTTCTGAACCAGACCAGGTCACTATGATGACTTCGGTTGTGCCATTCAAGTCTACATCGAAATGATCGACAATTATGAGGAAGAGCAATGAGCCGTTCAACGAGAGGGAGCAGCCCAATTACAGGCACAAGCCCGTAATGAAGCAGAAGATGCAAGACCACGACGAGCCTGAGCAGCCGACTTCCATGAGGAAGAGGCTGAAGATGACGGAGAGGGTGAAGAGAGAGATGAAGGAGGATCAGCTAGTGGGGGCGGTTCAAACAGCAAGGTATCTGATGATGATGAAGCAAGGCCAGCGAAATGACCTCGAATCGACGAGGCCCAATTTCCTTGGCAGCCTGTATGACAGATTGCAACAGCCCTCTTGTGGCCAGAGTTACAACGAACTCTCGAACTCATCAAGAACTACACCCTCGACCTTAAAGCCACCCAACGAAGCATCACCAATTCACCTGAATGTCCAGAGTCCCCCGAAGACCAATGGTTCCCTCTTTTATCAGGCAAGGCAGTCAATCTCGATGCCATCTACACCACGAACCATTCCACCTCTATTACCAAAGTCCAAACTCATGAAATATCTGATGGGATTGCGATCAGACTCACCGAGAATATGTCCAATCCAATGGAAAATAAGCGAGTCATCACCGATATTGATGGGTGGACTATGACATGGACCACGTACACCCAAGCAGTCCTCATGGCCTTCCCCCATCGGTCTCACGAACTCAACGTCTACCAGCAGTACATCTCCATGTTGCTTTGAACAACCGCATTGCCACTCCACAGTTGAGTTCTCGTCCTTGATTGCGCCATCCGAAACCGAGTTGGATGTTGTCGGAACATCCTGCTCACCAACGACAACAAGTTTCGTGACCTCAAACATTCACACATATCGCCCGTCGGCACAGCATTCCAAGAAGCTGAGGACGTTCAATCAGAGCCAAAATCCAAAAAGAAAGGGGCTGACTGAGGAAGAAGCCTTCATGCATGTCACAGGTGGAACGCAAGAGTCTGTACCTCCACAGCGGGGAAACACAGATACAGGCATGTCTGTTCAACATGCAAAGGAGGACATATTGTCTCCGCATGCACCCAAAGAAAGTAGAGAGTGTCTCGTGGAGCTAGAAGGGAGGGGGAGGTTCGAGAGAAGTTTGGGAAGAGGAGAACAGTGGTGCAAGAATGAGAGCTATGCACCCTGTTATTGTCAGGGGTTCGTCTTTAGATCAGGTGAGATCGGGGTTAGCAGGGCAGCCGGATGCATGGAATCCGAGTTGCCGGTACCCACACCCCCAATTCATGAGCTTGCCAACCTGGAGGCCATCCATACTGTCACAGAGAATCCACATTTGTTTGCAATCACCACCCCTATCAACATTGAAGAGTTCTCCAAATGCTTGGTGGATCATCCCAATCAACCCTTCATCAAGTCGGTCATTGGTGCGCTCAGAGAAGGTTTCTGGCCCTGGGCCAATACTCACTATGTGGAGGAATTCCCAGTGACTTGGGACAACAGCAGAATGGCACCACAATCCGAGATGGAACAGACATTCATCTCTGGGTATCACGATGAAGAGGAGGCAGCAGGGCGTTTCTCGGAGCCTTTCGGTCCAGATTTGATGCCTGGGATGTTCAGTACACCTGTTCATGCCATGCCGAAGCCACATAGCGAGGATTTTCGTATGATATCCAACATGTCCACAGGTACTTATGCGCCCAATCGGATGATTTCCCATGCAGACATTTCTGGGTCACGGTTAGACAACTTGCATCTGTTGTTTACAGCAATTTTGCACTTCAAACGATCTTCTCCAGAGAATGCAGCAAGGACACTCATTGTCTTCAAGTCAGATGTATCGAAGGCTTACTGATTGTGCCCTATGCACCCATTGTGGCAGTTGAAACAAGTCGTCACTACTGGATATCTGACCAGCGAGCAGAAAGCTGCTGGCCAGACTGAAGTTCTCATTCGAAATGTCAACCACAACAACAATTTTGGAGGCTGTGCATCAGGTCAAATTTGGTACAGCGTCAATGAATTGATCACCTGGATCACAATTAATGTGGAGAAGATCACCGATTTGGGTTGCTACGTCGATGATGACTTTGGTTTTGACCTCCAAGGGGATTTAGAATTCTATGCTCCCTATTGTTCCTTCTATCCCCCAAAGCAGACCAAATTGCTGCAACTGTGGGATCGACTTGGCATACCTCACAGCCGATCGAAACAGCTCTATGGATCGCAATTGGTTATCATAGGCTTCGAGATTGATCCTAATGCGATGACTGTGACTATGCCTGCGGAATCAAAATCTGACCTGGCCGTCGCTCTCCGGTATTTCGCTGCCTCCAACCGAAGGAATCTGCAAGAATTTCAACAGATTGCTGGTTGGTGTAATTGGTCTTTCAATGTCTTCCCCTTGTTGAAGCCTGGCCTGGCCAACATCTATGCGAAAATGCGAGGCAAAACAAATCCTTACGCTGGCATCGCTCTGAACACTGCTGTCAAAGACGATTTGACATGGTTGGCCAACCATATCAAAAAATCTACAGGCTTGTGCTGCTTCGATTCTCTCGATTGGGACCCTGTCCTCGACGCAACCATAATGATCCTCTGTGATGCTGTCTCAATGGAATGGGCTTTTGGGTTCCAAAAATAGCTTGCGGTTTCATTTGCCCGACGCCCGCCCGATTTACCCAACGACGACGAAGTCATATTTTTCTTTGAAGCGCTGTGTGTCTGTGCTGCAATCCACTGGGTGTCGAACACTCTGTCACCCGAAATCCGCAAAAGACTGACAATCTTCACTGACAACACAAACACAGTCGACATCTTCAGTTCTCTCAGAGCCTCGCCATCCCACAACCCCATCTTGAAGTCCGCCATCGACATCATGATATCCCATTCAATTGACCTTCGTGTTCTTCACATCCCAGGCTCTGAGAACAATGTCGCGGACGCTTTGTCGCGTTCAAATTTTCAAAGAGCCCATGAGTTGGTCCCTCATCTCATAATCCTCCCTTTTAGACCCCCTCGTGATGTGCTGGGGGCGCCCAGATGTTAATTGAATTGACTCCAGGGTCCAGACAGAAGGTTCGTGAGCCTTGGACCCTGGAGAAATTACATCACGAGAGGTGCCTAGCCCTTGGTTCTGCCATTGACACCTCTTCGTTAGGACCATACAACTCTGCATTAAACTCCTATATCACATTCTGCAAGCTGCACGACTTCCCCATTCGACCGACAGAAGACACGATGAGCTATTATGTTGTATTCATGTGCTCTCACGTCAAACTGGACACTGTCAATTCCTACCTATCTGGAATTTGTAACCGACTCGAGAATTTCTTTCCAGACATCCACGAAATCCGCAATTCCACCATCATCAGCCGTACGCTCAAGGGCGCAAGGAGATTGAAAGGTTCTGCCATCAACAGGAAGGCTCCTTTATCTCGGGAAAATATTCGCCATGCCATTGCCCAACTCGGAGAGTCGCCCGATTATGACAACGTACTCTTTCTCGCACTCCTCCTCACGGGTTTCAACGGCCTGCTCCGTCTTGCTGAACTTAGTATGCCAGACTCCAGAAAAGCTAGAAACTGGAGGAAGATTGTTCGGAGAACTTCCATTGAATGGATACCTGAAGGTTACGCTTTTTTCCTACCTGCACATAAGGCCGATACTGCCTTCGAAGGCAACCGTGTCATCATCCCACCTAGCGACGACGTCTCCATAAATCCCCTGCCCATCTTTCGACGTTATTTGGCTCTTCGCGACGCATGACACCTCGTCCACCCAGCGCTCTGGGTGACATCCTTGGGCTCCATACCGACGAGGTCATGGTTCATGCGACGTCTGCGCCAGATCTTCCCCAGTAAATCCATAGCAGGCCAATCCATGCGAGCAGGGGGGGCCACCGATCTTGCCGAGCAAGGGGTCCTCCCATACCTCATCCAAGCTTGGGGAAGATGGTCCTCGAAAGCTTTCAAAATCTATATTCGAAAAAATCCCGTGCTTTTGCAAGCTCTAATCGATTCTCGTGCACCGTCATTCTGACAACTCCCACCGCGTCTATTTCCATTTTCCTTTCCAAGTCTATTACCCATTAGCCTCATACACGCGGCGCCTGGGGGTCATTGAATGTCAAATGCCTTAGCGGCATTTTTTCCGGTAAACTCGCCTGATTTGTCGGAAACTCTCAGCCATAAACTAATACAACATGAATCAGATGATTCGGAATAAGTCATAATTAGTCAGAAATGTAACAGGGGGACGAAGGCGAAGGCATAGAGAAATAACAGAGATAAACTTCAAGGAATAGGACCATACAACATGGAGATCGGACCAGAACTTGCTCGCACCTTTCCATCCTCTTGCCTATCGCCTAGTCTGGCATACGCAGGCAACGTTTCCACGTTTCATTCAAAACTTAGACGTATCTACAAGAACGTCCACCCTCCTTTCCCTTGTCCACTCTCCTCCAAGACTCTCAGTACGCCAGTACTCAACAAACATCTATTACAACACACGAGGGTTAGATATGGATGGATCTCTCTGGTGGAACAAGGCAAACGAGATGATAAAACTGAACACGTACTAGCATCCTATTCAGACAACTTGGATACACAAAAGGTACGCAATGAGCCACCATGCTCAGCGCTCCACACCGACATAACCGTCGTTAGCTACAATCCGTGCATCCAGGCGGAACATAGCTCATCAGGCAATCGTCTGTCTGGAAAATTATGGTGAAACTAAACAGATGGATTACAATGGAACATCATCTGTATGAGATTGTAGACATGGCTAACGCAGGTTCAATAGACTCTCCAAGGATACCTTTGATGTATTCCTGATATTTATCTCTACAAGTATGTTGTACGCGTCTTAATTGGCATTTTCTCCCTCATGACAGTCGTTCATTTACCACCTGGTATAACCTTCTGTCTCTGTTTCCCTCCACTCGTTATCTTCGCATTGTCTTTCTTCTATATCTTTCAGCGTATATTCGGTCAGAATGTCAACTCTGTTTTTCCTCCATCTGTAGCAGTTTTAGCCATGCCTTGGCCAACGCTATTAGTCGCAAATATTTCACCAGAACGACGGTGAGAAGGCGGTCCACCGAGCGGGGTGCCATCGTGCGGTCTAGCGTACAGGCGAACCGGATATTCGTCTCACAGTGCCCGGAACGTCCAATTTAGCGATAGAAATATGATCACGATCATTTTAATTGGAACGAAGCACATCATCCTATCTTATATCAACTGCAAATAAGCAAAGTTTAAATAGAGAAGTGCCAATTGTCTCATTCACCAGCCTGTTCAGCTGAAGAAAGCCACTGGCCCGGGGGCTCAGACGCAGACTGAATCATTTCAGGAATACGACCTACGTCCGAACTCTGAAGTAAACAATGTCATGAATTTGACGTGATCCGAACAATATGACATTGGTCAAGGCTACTCAATGAAGCTACAGTATCGACTATTCAGACACTCGTCATCATGTTCAGTAACGCTGCTACATCATTTAGGGACACAAGAGAGCATGCTGTCACTGCCCTTTTGGCAAGCTGCGAAATCATCATGAGCTTCACTACAAGAAATACGTGACGCTGTAGACCTTCACTCACTGCCTTCGACTTTGCCATGGGATGAATCATAGGCGCAAGAGTGTCCGACGTCGTCTTTTTTGTGCTTGCAGGCGTCGACTATGACACCATCATGGGGTAAGCAAAGACTGCCATGGTGGTGAAGGAGCACGACACATACCAGGGTTTTTGGTGAGAGCGCTGGCATGTCCTACGAAAATGAACACGGCTGCCAATGCCATGATGGTGAATTTGGTTGGGAAGATGATTTTTTGCGCTGGAGTGGATAATTCGGATAGGATGCAAGTAGTTGTTGCGAGTATAGGTTGCTGGATTTTAGGACCATAACTGACTGGCTTTTACATGCTAACTGTGTACCCGGTGCTCTGAACTCTTGCTGAGTTCTCTACAAGTCCGTCCAGTTCAAAAATATGAAGGTAGAGTGGCTTCTGAATGAAGTAACAAATCGGTTTAAGAAATAACATCATTACTTGGTCGTTTCGCCTACACTGCGCCAGACTGAGTTCTTACATTTATTCTTCCATCAATAAAGAGAGCTTTCAATACAACGAGGATCCAGAGTGCCTGGATCCCACGAAAACTTCGAACAATGGCGAGGTCCGGTGCTGAACAGACTTTTTTCAAGGCGGACATATCCAGCTGCACCTCCGCTGTTCTTGATGGTCGATCGTGACATTCGCTGTATAAGAAAAAAACCAACGACGAGGCGAAAACGGAAGTCACATCGTTTATGAGATGAATGCATGCTCAGAATGCTGACATTATATATGCACCGTCGAGCTTAACCACGCACGCCGTTTGCAGGCTTTGAACACGATTGAAAAATGTCATTAATATGTAAAGACAAATGCCAACAGCATGGTGTTAAAACACAACAGAAAGATACGGAGAAAGAAGGAGAAGTACCAGAGACAGGACATCTCAGTGCCTTGCGCGCGTCCTCAGTGGATGATTGGGAGGGGCTTGTACGGCTCCTCCAGATACCTCACTTCTTCTTCGGTCAATGTGACCTCGATAGCACCTAGATTGCCATTCCATCAGTAAAGGCAGTCCACCGGAAATCCGAAGACATACCAATAAGATCTTTAAGGTTAGCCACCGACGTCGTCCCGACAATTGGTGCAGAGATGCCTGTAATAGTACTTCAGCAGTCTCGGCGTACGGAAGCAAAAAAATACCGAACCTTCTTTACCCATGGAATATGCTACGGCAACTTGGGCCATCGAAATGCCACGTTTTTTCGCTATCTCTTCGACGCTGAGTAACATCAGTTGGCCGAATCACAGTAAGGAGAACAGGGTCCGCACCGGGCAACGATTGTTTCGGTGACGTCACTGGCCTTGTAAAGTGTTGCCCCACTGGAAAAGATCTGAGCTGTACGTAGGACAGTTGTTCATGTCAATCACTTACGGATCCGTCTCCGTCCGCTTGGTCTGGTGCTGGAAGGGGTGTGTGAGCACCCCCCGAGCAAGAGGAGACCATGGAATGGATCCGACTTCGAAATGCTGTCAAGCGCAGATACATTGAACAAACTGATGCAGAAGTACAAAAGTCGGACTGCACCTTGAGAGTAGGGAACATCTCACGCTCTTCTTCCCGATAGAGTAGGTTGTGATGGTTCTGCATCGATATGAAGGGAGTCAAATTGTGTTGAATGGCATAATCTACAACTGGGGTGTTAGTTTCATGGTATCAGAACACAAAGACGCATACTTTGCATAACATGGACTATTGAGAGACGGGATGATAAGTATGTGGCATATATGGACAAGACTGACCACTTACACTGCCAAGCATAACAAGAAGACATTCCAATATACCTAACATATCCCGCCTTCACGACGTCGTGTAGAGCTTGCATCTAGTTTCGCAAGTGCATGAGAAGCACTGACACAGTATTATTGGAGAAAAGCCGACTGACCGTTTCAGACACTGGCGTCTCAGGATCGAAACGATGGCCTTCGAACGTAGTATTAGAGAACGATTGAACGAAAAGGTTTAGGGACTAGCGCTTACACTGCAGGACATCGATATAGTCAAGCTGCAAGCGCTCTAAACTGTGCTTTACGCTGTCGAAGATATGCTTCATGTGAATTCAGCATTACCATCGACAGATGCATGCATTTTGCGAACGTACCTTCCTACTGAGACCATGCTGGTTCACATATCCAGCCTTTTCGCTGTCCAAAGGGGCTATATAAAGTTCTCCAGGCTCTTTTCCAACTGTAAAGAAGACCTGGGAAATTCAGCCTCTGACATAGGTTCGACGTTATGAATTATTAAATCACTTTGGTCATCACGACAATCTCATCGCGGGGCAGATTGTGCTCCTTGATGGCCTTCCCGAGGGTGATTTCGGACTGGCCATTAGAATAGAACTACAGAAGAAAGATAAATAAGTCAGAAGCATTGAGGATTGGTAGAGTTACCTACGTTGGCAGTGTCGAAGGTATTGATTCCAGCGTCATAGCTGTAATAACTAAGATCAATATTACGAATAGCAGACAGAGAATGTACGAACGCAATCTTGATATGCTTGATACCTTCTTCCTCGGGAAGCACCCAACCTTGCCAGGCGGGAGTACCGTAGGTCATGCATCCTAGAATAATCTTGGATACCTTCAATCCAGAGTTTCCGAGACGAACTGGGTATATTACATTCAGCATGAAATTAACCGAAGAAGAAATTTATACGCACCATACTGCATTGTAGTCGGACGCATATTGAACTTTTGTGATGTAGTATAACAACGTCTAGCCATGCTTATATACCCCAAGCTACTTCCATGCCGCAGGACGCGATATCACGGCAAGGAAGCCTACGCGTACATACGGCTCGTGGCACCGGCTATAGGACACTCTAGGGGAGTTTCCGAGTTTCGAAAAGTGCAGTCGTGAGAAAGAGAAGCCTGTTACTTCCATAGTCCCACCAAAGAACGAAATGCACTGAAAGCCCATCTTTTTCCAAGGTGCAAGGTTAACCACTAGCGCACACAAAACATCCTGTACCGCAGTATTCGATAGTGGACTTGGCGTGGCGCGTCAGCCTCTGACGGTGCAAAAAATAAATCGTCAAAGTTGATGACTGAGGCTGAGTAATGCATTCTAATTTCCGGTAGGTTCGGTATAAAGTGTATGATGAGAGTGTTGACGTAAAAGAGCTCAAAATGCCATTTTTTGGCCGAGTTTCTTATTGGGTCGGAACACGCGGGGTTCAGGCATGCATAGGTGCAAGAAGTGAGCTAAATACTCCGATGGAAATTGACAGCCTTCTTCCTTCAACAGAGCTAACGGTGTTCTTCAGTGACAGGGAAGGCCCTCATTTGAGCGTCTTGAAAAAGTCCGCGATGGAGTTCGCCATCAAAGGCAATCGAATATGCCGTTAATTAAATCAATTCTCATCTCAAATGTCCAGAAAGTTAAAGACAATTACAACAACGGTTAGGTGATGAACTCCTCGGCAAAAGAGTAGTCGGTATATCCAATTGATGCGTCTCTCAAAGAGTATGGTGTTTCTCTGTTCTACGTGTTCAGAGTACCATTCTTCGCTAGCCTATACACCATGATGAAAATATTCAATGTCATTTTGTAAGACGAAACAGGAAAGGTACATACGTTGGCAAGAAACTGCCGTCCGATAGCGACCAAATCTCCCTTCTTCTCTGTGGCATCCATTATACCCTCCAATCGATATAAGAGCTTTTGGGGCCCATAGGTTCCGAATAAACTCGTTCCCCTCATGCGCTCCAATGCCACGTTCGCTCCTGTTCTCCATTCCGATCACTCTTGGCTCAACAACACGCAAAAACGCCAGTTTGGGCTGTCGTGTCTTTAACTGGAACATCAGGTATGTGAATGTAGGTATTGCGTTGGCCATCTTCATGTCTGATGACCCCTGTTAATGATCTGATAGGTAATGAGGGAGAAACAACCCACCAAAACAATTACTCCCTGGGCCGATGCGGCAGCCAACTCTTTCTGGACCGACCGCTTCAACGACGGCACAGACGACTTCCCTCGGGAAACATGTCATATTCTCAATACTGCCCCATATGTATCAGTAGCTTTCTCCGCCTGTGCTGTATTTATACTATTTACTTCTTGATATATTCTCTTTCTACATATTTCCTCCGGACTCTACCTTTACTAAGCATGCCGAGACATGCCGTATCACCGGAATATCACAACAAACCAAAAGACCCCCCCCCCCCCCCAAAAAAAAAAAAGCCATGTCGGAATTAAATCTGACTGACCGTGCAGATAAGTAGGAGCAGATTCTATCGATGTGTCATTGACCTTGATGCTGACTTATTTTTGCGACATGACTCTCAGCGCCTTGAGACTAGTAGTATGAGCGGTATGTCTAACAGAGCCAAAATAGACACAGGCAGTGGCTGTCGGACTTAATTTGAAGGTGAGATTGACTGCCATAGGTGAGGATCATATTACGTAGTCTAGCGCGAGTATGCGCATTGTGAACTCGCCTAAGAAGTCACTACGAGAATTCCTTAGCCCCATCTGCCAGTTCGATCTGGACGATGGCATGAGGGTTAACATTCTGCTGCGTTCAGAGAAAGGGTGTGCGGATGTTGATATTTCCCGACGAGACCGGCTGAAAAGTATGAGTAAGGTGACCGGGAATCGGGACGGACCAGTGATTTCGACCTGTTCTCATGCTTTCCAATCCTTACGGGCCCGAGAAGCGTGTCTCAGCCCTCTTTAACAATTCTGTGACGTGAGTATAATCAGGTCATCCTCTTCTACCAAAAAGCTATAAAGGCCGGAGTATTCCTGTCCAACCTCTACCTCTTTTCACTACTTACCACAATGGCCGATCAGATCCCAAAGACTACGCGCTCATACTACCTCCCCACGCTTGGCTCCTACACCAATCTGACCTTGCAAACGACAGATATTCCGCCCATTAAGGCCACCCATGTCCTCGTCAAAGTCTATGCTGTTTCTTTACAGTATCGCGATCTGGCTATCGCCTCCAATAACTACCCAGGGACCATCGAGCCAGGCAACCTTGTCCCATGCTCGGATATGGCAGGGGAAGTAGTGGCCATCGGTTCTAGCGTGACACGCTGGAACGTCGGCGACAGAGTCTGTGCCAATTTTTGCACAAACCATTTGGATGGAGATATCGATGCTGATATCTCTAGGACTGCTCTTGGTGCGAGACAACAAGGAGTATTGAAGGAGTACAGGACTTTCGACGATTATGTGCATTGTCTTCCTTCCATTATTCTTCTCATTTTTAATCATTCTTGTTTTTAGTCGCTGGTCAAAATACCGGATCATCTATCCTACGAAGAAGCTTCGACATTGCCTTGTGCGGGGCTCACGGCCTACAACGCACTCATGAGTCTGAGACCTGTTAAAGCAGACGATAGTGTTCTCGTCCTCGGAACTGGGGGCGTATCCATGTGAGTTTATTCACAGACTCTGACACCTGTTCCATTTTCTTATCTTAATGAAATACAGCTTCGGGTTGCAGTTTGCTGTCGCCTCCGGAGCAACTGTTATAGTAACATCGTCTTCAGATGAAAAACTCGCCATCGCCAAGAGACTGGGCGCCACCCATACGATCAACTATAATACGACACCTGACTGGAACAAGGAAGTCCTGAGGCTGACTGATGGAAGAGGTGTCGATCATATTCTGGAGGTACGCATGGTTTCATCTTTTCCAGATCTTCTTCTGACATTCGCAGGTCGGAGGACCCGGTACCCTCGAGAAATCCATATCAGCTGCACGGTATGGAGGCTCTATCCATATGATTGGGTTTGTGGCCCAGAACCAGCCTACTCCGATGGATTTCATCATAGCATGCATGCAAAAGACCATTCTCCTGCGAGGCATAGTAGTTGGCTCCGTTGCACAGTGAGCTTAATTTTCTTCCCCCTGCCCCTCCTCTTTCAGCTGATGTTGCGGAAATTTTAGGTTCAAGTCAATGAACTGCTTCTTACAGGCTCACCCGGAGTCGACGCGTCCGGTCATCGATAAGGTCTTCTCGTTCGAGAAAGCGATTGATGCATATGCGCACTTGGAGAGCCAAAAGCATTTAGGGAAGGTAGTCATCCGTGTCGTTCCCATGTAATTTAGAGGTAAAGAATGGTTATCTAACAGTTTTTGATGTGATATCGGTCCCACTATTTTAAACTTTAAGAGCAAGCGATCGTAAATCATATATAATATATAATAGACAATAGTAAGCCGTGCTATAAAAACATAAAGCCATATTGCAAAATATGAATAAATAAAGCAGACCTATCCGCCGCTAAATATCAAGAATAGAGCTGTTTAAATATTCAAAGAATGGAGGCTGAAAAGTCCTGAGTGAGGACGTTGAGATGATCTATAAATCATCTTCCGGGAGAGCATCATAGATCGTGCAAAGGTTATCCCATTGAGTTGTGATGGACTCGAATAAGATCATGTTTAGATATCGAAAGTGTCTAACATATCGGTGGGATCAACCGTAGCATTCTAGCTACCCGTATCTTCCGCGAAAATGACGGCAAGGCCACCAGCAAACATTCATTCAGTGTGTTGCGAGAAGTAGTGTGGGCTACACTTATGATTTCAAATGCCAATCAACGTGACTATGGACCAGAACATCAGCATAGTGAAACGCGGATCAAGAAAACAGGAACTCAGACCAATGAAAGAACCAAGGCCTGGGGTTATCTGTCGTGAACCGGATGGTGACGTTATCGCCCGTCGTCCCGATGTTGACGACATCCCGCCTAACCGTGTTTACGTAGTCGTACACTGAACTTCCCACACTCCGAACAACGTCGAAGGCGTGCTATATTGTCTCCACATTAGCGAGCGAGGAACGAAAGAATGGGACTGACACCGTGTAAATGGAATGAATGCTAGAACGAGAATATTCGTCAACGAAGAGGCACAGATCGGTTGATATGACATAACTTACCCCTCCACCAGCGACGCCTCCGGGAATTGAGATTTCAATGGTCAAATTGATAGGAAGGGGAAATACTGAGCCCTCAGGTAGGAGGTCATCCGTGGGCTGTGCGTCACTCAAAATCTGTAGTAGGACTGGTGTAGGTGGGAGCAGTGAACTGAGCTCCGTTGACCGTGAACGTCCCCGCCGAAGTCTTTTGCCAACGACGCTGTTAATTTTACTGTAATCGGAGGGACGTTGAACGTACGAATGCGAACGCAAGGTTGAGTGCATGGTCGACACCCCCAACTTCCGGTAAACCAGGCTATAGGAGGCTACCGATGACGATAGATATTTTAGTGAGAGGGTTGACTCACTGCTCTGGGATTCTGAAGTGGCTATCACATATAAATCAGAATTTTGCAGCAATCAAACCAGGGAAGATCGTACCACAAGCTCAATTTAGTTCATCTTGAGAACACTGGTCAGTAGCAGTCGAGAGGTTCCCCGAGCCATATACATCTGAGGATTCCTACCCAAACGGCTAGCGAACGCGTCAGGTTACTGTGATTAAGATGAGATGGGGATGGGTGGATGAAGGAAAGACGAGAGTTACCAGAATCAATAAATGATAACAGCCTCATCGGGAGACGGGTCATGTGCTAAGGTCGTGGTGATTACCATCACCTTCGAACACATGGCTTCCTTCTTCTGTCTTTCGCTAGAATTTTGACCGTCGGTCATCCTTCGAACTCCTCCGAGAATGAGCAAGTCGAATATGTTGTTGAAGCGGTACCGGGGTAGCAACTTGTTGACACCATGTAGAGCACCACAACTTCGGCACGCATTCTATATGCACAGACTGATAGTTACTGAGCTTAGTCAAGGCTGTAAGAAGCCGTCGAAGAGAATCACGTACAGTGGGAAGAACCGGTGTGAGTGTATTGTGATTTGGTTCCATTTACGACGTGCTGTGGAGACTTCTTTTCACCGAGCATAATCGGACGCTGTCGAGCATCCGAGAACCAGACTTATTACGTCTCTTGGGGAAAGGAACCAAGAGTGACGGTTTATATTAGACCTGAGTTGTATTGAAAAATATTTGGAAAATAGCAGACGATCAGAGTTCGTGAACATATAACTCATTTTCCATACATAAAAACGAAGCACAGCCCTTGAGCTCGAATATCAGACATCCGTTTTTGCACGACGTGTGGCGGTGGGCATAAATTCGGGCTAACGAACGTTCCATTAACGGTAGAGTCTGGTATGAATAAGTCAGCTCAGCGGAATAGTACAGAACAGAATATACCTGGCTTTGACCTGGCCCCAAATTACATATGTATTGGCATAGCTCTCTAACTCCGGCAAGCTTTAGGTGCTGGCGATGATGCGACTCCTTATAGACACAGAACCGTATCCTCGAGGCGACTATATGCGCCTGAGAGCTGCACTGGCACAACCAATGACTAACGGAACTGTGATATCATACAAGGTCAGTGACCCTAGCTGTCCCGACTAATAACTATGGTACTCACCTTAACATCCCACGCCTGCTAATTTTGACTTTGATGGACCCGCACAGAGAACTCCAAATCTCCGTACTAGGATCAAGACTAGCTATCACCCTTGTATGATTGTGGTATTGAGCGAATCCTCCCGCTTGGCCTCGCGTCCAAGGGTCTTCCGAGACAATTTAACGTCTTAAATGTCTTGCAGATCATCTTGTCGGGATAGACACTCGAGGGTCAGCCAGTCATAGTGGGGAGGAGGCGAGCTGAAACAGCTGATCATCACCCGAGGCCGGAAAGCGACAATATCAAAATCTAAATGATATCCATGAGTCAGATTACTTTGCGCAAATGGACCTGCAACTGACGATAGATTGTCTGTCGAAGGACGCGGCTCACTCTACCTCCGAATTTCTATTTGGTCACCAGGAACGGTCTTCCCATGAGTTTTGCGCGAAGGAATACAGTGCTAGATGACTAGATATACCGAGGCTGCAACTGTGGAGATGCGTGAGATTGGTGGGCGCATGGCGGAAGCAAGGTTGCGCACGATTTTCCCGCAAAACTGACTTTTAACGATTACGCGTAGAAGATATTGAGGCTAGCCAATCCTTGTCCTTGCGAGAGGATACTGAAGGCAAAAGCACGATCAATGCGGATGGCGGTATGTGAATATGTCCATGGCTCCGAATTAGTGGTCGACAGGTGGATTCGGGACAATATTCATTAATCGCATCGACGAACCCTTGGTGAGGTGATACGCCGAATGGAAATAGGACTTATCGAGCGAGCCACAGACTGTCGTCGCATCTCGATTGGAGGAGCTACGGGAAGTCGCGTTACAAAACAGGGACAGAGTATGGCAATCATATATACGAAGTATCTTCGGCTGTGTACCCTTATCGTCGTCCCTCGAAGTTCTGTAAACGTTGTCTTGATTCTTGAAATTTGTACCTCTCCAGGCCCTGCGCAACATAACGTCGCCTTGTAGGAATGACGTAATGTGAGGTGCTTGAAGTGAAGATGACGGCCGAGGATTACCGTCACCTTTGAACCCATAGCTTCCTTTCTGTCTTGTCCCTCGTTGAAATTTTGACCGTTGGTCATCCTTTCAGCTGCTCCGAGAACGAGTACGAGTTCTATAATTATTTGATGGACACGGGCTGATATTTGTTGAGATCAGTCAGGGCTGTAAGAAGCTGTCGAGGACAGAATTACGTACAACGTGAAGAAGCGGTGTGAACGTATTATGCTTTGGTTCCGTTTACGACGTGCTGTGGAGATTTCTTTTTCGCTAGGCTTAATCGGATGGCGTGGAGCGTCCGAAAATCAGTCTTATTACGTCTGTTGAGGAAAGGAACCAAGGAGAGCGAATTGAGGGTTCGTATTGGACGCCAGTTGTATCGAAAACAATGTCTGGAAAATACCAGACGAACTAAGTTCGTCGATATATATCTCATTTCCCATACTTGAAAGACGAAGGGCAGCACGGGCGCTTGAATATCAGACATCCATTTCTAAATTGTATGTGGCGGTGGGTGTGAATGTGGGCTAAGAACAAACGTTCCACCGACGGTCGAAGCTGATATCAAAATGCTAGCTTCGCAGGATAGCACAAAACAGAACGTACCTGGATTTGACATAGCTCCGAATTAAACGTATGTCGGCGTTGATTTTCGACTTTAGCACGCTTTCGGCGGGGGCGATGATGCGACCCCCTGTAGAGATAAGACTACTCTACAGACGACTACATGCGCCTGGGAGCCCGACTGACACAACCAATTACTAATGGAACTGTGATACTATACAGGATCAGCGACTGCACCTATCCCGAATAATGACTACGATACTCACCTTGACAATCCCTAGCTGCTGACTTCGACTTGACGGATATGTACAGATAGGGAACCAAAAATGACCGTACTAGTATCATGATTGGCTACCATCTTCGTACAGTCCGGTAATTGGGTGAATCATCCCGCTTAGCCTCATGCCCAAGCGTCCCAGAGACAATATGATGTCTGAAATGTCCACCAGATCATCTTGTCGAGGTAGACAACCGGAGGCGAGTCAGCTACGTTGAGGAGACGTGCTGAACCAGCTATTCAGAAGTCGAGGACGTAAGGACAGTATCGAAATCTAAAATAATATTCATCATCTATAAGAGTCAGAGGACATTGCGCAGATGGACGTACAACTTAGTACAGATAGTCTGTTCGCGGACCCAGCTCGCTCCACCCCGAACACCGATCTTGTCATCTGGAGCAATCTTCCGATACGATTTACGCGGAGAAATAAGGGGATAAAAGACTGGATGTGCTAGGAATATGGCGAGGTGGTGACTGTGGAGATAGGTGAGATTGGAAAGCCCTGGAGAAAACTGAGATTACGCACGATTTGAGTGCCAAATTGGGTTTCGACGTCGCAAGCGTCGTGTTGGGTTATATATATTGAGGTAGAACATGCTTATGAGACGACACTGAAGTGGAAGCATGCGCAATGCGGGTGGCCACACGTGCATTCATCCATAACCGCGTGATCGTCCCTCCTTGCCTTAAGGTCGTCTTTATTTTAGAAAATTGTGACTAGCTGGGTGTCGGACACCATGGCGTCGTCCGATGGGGATGGGAAGGGCGCTGGTTGATCATAATAGTCTGATCAGAGGAGGACGGCGAACTATGAGGCGCTTGATGCGAGGATGACGTTGAAGATGAGAATGGGCGGTAGTTTAGTACGTCTTTGATCCGGGTATTGGTTCGGTCCGGTCAACCGAACAAATCAATGCAAATAGAGACGCGCTTTTGCCTCCGCCCACCGTCGTGTTTTGACACGGTTGTTCCACCCTTCTCCGCCGCCACGAAAAACCGTGTTTCCAGGACATTTTCGAGATAACACTACCGAATCTACAACCTCCTCGGCTCACAAAGCATTCCGTCGATGGAGCCAAGGCTATCTTCAGCTGACGCAAAGCTGATGTGCGATTATTCCGTTGATGGACCCATCTCTGGTGCTCGGCCTCGAACACGACAGGCGACCTGATGAATGCATACTTTGAAGCCATCTGTTCAGTGAAAGGACTCAGGACGACTGGCAATCGGAACTTTTGGTGCGTGACGGTTACGCAGGTAGAACAGAGAACTAATGGATATCACAGATAAATGTGGGCGTTGTCCGGCGATGAAAGTACACTGAACTATGTTCGTTGAAACTCATCGTCAACACTCGCCCACTATCTTGCACCCCTCTGGTATCCATTCAGTGCTTCCTGCCATTGCACATCCCGTCATCTGCACCCAACTCCCGCCGTCTGCTCTGCCTTGATCCTGAAACCCACGGAGCACCCTAGGTTACCCTTCTGCTCTGTCTGGATCTCGTGGGACTCTAGTGGCGCCGCACGCTACTATGCCTCACCTTAATTCCTGCCAGTATGACGACTACACTGCTGTACAGAATCCCACAGTCTTCGTATGTCCTATTTTACTCTCTTTCTCTCACTTATCCATGGACATTTTAGCATCCAGCCATCTCGTCCTCGATAACAACGGATCTCAAATGGGACGTCGCTTCGCAGACCAACCAAGGATTGCATACACCGCATGCGGAGAACAACGTATTCTGGTTTGTTTTCATTTCTTTACGACAAAGACATAGCTGAATTGAATTATGCTTAGATACATATCACGAACGCTGACTGTTGGCTGTATCATTACCCGACATGAAAGAAGGCATCACATACCTACCTACAGGTAGGGGTGTACAACGGCACTGTGGGACGGTTGATGGGATCGCAGGGTTCATAATGAAAATTGCAGTCTGATGTGTAATCGTCTGCCCTTTCTTTGCGACGGCTTCATTTCCTGATATAGATATAGAATAATGTCATGTAGCTCCCATGGCGAATATAAACTGATATCCGTGCTATTCAGAAACACGAAGTGATTACCTCTACTCCGAATACTTCGGTACGGCCATCTCTGTTCGTTGGAGGCGTAACTATGATAAGACGTCCTCGTCGCCTGCGCGATCCATGGATCCGCATAGGAACGAGCTGAGCTGGTTTAGCAATTTGCACCAAATCACGAGGTTCACTCTGTGTATAGGAGTTTAAAGAGTCTCCGATGAGCGATGGAGTAACTCGTACGAGGGAAGAGCGAGTGGCGTCTCCATTCACATGGCAGAGACGTCCAAGAGACAGCACGCGGCGTTCCGGGCCAATGCCAATGCAGGGCTATCTGCATCTATTGATCCCGACTTTCTAGCCTCTCATAAGTTATCGCTTCCACCAGCTCGCATACCGCCAAATCTTCACCATCGGTATCTTCTGCGACAGTCTATCGAAGAGTGTAGGCTGTTCATGGCTGACGGTTCCATCCTACTTCATCGTTCAAGATAGCATCAGCAGACGGGTCCACTGAACGATCATATGGCTGGTAGACTTCTTTTTCTTGGTGCTCCACTCACAAGTTTCGAAGTCTGCATGAGGTGACGAATGGATGTTGTAGGACAACAGCGCGGGATGTCGACGGTGATACACAGGTCGATGAGAGAAAACTCGTTGCAGACCGTAGAGCGTCTGAGGCATTTATCACATGCATTGACCCGGAGATCGGACCGAGATACGCCCGTATCTTTCCGTCATTTTCTCCGCCCATTAGACTCCCTTACTCTTCACCCATGTTTGGCATACGCACGCAAGGTTTCAATATGCGCGATACCCACAGTCTTTTCCCTTGTCTGTTTCCCTCTGAAGCTCGCAATACCCCACAACCTCTAGGACCACGCCCGAGACGACGATTAGATCTGTATGGATTCCTCTGGTAGAACGAGGCGAATTATGGCAGGAAACCGGACACACGCACAGAACCAGTACAGATGGCTTGCGCAGGAATTACAGAAGGAGCTCGCAGGTTCAGCGCTTCAGACCGACAAAATTACTATTGGACCATCCGTGCATCAAAGCGACACTCTGGCTGGAAAAGTAGGATGGATCTGATAAATACCACCTCTTCTCGACATGTATTTGTACCATTACGTCCATCTATTGATCCTCCCTGGTCTTACCTTTTGATTAGCACATCTCCAGCTCGTGTGTAGTGATAGAGACCAGTGACTAGTGCGTAATAATGAAGGATTTAGAACGGAGAGCTGATGGAGAACTGATGGGAATAGCAGTTCGTGGGAGACGTCTGGCAAGTCAGGCGGGATGAAATTATTCAACGCTCCCCCAACTTATGGAAAAGAACTACCCAGTGCTCTCGGAAGTACGGGAGCCTAGCTTTCTTTAATTTACGAGATCCCTCGCGCTACAATTGCAGTTTGTACACTATCGACACTATCTCTCAACATTCGGGAAACCTGAAGTACTTCCTCCTTCTGCGGGTCCCTTCATTGAGACGCACGGCACCCTCCCTTATCCCGGTTTACCACCATAGACAAAAGCTTGGCCATATCTCCGGTCTCTGTGCACCTTCCAGAAAGACAAAAGAAAAGGAGCAAACTGAGTAAAGGGCTGCCATTGAAGAAAGACAACCTGGAGCACTCCACATTCATTCTATACGACATTCAGACCATCTCCGGTCCGTGTACATTCGTTAGGATATCCGTGATATCTATTGGCCTTCCTAACCCTCAGGTAGGAATCCTGTGTCTTTTTACACTCGCAATAGCACCCTATACATATCATGTCAGTAGCTGCCCTCATAAATCGGGCACATAGAATTCTGCGTGACCCAGGTGTGTGAGTGCGTTCGCGTTTTTAATGCATGCGTTGTCACACCTGCAGGAGCATGACAGAGATGCGTTTCCTTGGCATCCTATGCATTTGGGTTTGAGAACACTCAGTATATGGCTTTGTTACCTATAATGTAATTAAAGCATACTTTGTGTAAAATTAATATGCATCATGCCATCAGCGCCAGTAGTAATTAGCTCTTGTTGTCAGGGTGGAGTCTTTGTGCAGATACTATGGTGGAATACACCGGTGTTCAAGCAGAGATTTTGGATATTAGACCTCTCGGAGTCATTTAGAGGTACTGGAGACAATGAGACGTGATAACCTGCATCAAATATGTCGCTTATACTGTAATTTCATCCAGGAATAAGCTGAACATATTGACCCAAAATTGTTGCCAAATCACAAAGTTACAAGCTAAGTGCCAGAATATAACAACCGGAATACATCATAAGATGTAATTTCTACCTAGAGTAAACATCTGGAAGCAAAAATGGGCAGGGGAAACTGTAGCGATCATAAGTCAATGACTTCAACTCGGACTTGAACGCATCAAACGCACCGAATGCAGATGTGTCACAACTGTGTCACACACTTGCGTTCAATCTCGAACGCATGCGTTTTCAAAAGGAACACATGCGTGAATTATCTTAGCATCTGTGTTCAATGTTGAGACAAATGCATGAGTTATTTCTTGCAGCTGCATGAGTTATTTGATGTTTGCATTGATTTTAGAGGTGCTTGATTTTCTCAAAGGCAAGAAAAGTGAAGAGATCATACGTCTCTCGACATTAGATGGTACTATATTATTTGTGATACAAGAACTGACTAACATACATGTATTTATAGCCTTTCTGGGTGATTTTCCTTCATATTTGAGCTGTGATAATTCACCGAGAGATCCCCAGCAAACTTAGAAATTGCTCAGAAAAGGAAGTCAATTGTCAACAGAAAACATAATACATCGGTATCATTGAATCACACCGGTTATCAGGATACCCTGCACCTAAATGCATCAATGGACATCAAAACACATGAAAGTTGAACTCATGCAAATGCAGCTGAACGCAGTTGAACGCATCCATGCATGTGTCTCATGCAGAATTCTCTTGGCCCTCATAAATTGATATCTTCCATCAATCTCACTGATGGTGAAACACAGGATGGCCTGTTCAAACAACTCAAAGTCATAAAACAATGTGGCAACACGTTCTCATACACTGGCAACTCATTACATTCCTCGAAGATTGTCGTGGTACAAGTATCACTGCTTTCATTATGATGCAGGAAAGGAATCGTGCAAACCAAAGGAGGGGCTCCGTATAGTATGGCTATCCACGATACTTGTTGCTAGGCTACAAATTTGGTGCGAAGGTTTACGCAAAAAACTTCAGGATGCTGCATATGTTCGAGCTTTGCTGAATGCAGTGAATGATGAGGACCGTCTGTTGTCTTGGGCTGAAGATTTCTTGGACAGGACATCGCAAGTCGCCCACGTAGGGCTGTCTTATTGGACCTTTTAAGAAAATCAGGACACTTGGTACCGCTTTTGATATAAATAGTCAAACTGTGTTGTTGATATGCATGTTGCATGTCTACCCTTAGATTTTGCGATTTTGTATAAGATATATGCATCCCAGAATCAATATCTACTTGAATACGAGAGCTATTGTTGAGACTTCGAGCAGATAGCTAGGATCCTGTGCAATGAATGAAGATATAGAGTCGAAATACAGGACTTAGGAACAATACCTTGAAGGATTGAACCTACTAGCCTGAAATAGTCGATCTCTAATAGGTCTAAACAAGCAGATATATGCTATAACGTCCTATTCATGCACAACCCACTTAAACCAGAAGTAGCTAGTCCCTTAACAAGGTTGACTAGCCCCCAGATGAAGGGAATATTCCCCTAATGCGATTGAATAGCTGTGACTAGTTGTCTATGGTTTGCAGAATTATTCCGAGGCAGTTCAAGCTCTGGAAAGAATAGATAGAAGAACTTCCCAAGTTCGCATTCAGCAGCAAGTACTTTCCCTCATATGGCGGAATATTTGCTTTTATATTGAAGATATGAAGTGACTCGCCAGTACTATCTATTGATAGTGACCTTGGACCTGTAGATACTCTGCAGACGAGTCGGATTCCAGAATAGTAGGCCTGTAGGCCATGAGGCTCACATCAGTGATCGGAGTATCCATATTGACGGATCAATTGATCAGGAATATTCCACTGACTGTAGCCTTGACTAGTTGCCTAGAGATAGAGAATGGTGACGCATTCTATGATGCAATAGCCTGGGCAGAGGGTGAAGTGACTGGTAACCAAGGTATTCAGCTTTGCAGTTCCAGAATCCTTCCTAGTCTGGCAAAGAATGATAGAATATTTCGATTCAAGCAGCCATTAATGAGCCTGGAAAGTGGACTAGAAAGTACCTAGATCACTTTGACCAGGAAACCCTCAACCCAGCAGTATGTAGCCTAGATACAGTCGGATATTAGCTTATACAGTATGACTAGTTATCCGAGATAGATCGGACTATATACAGTATATAAAGGCCTCCTAGATGTAAGATACAGGAGGCAACACCCTCCCCACGATTTGACCTTATAAGCACAGTGCTTGAGTCGATTCAAGGGCCTTGGAGTGAAACCTCGGAGCTAGAGAATAGTTGTTAAGTCCCTGGGAGCTTGCCATCCCTTAGAGTTGCACCTTAGCCTGTGTGCAGGGCGATTTCGAAGGCCTTTGTGCTTATCCTTTGGATGAGACAGCTATATCTCGAGTCCACTAAAGATAGAAAGAATATATTGATATTTATTTGAATATTTTCGAGTTTGATTTGGCCAGTGTGCCACAGTAAAGCCAGTGAGCTACAGACGTCGGCCAGTGTGCCATAGTAAAGCCAGTGTGCTATATAAATCGGCCTAAGTGCCATTTAATCTCAGAACACGAAATATTTGAAGTTTCAGGACGAAAAGTTGTCCTTAATATATTGTATTTGATCACAAACCAGTGCTATATTCGCTAAGTCGAATTGAATAGCTTGAATACCTTTAGAAACGAAAGAACAAGTCATAATAGTCCTGCTTCCTGCTGGGATAGTTGCACACTTGGTAGAATATTTGATCTTCCAACCAAACTAGTCGGTTTGCAGAGGTCTTCTATCGATCTCGAAACACCTGAACTTATATATTAGTGATTGTGAAGTGCAAGGATTGCTTTGGGTTGAGTATATACGAGTTTCACTCGTTGTCTATTTGCTCTAGATTAGTCTCTGCACCGTTACCAAGCACATCATCGTATGGAAATCAATAACTTATCTTGGGTCCATCCGAAGCATTGGAAGTGCCCTGTCCTTGATGTGAAGAAAGACAACAGATACATCTAATATTTTCACGCTGATCCGGCGATGCTGGAACTCTACTTATAAAGGCGAGCTTTCTATTGTTTTACTGTGTATCTTTACTCCCTGCTTTTCTCATCCTTTAATTCTCGATACGACCGGATGTGGGCATAGTCTGCTCCAGGGTGAATCACCAATTCTCCCCCTACTCGCACCTTGGGACTTTGACCATGAAACTTGTAGTATGCTCTCATCACTGAAAATCCACATCACCGATTGGCTCAATTGCTCCTCTGAGCATGTCATTCTGATTCACACTCAATGATGGGTCCTCACTAATAACTATGTCTATTATGTCAAAGCTGTGAAACAAATTCTGTAATTCAACAAAGCAACATCTTTACTTTATTTCCAAGTCCGAGTTCGGTAGGCATCCTTCTTTCATCTTCTGAGCGGAACATCGATAATTTCTTAAACTTCCCATCTTCCCTTAATCGCCCAACTACCCAGAGATAGAGAGAGTCTGTTGGACATCCATGCCAGTTGCTAGCACCTATAACTGTATATGATCCATTGGGTATTGGGTATGTGTGATCAGCCAAAACTTTGACAGTGCAGGATAAGCCGGCAGTATTCTTGAAGCACATCTCTCCCTGTCGAGGCTGCCCTTCCTTGAGTCCCTCATCCAAACCTGACACATCTACTGAATCAATATGGTAACCCCAATACCGGTCTCCATAAGTATCTCCAATGTTGAAACCTCCTGGCCACACATCGGATGGGCGATAAGTAATGTGTTTGTTTGTCATGACTTGCTGCCATGATGGTCGCCAATATTTCCTTCCATTCCCAGGTTCAGGGAAATAGAAGAAAAGCTCTCCCAGTCGCAGAGGATGTATCACACCCATGAGCTCTTCCCATGCATCTGCATCAGACTTGTTTGTATTGTATATGGGGATGGGGTCTGCATAGAGAAGGTATGATAAGCCTGCAACTTTATCCAACAATGTTGAGGAGACCCGGTTCTGCATCTCGGATGCAAGTTCTAGGGGATTGATCTGTCTTTGCATCTCCCGCAAGTGTGCTAGCCATTCCTCAAACACCTTTCGGACCCCTGCATACATGATGTCATTCTCTGTCTCCCCAACAATGATTGCATCTTCGGTGATCTCCTGCAGGGTCCACGCACGCCAGAACCAACACCGGTCGCTCTCAAAGTAGTCTGGTGGCAAGTGAAGTGGCCGACCCAGTCCATTGAAGTAGCACCCCACATTTGCAGACTTATACACCCATCCAATTGTAGGCACGTCCAGCTTCCACTCCTCCAGGCGCAGATCCTCGTCCTTCCCACCCTCCTGTCGCAAGCACAGAACATCCAGCCATGCGTACTCCGCTCCGTGGTTCAGCATCTCGATGCGGATGAGATCAAGGTCGGGTGTCCTTTGGCATTGGCACGGGCCACTTGTATCCATTTATGGATGTCATTGCATCCACGTGCTCCTTCTCGTCCACCCACGCATGTGATATCCCCCACACTGATGCACATTCTGAACCCCACCGGAAACCATTTGCAACCCTCTTCACAACCCAGTATGGCACAACACGGTTTGCATACAGATCCCACAAGCGCCGAGGGGGCACATCCCGTGTCGTGATTCTGTCATGCATGAGCACCCTCCTCCGCATCTCTCTGTCCTCTTCTTCTGCTGCGCTTAAAGCATCTGTGATTTCGGTGACATCATAGTGATACCAAAAGCGCCACAAATGAGCGTAGACAGTCCCAAAGTCGTCATTTAGCGCAACGTATGGTTTGAGAATCGAGTATAGTGTCGTTTTCCTCCCAGATCGAATGTCCTTGGATCCCAGTGAATAAGATGTGCCTAGTGTCACATTGAGTTTTTCCAAAATGCCGTTGATACCGAGGTCAGCACAGGGAGTGTTGGCCAGAGCGGATGATATTACTGGTTGATTACCAGTGTAGGATCATTGTTTCGGTACCGGAATCGTCGATTCTGCACGGCCAGTCTTGCCGAGGGCGGAGAGTGTGATGTTGGGAAGATGGGGCCGCTCATGGTATATTGGTGGCCGTTTTCTCACTATTTTTATTTAGCTCTGGCAGATTATCACAGATACAAATATTACCTTTATCAAACCATAAAGACCCTTTTGAATGCGCAAACCGTTCAGATGTAAGCCTTTTCTTCTTCCGCCACCAAAATCCTATACTCCGTTTCTTCGAATGCCACCAAGCCTTTAATCGCTTCCAATGTTTGACGAGTGCTCCCTCTAATCATGGCAGAATGAATTCATAAATCACAACAGACAGACAATGCAACATACCAGGGTCACTGTCCATCGTCGTTGTAGCACGGTAGTATTGGAAGATCTCGTTGCACCAAGGGCTTTCTACTGTGTAGAATTATGCCGTCCTCGTGGTAAGAAGGAAACAGTGCTGAGCGCCCAGATCATGCGACGGGTCTTCCATCAGCACGCTGTTGATGGATAGGGGCCAAAGAAGTGTCAATGGGATGTATCATTTAATGCGTCGATGTACGTCTGTAAGCGCCTTCATATGAGAAATATATGCGTAGAATCCCGTAAACACTCACATGTTATGGTAGTATTTCCTGGGTTAATTTAGGTATCCTGTATACACATCGTTTGGCGCATATATCCTTCAGGCTCATGGGCACAGGTCCATCAGCCATGGCAAATGCCGACTGCGAGCCATAGCCGAAGTCCACAGCAGTGATTGGGCATGGGTCAGAGATCAACGGCGGACAGATATGAACGAAGTATGGCCCACACGATCTCCATCCTCAGCGGCATAGTAGGTGAAATCATAATGAATCATTCTCACTCAAGGAGGGATACAAAAGAATATAATCATTCACGGAATTTAAGAACCTTTTCAAGCACTAACTGTTTATCAATCAGTCAGCTTATTACACTTAAATAGAATGCCGACATACCGGGGAGTATCACCTTAACTCCCCACCTATGTTTCCACGACCGAGATACAACCTGTGTCGTTATAGTAAACAACCTTGTATGAGCAGCACCGCAGTAAAAACCGCCAATTCCAGGAGTTCTGCAACGATTCTATGTGTCAGAGTTATTGTCTCATCAGACGTTGGCCATTGGACAACAAGGGATACCAAACGTACATTCTGCCTATCCAAAACACTCGGTCTGCTTCCAATCCTGACGATAAGCTAAATTTGAATACTGTAGGCACACCATTCTTGAAGCAAATTCTTTCATAAATTCCTCCGATCTGGAGGATGTAAGTCAATTTAATCCCGTTCAGAATGTGCACTATATATGTACCTTCTGTCGATGAGATGGATAAAAAAAGATACACACCAGGGTTCAGAATCAGCCTGTGCTGTTGTGTCGTCACTTTTTTTTTGGCGGTGACCTTGAAATGCATTAAATGTGGGCCGGAGTACCAGTTCCAACGATAGTCTTAGTTGCACCATATACCGGGCAATGTCCCCTACACAGATAAGATTAGTCAGCCTGGGAGGGGAGATATCTAACACAACGTACCTGTTCGCCCGAGACAGCCTAACAACAATTCTGCACGGTAAAGTAGCATCCAGTGATTTGTGTTGAGAGGGCGACGTCAAGAGAGCAAGATAGTAGACAACAGCGAGATGACAAACTGGTGACAGAAATTGATTAGTTTAAGCGAGGTGGACAGGAAGATAAATCAATAGATCGTACACATGATGAGATAACTTGATCATCGAAAGATCTTCCGATATCGCACAACTCAGTTGTTCTGGCTGGCGCTTGCGGTTCTACTGTTTTCAAGGTTTCATAGTTGCAGGAACACGAGCTTAAAAGATGTTTGAGATATTATAATCTGGAAACAACAGTGAGTAAAAGCAAAAAAATGCAAAATGGAAGAACAAGAACATAACCCACACGGATAGCCAGATCAACGGCTCCGTACAAGCTCTCTGCTGTAAGTCGAGGCTTCGCACCGTCACAGACTGGAGAGTTCACAGACATAGAATGGTCAACACCACCGCCGAGATTTCACCATTTAGGATATTGTTTCCACAGCTGTGAATCAGGGCCCTCACAAGATGGACGGAGACACTCACAGCTGCGAAAAATTAACTTCATTTTCCCCCTGGTTGTTCGTTAGATCGGGATACGTGTTAGCCAGTGGGAGGTCTTGATGAATATCGAATGCAAGGCGAGTCCATAGGCTGCGAAGTCCAAAGATCATGTTAGGTAGGACAATGAGTGAATAGGAGCCGCTGTACCGCCCTCGCTGAACATCAGCTGTCTAAGTCCTTCCTGATTACCAGTACCAGTCAGTACCTTTCGAGAGATTGTCTGGGTCATAGGAATCTGAGAAAGCATGCCTAAGGAGCTATATGCGCCTGAAAGCTGGACGGAAACCATGGATTACTAATGGAGACCTGATACTATACAAGGTTAGCCGCGCACCTATCTCGACTAATGACTACGATACTCACCTTCCCCCAGCCACTGAAAGAGAACCTCAAATCTCTGTACTAGCATCAAGAGTCACCATCCTCCTATGATTGCAGTATTTGGTTTATTCTCCAGCTTCACATTGCACCCAAGTGTCCTCGAAGATAATCTGATGTCTTAAATTTCCACCAGATTATCTGGTCGGGATAGACAAACGGAGGCGAGCTAGCTAACTTGTGGAGGAGAAATGCTGAACCAGCTAATCATAACCTCAACTAGGGGAGGCGTCAACTGTGGAGATGAATAAGATTGGCTGGATCGAGAATGAACGGATCTTACGCATGAATTGTCTGAAAAATTAGCCTTTAACGATTATGCGTAATATATATATTGAGGCTAGCCAATCCCTGCGAGACGACACCGAAGTGCAAAAGCATCGGACGGCGGCATTGGATAGATCCATAAGTCTGCACCAGTTGTCGTGGAGGTTATCTAAGATAGTTTTCGTCCTCAGGCATCGACAAACTCTTGGGTGAGGAATGACAATAGGTGTGATCAGGTGCACCACACTCTTGTCGCATCTCTATGGCTGGAGCTGCCAGAAGTCATGTTACAAGACATGTATACGAGTATACGATATGGAAAAAATACATACCAAGTATCTGAAAAGTTGTGCCGTTATGATCAACCCTCGTTCCCTAAACGTCATCTTCTTTCTTGAAAATTGTGCCTCTCCGGATGTTGGACACCATGGCATCATCTGTGCAATGGTAGAGCCGGTTTGCACAGGAGATCGTCATAGTCTGCTCTGAGAAAGTACAGAAGAGGAGGCGCTCAATGCGAGGATGACGGTTGAGGATGAGAACGAGCGGTAGCTTATGTCTTCGACTGGCCTTATACAGGTACAGGTTCGGTCCGGTCAACTGGACAAAGTGAAGCAAACAAAGGCGCGCTCTTGCCTCCCGCCACTGTCGTGTTTTGCTGCGACTGTTCAGTCATTCTCCGCCGCCGCCCAAAGCCATGTTGTTTGTTGAGATTCGGGCAAGCCAGCATCACTCGGCATGATTAGTAAGGGTGGAAAGAGCACGAAAGATGGAGAAGATACTAGATTAAGTAGTAGCTAGTGTATATACAAGTAAATAACGGGCAGACTCCTTGCGAGTTTGTAACCCAGTAGCCAGGGAAGCTACGAGCATATACTCAGTAATTCCAACATTGTTCAGGTGTGACTCATGAAGCACCAGGAACTCTACAGGTCAGAATGAACCACTTTTGGTTTCATTAGCACGATAGTTAATGATCTGTGTTAAGAGAAGACATCGACAGACCCAGCTAGTGGACAACAGGAACATGACGAACTGGTCCAGAGAATGATTAGTTTAAGTGAGGTTAACAGGAAGATAACTCGTACACACGATATGATAACTTTATCGTCGAAAGATCTTCTCGTATCGCAAGGTTTATTTGTTCCAGCCAGCGCTGCAGCTGGTACCGTTTTCAAAGTCTCATGTCACAGGAACACGGGCTTCCATGATGAGCAAGATCTTGCTATCGGGAGACGACAGTGAGTAAAGGAACGAAATGAATGAATATGACACACACCGATGGCTTCCACGATAGCTAGATCCATGGCTTCGTACTAGCTCTCTGCTGTCAGTCGAGGCCCTGCGCCATTACAAACTGGATGATTCCCAGAGACGGTACAGCCAAGACCACCACGAAGATTTCACCTCTCTCGTGGTCCTCTCGCTCGATGAACGGAGATCTATAAACGGAGATCATTTCTGCAGCTGTGAGTCAAAGTTCTCGCATGATGGACAGGGAGGACTCACAGATCCGGTGTTTAGTTACGACTACGAAATTTTACTTTGTTTCTCCTCTCCTGACTCGCTGGATCATGATAAGCATAATGGGAAGGGACAGCTTGATGCATGTCTAATACCAAGGCGAATTCACGCGCTGAAAACCCCAAAGATCGTGCACCGAACCTCAGCCGTCGAAGTCCTTCGTGATCACAGACACCAGTCAGTACCATTCAAGGGGTCGTCCGAGTTATAAGAGTCTGACAAAGAACACACAAGCAGCCGATGAACGTGACGAACCACCGAGTTCACGATAGGATGAGGATCGTGGATGAGCCTGACGAAGGTACGGGAATCCCCGTATTCCATAGACGCCAACAGCCAAGTCGGGAGACGGGCCGTGGGCCAGAACCTTGGCGATTAGCATCACCTTCCTCGCTGAAATTTTGACCATCAGTCATCCTCTGACTGTTCCGATAACGAGAAAGTCCTATACGCTCTCATTAACATCATGCAGGACACTACAAGGGTGGCATGTATTTCGATATTCGATAAGGACATACGGATTGTTAGGGCTGGTGTCCAAGGCAGAATCACGTCCCGTGCGAGTGCACTGCATTTAGAACTTCCATTACGATGTGCAGTGGAACTTCCTTTCACTAGGCATGATGAGATGGCATAGAGTATCCGAGAATCAAGAAGAGAAGTGCGACAATTTGTATTGGACCCAAAATGGGTAAACAGAAGACCAACATGACGAATGAGTTGCAATGGGCAGGGGTGATGGACTAAGTTGGCTTATTGCCACAAGCGAGAACGGTATACTAGGCCCGTTTCTCATTTGAAATCCAGGCGCAAGAGTATGCAAGCCTCTGAGTTCATGCTCGTTTGTGCATAATATCGATGACGGTAGTGAAAATAGGTAGCAATCGAAGTGTATGATCAGCATGCACCGCTATGTACTGGGAGGACACCGCCGAGGTACGAAATACGAGCCGTATCGATGTGAATAGAGGAGTATTGTCTTTAGTGGACGCTTCCGCCTGCTCAGTAAAGATCAGCTTGGTTGCCATTGGAAAAGATCTCGGCGCAACGTACAATGCATGTGCAGTAGCAGCCGCATTCCACAAGCCTGCCCTGCGTGTGTAACGCGATTTATGTGGCAGTGGGAGGGAGGCTAGAAGCGTTAATGACCTGACCTAGTAACATGGAGATGCGGCAACTGAGGAGATAGATGAGAGTAGCTCAAGAGAGATCCCAGTTTACGCACGATTCGCCTGCCAAAGTGACTTTTCACAATGGACTATGCGTCACAGGCATGATGACACGTGATATATATTGAGGCTGGACAATCCTTGAACTGACAATGAAGTGCGAAAGCTTGATCAAAGCGGATCGTGGCATGTGGATCCAACCATAGCCCTCCAGAGTCGTCGTAGGGGTAATCCGAGATAGTGTACATCGCAGGCCATCGCTAGACCCACTCTTCGGTGAGAGTACGTGCTGAATGAATACAGGTGCCATCGAACGAGCTGCACAGTTGTCGCATCTCCGGGGCTGGTGCTGCTGGCGGTCGTGTTATACAGAATGCATAGAAGATGGAAATCGTACATACTAAGTATCTCCGAATGTTTACCCCTCTGGTCAACCCTCGTTCCCTAAACATCGTCGCGATTCTTGAAGATTCCAGCTGGTCGGGCGGTTGACACCATGGCGTCGTCGAATGTAGAAAGTAAGAGCTGGTTGACACAGGGTCATCGTAGTATGCTCTGAGGAATGACGCCACTACGAGACGCTTGATGATGGTTAAGATTGAGAGCAGCAGTAGCTTACGTCCTCGATTCAGGTATTGGTTCGGTCTGGTCAGCCGATCAAATCAACCCAAATAAAGACGCATTCTTGCCTCCCTCTACCTTCGCGTTCCACCAGTCCCTCCTCTGCCGCTGCCTAAGCCGTATTTCCTGGATGTCGCTGAGATAGTGCTAACGACTCTAAAACTGCATCAGCTCCCGAAGCCTTCCTTCGATGGATCCCGGACAACACGAACGGCCCTCATTCGCGTCCATGCATCTCAAGTTCGCTTACAATCGCCTCAGCTCTGAGTGGAAGCATCCATACTGCAACTGTTTGGGTCAAATTTTCCATACTTTGTACTTCTGGCAGAACCGACAACCGCAAGATCCACGCATTTTCTACTATGGTGTCCGACTGAAATTCCCAGAATGACCGTGATTATCGCGTTTTTCATGGGCTCAACTCGAGCTGATCGATGGCCTCATACAATAGTCAACTTCGCCTTCATCCTTTCAGGTCGTGGTACAATCTCAGCACTCTAGTTATCCCACCTGACAAGATGGTGACCCTATAAACACGTTTCGACACTGTCCAAAGTTATCCATACAAATGTTCCACCGGAGTTCTTCTCATGCCCAGTTCTCCATGAAGGACAGAAAGACCAGTTTTGAAGTCAAGATGCATCACGCTGAAGAAGAGGATCTGTCGAGGCACTTCCTCCCCGCATGTTGATTGGGACCAGTCGCTAACGTACTTGATGACAGCATCAGGGCAGTGTCGACTCTCATATAGCGAGATACTTCGCCAGTACGTCCCCGACTTCATCGACAGAAGAACCAGCCAAAGTGACCTTGCGCGTAGATTCGAGATCTTCGATGGTGCCCTGTTATCTTTTCTGAATCCTAATCTCTACCTGAAGACACAAGCATCTACAAGACATAGCGAACCGGGTACATTGAGCCATGACTTGTTTAGGATTTCATACCAGATTGTCATTAGTACCAGAAGCGTGTTCAGAGAAAAGAGTAGACTAGGCCTGAGCGCATGATTGTCTACCAAGGTGCCAGTGTTTCGCTTCGATGCCCGTCACATTCACTGAATGCCTTAGAAAGTGTTTCCGAGGCACAGTTCAGGGAGGTTCTTCTGAATGGTATGTAAAATCCCTGTGACGTTACAAAGATCTATCAACCATTTTTTAAATTATAGAAGTCACTGCCCTGAAAGGTACACGACACATAGGATATCCTCAATGTGACATTTCGCTCCCACCTTGCCAAAGATTGGCATATGAGACACTTGTCGTCGAGGCCAAGATAATGTTCAACGTTGGGGAAAGTTGCATCATATTCGGTACGATACTTTAAATTCCCTTGCTTTAATTCATATCTTTTATGATCAGATTCTTGCCAACAGACATCAGTCAACAGACAGCAGTTGAATTTGTCTCGCGGGATCCATCGTAGACCGAGGGGTCGTACAATGTACCGAATCCGGTTTCTAACTCCAGAGTCACGGAGAGTTGTTATAAACCAGTTGGCCTACGCAATTACTCCACGTCTTGGTCAAGGCTTCCAGTATCTCGTATATTTATTTATAATACTTTCCTTTCAAAGGTTCTACACGATGTGATGACCTCACGTTGTCTACAAGTCACTCATCGCTGCTCCTTTGCATCTGTTTCAGCGGAATATGATGTACGTCTGGGATCCTCCAGAATACAACCAACTTCATATCTTTTTGCGTACAGCTCAGATAACCTTTAGATTATCACCCACATTCTCTGCTATGTCAATTCTAGATCGGCACAAGTGGCCTCCATCCCAGCCCTGATTTATTAGGAATCTTTTTGCCTCTGCTCTCTTGCCTTTTTAATTCTTGATATACCCAGATGAGGACACGGTTTGCTAAACTTCGCTCTTTCAGGAGTGCTGAAGTTCCTGTCACAGTGCACGGAAATCGTCATATTCTCCTCCGATGATATCGAGACCATCCATCGTCGCCTGTTCTATATTGCAAGGATAAATGTAGAAAGAACGGATCAAAGATCCCCCTTCCTCTTTATTGTGTGTATGGGTGTGGGCGGGGGATGTGATAAACGCGATGCGAAGTCCATTTCATCATGATGAAAGAAAAAATATTGTACGAACCAAAGAAGGGGCTTCCTGTAGTACGGCTATCCACACTGCTTGTTTATAGGCTACAAATGGGCATGAGATTTCCTTGACGAACTTCAGGAGGCTGAATATGTTCTGACTTTCTGAAGGCTGTGACTCGGAATGATGGTACTGTCTGTTGTCTTAGGCTGAAGATTTCTTGGACAGAAAATCGCAAGTTGCCCACATAAAGCTATCTTATTCAACCTTTGAAGAAAGTCAGGACGATTGGCATCGCTTTGGATATAGAGAGTCAAACTGTGTAGTATGGAAATCAATAACTTATCTTGCCTCCATCCAAAGCACCCTGTCCTTGATGTAAAGAGAGATAAAAAATGCATGCATGCATGATCTACGTCCTTCTCTCATCTGCTTTCACATACCGGCCATAACCTTGCTGTTATGTTCATGTTGATTGGGCAATGCTGGAACTCTACTTATAAAGGCAAGCTTTCTATTGGTTTATTGTGTATCTTTACTCCCTGCCTTTCTTGTTCTTTAATTCTCGATACGACCAGATGTGGGCACAGTCTGCTTCAGGGCAAATCACCAATTCTCCCCCTACTCGCACCTTGGGACTTTGACCGTGCACTTGCAGTATACTTTCATCACTGTGCCAACCCGTATCACCGATTGGCGCAATTGCTCCTCTGAGCAAGTCGTTCTGATTCACACTCGATAATGTCTCCTCACTAATAAATATGTCTATTACATTGAAGCTGTGAAACAAATCCTGTAATTCAACAAAGAAACATCTTTACTTCATTTCCAAGTCCGAGTTCGCTAGGCATCATTTGTTCATCTTCTGAGCGGAATATCAATAATTTCTGAAACTTCCCATCGTCTTTGAATCGCCCAACTACCCAGAGATAGAGAAGGTCTGTTCGATGTCCATCCCTGGTGATGGCACCTATAACTGCATATGATCCATCGGGTATTGGGTATGCGTGATCAGCCAAAATTTTGACAGTGCAGGATAAGCTGGCAGTATTCTTGAAGCACATCTCTCCCTGTCGAGGCTGCCCTTCCTTTAGTCCCTCATCCAAACCCGACACGCCTGCTGAATCGATACAGTAACCCCAATACCAGTCTCCATCTGAATCTCTTTGGTTGACATGTTTTGGCCCCAGATTGGATGGGCAATACATAATGTGTTTGTTTGTCATGACTTGCTGCCATGATGGTCACCAATATTTCCTTCCATTCCCAGATTCAGGGAAATAGAAGAAAAGCTCTGCCCGAGACTGCAATGATATTACATCCATGAGCTCTTCCCACGCATCTGCATCAGACTTGTTTGTATCATATATGGGGATGGGGTCTGCATATAGAACGTATAATAAGCCAGCGACTTGATCCAATGATGTTGAGGAGACCCGGTTCTGCATCTCTAATGCAAGTTCTAGGGTATTGTCCTCTCTTCGCATCTCCCGCAAGTGGGCTAGCCATTCCTCAAACACCTTTCGGACGCCTGTGTACATGATGCCATTCTCTGTCTCCCCAACAATGGTTGTGAAGTCTGTGATCTCCTGCAGGGTCCAGGCACGTCGGAACCAACACCGGTCGCTCTCAAAATAGTCTGGTGTCAAATGCAGCGGCCGACCCAGTCCATTGAAGTAGCACCCCACAGAGGCATTGGGATAATACACAGATCCAATCGTAGGCACGTCGAGCTTCCACTCCTCCAGGCGCAGATGCTCCCCCTTCCCTCCCTCCTGTCGCAGGCACAGAACATCCAGCCATGCATACTGTGCTCCAACGTTCAACATCTCGATGTGGATGAGATCAAGATCGGTGTCCTTTGGCATCGGCATGGGCCACTCATATCCGTTTATGGGTGTCATTGCATCCACACGCTCCTTCTCGTCCACCCATGCATGTGATATCCCCCACAGTGGTGCATATTCTGAACCCCACCGGAAATCATTCATAAACCTCTTCACAACCGAGTATGGCACCACCCGATTTGTGTACAGATCCCACACACGCCGAGGGGGCACATCTCACGTCGTGATTCTGTCATGCATGAGCACCCTCCTCCGCATCTCTCTGTCCTCTTCTTCTGCGGCGCTTAAAGCATCTTCAATTTTGGTGATGTCATAGTCATACCAAAAGTGCCGCAAATGAGCATAGACCGTCCCAAAGTCGTCATTCCGTGCAACGTATGGTTCAAGAATCGAGTGTAGTGTCGTTTTCCTCCAGGGGCAAAGGTCCTTGGATCCCGGTGAATAAAATGTTCCCAGTATCACATTGAGTCTCTCCAAAACGCCGTCGATACCGAGGTCAGCACATGGATTGTTGGTGAGAGCAGATGATTTTACTGGTTGGTTACCAGTGTAGGATCGTTGTTTGAGCACTGGAATGGTCAATTCTGCATGGCCAGTCTCGCCAAGGGCGGAAAGTGTTAGGTTGGGAAGATTGAGTTCGTGATATATTGGTCGACATTTTCTGGCTACTTTATTTAGCTCTGGTTCATTGTTACAGGCCGAAATATTACCTTTGTCATACCACAAAGATACTTGTGAATGCGCAAACCATCGGGATGCATACCCTTTCCTCATCCACCACCAAACTCTCCACCGATTCTTTAATCCCTTCCAATAGTTCATTGATGATCCATCAAATGCTAACAGAATGAAACAGAATGAATGAATAAATCACCAACAGAAAACACAACGCACGAGGCATTCCGTTCGTCATCATTGTACCGCAGTGTGATTCAAAGATCTCATTGTACCAAGGGCTTTCTGATGGGTAGACTTGTGCCATCCTCATGGTAAAAGGGAAAGTATCTTGTATACATATCGTTCGGCACACATATCTTTCATTCTCATGGTCACAGGTCCATCAAGCACGGCGACATCCACAGTGCATTTTGATTTTCACACAAGCTAATCAAAGTATTTAGTAGTGAGGACAAATGACAAGGCATACATACAAGGAAGAGAAGAGGAACTGTCAAGAGATCGAGATCAGCATAGATGATCTCGCAGACATGGCAATGCGAAATGACCCTGAGACAGTAAAGTTTCCTCTTGCGTGACAGTCTTTCCTGTACTAGCGCTCGAAAGTTGCAGATGGACAGGGATAGTGAGGCGACATTGGAAGCTCGATATCCACCAATGAATTCGATTCGAACTTTGGATTGATAGTCCGAGATCCATGCAAGACGGGGAGGCTCAGTTTGATTTCCAGTGAACCGTTCCAGAGATAAGACAATCTTTCGAGTCCCACCTCCATTGGAAAAAGAGAGCTATGATACTCATAGGACATGAACGAGACAAGGGTCCATGAGAACTAGAGCCAAACCATGGCATGTCCCTCTTGTTTATCCACATTGTAAGAGGTCAAAACAAAGTCAAATATTCTGGCAAGACGAGGGTTTGAAAATTGTCTGATCATTCGGGGCTTTTAAGAACATTTTTGAGTATTATCTATCCGTCAATCAGTCATCTTATCATGTCAGCATTGCTCATTTACCCCCTTGCACCTGTCGGTCAGTTTCACTGCCACGAATCCTTCTCACCACTAGCAAGTAGTGTGCTGGTTTCCGATACGCAATTACACTGTGGGTTGGTACAGCGGGTGGTGACATATGTAAACAGACTGGGCCAATACCGGGGAATCTGCGATGATTGTACAAGTAATGGTCGACAGCCTGCGAGCTGTTAGCCAACCAACAACAGCATGGAGAGAAAACTTACATTCTGCCTGTCTGCACATTCGCCTTTTTCCGATACCTATACCAGCAACACACTAAACTTAAATACAAAATCCCAGAACATAGTAGCCACATTGTTGTCGAAGCACTGTTCATAATTGGCTTCGATCTAGGGGATATAAATTTATCAAACCCAGGTCAAAATAAACAATAATTACATACCTCGTGTCAATGACATCGATGAAAAAAGACAGATGCTGGGATTCACAATCAGCATGTGCTCTTATGCGTTGTCAATTTGAGGTGCCAGCCTTGAAATGTGTTGAATCCCGGCCTGAGTTGCGAAAAATGATAGTCGTACTTGCATCTTATGCTGATCCATGTTCCCTGTGCAGGGGAGATTAGGTCGGCGTGGGAGGGAGAGATGTCTAACACAACGTACTCGTTCGCCTGACACAGCCTAACAAAAATTCTGCGCTGTAACGTGACATAGAGCCATCTGCGTTAAGAGAAGGCATCAACAACAACGCAACAACGAATACGACAAACTGGTACAGAGACTGATTAGTTTTAGAAAGTTCAGCAGGAAGATAATTCGTACACATGACATACTGACTCGATCAAAGAGAGATCTTCCCATATCGCAAGGCTTGTTTTTTCCAGCGAGCACTTCAGCTGGTACATTTTTCAAAGTCTCATGTCACAGGAACACAAGCTTCAATGATGTTCGAGATCTCGCTGTCCGAAGACAAGGGTGAGTAAAAAAAGCGAACTGGAAGAAGATGACACACGCGAATAGCTCGTATCATGGCCAGATTCACGGCTCCATACGAGCTCTCTGCTTGAAGTCGATGCTCTGCACTATCACAGACTGGATAATTCCCAGAGATGGTATGGCCAACACCACTGCGAAGATTTCACCTCTTCTGTGGTCCTCTCGCTCTATGAGTGAAGATCTATAAACTTCAGGAGATCATTTATATAGCTGTGAGTCAAAGTTCTCGCATGATGGACGTAGATGGGAACGCTCACAGATCTGGTATGTGGATACCACTACGAAAAATTCACTCCGCTTTCCCTCTCGTCGCTCGCTGGATCAAGATATGCGTTATTCGGTGGGACCTCTTGGTGCATATCGAATACAAGGTGAGTCCACAGGCTGAAAACTCCAAATACCGTCCACTGAACCTCAGCCGCCAAGGCCCATCTTGATCACTGGCACCAGTCAATACCATTCGAGGGGTTGTCTGAGTTATAATAATCTGAAAAATAATACCCAAGCGGCTGACGAACGTGACAAGGCACCGGGTTTTACAATAGGATGAGGATGATGGTGGAGGATAACGATACGGGAGTTACCGAATTCAATAGCCAAGTCGGGAGACGGGCCGTGGGCCGGAATCGTGGTGATGAGCAACACCTTCACAAAAATTTTGACCACCAGTCTTCCTCAGTTCAACTGCTCCGATGACAAGCAAGTTCCACATGTGGCTGGTGTGCTAGAGTAGGTACTCATTAACGCCCTGTAGGGCACTATAAGGGCTGCACGCATTCGATAAGGAGTCAGGACACACAGATTGTCAGGGCTGCTGTCCAAGACAGAATCACCGTGCGAAGAATCGGTGCAAGTGTACTGAGTTTAGCTTCTGTTACGGAGTGCTGGGGGGAAATCCTTCTACTAGGCGTAATCAAACAGCATGGAGCATCCGATAATCAGTCTGATTGCTTTTTGGGAAAAGAAGAGAAGAGCAATGGTTTTTTCTGGACCAAGTTGTATCGAACACAAAATGTGTAAAACAGGAGACGAACATGACGAGGGAGTTTCGATGCGCAGGGTGATGAACCAAGTTGCTTATTGCCGCAAATGACAACGGTACACTAGGGTGGTCTCTTGTTTGTCATCTAAGGACGAGAGGAGGCGTACGCAATGCTCCATGTTCATGCTTGTTTGTACATCATAAGAATGATGGCGATGAAAATAGAGAGTAATCGAATTGTATGATCAACATGCATTGTTTTGTACCGGCAGGACGCCGCCGAGGTACGAAATATGAGCAGTTCGACATGCATAAAGGAGTATTGTCTTTAATGAACCTTTCTGCCCGCTCAGTAAAGATCAGCTCGGTTCCGATTGGAAAAGAACTGGGCGCAACGTACAAGGTATTTGCGGTACCTGGCACATTCCATGATACTTCCCTGCACAAAGTGTAACGCGATTTACACGGGGCTGTTGGCGGCATGGTGAGGTGACAACTGCGGAGATAGATGAGATTGGTAAGCTCAAGAGAGATACAGAGTTTATGCATGACTCGCCTGGTTAATTTATTTTCACCATAGGCTAAACGTCGCAGGCATGAGGCCATGTAATATATATTGGCGCTGGACTATCCTTGTGAGCTGACACTGAAGTGTGAATGCTTGATAAATGTGGACTGAAACATGAGGATCTGTCCATAATTCCACAGGAGTCGGTGTAAGAGCAATCCCAGATAGTGTTCAACGTTCATCATCGGCCGACTCTTGGGTGTGGTTATGTGTCGATTGAAAACAGGCGTTATCAAGCGAGCCACAGACGGTAGTTGCATCTCGAATGCTCGAGCTACGGGTAGTCACGCCACAGAATAGGGATGAAATATGGCAACCATACGTACCAAGGATCTTCGACTACGTACTCCTATCATATCCCTCGCGCCTTGCGCTTGAGTACTTGAGTCTTGAACATGGCGTCATCTAATGCGGAAGGGAAGAGCTTGTCGACATAGGATAGTCGTAGTCAGCTGTAAGGAATGGTGGAATACAAGGCGCCTGATCTGAGGATGATGGTTAAGGATGAGAATTGGCTGTAGCTGATGTCTTCGATCCGGTTATTCATTCGGTCCGGATGACTGAACAAATCAATGCAAACAAAGACAGGCTCTTGCCTCAGGCTCTCGCCATCCTCGTCTTTTGCCATGATTGTTCAATCCTTCTGCACCGAAATCATGTTTCCAGGATGTTTCTGATCTAATATCAATCGATTAAAAATGTAGACCTACGGGGTCCAGTTATTACCGGTTTCTCCAATCAGGAACGACCAGGTACTTTTGATTGCTGATAAATCTACAACCTCCTCGGTTCGTAAAGCATTATGTCGATGGGATAAAGCAGCAAAGCATCTTCACTGGACATAGAATTATCCTGTTGATGGTCCCATCTCTGGTGATAGGCCTCGAACACAACGGAGGACCTGAGGAAATTCCTAGCGCATATTTTGATGTCATCGGTTCAGTGAAAGAATTCAGGACTACTGGCAATCGGGACTTTTGGTGTGTGTCAGTTAGGCGACTGGAATAGAGATCTGATGGAAATGACAGATAATTGTGGGAATTGTCCAGGGATGCTGGTACACCTATCCAACACTCGCCCGCTATCTCGCACTCCTCTGGTATCAGGGTAATGTTTCCTACCATTGCACATCCCGTCATCCATATGCATCTCCCGCCGTCTCGATCTCCTGATGCCCAAGGAGCACCCGAGACTACTATATTTTATCTCAATTTCCGCCTGTCATGGCATGATGATTACCCTGCCGTGGTGGACCTCTCAATGTCCGTATGTCCTATCTTACTTGCCCTTCTCTCACTCATGCAGGTACCTTTTAGCATCCGGCGGTCTCGTCTTCAAGAGCAGGACGTCGCTTTGCAGACAGTTCGAGGCCTAGTATCGACCGACTCTTAGGTAAGGGTATGCATGGAATATGTGGGATCAAACAAGCTGTATATTGCTGTCGCATCTTCGAGGCTGCTTGATGGTCGCATCGTAGAGCTGTGGGCTTCGTGTTACAGAACACGGACAGAATTTGGCCATCATATGTACCGGGAATATCCATCTATATACCCTGGTAATCATTCCTCCCTCCCTAAACATGATCTTTATTGTTGAAAACAGTGACTAGCATTGGAAACCGTTGGGCCGCCCGGTGTGGAAGCAAAGAGCTCATCGACGCAAGATCATCATCGTCGTCGGCTTGGAGGAATGATGGAATGGGAGACACTTTATGTGAGGATAACAGTCGAAGATGAAAGTGGTACCTTACATCTTCGACCCAGGTATTGGTTCGGTCTGGTCAACCAAACAAATCAATGCAAATAAAGACGTGCACTTGCCTGCCGCCACCATTGTATTTTGCCATGGTTGTTCCATCTTCTCTACCGCCACAAAGACCATGTATCTAGGACATTGCTGAAACAGCGCTGACGACTCTGCAACCTCATTGGCTCACGAACCATTTTGTCGATGGGGCCAAGGCTATCTCTTCAGCTGACGTATGATTATCCCTGATGGACCCATCTCTGGTGTTCGGCCTCGAACACGACAGACGACCTGACGAATTGCTCAGTGCATATATTGATGCCATCAGCTCAGTGAAAGAATTCAGGACAACTGGCAATCGGGACTTTTGGTGCGTGACAGTTACGCAATTAGAACAGCGAGCCAATGGATATCACAGGTAACTGTGTGAATTGTCCGGCGACACTAGTGCCCTGAACTACGTTCGTTCGTTGAACTCAACACTCGCCCGCCATCTTGCACCCCTCTGGCATCCCTTCAGTCCTTCCTGCCCTTACACATCCCGTCATCCGCGCCCATCTCCTGCCCTCTGCTCCGTCTCGATCTACTGATACCCATGGGGCACCTCGGGTTACTCGTCCGCTCTATCTGAATCCCCTGGTATTCTAGAAGCGCCGCAGGCTAGTATAACCCTTAATTCCTGCCAGTTACGGTAGACGACTACACTGCCGTACAGAATCTCTCAATCTTCGTATGTCCTATTTTTCTTTCTCCTTCTCGCACTCGTGCATGTACATTTTAGCATCCAGCCGTCTCATCCTCGATGGCAGCGCGTCACAAATAGGATGTCACTTCGCAGACAAATCAAGGATGGCGTACCCTGCAAGTGGAGGATACATCATTTGGTTCATTTTTATGTCTTATGGCAAGCGTGTAGCTAATCATGCTTAGACGCAGGTCCCGAACGCAGCTTGAGCTGTTGGGATGAACGTGAAGTTTCTCCGTCTATGCCATTTGGCTGTATCGTTGTCAGTCAGACTTGAATGAAGGCATGACATATCTGGGAGTACGACGGCACCAAAGCTCTGTGCCCCTATTAATGGCATCGTGGGGTTTATGACAAAAGCGCACTGTAGTGCTGTAATTGTGCGTCTTCCCTTTCGTTGCGATGGTTTGATCTCCTGACATTATCATAGCATAGTGAATATAATCGGGTGTCCATTTTATCCAAAAATATGAGTTTGCGATAACATCCACTCTGAATTCTTCGGTACCGCCGTCTCTTTTCGTTGGAGATGCAACTAAGATTAGATGTCACCGTGGCTTGCGTAATCCATGGTTCATGCCGGAACAAACTGGACAAATTCTGCTCACATAAACAATACCAATTTTTTTTATCACCGTCACACGACTTTCCCCTATCGTGGGTGTGGCATCTTCCTTCCCATGATCAGCATTACCTGCCCATCCAAATCCTCATATCTGGTCCCTCCAGCCATAGTTAAGAAGCCTAAAACCTCGACCTCTTTGGTTCCTATGCACACCACCCGGTTGTACATATCAGGGCGGCCGTATCCGATATCCATGAAGTCAGATAGCGATATGTGCCACAAATGCTTCCAACTTCGACGTGTCTACACCTCCACTAATAGCGTACTTGTTGCAACAATCAATATGACGCCTCGTATTGGGCAGGTTGAACTGAACGATGAGTTTCTCTCTCGATCTAGGAGTTCAAAGAGTCTCACTCACACGACGGAAGGGTGTGGGATGTCACCATGCTCACCGAGGCATTCAAGAAGCAACACGCAGGCTTTCAGGTCCGAGCGCAGCGCTACGCTGCTATCTATCTCTTGATCTCGACTATTTATCTTCTTCCCGCTATCACCTACTCCCATACCGCCCAACCTTCATATCCTACTACACCGTTAAAGACAGCATCCTCAAACAAGTCGACTAGACGATCATACCACTGGACGATATCTTTTCTCCGGTGTTCCACTTGCAGGATTCGGAGTTTGCATGAGATGGAAAATGATGCCTCAAACTTTCAAAAGTTCACCCATGGCATCGTCTATTATTCTGAAGTGACAAATGATACCTGTAAGAAAGAAGTAAGGGCTATCGGCATTTATACCGATAATGAGAGAATACTCACTACAGAAAGCCATTAGGTCTGAGCGCTATGTTCGAGGCACGTGTCTGATTCCGACGCGTTTATCACGTGTATTGATTCGGAGATCGGACCGGAATATGCTCGTGCCATTTCTTCCTTTTCCCTATCGATCAGACTTCCTTCATTTGGCGTACGCAGGCCATGTTTTCTCGTTTAAAACTTAGATGTAGACGCGAGAACGCCCACCCTCCTTTCCCTTGTCGACTTTCCTCCAAGACTCTCAGTATTCCAGTACCCAGCAAACATCTATCACCACGCCCGACTCCCGAGGATTAGATCTGAATGGATTTCTCTAGTGGAGCAAGGCAAATGAGAAGATTAAATTGGACACGTACTTTGATCCTGTTCAGACAACTTGGACGCACAGACGGTGCGTGAAGAGGCGTGTTCAGAGCTCCGCACCGACATGATCATTGTTAGCTCCAATTTGTGCATCTAGGTGGACCACAGCTTATCAAGTAATCCTTTCTCCGGAAAATTATGTTGGAACTGAACGCACGGAGAGTAAATGATGCATCGCTTTTGCTGCTTGACTATCCTCAAGTTCGCTACCAGGAATTGTCATCGAATCCTTGGCTTTACTCATGCCCGTATAGCCAACCTTCTCTGCATGCGTAGGTATCATTATATCCTACTGTTTGTCCTGCTAGTTTTACTGTTCGTCTAGCATATAATTAGCCTATGTGTAATGATAGATTGTCGAGAGGAATAGAGACGATATTGGTGTGTGATAATGAACGCATTTGGAATGGAAAGCTGTTGGAATTAACATTTCGTGTGAGACGTCTGGACAGTCGGGCACAATAAAACTATTTAACTCCCCTTGATTAGGGAAGGTAACTGCTCACGTTCTCAGAAGTGACAGAAGCCTATCTTTCTTTAAATAACTTACAAGATCCCTGGTACTGCTTGCGCAGTTCCTCTGTTATTGACACTACGTTTCAACAATTAGGAGCCCTGTAGTATTTCTATGTTCCTCACATCCCTTCATCGGGACGCCTGATACCCTCCCCCATCTTGACTTGTCCCGATGGACAAGATCCTGACCCTCTGTACACTGTCCAGAAGGACCATGGCAATAGAAGAAGCTAAACGAAGAGTAGTTCATGCTGATGTAGCAAGTCTACTTGAGTTATAAAGACCAGCCTTCTGTTGGTTTTTGTGAGTCTCTTTACCCCAGTGATTCTCATTTTTTACTTCTCGAGATGACGAGATGTGAGCACAGGCTGCTGCTGGGAAAATCAACCACTTCTCCCCTTACTCGTACCTCGGGACTTGGAGCAAGAAATTTGTGCTATACTCTCATCACTGTGCAAACCTGTATCACCGATTGACTTGATTGCTCCTCTGAGCATGTCATTCGAACTTGTACTCAATAATGTCTCCTCAATAATAACTATGTCTATTACGTCGAAGCTGTGAAACAAATCCTGTGATTCAACAAAGAAACATCTTTACTTCATTTCCAAGTCTGAGTTCACTAGATGTCATTTGTTCATCTTCTGAGCGGAATATTGATAATTTCTCAAACTTCCCATCATCCCTGAATTTCCCAACTACCCAGAGATAGGGAGGGTGTGTTTGATGTCCATCCCAGGTGTGGGCACCTATAACAGCATATGATCCATCAGGTATTGGGTATGCATGATTAGCCAAAATTTTGACAGTGCAGGATAAGCCAGCAGTATTCTTGAAACACATCTCTCCCTGTCGAGGCTGCCCTTCCTTTAGTCCCTCATCCAAACCCGACACATGTGCTGAATCGATACAGTAACCCGAAATATAATCTCCATCAAGATGATCAAGTTCGACATATTCTGGCCACACATCAGATGAGCAATATGTAATGTGTGTGTTTGTCATGACTTGCTGCCATGATGGTCGCCAAGTTTTCCTTCCATTCCCAGGTTCAGGGAAATAGAAGAAAAGCTCTCCCAGTCGCAGAGGATGTATCACACCCATGAGCTCTTCCCATGCATCTGCATCAGACTTGTTTGTATTGTATATGGGGATGGGGTCTGCATAGAGAAGGTATGATAAGCCTGCAACTTTATCCAACGATGTTGAGGAGACCCGGTTCTGCATCTCGGATGCAAGTTCTAGGGTATTGGCCCCTCTTGCCGTCTTCTGCAAGCATGCTAGCCGTTCCTCAAACACCTTTTGGACCCCCGCATACATGATGTCATTCTCTGTCTCCCCAACAATGATTGTGAAGTCTGTGATCTCCTGCAGGGTCCACGCACGCCGGAACCAACACCGGTCGCTCTCAAAGTAGTCTGGTGGCAAGTGAAGTGGCCGACCCAGTCCATTCAAGTAGCACCCCACATATGCATTGTGATGATACACGGATCCGATCGTAGGCACGTCGAGCTTCCACTCCTCCAAGCGCAGATGCTCGCCCTTCCCTCCCTTCTGTCGCAGGCACAGGACATCCAGCCATGCGTAGTGTACTTCATGGTTCAGCATCTCGATGCGGATGAGATCAAGATCAGCGTCCTTCGGCATCGGCACGGGCCACTCGTATCCGTTTATGAGTGTCATCGCATCCACGCGGTCGTTCTCGTCCACCCATGCATGTGATATCCCCCACTCTGATGCAAATGATGAACCCCACTGGAATGTATTCACAACCTTCTTCACAACCCAGTACGGCACCACCCGATTTGCGTACAGATCCCACACACGCCGAGGGGGCACACGCGAAAATAGCTCATGCTGTGTATTGATTCTGTCATGCATGAGCACCCTCCTCCGCATCTGTCTGTCCTCTTCTTCTGCAGCGCTTAAAGCAGCTTCGATTTTGGTGACATCATAGTCATACCAAAAGTGCCGCAACCGAGCATAGACCGTCCCAAAGTCGTCATTCCGTGCAACGTATGGTTCAAGAATCGAGGATAGTGTTGTTTTCCTCCAGGGGCGAAGGGATCCCGGTGAATAAGATGTGCCTAGTGTCACATTGAGTCTCTCCAAAACGCCGTTGATACCGAGGTCAGCACAGGGAGTGTTTGCGAGTGTGGATGATATTACTGGTTGATTACCAGTGTAGGATCGTTGTTTCGGTACCGGAATCGTCAATTCTGCGCGGCCTGTCTCGCCGAGGGCGGAAAGTGTGAGCTCAGGAAGATCGGGTATGTGGTACGTGGGTGGACATTTTCGCACTATTGTTAATTAGCTCTGGCGCTTCACCAGAGATACAATAATACCTTTATCATACCACAAAGATATTTGTGAATGCGCAAACCATTCGGATACAGACAATTTCCTCATCCGCCACCAATGTCGCGGACTCTCTGTCTTCGAATACCACCATCGGGATACATACCGTTCCCTCAACCACCACCACTGTCTCATACTATGTTTCTTCGAATCCCACCATTGCTTTAATCGCTTCCAATGTTCGGTTGACACTTCCTCTAATCATAGCAGAATGAATGCATAAATCACCAACAGACAGACAACACAACATACCAGACTCACGGTCCATCGTCGTTGTACCTCGGGATGATTCGAAGATCTCTTTGCACCAAGGGATTTCTGCTGCGTAGACTTGTGCTGTCCTCGTGGTAAGAGGGAAACAATGCAGACCAGCGCCTGAATTATGGAACGGCTTTTCTATCAACATGCTGTTGATTGATAGGCGCCAAAGAAGCGTTACTGGGAGCTATGATTTAATGGGTCGATATATGTCTGAACGCGCCCTCATATTAGAAATAGATGCTTAGATTTCGATAACGACTCACAAGTTATGGTCGTCTTTCCTGGGTTAACATAGGTATCCCGTATACACCTCGTTTGGCGCATATGTCCTTCATTCTCACGGGAACAACTCCATCAACAACGGCGACATCCAAATTCCGATTGAGATGCATAGCCAAAGTCCGAACACCGACCAGTATTCTTCACCTTCAGATCGAACATCTTTTGAAGAAAAGGTATTGACCATTCACCACGTATCTGAATTTTCACTCAGGCTAGACAAGGTATTCAGTAGTGAGGACAAAGGATATGGCGTACGCACAAGGAAGTGAAGAAGTGAAGAAGTGAAGAAGTGAAGAGATTGCGATCAACATTGATCATCTCAAAGAGGTGGCAATGCGAAACTACCCCGAAATAGTCAAAGTTCCTCTCACACGACAACCCACCCTGGGTTAGCGCCCCGCAGTTATAGATGTACAGGAATCATGAGGCGATACACGAAGCTCAATATCTCCTGAGTCCCGTCCGATGGGCACGCATCTACATTTCGCTATTGGTATATCGCTGCTCGTCCAGGCGCAGTGTCGTGCACTGCATTAGAAAAACGAGCTACGGTACTCGTAGAACATGAATGAAGCGAGGGGTCATATAAATTAGGACCGTCCCACGAGATCTCCACCTAGTTTATCCACGTTGTAAGAGGTGAAGTCCGGATCAAACATTCTCACAAAACAAGGGGTCGAAATTTTTTTGATCATGTACGGAGTTTAAAAACATTCTGCGGGCACTATCTATTTATCAGTCAGTCATCTTATCGCACACGAATAGAGCGATTTACTAGACGATATCCCCTCAAGTCAATGTCGCTCATTTACCTCCTTATATCTGTCGGTCAGTTTCGTTGCCACAAATCCTTCTCACTACTAGCGAGTAGTGTGTTGGTTTTGGATATGCAATGACACGCTGTGTCGATACAGCGATTAGCGACGTATGTAAACAAACATGGCCAATACTTGGGAATCTGCAACGATTCTACAAATGATGGTCGACAACCTATGAGATAGTAGCCATCAGCCATCGGACAACACCGTGCGAGAGAAGACGTACATTCTGCCTGTCTCCACGTTCGCTCTCTTCCGATACCAACGGTAAACTAAATTTGAACACAGAATGGAATACTGTAGCCACGTCCTTCTCGGAGCTAAGTGATTCATAAATCCCTCTGATCTGGGGATACAAGTTGATTGAACCCCGGCCAAGATGAGTGTTAATTGTATACCTTGTATTGACGATAGTAATAAAAAAGGCTAGACGCCGGGGTTCACAATTGGCTCGTGCTTCGAAATGTCATCAATTTTCGGCGGCGACCTTGAAATGTGTTGCGCGCGTACCGGAGTTCCAATCGATTGATAATCGTATTTGTACCTTACGCAGGCCAGTGTTCCCTACACAGCTGAGATTAGTTCGTCTGGGGGGGGAGATGTCTAACGTGACGTACCCGATCGCCTGAGACAGTCTAACTACACTTCTGCGCCGTAACGTGGCATACAGCCACCTGCGTTGAGAGAACGTATCGAAAACAGCAAATTGACAAACTGGTACAGAGACCGATTAGTTTAACCGAAATCAGCAGGAAGAGGAAGATACTTCGCACACATGATGTGATACCTTGATCGTCGAAAGATCTTCCCATGCCGCACGTCTCATTTGTTCCGGCCAGCGCTTGCGGTTGTACTATTTTCAAAGTTTCAGAGTCGCCGGCACACGAGCTTAAATGATACTCGATATATCGTTATCTGGAGACAACGGTGAGTAAAAACAACAATGGAAGAACATGACCCACACGGACGGCCAGATCGACGGCTCCGTACAAGCTCTCGGCCGTAAGTTAAGGCTTCACACCACCACAAACTGGAGAGTTCACAGAGATGGAACGGTCAGCACCGTCGCAGAGATTTCACTCTTTGGGGTATAGTTTCCACAGCCGTAAATCAGGGCCCTCACAAGATGGACGGAGACACTCACATCTCCAAGGAATCAACTTCGTTTCTCCCCTAGTCGCTCGCTGGATCAAGATACGTGTATCCACTGGGACGTCTAGGTGCATATCGAATGCAAGGCGAGTCCATAGGCTGCGAAGTCCAAAGATCATGTTAGGTAGGACAATGTGTGAATAGGGGCCGACGTATCGCCCGCGCCGAACATCAGCTGTCTAAGTCCTTCTTGATTACCAGTACCAGTCAGTACCTTTCGAGAGGTTGTCCGAGCCATAGGAATCTGAGAAAGCCTACCAAAGGGGCTATATGCGCTTGACAGCTAGACGGAAACCATTAATTACTAATGGAGACCTGATACTATACAAGGTTAGCCGCGCACCTAACTCGAATGATGACTACGATACTCGCCCAAACATCCCCCAGCCGCTGAAAGAGAACCTCAAATCTCTGTACTAATATCAAGAGTCACCATCCTCGTATGATTGTACGATTGCAGTATTCGGTTTATTCTCCAGCTTCACCTTGCGCCCAAGCGTCCTCTCAGATAATCTGACGTCTTGAATTTCCGCCCGATTATTTGGTCGGGATAGACAAACGGAGGCGAGCTAGCTAACTCGCGGAGGAGAAATGCTGAACCAGCTAATCATAACCTCAAATAGGCGAAGCGTCAACTGTGGAGATGAATGAGATTGGCATCACGGACGAACTGATATTACGCACGATTTGCCTGAAATTTGGCTTGTAACGATTATGCATAATATGTATGGAGGCTAGCCAATCCTGCGAGACGATACTGGAGTGCAAAAGCATCAAACGGCGGCATGTGAATCAATCTATAGATCTGTACCAGTTGTCGTAGAGGTGGTCTGCGATAGTTTTTCTCCTCGGGCACGGACCGACTCTTGGGTTATGAATGACAATAGGTGTTATCGAGCGAGGCGCACACTCTTATCGCATCTCTATGGAGCCGCTGGAAGTTATGTTACAAAACATGTATACGATATGGAAGCCATACATACCAAGTATCCGACAATTTGTACCGTTATGATCACCCGTCGTTCCCTAAACGTCGTCTTCTTTGCCGGAAATAGTGCCTCTCCGGGCGTTGGCCACCATAGCATCGTATGTGAAAGGGTAGAGCCAGTTGACACAGGAGATCGTCATAGTCGGCTCTGAGAAAGTACAGAAGACGAGGCGCTCGATGTTGAGGATGATGGTTGAGGATGAGAACGAGCGGTAGCTTGCGTCTTCGACTGGCCTTCGATCCAGGTACATGTTCGGTCCGGTCAACCGGACAAGTTGAAGCAAACAAAGGGGCACTCTTGCCTCCCGCCATCGTCGTGTTTTGGCGCGGCTATTCAGTCATTCTCCGCCGCCGCCCAGAGTTATGTTCTTCGGGTGTGACTCATGAAGCACGGACAACTCTAAAAGTCAGAACGAACCGCTTTGGGGTTCACTAGCACGATAATTGAAATCAAGATCAACACACATTTTACTACGGTGCCCGATAGTTTACCATTGCCAGGACCATAGTGAGTATCGTGCTCTTCTTTGCTTAACTCCTTCTCATCTCCCTCGTGATAGTATATTAACTTTTCGTTTGACCGTTCGAAGGGGCAACATAATCTGGATTCTCCAATCATTCAACACCCGCTCCTTCTTCAACCCATCGCCGCTGTCACGTCTTAATGGCTGCGATGTACCCGCATGGAAATTCTATGACGTCTGTTTCTCCCCCCTGTATTGCTCGCTACAAGCACGTATGTGTGAACCCATACATGTTCGTACAACTGTGGACCCGAAAGCGAACGTCATTGCAAAGTTGGCCCATCATATCAGTGATATGTATGTTATGTGAAATGTACCTGGAGGTTCGCGAGGGTCATGAAAAGATGCCGCTTCATGGAGGGCGTGCCATATGGTTTACGTCCTTGGGCTGGCGAATGATGTGGACCATATCTTGTGGATGAATAATGTTCGCCTACAGAACCCAGATTGTATCTGCGCAAGGGTAAGGATTGTCTAATGGTTGAGTGTTTTCTTCAACTGGATTATTTATTCTTGGACAGGTTGTGAAGGGCATTTCCATGCCTTATTGAACTATTCGATGCCGGACCTGGATGGGTCACTTCGAGCTAGATCTGGGGACATCATCTGGGCACATAGAATTCTGCGTGATCGACATGCGTGAGTGCGTTAGTCTGCGTTCTCGCATCTGCGTTTGCGTCTGCGTTTTCACGCATCCATTTCCTTAAAAGGCAGTTGCGTTAGTTGAAGTGCGTTTTGCGTTCACAAGTGTGACGTGGTCTGCGTGCGTGACATAACTCTTGTGACATGAACCCTTTTATCAAGTAGATGTCTCAATTGTACTCAGAAGGAGGTTTTGAAACGATTATTATAGAGTTTGTACTCACCTGTAATGGCACAACCAGTATCTACATATTTCTATGCACGCCTGTGACGCTTGGAAATAAGATTTGTGTCACAATCTCACTGTGACATGTTCATAAAACTAGTGGGTGTGGGCCATCACATACGGGTGGCATAACCGAGTCCTATGGCTTAAGATTATCTTATATGATCTGATATGAACTAATCAAACCTTTTTGTGTGAACATTTAGTGATATTTCATTGGACCACATGGTTATTTATCAGTTCGCTCATCATGAGAGTGTTTCGCAAGTTGGGCCGGTCATTAGCTTCTTCGTACTGCAATAAAGCCAGTAATTCGTTGTGTTCATTCATGATGATGTGTAATTAAAGACAGATAGTTTACTTCAATACAATGTATTTGAACTATACTAGTGTGGTATAAGAAAAGTATGATATACCTTCGGATCCCAGCCATTTCCGTTTTCTCTGATGAAGCTATTGATACCTACCAGGAAGCCAACGACAGAAACAATCCTCATGCAAGGAGATAATGTAGAGGCTCAGCTACTCTCTGAAGCTGAGCGATGCGAGGTCATCAGGATAACCTGAGAGACATTGGACCAGAATGGGTTCAATAATACTCTCATCATCACTGGTGCTAGCGCACCATCCACTTAAGTGATGGTCCAGCTATGCAAGGAGGCAGGAGATTCTGGCGCATTGCACGTGCTAGTCTTGGCTCCTGTTCCCTGGCCCCTGAAGATCACACCTGAGTCTGCTATAACTTCCTATCAAGAGGTAGACATACACATAGGTCTAAATAGCACTGTGTGGCTAACAATAATTGCCTTGTTTTTAGATTGCAGATAAATCTCCCATTCCCATTATTATCTACAATTTCCCGACTCTGACGAATGGCTTGAACCCTGACTCTGACGTGATTGAAGAATTAGCGAAGCACCCTAACATCATAGGCATTAAACTTGCTTGCATGAAATGGGTAAGCTCCACAGGCTCACATCAATTTTCTCCCCCTCCGAATTTGAGATACACACATCGACGACGGACTGCATGCTCCATGGACTGATATCCAGATGTGCTGGAACGATGGCAGGATCGCCGAATATCGTTCCAAAACTCCACATCAAGCTGTACAATTTGTTTAAAGAAGGTAAGGTGGATGGGGCACTGAAACAAGCGGCAAGACGATGGCGGTACCTATGCTTAAGGTCCCAAAGCTAGGAAGGGATGTAGATGAGATCTTTTCATTGCAGAAAACTACATTAACGTACCAATGACATAGCCTGGGAGCGACTCGTTGGCTACACAGGGTGTACAACAGAAGGAAAACCAAAGCCTGATGTAGCAACGTTGACATGGAAGCTCTAATTATACTAGAGATGCGAGCAATGATGGTCCTGAAGGAGAGAAGAATTTGCATGAAGGAAACGAGTCAGAACTTGAAGTAAGTCTATTACATTTGACTTCAGTGAAATCAAACTGATTCTCAACAGGTGGGTCTGTGTTTTGATGAAGAAGAGCTTTCGAAATGGCATAAAGATCAACTGGATAAACAAGAAGAGGAGAGCAAAGCACAAAAGACAACCTATCCGAAACCCAAGATGCTGTCTCATGATACAGCTGTTGCTATGCGCAAGCGGAAAGCCCCAGACGAAATTCCGGATAAGCAGAGTGCATTGAAGTCTAGCGAGCATAAGAAGGGTACTGCTCTGGCTGCTAAACGCAGTCGCAGGAAATTCAAGCATGACACAGATCCAACACTCTAGACAAAAGAGGAACCTTGTAGTTGAAATTTATATGGTATTACCTTTTGTTTCTTTAAGTACTTGATATTTTAGATGTCTCCTTAACACAGAGGGTCGATTGGAGACCATGTCATGACGATACACACAGTTTTCAATTGAAAGTGAAGTGAAAGTCAAGTTAAACTGGAGTGAACGCAAGCGTGACAGATGTGTCACTCATCTGCGTTCACTGCGTTTTGTTGTGAAATACATGCGTTCTCATGTTTAAGCTGCGTTTGTGTAGGAACGCATGCGTTAATATCATTCACGCATGCGTTTAAGACATAAACGCTGATATATCAAAGTGCGTGAGATGCGTTCCTAAGTGCGTGAGATGCGTTCACTAGTGTTGACATGTATACATCTTTTCTATCATTTGTTGGCCTTTTCAGTATCTTCTTGGGCCGGGTAGGCATATAATTTGATGTCTATTATTTGTAGGGTACTAATAATGTCTGTATCGGGTACTTCTGGCCTCGCTATGTTGAAGGAAATTGTGAAATTTTGTTGAGGCGAACTGACTTCAACTTCGATTTTCACTCACATATAAATTCACGCAGAAGTACCGACATACACGCAGTAATGTATATGGAAATTAACGCATCTGATCCGATGAAAAACGCACACAAACGCATCTCACGCATCACGCACACGCAGAATTCACCTGGCCCACATCATCTCGAAGGTTCGAGATTTCTGTACGATGAAGCCGAAGGGCTGCTTGTGGAGCATCAACTAGGACTCGACGTGTGTTTCTTTTTTCTTTTGGGTGACCATCCGACTTCATGGCTGACCCATCATAAGTTCTGTCATACGGCCAGTCAGACTATGTTCGCCATTTTGGAATGACTGTGATTGTAACCTAGCAAGTCGATGCCCGAGTCCTGGCTCCGCCCGTTTTGGAATAATGTGGAAAGGCTTGTCAAGACAAATAGTACGCTATGCGCTCCAAAATTACTGTCGACAATCCCGACTGATATTTCCCATTTACAGACTCCTAAGGACGGGCCATGGGATATGTAATCCTGGTTTGACCTTTCCAGCGTCATTTGAATAACCAAATTACAGGAACGATGAGATTTTCTATGAAGCCCGAGTTATTAAAATGTGGTCGTTGGTCATTTAGAGCATAAAATTAGATCTTAGTGAGGGTCAGTACGTCCAAACGCCCAAGGCCTTTATGTATGCGTGTCGTACCGTTGGTGCGTACAGTATATTTTCAAGAACTTACACTCTCATTTTCATGGTCTATAGGTATCCAAGTTTGAAATAAACCCCACACGATGTGGTTTAACAGTCAACGTTAAAGTACAATCAATCGAGAACGATCTTGTCAATGTAGCCGGAGACAAGGCTACTCTGATCGTCGCTGTCCTGCCGGTGAATGCGAACTATATTTACAACAAAATAAGACAGTCAGTCCCTTCTTTCCGTTCATCTTTAAGATACAGAACTTTTCTAACCTTCACTGTTTTTTCTTCATCTTCTAGGAACTCATCCGAGATAGCGAAATAATAGGGGGGAACAGATCACTTTCCGTCGTTTCATAGAACTAATTTGAACGAACAAACCTGATAAGACTACGAGCTACAAGACAAGGAAATCAAGTGAACGTCGTAACATTGTGTACCGATTGACTGCCAATTCGGGACGAATCATCTATTTTACTGAGGTCCAGAAACCAGTCGAAGCGGACGTCTTCGAAAGATCTGCTGTCCGTTTTGATCCGGGTACTTGTTCGGTCCGGTCAACCGAACAAATCAAGGCAAACAAAGACGCGCTGTTGCCTCTCACCACCTTCGTGTTCGGCCACTCCATTCTCTGCTGCGACCTAAGCCATATTTCCTCGATGTCGCTGAGATGATTCTCACGATTCTATAACTCATTGGCTGACAAAGCCTTCCTTTGATGGATCCCAAGCGGCCAAACGTCACCACTTGTGTCTGCATCTCAGATTGGCCTTCCGTTGCCCCAGCTCCTACTGGAAATGATCGTACCACGACTGTTGGGATTACATATATTACTGACCCCTTCTGTCACTCATGCACGTTCCTTTTACCATCCAGCCATCTCGTCCTCGATAAGTGGCCATCACAAATAGGACGTCCCTTCGCAGCCAACCCGAGGACTGCGTATGCTGCATGTGGAGAATACGTCTTCCGGTTTGTTTTTACAATTCATGGCGAAGGTGTAGCTAAATTATTTTTAGATGTGGTTATCGAACTCAGCTTGAACTGTTGAGATGCACATTCAATTTCTCCGTCAATACGCGTTGACCATATCCTTGTGAGACATAAAGGAAGGCGCCACTTATCTGCCTACAAGTTAGAGAATACGATGTTACTTCTGCTCTGTCGGACTGTTGATGGAATCGTGGGGTTTAACGATGAAAATGCATTGTGATGCTCATTGCTGTGATCGTATGTCTGCCTTTTGTTGCGAGGGCTTGATTATCCTAATATTAATATAACAAAACTTCACGTAGCTCCCATAGTGAATATTAATGGCTGTGCATTTTATCTAAAAATATGAAGCGATAACCTCTACTCTGAATTCTTCGGTACTGCCGTCTCTGTTCATTGGAGATGCAACTGAGATGAGACGTCCTCAGGCTCGTGGCTTGCGCAATCTATAGTTCATATCGGAATGAACTGCACTGATTTTACTTGCGCATAATCCATGCTATTTATTTATTTTTACCGCCAAGACACTTTTCTCCCCCTAACATTACCATGTCGTCTTCCTTCTCATGATCATCAGTCCCCGCCCGTCGAAATCGTCATATCCAGTTACCCCAGTCATAAGTCAGAAGCCCGAATCCTCGACTTCCTGTTCTTTACGCACACCGCCCAGCCGTACATATGATGGGCGACGCATACGATGTCCACCTACTCTGATAGTGATATTCCATCGCATTTGCTCCCGAGTGACGAACACTTCCACCATGGCCGTGTCTCTTCCTCGTCTATCAGCACAATCGTTACATTTATGAATAGCGCGCACCTCAGGGTGGGAGGTTATACTGATTGAAGAGGTTCCTCCCCTCCAACTGGGAATTCAAAGACCCTCCTGTTAATGATGGCTTAATTCGCACGAGGGAAGGGCGTGGGGTGTTCCCATGCTCACAGGCTCTATTCCGCCCAACATTCACGGCGCCTTCTATGAAAGTCTGCAAAATATTACGGGTTGCTCAAGGCTGACGGTACCATCTTTCTCCGTCAGTTTCAACGGCATCAGCAAACGGGCCACCTAAACTATACCACTGGAAGACGTCCCACCTTTTGCGTTCTACTCGCAGCCTTCAAATTAGTACGAGATGACGTGTGACGCAACTAGGACAAATGCGCTGGTTGTAGACCGTCATAGACGGCAATAAAATCTGGGCGTGGTCAAGGCGTGGTGTTCAAACTTCGAAACGCGGTGCTGACGCGTCCATCACGTGCACTGTCCATGATCCGGATACCGGACCGGGTGATCCTCTTGTCTTCTTATCCTTTTCCCCAGCCATAAGACTCCCTTCGCATTGGCACACGTTTGGAAAACACACGCAATTTCTCATTGTTTCCTTTAAATTTTTGAGGTATACGTGAGACAACCCGCCGTCCTTTCCCTTGTCAATTTTCCTTCAAGACTAACGGTACCCAACGTTCCTCTATGACCACGCTCGAGGTGAGGTTAGCTAGTGGATTAAGGCGATTTAGAAGACAAATTAGACTCATGATTTGACCCTGTACAGACGGCTCAGATGCACTGGATAACACGTGAAGAGGCGGCATTTCCAGCGCTTCACACCGACAAGCTTATCGTTAGCTACGAACCATCCATCTAGACAGAACGCAGCTCATCAAAGCGAAGCCCTGGCTAGCAAATCTAGATGGAACTGACCAATGGAGTACGACAGGAGCACCATTCTCGCCGGCTGACCCCCGTGGTTTTCAGTGCTGTAGATTTGTCGTCAAAGTATGTGTTTTACCCGTACGCACATGTCCAGCTTCTTCACATGCGTATGTAGCATTATATTCATTTATTTGTCCTGCTTGGTCTTACCTTTTGCCTAGTATATCTTCAGCCCGTGTGCGATCGTACTATCACCCGACCCATGCTTTGGAAAGAGACCAGCCAACGGTGCGTGATAGTGAACGCATTTGGAATGGAGAGCCGATGGAATTAACAGTTTGTGGAGACGCCTGGAAATCCGGGCGCATTGGAACTATTCAACTTCTCCTCGAATTATGGAAGATAGCTATCCACGTTCCTGGAAGTGACGGAAGCCTATCTTTCTTTGATTTACAAGATCCCTGGTACTGCTTGCGCAGTTTGTCCGCTATTGACGCTACCTCTCAACACTCCGGAGCCCTGCAGCGCTTCCGGGTTCCCCACATCCCTTTATCCAGATGCCTGATACTCTCCCCCATCTCGACTTACCACGATGGACAGGAGCGTGACTATATTTTCCATCCCTGTACACCTTCCGGAGGACCACGGCAACAGAAAAAACCAAACCAAGGGTGGCTCACACTGATCGTACAAATCTACTCGAGTTATAATAGCCAGCTTTCTGTTGGTGTATCGTGAGTCTCTCTACTCCCTTCCTTTCACGTTATTTAATTCTCGATATGACCAGATGCGGGCACAGTCTGCTCCAGTCTCCAGAACGAGTCACCACTTCTTTCCCTACTCGCACCTTGGGACTTGGACCACAAAATTTGTACTATACTCTCGTCGCTGCGTAAACTCGTATCGCCGCTCGGCTTGATTGCTCCTCTGAGCATGTCGTTGTGACTCCCGCTCAATGGTATATCCTCACCATATCTATTACATTGACGCTGTAAAACAGATCTTTTAATTCAACAAAGAATTATCTTTACTGTTGTTTTAAGTCCGAGTTCGCTAGGTGTTGTTTGTTCATCTTCTGCCAAGCTGAATACTGATAGTTTCTCAAACTTCCTATCGTCCCTTAATCGCCCAACTACCCAAAAGCGGAGAGGGCATGTTGAACTCCAATCATCCCAATTACTGGCGCCTATAAGTGCATAGGATCCATCGGGTATTGGGTACACATGATCCGCCAGAATTTTGAAAGTGCGGGAAAATCCAGCAGCATGCTTGTAGAAAATCTCCCCCTGCCGAGGCTTCTCTTCCTTTGATCCCTCATCTAGTCCCCGCACATCTGCTGATTCAATAAAATAACTCTCATACCAGGCTCCATCTGTTTCTCCATGCTCTACATCTCCTAGCTCTGCCAAATGTTCCTGTGGTCGGAAATGTTCGATAGTCATGATTTGCTGCCATGATGGTCGCCAGTACATCCTTCCGTTCCCAGGTTCAGGGAAATAGAAAAAAAGCTCCGCCTGGCGCTTTGAGGATATCATGTCCATGAGAACTTCTCCCGCATCCATGTCGGACATCTCCGCATCATATATTGGGATGCAGTCTGGGTTGAGAAGGTAGGCTAAACCGGCGACCTTATCCAGCGACGTCGATGACACTCGGTTCCGCATCTCTGACACATATTCTAGGGCAAAGTTGCATACTCGCATCTTCCGCAACCGTGCCAGTTGTTCTTCAAATGTCTTTTGTACCTCCTTTTCCATGATGTCATCCCCTGTCTCCCCACCAATAATGGGGTCAAAGGTGATCTCCTGTAGCGTCCATGCACGTCGGAACCAAGACCGGTCGCTCTCGAAGTAGCCTGGTGTCAAATGCAGTGGTCGACCCAGTCCATTGAAGTAGCACACCACAGATGCATACTCATACACCGATCCGATCGTGGGCACGTCCAGCTTCCATTCCTCCAAGCGCAGATGCTCACCCTCCCCTCCCTGTTGTCGTAGACATAGAACATCCAGCCATGCGTACTGTGCTCCGTGGTTCAGCATCTCGATGCGGATGAGATCAAGGTTGACGTCTTTTGGTATGGGTACGGGCCACTCGTATCCGTTTATGGGTGTCATTGCATCCACACGGTCGTTCTCGTCAACCCATGCATGCGATATCCCCCATGCCTGCGATGCCGCCCATGAGTGTCTGCTTGTCACCCAGTGTGGTACCACCCGATTAGAGTACAGGTCCCACACACGCCGAGGGGGTACATTCCGCGTCATGATTGTGTCATGGACAAGCACGTTCCTTCGCATCTTTCTGTCGTATTCTTCCGCGGCCCATAAAATATTTTTAATTTCGGAGACGTCGTAGTCATACCAAATGTGCCGCAAATGGGCATAGACCATCCCAAAGTCGTCATTTCGTTCCACATATGGTTCGAGAATCGAGTATAGTGTCGATTCTCCGTAGGAGCAAAGGTACTTAAATCCGAGCGAATAAGATGTGCCGAGCGTCGCATTGAGTCTTTCCAAAACTCCGTCAATACCGAGGTCAGCGCAGGGAGTGTCGGCAAGAGCGCATGATATCACTGGCTCATTACCAGTGTAGGACCGTTGTTTCACTACTGGAATGGTCAATTCCGCGTTGTCAGTCTCGGCGAGGGCGGAGAGTGTGATCTCTGGAAGATCGGGTTTGTGGTACATGGGTGGACATCTTCTGACTACTTTATTCAGCTCTGGCACTTTATCACAGACAGAACTCTTACATATATCATACCACAACGCAGCTACAGACGTTTTCTCCATACACCACCAATGCCGCATACTCGATTTCTTCGAATCCCACCAACGATTAAATGCCTTCCTATGTTCGTTGGATGCCTCCTCTAATCATAACAGAATGAATGCACACAGATCACCGAAGGACAGCACGACTTCGTACCAAAGTCCATCATCGCCGTAGTGCAGCAGTAAGCTGTGGTTGCACCAAGAGTTTTTTGTTGCGTAGATTTGTGCCGTCCTCGTGGTAAGAGGGAAACAACGTCGACTAGTGCCCAGACAGTCGAAACATTTTCCATAAGCACGCTGGAGATAGATACCCACCGAAAGAAGCGTTAATGGACGGTATCATTTAAAGCATTGATATACACCTGAATGTGACATCATATGTAAAATAGGTGGTCATATGTACCTAAGAACTATGTTATCCACTTCAATTTCCGGTGCATATATCTATCATCCTCACAGACAACGGCTCCATCGGCCACGGAAATTTCCCAACGCCGATTCTTAGCCATTGTCAAAGTTGGAATCGCAATTAAAAATCGGATGAGACGTCTTTCCTTCTAAGAAGAGAGACTCACCATTCACCGTAACTTTGATTCTTCACACGGGCTAAAAAAATCAGTGAGAAGGGCGAACGACGTAGTGTACGCACATGGAGTAGTCCTGATACCCAGCGTCTACCAGAACTGAAGCCTACGCAAAAGAAGGTCGAGGAGTGCACAAAAGGAACGGTTCACCCGCGTACAGTATATACTCTGCAATAGGCATGGCTTAGCCAACAACAAAAATGACGTAAACAACGCTTATCAGAGCTAAACAGTCCAAGTTCCTTCCGCGTTACCCCTCCAGTTTATACTCAAGATGTAATAACTGTGACAAGTATATGCGGGTACAGAATTGCTGGTGTCGCTGCTGTTCACCCTCTGCCATTTCCGGGCGGTTATGCTGTACTTAACGTCTTCGCACAGTTACTCATCCTAATAAGAAAAGGATAAGAAACGGCGGGTAAGAAACATACTCACTTTCTACTCACTCATAGTTATCCGGGCCAGTATTTTCTAGTCACCACGCAGGTTTGGGCTAGATGAAACTGAACAATAGAGTACAGTATCACCGGCGGGATCGGAGGTTCTATATTGTTATTCAATCCCGCGACAAGGATGCTGCGGAGGTGTAAAACCAGTTCGCCACCATCTCATGGCATACGTCTGCGAAAAACAAAGAAAGATGGGAGCTGAAACTCCAGTTTTGAAGGGGGTGTGGCGGAATTGTAGTTACCGATAAACACTCTGACGCGGGTGGAGCCTGGTGTCAATATGTTAGCTCTGTGTGATAGTAGAGGGAGCAAGCCTTACATGGACACGCGCCGAATATCTATCGGCATAGCCTTCTGGATCGCACGACTTGAAGCGGGGGTGATGATGGTGGGGCTCGAAACAGCCACTGAACCACATCCAAACGTAACTATACGTGCCTCACAGAAGAGTTGTACTTGGCATCAACACGGCATCGGAAGCCTTCCCGTCGAAGGGCACTCAAATAAGGGCTGGATAGTTCGAGTCGCTATAAGGTTGACCGTCAGCGCAAGATTGATTATAGAGGAGAATTTTCCTGGGTAAGCACATGGATTTCTTCTACCCATCGTCGAAAGTGTCCCAATTTTTTTGTATTATATACATAAATATCGCGGTCTTGTCTGTACCTGTGTAGTTTTGGCCTCGAGATGTAGGCGCTCCGTCGCATTTCGTTGTCTTTTTCTGGGGAAATAAACCAAGTTAGACCCCCATTTATATCGAACACAATGCCTGGAAAATAATGGAGCAACATAGTTTTCCACATATGACTCATTTCCAACTTGAAAAGACGAAGGAGAGAGCCCTTGGACTCAAAGATCAGACATACATTTTGGAATGGTGTGTGACGATGGGCGTAAATGTGGGCTAACAAACAAACGTTCCACCGACGGTCGAGGCTGGTATCACAAAGTGAGCTCCCCAGAATAGTATGGAATAAAAATCACGAGGCTTTGACTTGCCTGCGACTCTTTACAGAGACGGACCCATATCCTTAAAGCCATCTTACGTGCCTGAAAGCTGGAGTGAAGCCATTAATTACGAATGGAAAGCTGATACTATACGAGGTCAGCCACCCCATCTATCAAGACTGATAACAACAATCCTCACCTCAACATCTCCGTGCTACTTACTACCTTTGACTTTGATGGAAGCGTACAGATAGGGAACATTGACTATGTACTAGCATCAAGATCGGCTACCGTGCTCGTATGATCGCGTTCCTGGTGAATCTTTCCGCGTCGCCTCACGTCCAAAGTTCTTCCGAGATAATTTGACGTCTTGAACGTCATGCAGACATACCAAATATCTTCGGCTATGTAGTCTTATCATCATCCTTCGTTCCCTAAACATCATCTTGATTCCTGAAATTGTGACTGGCGAGGTACTTGAAAGCATGGCGTTCATAGTGGGCTTTGGGGAATGACGGAATACGATGCGCTTGACCTGAGGATGATGGTTGAGGACAGAATGGCAGTAGATTACGTCTTCGATCTGGATATTGGTTCGGTCCGGCCAACCGAGAAAATAAATGCAAATAAAGACGTGCCCTTGCCTCCCGCCTCCGTCCAATTTTGCAACGGTTGTTCAGTCCTGCCCCGCCACCGCGCCGGGTCATGTTCCTCTGGCGTAAGTAAGAAAACTCTGACAAATCTAAAAGTACATCTACCCTTGCAGTCGTGAATTTTTCTTTCAACCTCCAACTCCTACTCGGCAGATACTCCAGGAATTCATGACAACATAGTTCGGTCGTGGAGCGTCCAAAAGAAGTGCGTAAACTGCGAGTTCTATATAGCTGTACTTTACTGAGTCATTCTCATACAGGTGCTCCGTCGTTCAAAGACAGGTGCAAGGCTCAGGTTTGATCCGACCTCGACTTGAACTGGCTCGAGAACAAAGGAATACGTCACTTCTCAAGATTCCTTTGGCGCATCATCTTGTCTCAACTCTCGCCATCCCTTCTTTCTAAAACCCCAAACCGACTCAAGCACGTTCTCATGTATAAGTTGGGCCTGCGATTCGTCCCTTAGTGGGCAACATATCGTTATTATAGCGATAAAACGATCTGCCTTTGGTGTCACCGGTACGACAGTTAAAATGAAGACCACCGCACGATCTACTACGCTGCCCCATTGTAAATTAACCATTGACGAGACCATAGTGAGTTTCGTGTTCTTTCCTTGCTTAACTCGTCCTCATCTCTCTCGTGATCGTACCTTGACTGTTCCTTTAATCCGTCTCGTAGCAATGAAATGATACGAGTAATCCGGTCCTTCTTCTATCCATCACCACTATTAGATCTCGACGCCTATGATGTATCTGCGGAAGACTGTCTGACATTTATTTTCGCTACGCTGCACGTTACGAAGCAAATATATAGTCAAAATCAAAGGCGCTTGTTCGAACTCTGGAACCGAGGGCGAACAACATGCGAAAGTTGGCCCTCCAAATCTGTGGCGTGGGTGTCACGGGGAAGGTACCTTGACGTCGCGAGGGTCATAAAGAAGCTGCCACTGGATGGATGGCATGTCGTACTGTTCACATCCTTCGGCTGGCGAATGATGTAGACCATATTTTGCACATGAACAATGTTTCGCTTACAGAACCCAGACTGGATCTGCGCAAGGGTACGGACTGTCGAGCATCAAGCAAGGACTCGACGTGTGTTTCTGTGTTCTTTTAATGGACCGTCCTACGTGATGGCTGACGTATCGTATGTTTTGGCGTACAGCGAGTCAGACTATTTTCACCGTTTTGGAACGACTGTCACGTCGACGGAAGGCATGCAGGTCGACGCCCGGATCTTGGCTCCACCTGTTTTCGCATATGGTGGAAAGGGTGGTTAAAAAGAACTTGTAATGCTATGTGCCCAGAAATGGCTGTCGATGATCCCGACTGATTATTCTGTTGCAGACACCTAAGGATGGATCATAAGATATGTAAGCCCAGCTTGGTCTCGATAGCGTCATTTGAATAACCAAAGTACAGGATCGACAAGTCCTTCTATGAACACAAACTATCAAAAGGTGGTCGTTGGTCATTTTCGAGAGAAAGACAAGTTTAACAAGGCTCGCTTCGTCATAGCTGTTGACCCCTTTATGAAGGCAAATCGTACAGCTGGTGCGTATATTATATTCTCGACAAGTTACTCTCTCATTTTCATTGTCTATAGGTGTCCAGGTTGAAAATAACCCCCGCATAGCATAGTACAATAGCGAAGGTGTAACGTTGTGATAATCTACTAATCACATTCTTATCAATAGAATTCCCAGCAATTACTTTACTACAGCACCTCTCCCTCTCTCCTTTTTGAACAGCGGCGTGAAAATCGCTCGGAGTCGATGCGAAGATAAAATTCAGTACTCGGTAAGTTGCAATGATTTCTTCTTCTATCTCGTATATTTACAACGGCTACATCTCAAAGACTCTTCATGATGTGAGTACCTCATGTCGTTCACGATTTTCCATTGCTGACCGCTTTTTACCAATCATAGGATAATAAGACAGTATATGTCTTCGGAAATCGCTTCTAGGTCTGACTAACTTAATAGATTTTCCCTTACAGTCCGGATGACCTTCAAAGCCTCGCCAATACTCTGTGCTCCGTATATGTTAGATCGCCGTGGGCGGTCTCCATTCCTGCGCCGGCTTATTGTGAGCCTCCTTACTCCCTTCTTTTATTGTTGTCTAATTCCCTATGTGACCCGATGCCGACATGGTCTCCTCCAGGGCAAATCCCTGTTTCTCTCCCGACTCGCGCCTTGGGATCGAGGAGAATTGGAGCACTTCCTCGAATACAGCTTCAGGAACACCGGCGGTGATACTAGAAAAGTATCGCAATCCCTTCAAGCCAGTGTGCGAGTAGCAGGGGCAGCGGATGTACTTCCAGGTGGGGTTTTTTCTTTGATTTTCGTATTTCTCCCATATTTATGATGTCGCGACAGTGAGTTTTCCGGGAACGAGGTAGGTGTTTAGATTTTTTGGGGTACGTGAGCTATCAATTAGGTTCTCTCGTGTTATCTTTGAAAGCTCGTGCTACTTCGATCTCAATAGATTGCTGTTTCTATTATAACACAGATACTTTCTCAGCTTTGAGAGATCATGTTAAGGTACCGTCGTTTCCCTGTTTTCTTCCGATCACTCTGGTGAGGATGTTCATGAACCCAGCACCGGAACCCGAGTACATGACAATCTACCTCCAATGATCGACCGCTGTCAGTGAGATCAAAACAGTGCGCCGAGTTTCTTTCATTCCTCGCTATCATGCAACCAGGTGGTAATTCACTTCATGATTATGCTCATTAAATAATGATAACTCTCCTATAGAGAAATGGATGAGATCGTCAGCCCGGGTGTCGAAGAGAGTCAAACAGATTCTGTCATGGGCGACCTCAACGTTTAACGTATCGAGTTTCAGCCAGTGGTATATGGTAGAATGTTTGCTTCCACTATCCACGTGCGAAACAGCAGTCTTGGTAAATCCTTCTGCTTACCAAAAGCCTCAGATTTCTCGTAACTTCGTATGACATTTTAAACTCCACATTTCCTTGCTGGAAGGCAAAGTCCTTATTGAAGTTTCACGTAACCTACGCGTGAACAGCTGGTGCTCTTCACGGCAGAAAAAATCTGCAAGGATATCGACCATGATATATGTCCTCATCACTGTGCAGACTCGTTTACCAGTTTGCTCGATTGCCCCTTCAAGCACATCGTTCTGATTCATTATCAACGATGTCTCTTCACGGTAGCTGTTACATCAAAGCTATGAAACCAATTCTGTAATTCAGCAGAGAATCATTTTTACTTTATTTTCAAGTCCGAGTTCGCCTGGATCCACTTGTTCATCATCCGCTAAACTGAACACCGATAATTTCTCAAACTTCCCATCATCTCTTAATTGCCCCACTGCCAAGTGATACACGCTTTGAGATAACATGCCACTGCACGCTAAGACTGTGTACAAGCCATCAGGTATCGGGTACGCGTGGTCAGCAACAATTTTCAATGTGTGAGTGGACCCGACACGATTCTGGAAGACTAGTTCTCCTCGTCGAGGCTTGTCCTTGGAGACCTCACTCAATCCCTGCACATTCGCTGACTGAATACAGTAACCGTCGTACCAGTCCGTGTCTGTATCCTCCATCCGACCGACCTTGCCTGGCCAAGGATGTAAATCAGGAACGAGTGTCTTGTTCGCCATCACCTGCTGCCATGACGGTCGCCAACGCTTCTTTCCATTCCCAGGCTCAGGATAATAGAAGAACAGTTCTGCGCGATTCCAAGGCACCATGCGATCCATGAGAACTTCCCATGCGTCCACCTCAGACTGTTCAGATTCATATATGGGAATGGAGTGCGTCCTGAGGAGGTATACTAACCCTGCGACTTTATCGAGGGCTTTTGTTGATATGCGATGCTGCATCTGCGCCACAATCTCAAGAGTCACGTCCCGCCGTCGTATTTCCCGCAACGACAACAGTTGTTCTTCAAACCTTCTTTGCACCTCGGGTTCCATGGGATCATCGCCAGTTTCTCCACCGATCATAGCATCTTCAGTGATCTCCTGTAGCGTCCACGCACGTCGAAACCAACTCCGATCGCCCTCCAAGTCGCCCAGCGTCAAACGCAGTGGACGGCCCAATCCGTTGAAGTAACACACCACCGTCCAGTGTTGGTACATTGACCCAATTGTGGGAACGTCGAGCGTCCACTCTTCCGGGCGCAGATGCTCGCCTCTCCCACCCTGCTGCCTCAAACATATAATATCCAGCCAGGCATATTCTGCTCTCAGGTCCGGTGCAGCCCTATGCCTTGAGTTCAACAGCTCGATTCGGACGAGATCAAGATTGCCGTCGTTCGGCATGGGCACTGGCCATTCATACCCATTGATCGGTGTCATTACATTGACGCGTTCCTGTTCGCCGACCCACGCATGTGATATCGCCCATGGATATCGGCGCGCAACCCAATACGGTACTACCCGGTTGGCATACAGGTCCCAAACACGGCGAGGGGGTACATCCCGTTCAGTGATTCCGCCTTCAACCAGCAACTTTCGTCGCATTGTCGCATCCTCCTCTTCCCTGGTGCGTAATTTATGTTTGATACTGACGACATCATAGTCATACCAGTACGGTCGCAAATATGCGTACGCAGTTCCAAAGTCGTCGTTTCGTTCGATGAACGGCTCAAGAATCGACTGTAGACTGTTTAGTTGCGCCATCCCGACGAAACGAAGGATTTTGGAACCCAGAGAATAAGATGTGCCAAGTGTTGCATTGAGATTTTCCAAAACTCCGTCAATACCGAGGTCGACGCAGCGAGTATCGGCGAGAGCAGATGATATCACTGGTTTATTTCCAGTGTAGGAGCGTTGATTCGATACGGGAATGGTTGATTCCGCGCCGCTAGTCTCGGCGAGGGCGGACAGTGTGGTCTCGGGAAAATTGGGACGTTTGTGATATATCGGTGGACTTCTTCGCACTACTTTATTTAGCTGCCTTAAAGAATACAGCAGAGAAAAGTCCTTACCATTATCATAGCACCAAGATATAAGTGAATTGTTTATCCATTCATCCCACCATTCCGTAACAACCAATCTCATCGTCCGCTGCCATCTCATGAAACGCTGGATGAATGTTCGTTCTAGTCATCGTATCACGAGTGTAAATGCTATCTAAAAAAAGACAATAATTCGTACTATTGAGACCATGGGCGAAGGCACAGACAGTACGGTACTGATATGAGTCATCGACAGGACCGCCACAATACACACAATTGAGACCGTCGTTCATGGCGCACAGTACAGTAGCCAGCTGTCGTGGTACCGAAAGGTTTGTGTTTGTGTAGACCTGCGCTCTCGTCGTGGCGAAAGGCTGTCAATGTGGATGAATGCACAGATGATCAAAGCAGGTTGCCATCAACTTTGTTATCGGAGGATAGGCACCAGCGCCCACATTCGAGCCCCAATTGGAGGACATAAATAAATTAGGGAGGTAGCATGTAATGCGGCGATATATACCTGAGTGAGCTCAGTTCATACCAGACATAGTAGACTGTTAAAGTTCTGTGAAGACTCACAAGTTGTACGAGTTTCTCATGGGTAAAACACGTAGCTCATAGGGACAATGCTGTTCAACGAATATACGTGTCACTCCAACAGGTCATATCTCCATCAATCCGGTAGCGCCCAAGTTCCGAGTGCTCACCGGGCCGAAGTTGCCCGAAAAACGTCATTTTTAAAGATTTAAACGGTGAGAAAAGGACTCTTCAAGTCTCATTAGAAGTTAAGACCTACCGCAAGATTTCAGGGCGACTGCACGTAGAGAAGTTTTACGGGGCACGGTTGTTAAGAATAAGGGTATTTCGAGTAGTGTATGAAGTAATGAATACTCAAGTAAAACCCAAGTTGTAAGCGAGGATGTCCGTAAGCCGAGTTCCAACCACCAAGAGGGATCCGTAAGGGGTGCTAACAAGCGCTAGGCGTAGTTAACGGGCGTCAGCAAGCGCTAGGCGTAACTAACAGGGTTTCTGACAAGCGCTAGGCGTAGTCAGGAAGCAATTGAATGGCAACCGCTAGGCGTAACCGATCAAGAAGCTTGAATCACACAGTTAAGTGGACATTGAAGAGTATTGAAAAAAGATTTCTTTCTAAGTAATACAGGCAGTGTTTATATACTAGAGCCTTTGAGTCATTAATATTCTACAACTTTCCGTAGTATTCTAGTATCTACAAGAAGAATAGAGAAAATACTGGTAAGCCGAGGTCAACACCGAGAAGGCCGAGAGTAAGCATGTGTTGACTCATACTCGAACCGGAAAAGACCCCCATATCCATAACATAGCCCCCCCAGTCTACATGTGCTGGAACGAGGCGCAGACAAAGTGAAAGAATCATTTAAAGAAGTAGACATCGTATACTGGACAGGTTCTTGGGCGTGCGCTAGTGCTGCTGTTGTCTGCTGAATGTGGCGGTAACTTCGTAAGCCTTTGACAAGATATTGCCACCAGTCCTTCAATTCATCGATCCTGGAGCCGTGCGACTGATGTTCGGACGATACGTGAGTAGAGGGAAGCAGTGAGCGATGAAACGGATCGGCAAGGGTTGGTTCCTGGGAATAGTTTCCAAAACGGGATCGATATTGATGATGGGATCCGCATCTCTCCGCTTGCTCGATATAACGACAATTGCTTCATCCACTCCTGGAATAGTGTCCACTTGTTGACCTTCTCTCAAGATACTCATATTTTTCGTTTCATTCCCGAAATCTACAAGGCTTTCTCGCTTACGGTCAATGGCATTTGCATGAGTCCTTGATGGTGGCACTGCCGGTACTACGCTTATCGACCATTGTACGAGGCTTGTTTTGGTACATGGAGAAGGGACGGTGCGATATACTTGGATAGGAGTGGTCAAGTTTTCCTCAGGTGTGTCGTTGGGACCATTGATGAACTGAATATTCTGATTTAATTGTTTGTGTTCAGATTTCTCCCCTAAGTTGCGCTTCAATGGTGTCATATTGAACACGACACTCTGCGAATTGTCTGTGAGTGATCTTTTTGGCACTCCCTTGATTAGTGCATCATCCGCCATTATCTTCGGGCAGGTGGAAGCCCCAAATCCAGGGAAACCGATTCCGATTGTTCCCAGAAGATGCTGACAAGGGACTTCCCCTCGAGTTGAGTGCCAAATCTTTCGGCAGTACCCAGCCGTATTCTCCGCAATTGATTTGAGGTAATTAGGGCTGCATAACATCGTACATGCGATTGGAATCTGGAATTCGCAGAAAGCTTGATGGATGTCTGCAAGAGTAAATCTGAGAAGATGACGGACGAGGTTTTCGATGGGTTTCCACCTAGAGGCAGCATTGTAAATTATCGTAGTGAGTTGGTACTGATTAAAACCTGTCCCAATACGCTGACTCTTTTGAGCAGAGCGTGATCGTTGTTTCATTCTCTGGCCTTTCCTACGAACACGATAAAACCATTTTCCAGCAAGACGGAGAGGACTATTCGTATTCCAGTTCCTTACTATGGCTAAAGAGCTTCCGTTCTTTGAGATATGAAGGGCGGAAGGGGAGACGCAGTGATAGCGTGAGTCATAATCTCGCTCCTGATGGATTTCTTGGCTAACTCGGAGGTGTCGTTCGAAAAATAGGCTAGGGTGCTTAGCCTGTGAGTGGCACTCTCGAGTAATCGTCATTGGGGCTCTAGCTCTCTTGACGTCGATTTTGAATCCAGAGAGGCATTGACTGTGTAGCTGACATTTAATCCCACCGGTCTCCTCCGTAACCATCAACATGCAACGATCGCAAGGGGAATTGACTTTGGTATTTGCCGGTAAGCTGTTTCCAAAATGGGAATGATATTGATGATGTTGATCGTCGTGCTGCATTATCCATACTATTAGTTCGTTCGTCCTCGAGACAGTGTCTGACTGTACGTACTTGCCCCATAAAACAAAGTATTCCATCGCATTGTCCAAGGCAATGTTAATTTTAAACATGCCGTGTATCTTGACACTCAGATCCCAAACCAGATCATCGAGTTTCCTCATGAATCCTATGCGCTTGTATCCTTCTCCCTTTGACAGCTTGAAGTTATCATGAGAGGGTGGTTTCTGAGGTGAATGAATCTGATTTCCGTCTCTTTGATTCCTCCAATGACAATGGTATTGATGAAGTGTTCGCCGGGCATGTACCTGTGGTAGGGGATCAGATTTCTCTGGCATGTACGCTGTACGCTTAATACCATTATAACAATATCTGTTCTTTGTAGTTTGTATACCAGCAGGTTTGCGACTCTGCCATGAATGAGATGTAGGTTCTGTTTCCATCACGGTCATAACCGTATAATTTCCAGAGCTTCTCACAGTGGTTCGGAGGTGCGCTGATGATGGAATTGGAGTGGACTTCTCCAAATTGAAGCATTGACTGTCTTCGTTTTGAAGACAAATAACCAGGGGCAGCCGCTGCATGCATTCCATCAGTCGTATTAGTCTACGCGGCTGGTGGTTAATGAAGTTGAATGCAAGATGGTGTAACACTTGTTGTAACTGCTTCCGCAGCCGAGGGATACGACGTCTAACCTTGCGTGGTAGAAGGGAGCCACCCTTGTATCCTCCAGAAAAGGGCATACAGGGCGTACTTGATGCAATCCGGAAGGTACAAAGCTCACTGTAGGTTGGATGGTGAAAGCTTGGACTAATGGTGTTGTAATCCAGGGCTGGAGGATCAATGGATTTGTCCTCACGACTAGTACTCATGTCTGGACTAGTGTTGCAAGTAGGCATGTCCGCCGCTTTGAACACAGTATTAAAACGAATGCTGGAAGGCTCTAAGTGATTGGAGCTTGCAGGAAAATGTAGATGGTCTAAATCATGGTGAAATGGATGTACGTTTCCGTCGATATGACCTTGATCCAAGTCGTGATTGCTAGGAGAACATCCTTGGTAAATGCTTGTGTGCGAAGAAGGAATTCTGCGTTCGAAATCGTTTGGATTCTGAGCTTGCTGGGATGCGACAGTCAAACTCTCACATCGACAAGGACCAGGGAGATCATGAGACTCACTGACTTTGGAATTCACACAAAGACAAGACTGGCCTCGTATGTTGATAGTCCATGAGTTGGACAGATGCTGTTCCTTATCTCTTGGAGTATCATGATGTACTCTCCCCCAATTCGAGTTGGAGACCGAGATCTGAAAGGAGGTCTTCGACCTGGAAGGATATGGATATGGTATAGGAGGAACAGCAGGAAGGAAATACTCCCCATTCTTGAGATGAGATCTGTCAGCATTGCGCTGCGTTGCGAGGAGTTCTTCATCTAGGTAGATTTGCGTCAGACATCTATCCCAGTCATGGGCCTTGTCGAGCATATAGAGGAAATTCTCGACACAAATACGATACTGCAAGGCATATACCTCGAAGTCGTTGGCTGTCAGACCTTTCGAGGTGTCGATGGCCCATACAGGTGGTCGGAGAGCAGAATAGCCAAAGCTTTGAAGGGATGAAGAGGCTAATGTATGGAGATTTGTCAACCTGGTGAGGAGTTCTTGATAGATCTTCTTGTCTAACTTGTACACAACATCTTTGGAAAATGTGGTACAGACAGAAATGGACGTGAGAAGGCCATCTAGAATGCGTGTTTCTTCTGGAAAGATCTTCATGTATTGGTTGTGTGTCAAGGCACTGGCGGTTCGTAGACCATTTCCAAGTCTCTTGTTCCTACCAAGCCTAAGTATCTGTATAATGCGATCCTTGCGTTCCTGCAAATACAGATGTCTTGTGAATGTGAACAATGGAACAGAAGTTGGCCAAAAGCAAGTAACCTTCTGGATACCAGTAATGTCTGCGGAGTCGACTGGCAACACTAGAGGTTCCAGAGGATCTGGATAAATGGATGGATCGTCAGACTGAGAGTAAGTTGGAAATGAAGGTAATGCAAGTCTGGGAAGAGGGAGTTGCGACTCAATAAATTCAGACATGCTCGTGCAATCTGAATAGAAAGGAAAGGATGAATGGATTACCTCGACAGGGAGTTCCTTTTGCTTTCACCGTTTTAAGATTGGATAAAATGCAGCTATCCAAACACAAGGTAAGAAGTGGGGATGAGAGCGAGGTAGGACAGGATTAAAAGGAATGTATGTCGTTAGGGAACAGAATGGACTCCGATGAAAGTTCGTGAGGAGAGCTGAGCAGTTCAATTTGCAAAATAAAGGAATAGGGTAAGAGCGAAGCAATTACAGAAGGAATTAGCTGGTAGGCGCAAAGCTAACACTCGTATAGAAAGCCTGTAATCACGAAGCTATTATGAGCTATGGTTGGGGCAAATGTCAACTCGAAGCACAACCTTCAGCTTGGAGTCAGGGAGCGCTCAGTGCAGCTGTGAGTTCATGCAGCAAATGCGAGTGGAATTTAGTAGATTAATCAAGATTTCCCTCTACAAGGTGGTCCCAATGTGTCCACCAATGTTAAGAATAAGGGTATTTCGAGTAGTGTATGAAGTAATGAATACTCAAGTAAAACCCAAGTTGTAAGCGAGGATGTCCGTAAGCCGAGTTCCAACCACCAAGAGGGATCCGTAAGGGGTGCTAACAAGCGCTAGGCGTAGTTAACGGGCGTCAGCAAGCGCTAGGCGTAACTAACAGGGTTTCTGACAAGCGCTAGGCGTAGTCAGGAAGCAATTGAATGGCAACCGCTAGGCGTAACCGATCAAGAAGCTTGAATCACACAGTTAAGTGGACATTGAAGAGTATTGAAAAAAGATTTCTTTCTAAGTAATACAGGCAGTGTTTATATACTAGAGCCTTTGAGTCATTAATATTCTACAACTTTCCGTAGTATTCTAGTATCTACAAGAAGAATAGAGAAAATACTGGTAAGCCGAGGTCAACACCGAGAAGGCCGAGAGTAAGCATGTGTTGACTCATACTCGAACCGGAAAAGACCCCCATATCCATAACAACGGTGAAAATATTGCATAGCGATAAGGACAAGCACAGCAAGCGCAGTAGGTTTGTAAAGAGTCTTTCTACCCAGAACGAAAGTCTAACTATGAGGATCGCTATGCGGATAGCGGTTCCAAGCCAGGGTGATCCTCGGTATTTGCCGAATCCTTCCCTTCTGGGCCGTCACCTTGTCAATTTTCAGCACGAGCTCCGACCGACGAATATGGCCCATTCACAGCCTCTTACAGCCTCGATGAAGGTGTGAAATCCAAAACCAATCTGGTTTGCCATCGTTGCTTCAAATTCACTCACCACCGATGATAATTCCTCCTTGAGGTTAAGGCATAACTATCTTCTCGATAGCGAAAAACTGACACCTGACCATTCTTACAGTAAATGCTCGAAACTGGAGGACTATAAACTACGGAAACCTGATAGCAGTCTGACCTTCGAACGGTGTTGTCTTAGAAAGGACAACAATTCTTCGCCACTATATACTTTGATCTTTTCCTCTCGGGTGCTTCGATTGACATCTGCAGAAGCGCTTGCCATCTTTCTGTCTTCGATGGGCTTATTCCATGATCGTTTTGCTCCCGTGCCTTGTTGGGAAAATATTGAGCATCTGCTTGGACCTGAAGGTACAAACTTGCCGTTGTCTTCGTGCGTTATTACTCAGGTCAGATGGTGCTACCTTCCTGCGGCTCCGCGTAGGTTTCTTTTTCGCCGACTACACAGCGTTACAAAGCGAGTTCGTACACCACTAAGCCAAGAATACCACGGCCGTCCCAGTTTCTACACCGACTTGTCGGCTTTGAAAGGGACAAGAAGCTCTGTCGCCACTCCCAGCTTGGTGTCTCGCTAATATTGTCTCGTTGTCCAATATTCAACCGCAACGAAATTCGCGTCTGGTTCTTTCAGCTGGGCAAAAACAGGACAGGCCACATATCTGAAGTATCGAAGTGACGCCAAAGATAACTGTCGAGCCACTGGTTTCAAGGACAGCTGCTTATCAATCGTGTCCTTTGTGTTGGGAATTTGAATGAAATCCATTCCAGGCTAAAAAAAAAAGGCTACGCCACAAGGCCGAATTATGTCTTGCCGGCGCCAGATCGGGTACTTCGATGCACAATGGTCGTTCCCTTCGTTTTGGTCACGGGACCTGCCTCGTCTCTCAAAATTTAGTGTGTAACTTTTGTCACTTGTCTTTGCACCACCCGCCATGTCTTTGGAAGACCCTCTATTGTGTGCTCTCATTTCCCCCGGATATGAGCCACATCCCACGGATCCAACACCTCCCAGAAATGATCTCCCTTGGACAACGTATCCAGGACCATTTCACCATGTGTACGTCTGGCTGCGGTTCACCCCTCTCAAGTAATACTGACATGCCCTCTCACAAGCGAAAACGCCTCGACTCTTTCCTCGACCTCCTCATCCTCAAACTCCAATAATTCCTGGCAAAGCCAATCCGCAAGTCCCGGAACTGTTCAACCTGCGGATGCCGCTTTCTTGCTCCCCGACACGTCGAGGTAAGAGAAGGGTGTCATGTACTTTCTAGTTGGATTTACGCGTTCAAAGCTTCGGCGAACTGGATGTCAGTTCGACTGAGGCATTCGATGTCATATACAGGGAAATGTATGCGACAAACATGCCGGTGGAGTACGCTTGCTCATACACCCTCGCGCCAAGCCTATCGTCAATGCCTCCGAACTTTGAACCCTCTTATATAGCTTCCACGATCCCAGACGCATCAAGGAGGAACTCCCCGGAGACATCTCAGCCCCCTCACGTAGAATTGACAGGTTCCCCCGCTAGCGAAACCGACTCTCGTCTGTCGTCGATGTCATCTTCAGATTCAAGCTACTCCCAACAATGCCACTTCTCAAGACCTCCGACCTTCCAAACAACCGATGGCGTCCTCACTCCCGGCGACGCGTCAAAAAGGTACCGACGCGTTTTCATTCCTTGGCTGTTAAATTCACGCGTTCTAGTTTGGCCACCGTTGAATTATGGTCTACTGACGCGTATTTGAATGGCATAAATCCGAGCACGGGCCTGACAAACAAGTTGGTGCCACAGGACTTTTTTGTTACTTTGTTGACGCGTATTATTTAGCTTCCAGAATGAGACAGTCGAAAACTCGGATTTTTTGGATCAGATCCAGGAGGAAATCGATACAATTTGGGATCGTAGTGGTGCTTCCGGGAGCGTTGGTAGGGGGCACGATGGCACGACTTTTAGGTGCGCTTCCCTTCCTCCGCATTCATACCTCTCGTCTCATCTCTTCTTTAAGCACCATTACTGCATCAATTGTGCCAGACACAACTACCTATGACTATGTGCAAGGTTCCGCTGTTGATCAGTAAGCTGATTTCCCTTGCCCTGGTGCGCTTCACTAACAGATATGATAGGCATAGTCCTGTCTCGTGTCTACGGGGCGGGGATGATTTTGGATTCTATGCACAAACTAATGGCACTTACAGCCTGGACATGAGTCTCCCAAGTCGTAGTACACATGTCACCGGAGAGCCTCAGGAGACAATAATCTCCTGGTCAGTGGATCCATCTACGGAAACGGCGGTTCCTACCTCAGCTCCTCGGGTGCCAGACTCATCCATCGCTCATCCAAATGATGCGAAAACTACCGCCGTCTTCGTGCCACTGTTAGATGTGTATGCACCAGCAGCATCCTCAAAAGTGATCCCTCATCAACCCGTCGGCATCATGAATGCGAAATTCAACACCTTCGGGCGTATCGGACGGTAAATCTACACTACCAGTACATTTTCTAATGAGCTGATGGTTTCCTGCAGATTTCCAAACCCTGAGGGCGACTCAAAGACAGCAAAGTGCGTATCTTGTCACCCAAAAATTTCTACCTCATTGAAGTATTCCTGCAGGCGCCAGCCATATAAAAAACGCCTTGGACATCCAAAAATCTCTATTCGGCAAATGTGCGTAATGTTTCAACTACTTCCTACCTCTTGTTTATAGCCACTCTGTAGTGAGCCACCGCCATTAGTGATGCATCGCTTGTGAGCCCAGTCTTTCGCTCCGGTAATAGTTCCAGCTCATGACCATTGTTACAGCGCCGATGGCAAGCACAAATATGAACGGTTTACAGACTTTCAGATTGCAAAACTCCTTAAAACATACAATGTCGACCCAGACCAAGTCCCAACCGTTTTCTATGGCCTTCGGCGCCAGCATACATCGGATACAATTTACACGTGCCCCATGGATGAAGCCCAGCTCACGCTCACTGAATTCGAAGCGCACTGCATGGAATATCATAGCACGGTAGCCTGCGACGAGGCTTGCCCGAGCCGTGTAGATAAAACAAACAAAATTCACACCAATCTCTGCCAGTGGTTTATTACTTGCACCGTTCATCACCCCGCTTGCGTTGAATCACCCATGAAAGCTATGATGCACTTTAAAGATGTGCATCTGCTTCCTGATGGATTGCAGTGTGCGCATTGTGACAGTGTACACGAGGGCGCTCCGACGCTGTGCAAGCACATGTCGAAATGCGAGAATATGGAGAATTGGAGACGTCGGCAATGATTCTGCCGAGGCATTGGTTTTCAATTATGTATCATACGGTTACCTTCTTGTATCAAATAGTATGGGATTACTGGATTAATTTAACGCTTGCATACTTAGGATATGTTGCAATTGCTGTCACTTAAACAGAACGCTTAACTCGCTGTAACACCTTGTTATTCCTGGCAAGGTACGAGGCCGTTTCTGAAGCGGTACCTTCCTTTTCCCCCTTGGCTGGCAAAGCCAAATATTCAACATGAGGTACTCGCACGGAGCGGAACTTTTGACATGGAAACGTGGTAAATATATGATGCCGGAGACTTGTAGGCCGACTAACTCCTAAAAGCCTACCATGACTCTGAAGATTGAAGTAGGTTACAGTACGATGGCGAACATCTCTATTCAGAATGGTGCGCACGAGGTCCCCAGTACTGTCTGCTAGGCCGGACTGTGCTGAGAACAATATAATTGTACAAGATATTAGTCACAACGCATAAACAGAAAGCATTCCTATCGAATGTGATGAGCTTTTCCAAGGAAGATGGATATTATCTTGGCGGCGATGGAACGTGTTTTTCACCCTGCTTCTCATGAAGGATCGAATGAGAGGCCATTTCAAGAAAATACGTCGCCCTGAGTACCTTTCAGGGGAGTGAGCTCTATTAACGAGAATCTGACTGGCCGACTCTCACACCACACGGAGTTCAGATAGAACTATCGAGAACTTCTTTGAAGAGTCCGCTGGAAACACCTTCTGAGCGATCCAGTTAACATGGAAACCATTGAAGCGAAACACCCTCACCTCGGTGAACATTATGCACTGGAGTGTGAGCGTTTTTCCTATAGCCGTACTGTATTAGCAACAATCCTGAATCGATGTAAACTTTTGGTCAACATAGGGGCGACAGAATAGCCGCAGAAACTAACTCTGGACACGGACTGGATCGTAGATGACCTCCTGTCCTTTCTGAATACTGGAACTACGGCGTGAACAGAATAGTCACCTAGGACCCTCCAGGCGTACTGACAACTTCGTATCTGTGAGTCGACACTGGCAGTCACAGCCGCAAACAATGGACTTACGGATGGCTGTTGTTGCGCCCCAAACATCCGCCAGAGCAAGCATAAATTAAATTCAATCGATGTGACGAGGACGATCCCCTTGAGTAGGGCGCTTCGCCTACAGAATGTTGAGTATACGAGTCCACGAAGTCTCCAGCGCTTACTTCAGGAGACTATTTCTGACGTACTGCGGTATAACGGAATGGCATTTGCTCCCGATGATGCAATGCATAGGAAATAACCACCTGGAGAAAAGCATAGGACGAGATGGGTGGAGGATCTTATACTTCAATCACAGAAACATACTAATAAGAGAGATTTCAGGACGGGTCTAGTAAGGAAGAACACAAAATTCACTATGATCTAGGCAATAGTAATTTTCACAATCATAGAATCTGCGTTCACCTTGGCCTTACTGTCCTACTAGTGGCACTATAGGTAGGCGGCTCGTTCTGACTTGTAGAGTTATGGGCGCTTCATTAGTCACACCCAAAAAAAAAATGAATTGGGCAGCGGAGGAGCAGGATTGAACGACCATGGAAAAACACAACGATGGCGGGAAAGGAAAGGCGCGTCTTTGTTTGGTTTGAGTTCGGTTGACCGGACCGAACTTACACTCGGATCAAAAACGGATAGCAAGACTTTCGGAGGATTACGTAAGCTACCGCCATTCTTGTCCTTGATCATCGACCCCAGTGCCCACATGAAGCGCTTCGTGTTTTGTGATTCCTCGGAGCCTACTGTGATGATCCTGCATCGACCAACTCATTTCTTAGATATTCGATGACACCATTATGACCAACGTCCGGCTAATCACAGGTTGAAAGAATCAAGACGACCTTTAGTGAACGAGGGATGTTGATAAAGGTACATAATTGAGGTTACTTGGTATCTATGTTGGCCATATTCTGTCTACATCGTATAGCGCGACATCTGGCAGCGACAACAGTGTGTGGCTAGCTCGATAACGCCTACTTTCATCCGACGCGTAACCTCACCCAAGAGTCGATCACCGATGAACACTATCTCGGATCACCCTCACGACGACTCATGCGAAGGTACGGATTGATCCATATGCGGCCGTACGCATTCGTCGTGCTTTTGAACTTCAGTGTCGTGTCGTTTCACAAGGATTGTCCAGTCTCAATATATACTGTGTGCGACGCATACTTGTCAAAAGTTGATTTGGTAGGCGAATCGTGCGTAATCACTCTCCTGAGCTTGCCAATCTCATATACCTCCACAGTCGCCGCCTCTCCATACGACCAGCACATCGAGTCTTATAGCTACTCATTCCTTCGCATAAATCTCCTTCGTTTTTGTTGCCGTCATCGATATGATATACAAACGGGTTTGAAGTCAGAGGATACCGTGTGCCTCCTCCTGTTCCCAGATCTCAAATGAGAAACGACTCTAGGACATGTTCTCATTTGCGATAGTAAGCCAATTCAATCTATCACCCCGCGCATGAAAATGAAAGATCGTTCCTGATGACCAGAAAGGGCGTGGAATGAGCTGAGTCTATCAATAGACAATCTCTCGTTAGTTGCAGGTCCATTTGCGCAAAGTGATCTGGACTCATCGATATCATTTTAGGCCTTCAGATGTCTCTTTGCGACCTCGGTTATGATGGGCTGGTTCTATGCGCCTCCTGCGCAATATAACTGGCTCGCTTCCATTTTTCTATCACGACAAGACGATTCAGCAAACCTTTAAGACATCAGATTATCTAAGAAGACGATTGGACGCGAGGCTGAGCGGAAGGGTTCAGTCAATACCTGTGTTGAAGGGTGATGGTAATTGCCACGATTCAGGCCCGCGGCACGTCTCCGGACTTGCTGTTTCTATTTATTGTTTCCAGTAACTCCCGTAATTTCTGTCCTCGTCTACTATCCTCGTCTCATCATGAATCCAGAAATCTGTCGCGTTCGCCAGGTATTTGGTTGGACTTTCTCAGATTCTTATAGTTCGGCCGACCCCTCGAATACTACTGGCTGTTTCCGGTGATATGAAGAAGACGGTTCAGTGTGTGTCTGCTTCCATTTATGCACTGCCTTACCTAATATGATCTTTGGAGTGTGCAGCCTGCGAATCTGTCTTACATTCGACATGTACCGACATATCCCACTGGATACACGTATCTTGATTTAGCAAGTGACGAGAGGAGAAACGAAGTAAATTTTTCGTAGTGGTATTTACATACCAGATCTGTGAGTATTCCCATCCATCGTGTGAGAGGCTTGACTTACAGCCGTACAAATGATCTCCTGAAGTTCGCAGATCCTCATTCATCGAGTAACAACACCACATGAGAGGTGAAATCTTCGCAGTGGCATTGACGTGCCATCTTTGTGAATGATCCAGTCTGTTACGGTACGGCGCTTCGACTTACAGCAGAGAGCTCGTACGAAGCCGTCGATCCAGCCATCATGGGAGCTATCCATGTGTCATATTTCTCCAATATGTTGCCTTTACTCACGTCGTCTGTAGATAGTGAGATCTCGCTCGTCATTGAAGCTCATGCCCTTGTGGCTACGCAACTTTGAAAATGGTACCAGAGAAAGGGCTGGCCAGAACAAATCCGCCGTGTGATACGGGAAGATCTCTCGATGAAGTCATTACGTCGTGTGTACCAAGTATTTTCCTGTCGACCTCGGTTGAAGAAATAAGTCTCTGTACCAGTGTCTCATATTGCTTTTGTCCCGAATGCCGGTCTGTCGACATATGCCCTTCACACAGATGGCTGAACGCTACTTTACGGCTCAGATTTCTTGGGCTGTCTCGGACCGGCTGGTGTCTCGATACCACCCTTCCCAGCCCGAGATTATCTCAGCTGCACAGGGAACGTTGGCCGACATAGGGTGCGAACACGACTATCGTTCGACTGTAACTCCGGACCCATGTACAAGACATTTTAAAGTCACCGCCGAAAATTGATGACGTATAACAGCACACACTAATTATGCACCCCGGTGTCTATCTTTTTCATCACTCATCAATTCAGGGTACGCAATTAGTTCTCAATTTGAGCGGGGTTTAATAGAGTTATATCCCCCAGATCGGAGGGATCGATGAACAATTTGGCTTTCACAACCACGTGGCTACGGTGTTTCGAGATTCTGTTTTCAATTTTAGCTTATTGTTCGTATCGGCAGCAGACCGACCGTGCGGATAGGCAGAATGTACGTTTTCTCCGCTCGCTGTTGTCTATTGGCTAACGTCCTGGCACGTAGAACAGTTGCAGAGTTCCTGGTATTGACGGTATCTGCTGCGGGTCTCTTCATATATCGCCACTCACTTTAAAAATACAGGTTGTGTTGGGGTATGGTGAGAGGAATTTATGCCAACGAACCTGACCGACAGATGTTTGGAGGTGAATGAGCAACACTGGGTTGAGAAGATACTCAATCGTATGTGGGCGCTCTATTCATGTGCGATAAACTGACTGATTGATACATAGTTAGTGCTCGGAAATGTTCTTGAACTCTGGGAATAATTAGACTCTTTTCCATCCCACATTCAGCGAGAATCCGTGCGGACTCGGAGGTAAAAGGAAACGAGAGACTGTCACATCGCAGGATTGATTCGCTTGAAATTAACCGCAGCCTCTCGCCTTGCAGCCTAGTGCTCGAACTATCAAGCCAAAGTTCCAATCGAACTGGGGTGGACGTGGAGCTTCAAAGACCACCTCAATATTCCCGTTCGGCTGTGACGCTGGAGAGTAGAGGCTGTGACGCGAGGGGCCAGGAGAATTATGCGTTTGCGTGGTGCGTTTATGCGTTCCCGTGCGTTTCGTGCGTTTTCAGTTTGACTAGTAGTGAAATTAAACTGCTGTAGAGGCATTTCGAGCCAACAACAATCATGTATATATATCATAACTCACGTTATAATGTCATTGGTCCTTGTAGCATTCATTCAGACCTCAGAAAATGCCCTGGATGTTGTTCTGTAAGGATAAGTCAGCACGTGTCTTGAATGCATCTCGCAAATCTTCACGCATGCGTTGTCGAACACAATGCACGCGTTGGGACAAAAAACGCATGCGTTCAAGATCAAACGCATCCATGCATGTGACTGTGACCTATTTGTGACACATGCGTTCGGTGCGTTAGCGTGCGTTCAACTGTAGTTCAACCATACAATCATGTCTCTTATTACTTCTGGCTTATAGAAGATCATTTGCTACTACTTGTTACCGCTAGAAACACCCAGAAAAACTGGCTATTTGAACAGGAGCATCTTCTATATTTGACATCAGTACTCTAAGTTTTCTTATTTCGGGCTCACTTGGCTGGGTGTCCAATCACTTTTGCACTACCATCCTGAAGTGAGTTCTCTGCAGTTCCAGGCTCCGAAACTTCCTTACGCTTCCTGGATATCATCCAAGGCTTCAGTACTGGCCCATGTGCTTGCTTCTTCACATTGTCTTCTTCTTCTCTTGCTCGGAACCACTCCTGCCATTCATCTTCATTGAAATCTGGTCCAGGCTTTCTGATGTGAACAGATGTAAGGATGACATATAATTATAAAGTGGTGAGAGGAGAGAAAAATGGTGTTGACATGTCAATGTCTTTATTTTTGGACTTCTTATAGAGATAGGTATGAAGTAATTTGAACCAAAATTGTATTTCAAGAGTGTAATTAAGACCTAGTAAGAAACAATAAGAATAGGAGTGAAAAACAATGATAGAGCGAACTTACAAAGATCAATGTATGTTCCTCATTGGGAAGCTTCATTGTTGTAGGGAACGGGTAGTCAGATCGGCCGTGGTGACGCCTAGCAACAGAAATACAATAACAAGAAAAAAATACAAGAAAACGCACCTCTGTCACGCATGCAAACGCATCAAACGCACCCACGCGTTTTTTTCCCACGCATGCCCAAAAACGCACACGCACTCAAATTAACGCACACGCATGTCGATTTAATGCAAACGCACCAAATGCATGAACGCAAACGCACACGCAAAATTCACCATGCCCTGACGCGAGTGGAGACCTGACTGTTTCAGGAGCATTTCGCATTGCCAAGTCTGCGAGATCATCACTCGTGAGCTCGATCTCGTCACTTTGTCCTCTCTCGGTCTCTTCCTTTTCAGGCTTTACTAAGTACCCGCCGACGGCGCCACTGACTGATGTCTGATAAGCGCCGTTTACCTCGTTGCCTTTGACCTTGGCTAAGCTGTGATTGTTGCACAGTATACACACTTGGGGACATGTTTTGAATGGCGTATCTGTGCGCCGGCACATGATATCAGAATCTCTATGGACATCTAAGCGTCTATTTCCCATAGCAGGGCATATTCGGATGTTTATACACATTAAGTGATACCTCCATTAACGCTTCTTTCTGTGCCTTTCCATCAACAGCGTATGGATGGTGAAATGTTGATAGTCCGAGCGGTAGTCAGTTTGATCACAAGGACGGCACAAATTTACAAAGCAGAAAGCTCTTGGCGCAACACCTCACAACCACAACTGCCGCACTACAACGGCGATGAACTCTGGTCTGTTGTGCTGCCTGTCTTTGGATGGTCTATGCATTTATTCTTATTATTAGGCGAAGCTTCTATCGAACATTGGAAGCCACTTAAGAATTCGTGGCATTCGAAAAAGCGGAGTATATGGTGCTCATGGCAGAAAAAGAAAAAGACTGTATCTGAATGGTTTGGGCATTCGCAAGTATCGTTACAGTATGATCAAGGTAGTACTCCTGTCTGCAACAATACGCCAGAGCTAATTGAAGTGGTAGGAGAATGTCCACCAAGCCCACGGCCCTATCATCCCTGGATCACACTCTCCGCCCTCCCCAAGACTGGTCGCGCGGAATTGACCATTCCAGTGCTCAAACAGTGATCCTACACTGATGATAAACCAGTTATATCATCCGCTCTCGCCGACACTCCCTGCGCCGACCTCGGTATTGACGGGGTTTTGAAAAAATTCAATGCGACACTGAGCACATCGTATACACTGGGGTCGCAGGACCTCCGCGCCTCGAGAAAAACGACACTACACTCGATTCTTGAACCATACGTTGCACGAAATGATGACTTTGGGACGGTATACGGTCATTTGCGACCCTATTGGTATGACTACGACGTCACCGCTATCAAAGACACCCTGTGCGTCCGGGAAAAATTAGACCGAGAGATGCGGAGGAAGTTGCTCGCCTGTAACAGAATCAGGACGCGGGAAATGTTCCCTCGACGCCTGTGGGATCTTTACGCCAATCGTGTGGTGCCATACTGGGTGGTGCCAGACTGGGTTGAATGTGGAATGCTGTGGGGGATATCGCACGCATGGCTTGACGAGAACGACCGAGTGAATGCAATGACACCCATAAACGGATACGAGTGGCCTGTCCCCATGCCAAACGACGCCAATCTTGATCGCATCCGCATCGAGATGCTAAACCTCGGAGCGCAGTACACATGGTTGGATGTTCTGTGCTTGTGACAGGAGGGTGGGAAGGGTGAGGATCTGCGCTTGGAGGAGTGGAAGCTGGACGTGCCTTCAATTGGATCAGTGTATAAGTCTACATGTGTGGTGTGCTACTTCAATGGACTGGGCCGGCCACTTCATTTGCGACGGGACTACTTCAAGAGCGACCGGTGTTGGTTCCGACATGCATGGACCCTGCAGGAGATCACTAGGCACCTCATTATTGGTGGGGAGTCAGGAGATGATATCATGGAAAAGGAGGTTCAAGAGACGTTTGACGAGCAACTGGTGCGCTTGCAGAGGATACGAGAACAAGGCCTTGTCCTAGAACTTGCGTCAGAGATGAAGAATCGGGTGTCCTCAAAGCCATTGGATAAGGTTGCAGGCCTAGCCTACCTTGTCGAGCCAGACTTTCTCCCAACGTATGATGTAGAGATGTCTGACATGGATGCATGGGAAGTTCTCATGGACATGATGTCAGCATGGCATCGGGGACAGCTTTTCCTGTATTTCCCCGAACCTGGGAATGGAACGAAGTATTGGCGACCGTCATGGCAGCAAATCATGACGAACAAACATTCTATGTATTGCCCATTTCGCAGGCCAGGAGAGGTCAAGCGCAACGGAGATACAGATGGTGACTGGTATTGGGGTTATTGTATTGAATCAGCAGAGGTGCGGGGCTTGGATCGGGGACTAAAGGCAGGGAAGCGTCGAAAGGGAAAGGTGGTATTCAAGAATCCTGCCGGCGTTTGCTGCACCTTCACAATTCGGGCCAAACACGTGTACCCAATACCGGATGGCTCATATACACTCATACGTTCCAGCAACAACTCGCACAATTCAGGATATGATTACCGTCTGTGGGTAGTCGGCCAGCTAAGGGAGGATGGGAAGTTCCAGAAATTGTCAGTCTTCTTCTCGGAAGATGATGAACAAGTGAACCCTAGCAAACGGGCCAGGAGAATTATGCGTTTGCGTGGTGCGTTTATGCGTTCTGGTGCGTTTCGTGCGTTGGGGAATTGTGCGTTTCATGCGTTTCATGTGTTTTAAGTTTGACTAGTAGTGAAATTAAACTGCTGTAGAGGCATTTAAAGTCGACCAGAATCACGTATATATATCATAACTCACATTATAATGAGATTGGTCCTTGTAGCATTCATTAGTACCTCAGAAAACGCCCTGGATGTTGTTCTGTAAGGATGAGTCAGCACGTATCTTGAACACATCTCGCATATAAAGTCAATATAGAAAACGCATCTCGCAAATCTTCACACATGCGTTGTTGAACACAACGCACGCGTTGGGACAAAAAACGCATGCGTTCAAGATCAAACGCATCGACACAGGTGACTGTGACCTATTTGTGACACATGCGTTCGGTGCGTTAGCATGCGTTTAACTGTAGTTCAACCATACAATTGTGTCTCTTATTACTTCTGGCTTATAGAAAATCATTTGTTACTACTTGTTACTGCTAGAATCGCCCAGAAAAACTGTCTATTTGAACAGGAGCATCTTCTATATTTGACATCAGTACTTAAGTTGGCTCGACGCATTCCGATTGCTGTTTATTGTCGCTTCCGTTGGGTTTAGTTTGGTCAGGATGAGGTTGAGTGGCGAGTTGAGTATCAGGTTCAAGTAGCCACCTTGCGAAGGTGCGTACAAGGTTCTTCTATAAAAAAAGAGTTTTAGGCAGCAACATAAGAAGGATGAGATGACTAAACAGCATCTACGCGAGAGAAACAGCGTCTCTGGGGGAGGGAGAACTGTCGGACTGGGAGAGGAGAGAAAAATAAAGTAATACGAACAATATGTGAGAACTAAGGAGCGTGTGAGTAAGTGTATCAGGTATAGGAGTTAAGTAGCGCATACCTCAGTCGGCACAGTAAAGGTGGAAACGACTGAGGTTGCGGATGTAACTACGAGGTATATGTACTAGCGGAATGAAGTATAGGAGTGGTAAAAAGTAAGGAACGGTGGCGTATAGTATAGGAAAGAGTCGGGTATCACGTGTCTCGTTCAACAAAAAATGGTGTTGACGTGTCAATGTCTCTATTTTTGGACTTCTTATAGATATAGGTACGAAGTAATTTGAACCAAAATTGTATTTCAAGAGAGTAATTAAGACCTAGTAAGAAACAATAAGAATAGGAGTGAAAAACAATGATAGAGCGAACTTACAAAGATCAATGTATGTTCCTCATTGGGAAGCTTCATTGTTGTAGGGAACGGGTAGTCAGATCAGCTGTGGCGACGCCTAGCAACAGAAATACAATAACAAGAAAAAAATACAAGAAAACGCACCTCTGTCACGCACGCAAACGCATCAAACGCACCCACGCGTTTTTTTCCCACGCATGCCCAAAAACGCACACGCACTCAAATTAACGCACACGCATGTCGATTTAACGCAAACGCACCAAACGCACGAACGCAAACGCACACGCAAAATTCACCGTGCCCCTAGCAAACTCGGATGTGAAAATGAAGTCAAAATATTTCTTTGTTGAATGACAGTGTTAGTTTCAAAATTTAAATTGCATTGACTATGTTTGAGTGGTATAAGCTCAGCCTATTCCTACGTGGACACATACATATATTGTGCAAGCGACGAGAAGGTCTCATCACCTAGTGACACCACCAAGGAACCGAGGGCCGCACCAAAGAACTCAGAGTAGAATTTATCGCTTCACATTTTCAGATGAAATGGACATCCGTTTATATTCGCCGAATTGAGCTATAATGATGTCAGGAGATCAAGTCGTCGAAACGAAAGTATAGAAATACGATTACAACATCATAACTTTTCATTATGAACCCCGCGATCCGATCGACAGTCCCACAGCGCTACAGTACCGTCATACTCCCCAACTTGAAGGCAGAGGTATGGTTCCGTCCTTCATGTCTGACGATGATACAGCCAACACATATTGACGGAGAAATCTAAAACCTATCTCGACGGTTCAGGCCGCGTTGGTGACCCGTGTGTCTAAGCATAATTCAGCCACGTCTTTGCCATAAGTCGTGAAAACAAACGGAATACGTGTTCTCGGTGTGCAGTGTATGGACTCCGGGGGTTGTCTGCGAAGCCATTTCCTCTTGATAGTGTGAAGTTATCAAGGACGAAATGGTCGGATGCTAAGGGTGGTGCATGAGTGAGAGAAGAGACGAGTAAGCTGCGACATACGAATATCGGGATATTGTCCAGTAGCGCAGTTGTTATTCCGTGACTGGCGGGCGTCGACGTAAGGTCTGGTAAGGCAATGGGAGCCTGAGGTGGCACTTGGATACCGGAATATTGAGACAGAGCGGAGGGTGAGAGATGCGTTCCGACGACGGGATGTACGATGTGAGGATGTCCTATAGGGACACTAAGGGGTTGCGAGATAGCGGGTGACTGTTAAATATGGGCTTATTTCAATCTACTTGGGTGGCCGAGCAATTCCCACAGTTACCTGTCATTTCCATCAGCTCTCTGTTCCAGTCGCTGAACTATCACGCACCAAAAGTCCCGGTCGCCATTCCTCCTAAATTCTTTTGCTAAATTGATGTTCTCAGGGTATGCAAGAGTCGTTTATACAGGTCTTCTGTCGTGTTCCAGGTCTATCACCAGCGATGGGTTCATTAACGGAACAATCGCACGTCAGCTGAAGATAGCTTTGCTCCGGGTCGGGGCCTTCTGGTAGTCGGGTTAATCCTGGACCAAATCGTAAATGCTTTGTGGTTCAATTTACCTAGTTCGCTTGTTGATGTCGTGTTTTCTTGTAGAGATTGTAATTCAGAAAGGATGACAGGACGACATCAAGGATTTCCAGTACATGCGCAAGGTTTGTTCAGCTGGTTTGTCTGTCGATGAAGTTGGTGACGTGGAGGCGTATCTTCCCGTACGTGAGTCAATGATACCTCGACGCTGTGCTAAATTCGTTCAGCGACCAATAGCAATCAACCTAGGGAGGACATACCTCGACAGATCCCTTTCTGAACGTCACACGTCTGACACAAACAGTCTTGGTAGGGTCATTTCCACTAATCGTCGAGGCAGCTGGAGGGTGATTCCGAGATTGACACACGCGATGAGGTCCTTTGGCCGTATGGGGTCCATCGAAGGAGGCCGCGTTTATGGTCCGTCAAAGGAAGGTCCCGTGACACGATGGAGTTGTAAAGTCGTCAGCATTATGTCAGCGACGTCCTGGAAACAAGGTTTTTTGCGGCAGTGAAGAAAGGAACAATTGAACACGGAGGTGGTCGGAGGCTAGAAAGCGCGTCTTTGTTTGCTTTGGTTTGTTCGGTTGACCAGACCGAACTCATACCCGGATTAAAGCGAACGGCAGTCTCTTTCGTGTTCGACTTCTCGGCCGCTTCGCTCGAAATTTTGACACTATCTGTTTCGAACAGGCTTGATGAACAACACCTGAAGGACAGAATTTACGAGATATATGCTAGCGTATTCCTTCGACGGACACCAAGCGGGCCAATTACCATCCATTCGTGTCGGCGCATCTCAGTTTCGCTTTCCAGTGGCGTCAGCTCTTAGTGGAAAGGACCGTGCTTCGGCTGTTAGGGTCAAGTAAGTTGCGTTCGATCCCCCTTGCAGGATCGTTCAATCACAATGCATGATTACCATAACGCCCGAAGTTTGTAACATTTCCCAGTACGATGGTGATTATCGTGCTCGCCATTGCTCAACTCGTGCTGATTGATAATCACTTATGATAGCCAGCTTTCTGAATCTTCCTTTATCCTCCAAAGTTGTGGCATAATCTCAGTACTCTTGTCAACTCATCCGACAAGACGGTGGCCCTACCGACTCGGTTTGATATTGGGCTGTCCAGGCTCTTCTAGACGCATATTGCCCCAGAATCCTCAGATGTCACCCTCTTTATGAGGGATGGACGGATCAGTCTTACTATCACGAGACGCCCAGCTGAAAGCGCAGCATGAAAATGACATAACGAACTAAGTATATTCAGAAGCGCATAGAGAGAAAAGCGTAGGCTGGGCCCTACACATTGTTTGGGGAAATCTTATTCATTTCCTCCGGGCATCATGTCTTTACGATGCTTTCATGTCAAAAAGGTTCTGACTACATCATGAGAGTACTTTGCGTTGCTCTGGTCAATCATTGTTGATCCGTTCCTGCCTGCTCAAACTGCTTCAGATGACGCACATCTTTGGAAATCTTGTGGGGCTCAACAGACCTAATCCTTCCTCTATATTCTGGATCTGCTACAGCTATCCTAGGTGGACTCGTGTGCTCTATATGCCAGTACCGGTTTGTTTTTTGAGTCTCTTTGTGATCTTCTCTCGCGTTGTTTAATTCTTCATATGCCCAGAGGCGGATACGGTCCGTCCCCACGCGAGCTACGTTTCTCTCTTCACTCGGAACGCAGACAGAGGATAATTGAAGCAAATCTGGATACAGGTTCGGGAACGACGGGAGCGTATCACATTTTTCTCAGCCAGTTTACAAGGTCAAGAGGCGGTCTCACTTGGGTGAGTGTATTTGTCGAGCTTCCTATTGGTACTACGCCAATGATGGTGTGATAGTGATCTTGCTTACTCTTAGTATTAGGCATGATGTTTGGCCGTTTTGACGTGTCAGCACCGACACATTATTTAAGGCTTCTCAAGAAAATCATGCCCATCAATTAATACGAATTTACAAGAATGAAGTATATGTTATGCTCCAGCAACCCTCGCTAGGATTTTCGGTCTCAGTTTCTAGGAATACTTCGCGTCAAGGGAACCTCACATTTCGATGGATTTTTCTTCAAAGAATTGGAGATTAACCTTCACCTTAGCTGACTGTTTCGTCTACTCAGCTGAGGAGGCTAAGGTACGAGCGCTACACTCCGAGTTTACGGCAATGTACCTGACATAATGATTTGAGCAGAGTACCTGGAAGATAACATGCGAGCCTCCCTTTCATTCCTCATTGCTGTGTGGCCCGGTAAGGTGCCGGTCTTTCTTCATGCGCAGTTAATTCGCGCCGCATAGATCAAGTAGCTGATGTCATGGTCAGCCCAGAAGTCAAAGACAGTTATTCAATGAAGGCCTTCCCTGACAAGAATTGTGCGGATGTGGGTTTGATCTGATGCTTGTCGCTCCCGTAGCATTCTCTTGTCTTGAAATGGCTGATATCATTTCACTCATGTCTCCTTCTCGTGGCGATCCGCCTTCGAGAAACGATAGGCGCGCGATATTGAAATTACTATGTATTGCTGAATATTTTCTAGATATCTGTTAACATAGGAATGTTAATCATAGTGGAGCGAAATCGATTTTCGATACATCAAACGTTAATATTTGACCTGCTGAACAAATCTTCTTCCACGAAGCCCATGGATTTTCGCAAAAAATCAGTCGCGAGTTTCTACTTTCGAAAGGTCAGCCTCTGTACGTCTTTACGCTTACGAGGACTGCTCTTCCACCCATTCTTCATGTCTTCCCACAGCGAGAACCCAAGTTTGTTAGATATTTCGAGGGTTATTGAAGGGCCACATCCTTCGTCGAATCTCACGCTAACTCCATGTGCATACCCGGCATTGATGGATCTTATTTGCAGACGGAAGGGTTAATTTCCGACCGTATGTTGACTATTGCACCCTCTACATGTTTCCTGTTGACAATAACCACAAGGGCTCAGAGTCGAATTCGACGTGTTTGGCCAGTACTTTGGGTGTGCCTGGATTGTAACTGATTATTCACCGAAACATCGCTTGTGTTCTTCTGTTTGACGAAACCCCGGTTCCATGCGGGAGAACATATCGATTGTTCCTTGGTTACCCCAGGTAAGGACCCTCTTCCAGCTTGTCCTTTTCAAAGGCAAAGAACTGTCTATGCTATACACTATCATCTGTAAGCGATTCAAATTATGCACCCCTACTACCAATTTACTTAAAGGACAGATACGTAGATCGTCGCCAATCTTTCTTGTCTCTCCACTTCAGGCACCAATTTGTTTGTGCCAACCGGGAGCTCTTAATTGTCATAGGAAGCGAAGGTTCTGTTGGCTCTCGTGGTATATCGCCGGTCATATAATCATGATTTCTTCGATTGTCGTTCCTTACCATCCGACCATCCTTTCGCATACAGAAGAACTCCGGGAAAGATCTGCCGCAGCACAAAAGCGCCGCTCATAGGTCTTGGCTTTGCTCCGGCACTGCGCTCACAGCCACCTCCCTGAGCGGTATATCCCATGGGTGATTTGCATTCCATGTGACTGGTGTCATAGTTTTGGTGCCGCTTATATCAACTAGCCAGCTTCTTTATACGCTTGAAAACTTTGGAGATCGAAGGTTATATCTCTGTACTTGTTCGATATTCGTCTCTGACTTATTTGGCGATTCTCGACCGCCAGAAGATATCAGTGTTGGCTTTTTCATGTGATTGAGAGTTGATGAGAGTCGGACGAAACCGAGATCATTTCCCGGAAATCTATGTGTTGATACCTTTCTGTTGGGTCAGTGACTGAGAGCGTCATATCGACCCTTTGGGGCGAGCAGAGTTCCTACGCCATCTCGGACGTTGGAAGCATTCAACGTGATTCAGCGGCAAACAATTATGATTCCAGGCACATTCAATGAAGCAAATATGCTACCCACGTTTATTACAATCTATTTCCCATGAATATATCTGGACCCCGAGTGTTCGATGTATATCTCCCACTCCTAAAGTCTTCAGAGAGGTACGCGTCTTTGACTTCAGCACGGTCGAACTGTATTTACTATATTAACCTCTGAACTAGGATTACGCCATCCTTCATTCCCGGTCTAAGCCCTTGTCATATGCGAATGACGGGGCTTACTGACCTAGACAATGTAACTCTTTCGGGGCACGGTGAATTTCGCGTGTGCGTTTGCATTCGTGCGTTCAGTGCGTTTGCGTTAAATCGACATGCGTGTGCGTTAATTCGAGTGCGTGTGCGTTTTTGGGCATGCATGGGAAAAAACGCGTGGCTGCGTTTGATGCGTTTGCGTGCGTGACAGAGGTGCGTTTTCTTGTATTTTTTTCTTGTTATTGTAATTTATGTTGCTAGGCGTTGCCACAGCCGATATGACTACACGTTCCCTGCAACAATGAAGCTTCCCAATGAGGAATGTAAATTGACCTTTGTAAGTTCGCCCTATCATTGTTTTTCACTCCTATTCTTATTGTTTCTTACTAGGTTTTAATTACTCTCTTGAAATACAATTTTGGTTCAAATTATGTCGTATTATTTTATACTTGCAAAGTTGAATGAACCATGTATTAATCCAATTTATAGCTCGGAAAATTTCTGCGTGCTGACGAAGTCCATGAGAACGAGGATCCTGAAGAGTTCCTCTTAAATCCTGAATCCCTACCTTTCAATTCGGAGATTGATAAAGCTCTTTCCCCATATCGACGTGTTCTTCATACTCTTATGTTCTCTCCTGAGACCGTGGGCTCTAGCAGTATTCCTGCGAAGGCTTGGCTTGATATTCAGAAGAAGAAGCCTCCCGTGATTCATTGGAATGGGACTTTATCACTTGACGATCAAGCCTGAATTTATAACTATATTCATCAACGTGTTACCAACCTTAAAGATCAACGAAGGAACAGCTTAGCTTCTCTTCCAGTTGCTCATGCACATACTCTCCTGGTTGCCTACCGACATCGTGATATGTTCCTGAGCCATGAAGAGTGTCCAGTAGCCGACGATGGAGACAAGAATGTCGAAATCTTTGTTCTTCAAAGTGCCTGGGAACGCCTGGTAAATTATACCGGACTCACTACCGATGGATATCCCAAAATTGCTTCTGTGGATGTCAATATGGAAGCCTTGCATATCTTGGAGGACAGAATGTTTGATACATCAGAGGATGCTGGCATTGCAGGAAATTGCCAATGGGGCCTCAATGTTGGAATGCATCAGGATAACTGGTGTCCTTGGAAATTTGGAGGAGAGAATGGTAAAGGTGTGAGAGAAGGCACAGAATCTGAATTAGAGGTGAGCTTCTCACCACTTTATAATTGTATGTGGTCCTTACATCTGTTCACATCAAAAAGCCTGGGCCAGATTTCGATGAAGATGAATGGCAGGAGTGGTTCCAAGCAAGAGAAGAAGAAGACAATGTTAGACCCGAACCTCACGTGATCCAAACAAGAGTAAACTCGGGCTGTCTCATGTTCGGACAGTCACCCGAGAGTCTCATGGAGTTCGGATATAAGTGAAGAGATCGGACTAAGTTCTTAGTCGAGCGAGTTAAGAGAGAAGTTCGGTATTGATAAACTTTAGCTCGAAGCTGGGGTATTACAGCGAGAGCTACCTACTTATATACGAAAACTGTAGTACTAATAATAGTCACAATGTATGTAGACAATATGGTTGTTGTGCGGTATGCGTGAGCCGTAGTTACTGGCTACTTGGTCTAAGCTGTCCGATTCTGGTTCATATGGTCATGTGGGGTCGGGGATGACTCGGTCTTCTGATAATTAAGAAAGAAAATGAATAAGTGCGAGAAATCATAATATTACCCTCTCGTTAAGGCAGTCATCCCGACTGCCATTAGGGCTCTTCCATCTCCTCTAGTTCTTCTTTCAGTGCTTTCCAATAGTCCTGAATATATTCTATCCATGCTTCTCCGTCTGGGTTTTGAACTTGAATCCTTTTTCCATCGTTTCGCTCGACTGTGTAGAAGTAATTCCATGTTCCGTCTCCGATTTCCTTGTACTCGTGTCCCACGATTTCTTTTATCGCTTTGGGGTTAACTATGGCCTCAGCTGTTATGACTCTTCCATGTTCTGCTTGACTCTGTTGGTAGTCTTCTATGGCTTCTTGAGCATTCTCCATGTCTTCTTCCATTACCCAGTCATTATGTTCCCTGGTCCAGCCTGTCCATTTTACGAAGTAGTCGATCACCAGTCGAGAAGGTTGGCCCTTCTTCCCTCGTACCCTTCGGGTTTGAGTGTCGAGGACTTCTTCGACTTCGTATTGTTCTTCATCTTCGATGAGGTCTGGTGGTGGTGGTGGAGGTAGTTCTTGGTTCGGGAACGCTGGGGGCGTATACGGTGTTAGGAGTTTCTCGTTGAAGCGGGGGTGAATGCGCCAATGAGGGGGAAGTTTGAGCTTATAGGCGGAAGCGCCTGCTTTCTCGAGGATTCGGAATGGGCCTACTTGTTTGTCATCGAGTTTCTTCTTTGGCCGTGGGAGGTGAAGGTTCGTAGTGTTGAGCCATACCAAGTCGTCCTTTTTGTATGCTACTGCCTTGCCCTTTCGCTTGTCGTATTGGGTTTTCATTTTGGTGGCAGCCTCTTGGAGAGCTTGTTCGCATAGCTTGTGGGTCTTCTGCATCTGCGATGCAAAGTTTCCAGCTGCGGGGTTGGTGAAGGGGCTGTGGCGTTCGGTTTTGGGGACGACTCGGGGATTGAGTCCATAGACAGTGAAGAAGGGGCTTTGGCCCGTAGCGGAGTGTTTTCGATTGTTGTGCGCGAATGCGGCCAGAGCGAGCCATTCGTGCCAATCATCTTGTTGGTATCTAGTGAATATCTGTAGATATTTTTCAATCTCTTGATTGACTCTTTCGGTTTGTCCGTCGGTCTGGGGATGAAAAGCGGTGGAGGCATTGGGAGTGATTTGGAGGATTCGGTAGAGATCCATCATGAACTTGGAGACAAATTGAGGACCTCTGTCCGAGATTACAGTTCTTGGCATGCCGTGGATGGCAAAAACCTTGTCGCGGAATATCTTGGCAAGTTCCTTCTGATGTGAGAGTTCCGTTGCATGCTACTGGAATGATTTCTTTTGAAAATCTATCTACTATAACTAAGATGGCGTCGTATCCGCCAGATTCTTTGAGACCGGTGATCAGGTCTATGGAGATGTGGGTCCATGGTTCGGATGGGACTGCATTGGGGTGGAGAGGTGCTTTTCATGCCTGAGTATTGGACTTGACTCGTTGGCATGTCTCGCATCCTTTTACATATCTTTCAACGGTTTGCTTGATCTTTGGCCACCAATATTCTCTTTGAACGAGTTCATTGGTCTTGTCAATGCCTGGGTGTCCAGCCATGAGGTGATCATGGGACATGGCGATGATTTCCCCCCTGAGTTTCTCATCTCGGGGTACATAGATTCTTCCGGTGAGCATCAGCAAGTTCTGTTACCCAACAGGCTTGTCGGTGATTGAGTTTTTGGGGTTTGCGGAAATATTGAAGGTTCTGATGGTCCGTCCATACTTCAAAGTTGACGGCAGCTCCCATCAGGTAATGTCTCCATTTGGCGAGGGCAAGCATTATGGCGAGGAGTGCCTTGTCGTATATCTCGTAGTTCCTTTCTGTCGTTGTCAACGACTTTGAAAGGAAGGCTACAGGTCTCCATTTGCCGTCCTGCTGTTGGCTTAGTACCGTGCCAATGGCTCCTTCACTGGAGTCTGCTTCTACTCTGAACTTTCCGTCTTCTTTTGGCAGGGCTAGGATAACGTCTTCTGCCATTTGTTTTTTCAACTGTTGGAACGCTTGGTTTTGGGCGGCACCCCAGTTCCAAGGGGCATTCCCAGTGAGTTGAGTCATTGGTTGTACTATTTTGGAATAGTTTTTGATGAATTTTCTGTAAAAATTCGTAAAGCCCAGGAAGCTCTGTAGTTCCTTTTTCTTGGTGGGCATTGGCCATTCCATAATTCCTTTGACCTTGATGGGGTCCATTCGGACCGATCCTTCACTAATGATCACTCCTAAATATTCCGTTTCTAGGACTTCGAATTTGCACTTCTCAGCTTTGAGGAACAGCTTGTGCTCCCGTAGGTGTCGAAGCACTCATCGGACTATCTGTCGATGTTCTTGGAGGTTCTTGGAAAAGATGAGGATGTTGTCGAGGTATATGGTTACTTTTCCTTCGGCGATCAGGTCATGGAAGATGTCGTTCATCATCCATTGGAACGTGGCTGGTGAGTTTGTGAGTCCGAAGAACATGACTGTTGGTTCAAACAGTCCTCGGTTGGTGCGGAAGGTGGCTTTGTACTCATCGCCTTCTTTTATGCGTACATTGTTATATCCCCAGCGTACGTCTAGCTTGGTGAAATATTTGGCTCCTCTGAGTTTGTCCATGAGTTCCGAAATGAGCGGTAGTGGGTATCGGTTCTTAATGGTCATTTCATTGAGCTTTCAATAGTCTTGGATGGGGCGAAGGGTGCCATCCTTTTTCTTTACGAAGAAGAAAGGAGAAGCAAACGGGGATTTGGAGGGGCATATTCTTCCAGTGGATAAGTTTTCGTCCAAGAATTTGTCAAGCTCTTCCTGCTCGTTTCTATTCAGGGGGTATACTTTGCAGTCGAGGGTATTACTGGTGTTAGGGACAAGTTCAATTGCATGGTCCCAGGGTTTTCGGTTGGGTAGTTCATCGAAGTTGTCTTTTGAGAACAAATCCCGGAAATCCTGATAGTCGGGGGGTACCATTTCTTCGAAACTCTTTTTTGGTTTCCCTTCACTTGCTTTCGCGGCTAAATCATTGGCATGGTGAACCGCCCTGATTTCTATTTCCTCTGTCATGTCTACTGCTAATATAGTGTCTCCTTCTTCTAACTCTTCGTCCCATCGGTCTTCTGGATCTGCGTCTGGTAGAGTGAACGGCTGTTTCTGACATTGGCACCACCCGAATATGATTTTTTGGGTTTTCCAGTTGATGACGGGGTTGTGGCATATTAGCCAGTCATGCCCGAGGAATACCCTTCTTGTGCCTAGGTCCGTGACTGCCAGATTGATTCGTTCTGAGTGTCCTCCGATAGTCATTCGGAGTTCAACGAAGTGGGTGACTTCGCCGGCCTTGTTATGCGTGCCGTCGGCATTGTAGACTGGGATTGGGGCACTGGTTGCTCGGGTTGGTAGGTCATGTTCCTCTACATATTTGCGGTCAATAGAGCTTCCAGTGCACCCGCTATCGATAAGAGCGGTGGTTTTAAGAGTCTGGCGGTTTGTGAGGGTTTCGAGGCGTATTTCGGTGGTCAAGTCTTTTGCTCCGGCCCGGGCGCTCCTTCAGATGTATCGGACCAGTTTGCGGAGTTCCTCCAACTGTTCGAGCGCTTTGGTGCAGGGAAGGGTGACAATGCGCATCAGCATTTCTCGGTCTGCTTCTGCTTGTCGCATCTTGTGGGTCCAGTGTGCTAGAATAGCACGGGCTTTGTAGCTGCCCATTGCCTGTCTGATAGCATGCCATGTCCATTCTGTTTCGAATGGGATCATGTATCTGGACTCCTCTTTCTCAATGGTCTTCAGCTCTGTCCAGTCGTGATCTTTTTTCACCTGTGTCCACCATCTGTTGTATGCCTTCATATCCATGGCGTCGGGGTCTCCTTGCTTGCGATAGTGATGTCCCTTGAGATATGCTTGCCACTCAGGGTCGTCATCCTCATTGTACTCTTCTTCAGCTGTCTTCTTTGTCTTTCTAGAACCGCTGGGGTTCATGGGCATTGCTGCCAAGATGTTGCCACCCTTGGTAGCCGTGCTATTGGCTCCGCAGGTTGGGCATCTTGCCTCCGAGGGAGGACTTTTTCGCTTCGGGGATGGCCCGCATGCGTCTGCATTTTTGGCTGCAGCAGCCAGTTTGTAGGACGTGTCATCTTCGTCATCCGGTACTTCCTCTAGAGAGACTTTGCGTGAGTTAGGGTGAAGTGGAGGGGGACTTATCGGGTCTTGGGCGCGCCTACCACCCGTCTCACGTGGCGGACGAGGCGCTTGTGCCCCGTCGGTTGAGAACTGTTCTGATCCAGGGGGAGACTTTTCCGTTCTGTCCTGTCCACCCTGAGTCGGGTTGTCCCCAGCATATGGGTGCGTATCTACAGGAGTCACAGTTAGTTTTCCCCGAGGGATCGCTCCTTTGGTCTTGCCACCCGGGGCTATTGCCACTCCGTGCTCCCTCTGCTGCAGCTGTTTGCAGTCAGGGATTCTTCTTTTTGGGGAAGCCGCATGCTTCTGCTTGCTGTCGTTCCTGGATCTGTAAACCTTGGGCTGTCCCGGGAGAACCCTCTCAGGTGCACGATGCGACTTGTCCTGTAGAATCCCGGGCAAAGATCCCAAAGGGGACTCAGCCGTCGGGGGAAGTATCGTCCCGCTTCCCATCAGGGTTCATTCCATCTTGGCAAGGTATTCTTTGTCTTCCTGGTCCATCATGTTAGTTAGAATACTATACCGATTCTGCGATTCCTTGGGTGCTTTGCTGAGGGTGATAGAAGTGGGTATATTCGAATGCGCATATGAATGTCCTACAGAAGTACTATGAGTCTGTCCAGCAGTATGTAATGCACCTTTAGAGAGTCCGGCCGACCAAGTAGAATCGCTTACTCGTCGGCCCCGTCTTTTACCTCTTCCACTCCCAAGGACGAGGGCGTCTTCTCCTCGTCGGATTCCACCTCTTGTTCTACTGCCCGATTGTCACGGCGGTTATTGTTGTTGCAGGTAAACCTTCCGCCTCTGTCTCTTGGTTTCCAGGGTTGTCGGCAGTCAGCGGTAAAGTGCCCCTTCTGATGGCAGTTGAAGCACCGCCGTTCCCGTTGGATTCGGTCTATGTCCATTGGTTGGCCTTGGCTGCCATAGACTCGTCCCATTCCAGTATTGGTGCTGGAAGGTCCCTGTTCCTTGGGTGGTGGAGGTGGCGTGTTCTGGTACCTCGGGGGTCTGGTGTCATTTCGGGGGGGTGCGTGGTTATCACTATGAGGGGCGTTCTGGCGGTTTCGGGGATCTTGTGGGCGATAGCCCTTGTGGGTCCTGTCGAAAGCCTGTTTTACCGCTCGCTGGTCGTTGATCTGTATTATGCGTCACTTCCACTGGGAGTAAGTTCAGGGAATATTTTCTCCGGATGCGACAGCCATTGTGTACTCATCTGGTACTCCGGCTCGTACTGCCGTGACAATGTGGCTCTTCTCGCTCTGATCTTCCCATGTACTGGTGAGTTGCGCTTGCTGTTCCAGTTCCTGGAAGTAGCGGTTGGCGCCTCCGTCCTGCATCCGCAGTCCGTACATGCGCTGCTCGTGCACTTCTTCTACTGCCGGGTCGGCGAACTCTTTTCGGACTTCTTCGACGAAGTCTCTCCATGTGGGAAGACGGTACCTTGCTTCGGTTTTACTGAAGTATCGTTCCACATGGTGTACCCACCAGGTGAGGGCCTTGCCGCCGAAGTGGGATGTAGCGAAGGTGATTTGTTGTGATTCTTCATAGTAGCCTCAGTGTACTTCGAAGTATAGGGCGCATTGGAGGAAGAACCTCTGGATGTCGTCATGCTTTCCATAGAACATTTCGGGCATTCACATCATAGTGGGTTTGACCCCAAGGAAAGGGGCATTTGCATCGGCGTGCCCTCGGGCATGTCCTGGGTTCGGGGCTGGAGGCATTCGGTCCGGTGGGGGTCTGGGTAAGGACCATAGGTCTCCTCTGCCTCCGGGTGAGTCTGGGTCTGGTGCTGGTGGTCCTCCGGGTGGACCAGGGTTGACAATGTCTGGCGGTTCGTTGTTGGGATTAGGGGGAAGGCCGTGCTTTTTCTGCAGAGCATCTAGATCATTCAGCTTCTGGGCCGTCTCTTCCCTGGCGGTTTCCAGCTTCGCTTCTTTTGCTAGAATGTCGTGGTAAAGGTTTCTGCGGGCCTGGGCCATGGCTTCTCGTTCTTCTGCGGTTTCTTCTGGTGCTCCGGCGAATAGTCAGGATTTCCCTGGGATTGGGGGTCTGCCTTGTTGCCAGATCGACCGTTTCGGTTTTGGGGGGGAATCGGGCATTGGTTTGGGATATGGCGGGTACAGCTCATCGTAGCTGGGTACCAGCGGTTTTGCGTAGAGTGGAAAGTCTGTATTGAACATGAAAACGGCCTGCTCATGGGCGGCATGTACCCGTATCCTTTTCATCTGCTCTTCGTCTCGTTCTTGCTCTGCTTTCATATATTGAACCCCCAGCGTACTTGCCAACCATGAAATCTCTTCTACTATATGCGCATGCCTTTCTTCAACTCTGAGGTCGTATTCTCTTGCGACTTCCTCCTCAGTTAGGAACATCTTCATCTCGGGATAGTCGTCGTCGACCTCCGGCCACTCCGGTTCTCTGGCTGAGCCACTCAGCTCCGCTGTCGACTCCATCTCCTGAGTCTCATCATCCTCGTCCTCTTCCAGTATACATAGGTTCCCTTGGAACAAGGTTGAGGGGGATGCGGTTCTGGCTGATTCGGAGGGAAGGGGGGTAGACGACTCTGGCTGGGATTCTAATGGTGGTGTGTCAGAGGGGCGGAACATGATGGGTACGATGCCACCAGTCGCTGGGAGTTTCTCCCTCTGCTCGGGGCTCAAGCTGCTCCATTCTTCCGGGGGTATAACTCGGTGGCTGCGGCCAAGGGTCAGTGAGGGGGCTGAAGGACCTCTGGTAGAGTCTTTGGAGGTCGAGGGCTGTGCAGTTGCGAGGGAGGTGGACTGGGCTGAGGGGACAGGGCTCTTCGGAGGAGGGACGGGCGGGGAACTCCTCGGTGCTCTCTGTGTTGATTCGGATGACTTGGGCGACAGAGGCGGTGTATTCCGAGGCGTCCTTGTCGTACTCGGGTGCGGGGGTACGGGCTCGGTAGGGGTGGTTAGCGAAATGCGGGAGGCCCCAAGGGCGAGTGCGCCCACACTGTCTTTCAGCTTCCCGGTCACCGTTGCCCAGGTACTCTTCGGTCTCTGGCTGGGGTAAGGGCTGCTCCTGCTCAAGGGTTTCGAGCTTGTACGTCTGTGGGTGGACATGTCATGCTTCGAGTATCCACGGGATTAGGACTCGTAGTCCGATTCCTATAATGACAAGGGTGAAGGGGACAAGGATGGCCACAAGGGCGATGTGGAACTCAGCAGTGTTCAGGTCTCTGGTTTGTTGCATGGGTCTTTGCTTGCGTCGTGCGTGAGGAAAGAAGGGAAGCTTCGAGCTAATTGTTAGACCCGATGATGAACCTAAACTTCCGTGGCAACAGCACACCAAAAACTCGAAGAGTAATGGTTAATGATGGTGACAACCGGTTATAAAGGTACTGTGTTGTGCGAGTTGTTCGGGGCACCTCTGTGCGACCTAATCACTTCCTCTAGACGCGAGTTTATACTGCGACTTTTCAGTCAAGCAAGTAGCACTCAAGCGATCGAGTACTAAAAGGTTTTGGCTGTAGGCCGGTGATAATCTCGATAACGAGATAGAACGGAAGAGGGTATGACGTGAATACCACAGGTCCGGTGTAAAAGAAGGAGAAACGACTAGATGAGGTCTCTAGACGAAGGTCCTATGAAAATAACAGCGATAATGAAGCTATGTGTGCAGTAGACAGTTTATAACTGGTGTAGTGTCGAAATACTGAAGGGGGCGATCCTAATAATGCCAGTTAATGGTGGCAAAAGCGTGAAAATGTGTTTATGTCCAGTGGGACGCGGCGATGATGAGTGCTGATCCTATACGAGACAAAATATACTGAGGGCGATGTTGAAAACTGAGTCTACTCGGAGACGGTCCTATCCTATGTCAATGTCAATCCTATGCGTGCAAACCTATCCTATCCAATCCTATCCAATCCTATCCTATCCTATGACAGTGTAAACCGGTGTTGAGTCCAATACGATCCTATGTGACGATGTTGATTCCTATAAGTCTGCCAGAGACTACCCAAGTGGGCTGCGATGAACGATGTTGAAAGTAAAGCCAAATAAAACTCCTATGGTACGAAGATGAAGACGATCCGATCCTATAAAAACAAAAGAGGCGATGTACGATGCGAGCGTACGGTGTTATGTGCTAGATGCGAGTATTTAACCAATAATGACGGGGTGCAATCAAAGGTGCGACGGGCGACCGAAGATAATGCTAACGCCGGTCGATCACGGTGTAGAGCGTGTTTCTCAAAGAGAACGAAGGGTGTGCGAAGCTAAAGACGGTGCGAAACCAATCCGTTGCTTATAGCGAGCGTATGGGATGCAAACAAATGTTATTGTTCGTGTACTGCGCTATGTGAGAAATATGGTTGTTTAAACCGGTGCTAATGAGCATAGCAAGAGTATAGAGATGAGAATGTAGCCAGTCATGAGCGGTATAGCGGGTGCTAATAGCAAAGTAGTGGGTAGTTCCATCCTCTTTACTTCTACAATTTTCTATGGATTTTATACTACTAGAGATATTTATTAATAGAAAGACTTAGTAAAGCTGTAAGGCTGCGGCTTTGTAACGAGTCAAACGTCCATATGAATCTCCGTAGTCTCTTGTAACAGCTAATCCTTAGCGGTACTGAAGACAGATAAATTCGTTATATCATGGGTTGTCACAGCAGGGTCATTGGGGTGCTATTTTAACTGCGGACTGTGAGGGTACGGTGGAATTACTGAGGTGAACAAAAGGAATAATGCCTTCTAGTGAGCTGGGCACAGCGATATTATCAATGCCGGTCGTTTGGATGACAAGAACTCGATGATTATTGTGGTAGGGCAATTGTCGGCGGGTATGACCTCATATAATGAAAGGATCAACACTGGTCCGTTACACCGTGATGCGCTGGTGATGTGGTCCTGATGCGTCAGTGATGCGTAGTTCGCTTATCACCGGGGTTTGCCTGATCGATCAATACTGTGCCTATTTGTGATGGCATACAAGTTAGGTTGCGAAACAAGTTGGGATGGGTATTCTTCATTATAGCCGGCCATTGAAGTGTCAAAGAGGTCCTATAATGGTGCGTACACACCGGTGTTATCGTTATAACCGGTGCTGAGTCATTGTCACTTAGAAATGACAAAAATCGCGAATTCTGAGCGTACAGAGCCTAGAGGCTCATCACCGAACCTCACGTGATCCAAACAAGAGTAAACTCGGGCTGTCTCATGTTCGGACAGTCACCCGAGAGTCTCGTGGAGTTCGGATATAAGTGAAGAGATCGGACTAAGTTCTTAGTCGAGCGAGTTAAGAGAGAAGTTCGGTATTGATAAACTTTAGCTCGAAGCTGGGGTATTACAGCCAGAGCTACCTACTTATATACGAAAACTGTAGTACTAATAATAGTCACAATGTATGTAGACAATATGGTTGTCATGCGGTATGCGCGAGCCGTAGTTACTGGCTACTTGGTCTAAGCTGTCCGATTCTGGTTCATATGGTCATGTGGGGTCGGGGATGACTCGGTCTTCTGATAATTAAGAAAGAAAATGAATAAGTGCGAGAAATCGTAACAGACAATGTGAAGAAGCAAGCACATGGGCCAGTACCAAAGCCTCGGATGATATCCAGGAAGTGTAAGGAAGTTTCAGAGCCTGGAACTGCAGAAAATTCGCTTCAGGATGGTAGTGCAAAAGTGATTGGACACCCAGCCAAGTGAGCCCAAAATAAGAAAACTTAGAGTAGTGATGTCAAATATAGAAGATGCTCCTGTTCAAATAGACTGTTTTTCTGGGTGATTCTAGTGGTAACAAGTGGTAGCAAATGATCTTCTATAAGCCAGAAGTAATAAGAGACACGATTGTATGGTTGAACTACAGTTGAACACATGCTAACGCACCGAACGCATGTGTCACAAATAGGTCACAGTCACCTGCGTGGATGTGTTTGATCTTGAACGCATGCGTTTTTTGTCCCAACACGTGCGAGAAGATTTGTGAGATGCATTTTATATCTTGACTTGTTATGCGAGATGCATTCAAGACATGTGCTGACTTATCCTTACAGAACAACATCCAGGGCATTTTCTGAGGTCCGAATGAATGCTACAAGGACCAATGACATTATAATGTGAGTTATGATATATATACATGATTGTTGTTAGCTCGAAATGGATCTACAGCAGTTTAATTTCACTACTAGTCAGACCGAAAACGCACGAAACGCATCAAACGCACAATTCCCCAACGCACGAAACGCACGAGAACGCATAAACGCACCACGCAAACGCATAATTCTCCTGGCCCACTCTTTCGTCAATTTACCAAAGTCTTTGCAGGCTGGAGAACCGTGCGTCAGCCTTTGATATCGAACTTAGCCGTCTCCGAAAGCAGAAGAGCGGGATCGATCGTAGACTGCAAGTTTATAGATCAATTTTCGCCCCAATACGGCGTCTACCTCTAGACATCCTTTTATCACTATTTCAGCGGAACTACGATTATGGAATACCGTCGTTGACACTGTCAAACCCGATTCTACCCCTAGATACTGTATTGATACCTGATCGCAGCAGACTAGCTTCGTGTATAAAGATATAGGTCCGGCAATGTTTGGCCATCCCATCCATTCATCGTACACCTATCATCGGGAAATAACACGGATCTTATCGTACTCAGCTTGTATGATGAGGTAGAACCCATTCCACTAGAAATCTCGCTGCGAATCTGCGTTCAGAGAGGGTCCTCTGATGTAGTAGCGCATGTGACTCCAAAACCTTTGTCTGAGGAGCGGCTGTCGCAATGTATATTCAATACACTTTGTGCATCGACTTCCAGTAGAGATGACCACAACAAAAATTGCCTGTGATAGTAATCTATTTGAGCGGCTTGACATTGTGAAACAACGTAGCAACATGTTTAAATACGCCGACGATTCGCAACATTCCTATATGATCATCAAAGAGCAAGCATTGTCGCCTGAAAGCCTTGCCCATCTCACACAACCACATCAGTTGACTGCAATCTGGGGCTTACTTTGGGCTCCTGAAACGAACATATGAGCAGGTTTCCAGAGTTTTGAATGAACTTTTCAACTCATGTGTCGGTTTACAGAAGATATTTTATAAGGCTGAGAAAAGTGATATACTTGATGAGTTGGGTTGGTGAAAGTGGTTTCGGCATATTTCGATTAGAATTTCCATATCATATTCTTTTCTGTGTACACTCTCGGGGCTGGGCATGCGGAGTTTCGAATTATATTAGAAGAAGTCTCTTCAGGTATCATTTGTACTGTTCAAGCTACTAACGCACTTCTGCGCTTCAAGAAAGAAAATTTTTAACTATTTTGAGTCCAAGTTTCCTAAGATTCTCTTGTTCATCATCTGCCAAACGGAAAACTGACAACTTCTCAAACTTCCGATCCTCTTTCAGACGGCCAACTACCCAGAGATTCAGAGGGAATGATGAACTGCAGTCGTTGACACCTATAAGTGTATATGAGCCATCGGGTATTGGGAACATGTGATCTGCAAAAATTTTGAAAGTGTGATTCTTGAAGACCATCTTTCCCCGTCGAGGATTCTCTTCCTCTTGTCCCTTATCCAAGCCCTGCACGTGTGCTGAATGAATACAGTAGCCCTCACACCATGTATCCCCCATCTGGTAGACATATGCTAGCCACCAAAACGTGCAAGGCACAAGATGTTTGATTGTCATGATTTGCTGCCATGATGGTCGCCAAAATCTCCTTCCCTTCCCAGGTTCAGGGAAATAGAAGAAAAGCTGTGCCCGATAACGAGATGGCATGATGTCCATGAGCATTTCCCATGCATCTGTGTCAGACATCTCCGCGTCGTATATTGGGATGCAGCCTGATTGGAGAAGGTAGGCTAAACCTGCGACTTTATCCAATGGCTTTGATGACGTCCGGTTCTGCATCTCTAACACAAGTTCTGGGGCCATGCTCCGTTTCCGCATCTCCCGCAAATGTGCTAGTTGTTCATCAAACACCTTTCGGACGTCGTTTTCCATGATATCATGCCCTGTCTCCCCACCAATAACGGCGTGCTCAGTCATCTCCTTCAGGGTCCATGCCCGTCGGAACCAACACCGGTCACTCTTGAAATAGCGCAATGTCAAGTGAAGCGGTCGACCGAGTCCATTGAAGTAGCAGATTACTCGCCAATCACCGCGATACACGTATCCAATGGTAGGCACGTCCAGCTTCCACTCCTCTGCACGCAAATGTTCCTTCTTGCCTCCCTTCTGTCGCAAGCACAGAACATCCAACCATGCGTACTCTGCTCCGAGGTTAAGCATCTCGATGCGGATGAGATCAAGATTGGTGTCCTTTGGCATGGGGACAGGCCACTCGTCTCCGTTTATGGGTGTCATCACGTCAATGCGGTCTTTCTCATCCACCCACGCATGCGATATCCCCCACAGGTCTGGCCTCGACGGATCTTTGTCCGCAACCCAGTATGGCACCACCCGATTAGCGTAGAGATCCCACACACGACGAGGGGGCACATCCCACCTCGTAATTCTGTCGTCGATAAGCACCTCTCCCCGCATCTCTCTGTCCTCTTCCTCCCCGATGCGTAAAGCATGTTCGATTTCGACGGCGTCAGAATACCAAACGTGCCGCAAATGAGCGTAGACCGTCCCAAAGTCGTCATTTCGTGCAACGTATGGTTCAAGAATCGAGTGTAGTGTCGTTTCCCTTACAGGGTGAAGAACCTTGGATCCTAGTGAATAAGATGTGCCCAGTGTCGTATTGAGTTTTTCGAAAACACCGTCAATACCGAGGACAGCACAGGGAGTGTTAGCGAGAGCAGATGCTATTACTGGTTTATTCCCAGTGTATGTCCGTTGTTTCAACACTGGAATGGCGAATTCTGCTTGGCCAGTCTCGGCGAGGGCGGAGAGTGCGATCTCAGGAAGATTGGGTACGTCATATATTGGTGGACCTTTTGTTACTAATTCGTTTAGCACTGGCGTATTGTCACAGACAGAAGTATTACCTTTATCATACCACAAAGACACTTGCGAATGTGCAAACCATTCGGCTATAGACCCTTTGGTTTTCCACCACAAATATGATATAATCTGTTTCTTGGATTTCAACCAATCCCTAAATCGCGTCCAAAGTCGGGTGTATGCTTCTTCTAATCATAGCAGAATTAATACGTAAATCACCGAAAGAAAGGCAAAGCAACGTACCAGAGTCCATCGTCGTCGTAGGACGGTTTAAGCTGTGGTTACACTAAGAGCGTTTCGCTGTGCAGATTTGTCTTGTCGTCTTGGTTAGAGGGAAATACAGCGCACCATTGCCCAGGCTGTGAACACATTTTCCCATGGGCACGCTGTTGATGGATAGCCACTACAAGTACTAATTGTAGGCATCATTTAAAGGATTGATATACATAGGCTGAATGTGCCCTTCATATGCGAAATAGACATCTATCTCCATAAGGACTCCAATATCCACATCGTAATCCGTCATTCTCACTGGCGACGCCTCCATCAACCGTGCCAGCATCAAAATTACAAATGTGCACCACAGGCAATGTCGGAATCCCGATCGAAAACACCAGATTTCTGTTCTACACTATCGGATCAAAGATATTTTCAAGGAGAGAAAGTGACCATTCACTACGTATCTGGGTCTTTACATGGCCAAGCAAAGTATTCTTTCGCGAGACATACCCAAGAGAAGGACAAACGACGCAGTGTGCGCACACGGTATTGCTCTTGAACCACTGTGCAATCTGCGTATAGAAGAACTGAGGCTACACATAGGAGAGTCACGGGAGGACACCGAAGGAATGGTTCGTACCGTACATACTCCGAAATAGGCATAGGTTAGCCAACGGCAAAGGCAAGAGGTAAGCAGCGCTTATCAGACTCGAGTTAGCGGAACCATAGATCTTGAAAAGGAAGAAGAGAAAAGAAGAGTAAGAATAAGTTACGAGATGGGGATCACCATCACTGATTTCGCAGATGTGGAAACGCTAACTGACCCAAAAATAGTAAAATTTCCTCTCGAATCTCGCGTGACTGACTCCAGTTTCTACTCAAACAGTAATTGTAACCGGAATATCTGCGTGCAGGAATACCAGTATAGCCGTTGTGATGCCGGTGTATATAGCGTCTTTGATTAAAAAATAAGAAACGGCGGGTGAGAAGCTTGTGTATTTTCTACTCACTTACAGTCATTAATGTCAATATGTTCTAATCACCGGCCAAGTTTGGGCTAGATGAAACCATTAGTAACACAATACAGTATTACCGGCACGGTAAGAGGTTGTGTAATGATATTTGATCCTGCGACAAGGGTGCTGTGGAGGTTTCCACAATTGAGCTCCAAATAGCCACGGAATCCCGTCCCGAGGTAACTGTAGGAGCCCAAAAGCTGAGCTGAACTTGGTAACAGCACGGTATTGGTTTCAAACGCAGGCTTGACAGTTCGAGTCGTTATAAGCTTGACCGTCAGCACATAATCAAGTACAGAGGAGGACAGCTTACCTAGGTAAGCACACGTAGGTCGGCATCGAACGTCTCCTGATTCATTCAGTTCTATCCATATGTCTTGAACCTAGGCCTGTACTCTCGGACGTAGGCGCTTGATCTCCTTCCGTTATTTTTGGGGATGTGTCCGAGGATCGAAAAATTATTATTCAGCCTAGTCATCTGGTTTTTGGCTTGCTTTAGGTCCCGATATTGAGGCAATGATGCTGTACTAACGCTCCTAAGTCATTGCTGCACGGGAATAGAGAGGCGATTCTTGAAGCACGAGATCTGTCCAGTCGAGCTCAGATCCAACGGGGGTATTGATAGTTCGAGATCTACGCAGCAAGACGAAAGGGCTCGTGTTAATCTCAAGCGAATCAATCCTTAGACGTGATAGAGTCTCGTTTCCTTTTGATCTTCGAGTCCCGCAAGTGGGCAAGGAGCGATATTTAGCTAGTCGAATATCGCCGCTCCTCCAAGGACAGGGCTGTTCTCCATTCGAAAAATAAGAGCTACGGTACTCGTAGGACGTCAACGAGACAAGGGTTCATTAAAATTAGTGCTAGCCTACGCGATCACTAGCTCGTTGTATCATTCGGTGAAATCATAATCAACCACTCTTGCAAAACGAGGGATAGAAAAGCTTCTGATCATTCTCGGAGTAAGAACATTTCACACAGCAACTGTGTATTAATCAGTCAGCTGATCGCACATGAAGAGAGGGACTTACGAGACATTATCTCCTCAACTCAGCACTGTTCATTACTTCCTGACATCTATTGATCGGGTTCGCTGCCATGAGTCCTTTTGACCACTAGTAAGCAGTTGCCAATACCCAATTGCAACGTGTCTTGTTACAGTAGGTCGCGACGAAACTAGGCCAATACGAGGAGATCTACAACGATTCTACACGCGAGGGCTGTTACCCTACCAGATATATCCCATTGGACAATATGACCGCTCGCTCTCGCGCCCCGCTTCCGATGCCAATCATAAGGCAAGCTTGAATGGGGAATGCCGACATGCTGTAGCCACATCGTGCTAGAAAGTAAGTCTCCCTCTTATCTGCGAGATACAAATTGGTGAAGCCTCAGCTAAAATGAACACTATCGCGTACCTGATATTGATGATCAGAGAGATCAGAGATATGTGTTAGAGGGTGATTGATATTTTCATGACAAGAGCTCCATGAGGGACTCGAGTTTTTCCAGTAGCTCCTTTTTTACATTGGTGTGGTCGTTCAAAACGGCAGCGAATCTGCACTCACACAGTACCTGGAGCGTTTTTCCGTGCCTGCGGAGACGACAGCACGTTCAAGTCCCAGAATATCGAGGAGCATCAACAGAGACGTAGTTAATCTCTGAATTCCCCCCATACCGTCCCACAACGTGGCTTGGTAATCGACGCCACAATCTCCTGGTGGTCGCCTAGGTGAAGAGACTGGTACCTACCGTGACGCAAAGGACTAGTCCCGTTCACTCCATGTTTGATGACTTCGTTGTACCGAAGCGTATTGGAATAGTTGAGAGCTGGAAGACATCGCAGTTGAGCCTGGCGAGGGTGACAGCGAGTTGCCGTCCGCCATGTTGATGCGCGGAAGCCAAGGTGGATTTCGGCAGTTCGGCCCATGCTGCCATTAGGTTACCGGCCGGTATATTCCATGATCGATCCGCACCCTGATCAAAACTGCGGCGCTGTCCTTCTCCAGAGGCGGCAATCTCACTGTTATTTTCACGCTGGTCTGGTGAGGCTACTCTATCACTACAACCACAATTTCTATTGATACGATTCCGCAGTGAACTCATTAGCGTAGCTGCAAAGGACCCTCTCGTTACTCTAACATCGTCGCCATTCAGTCTTCAAGTTGATGCTTGATCTCGTCGTCGCAACGTCGATATGAATACAACTACGTAGGCAAGGGTGAGAATTTTGGGCCATCATTGACTTCAGTTGCGCTTATCTTGCTCTGCACTGATCATTGCTTAGGTTGAGGAATAGATCACGAGAGAAGGAGGTGTATAGTCAGGTTGCAACAATGTTGTTAGCTTGCGAGAGTCGTGTATATGCTGAGTTCTATTACTAGCTCGTACATCACCCACACTCTGTCGAACTCCTGAAAACCGATTATCGATGTAACCGCCTCGTCGTCGACTATTCCTATGCAATGTACGATCAGGAGCAGATTCTATTCCCTGAAACCTCAACATTTCGGAAATGGTTGCCTATAGCAAGCATTGGCGACTGTGTAAAGTCTTATACTTAATATTATATAGGCTGACCACCATACGCAGAGGGATCCACGTCTTTGTTCCTGCTCTGACGGAATTCTTGCGCGCAACAATGGTCATCAGGAAGTCCATCGTTTACGGCTACAGACGGGAGTGTTGACTCTCATATGTCAAGATACGTCACTAGTACGCTAAGAGACTTCTAATTTACTATATCGTGTTCACGCCTTGGATTCAGTATTCAGAATCGAGAGGAGATGATCTCAGATTCCAGTCCAGGTCCAAGGTCAGTTTCCAAATTATCGGGAACCTCAGCCCGAGTTTGAATCTCCAGAGTTCTGACGTCGGTATGTTTATCACAAAAGATTTAGGTGGTTCTAGGATTGTTGCTACTGCGGTACGCCTAAAGAAAGAAAGTGAAGGTTGAGTCCGAGTGGATGATTTTTTTTACTGAGGTGAGGGCGTTTCGCTTCGATGCTTTCATGTCAACTAGATCCCTTAGAAGGTGTGTTCAACGAACTGTTCAAATAAGTTCTCGATACTGGTATGTAAATTCCGTGTGATGTGAGAATCTGCTAAACATATTCTCATCAAAAGGATTCGCGCCACTGAAAGATATACACCGCAGCGTATTTCCTTGAAGTGACCTCTCGTTCCATCCATTCGTGGGTAGCGGTATGCAGACGCCTGCCGTCGATGCCAACATAACATTCATCATCGTTGGAAAACGTCGTCACATTCGGTAGGAATAGTTCCTATTTTTATTTTCTCGCCGATATCTTGTATGATTATGTTCTTCACAACAACGTCTGGCCCAGTAGACGATACTGTCAATTGCCTAGAAGGCACAATTTCGAACCGAAATATCTGCCATCATACTGGATTTTATTTCTATCTCCAGAGTCAAAGTGGGCTTATAGGAACTAGACAACATATGCATTGCTCTGTAAGTCTTTTCGTTTCTTCAGGTATCATGTACTTACAATGATTTCATGTGAAAGGTTCTGCAAAAAGTGAGTACGTCGTATTGTTCTCGTCAGTCATTGCCCATCCTTCCCTAGTTCCTTAAGGAGGATCATATGATGCACATCAGTTTACTTTGTGAGTCTATTTGTGATCGTCCTGTCGTTTTGTTTCATAGGTGATATGCCCAACGGTGGATACGGTCTGCTCCGGGACAAACTACATTTTCTGCTGACTCGGGACGTAGACAGAGAACGATTGCAGCCCATCTGGATACAAGTTCAGGAACCACGGCGGGAATACTCTAACCATATCGCACATCCTCCCAGATTATTTACAAGGTTCAGAGGCGCGGTTCTACTTAGGATTCTCGGTTCCAGTCTTTTGGAATACTGTGCGTCAAAAGCTCCTTCCATTCCGATGTCTCTCTCTTTAAAGAATTGAAGACTTAAACTTCACCTTGGCCGACTGTTTACTTAGGGTTAGGCGAAAGGCCAGTCTCTTGGAGTATTTCCGCTTACGAAAAGATCTCTTCCACCAATTCTTCATGTCTTGCATCGCGTTCCGAGTATGGGATACGCAGAACCCAAACATGTGAGATATTTGGAGGGTTATTGAAAGTCCGAGTCCTTCGTCAAGTCTCACGGTAGCTCCATGTACATACCCGGCATTCCTGGATCTTGTTTGCAGACGGAAGGGCTAATTTCCGACACTATTTTGTCTATTGCACCCTCTCCTTGTTCCTTGCAGAAAATAACCACGAGGATTCATAGTCGCATTCGATACATGGTCCGTTACTTTGGATGTGCCTGGCCCAATACGCCGCAACTTATTCGCCGAAGCATCGCTCGTGTTCCTCTGTTTGACAAAGTCCTGATGCCATGCGAGAGGACGCATCGCCTGTTCCTTGGTGACACGAGTAAGGGAACTGTACCCGTTTGTCCTGTTCAAAGGCAAAGCACTGTCTACGTTATATATCATCATGTGTAAGCAATTTAATTTCCGTACGTCCTACGACCAATTCCAAACCAATTCACTTAAAGTTTAAACGCACAGATCATCGCCAACCTTCTTTGTCTCTCCACTTCAGCCATCAATTTGCTGGTACCGGCCGGGAACACTTCTTTGAAAGGAAGTAGAAGCTCTAGTGGCCCTCGCGGTATATCGCCGGTCATATAATCATGATTTCTTCGATCATCGTTCTCTTACCACCCGACCGTCTTTTGGCATACAGAACTCCGAGAATGACCCAGCGCAGCATAAAACCCCCGCTCAGGTCTTGGCTTTCCTCGGGCACTGCGCTCACAGCCACCTCCCTGAGCGGTTATCCCAGGGGTGATTTGCATTCCATGTGCCTGGTGGCGTAGTTTCGGTGCCTCTTACATTAACTAGCCCTCTACTAGATACGCTTGCATACCTTAGACATCGAAGAATCTATGTCTGTACTTGTTATTCGTCTCTGACTTACTTGACGACTCTCGACCGCCCGACAATCTCAATGTTGGCTTTTGCATGTAATTCAGGGCTCATAGAACGTCTGACGAAAGCATGATCATTTTCCTGAGATCCATTGTGTTTATACCTCTCCGTTGTGCCGGTGGCTGAGAGTCATTTTGACCCGTTTGGGAGAACGCAGTTCCTACGCCAGCTCGGACGTTGGAAGCATTTGACATGCTTTACCGGCAAACAATTATGATTCCAGGCACATTCAATGAGGCAAATATGCCACCCACGTTTATTACAATCTATTGCTTCCCATAAATATATCTCGACCACTAACGTTCGATGTATATCTCCCATTCCTAAAGTCTTCAGAAAGGTACGCGTCTTTGTTTTCAGCAGGGTCGATATTTACCTACCATATTAGCCTTTAAATTAGGATTATGCCATCCTTCATTCACGGTCTTGGCCTCCATCATATGCAAACAACAGGATTTACTGACGGAAATGTAGATTACTTTCCTGTCGACACCATCATCCGGCTTCTTCGTGCTGGAAGATCTTCCTTTGACCTAGACAATGTAACTCTTTCGTCAACTTATGAAGATCTTCGCAGGTTGGAGAGTCGTGTGTCGACCTTTGATATCGACCTTAGCCGCCCCAGAAAACAGAAGAACGGGATTGATCGTATACTTCAAGTTTATCGATCAATTTTCGCCCCAATACGGCGTCTGCCTCTAGACGTCCTTCTACATATCTTCCTATTCCTCCCCGTTGACACTGTCAGCCCCGGTTCCGTTCCCTGGATACTTGGTAGCGTCTGCTACTCTTGGAGGTCGATATGCCTCTCCTTCCCGACGTTGTGGTCCAAGATAGTCGTTGATACTCGAGCTGGTACCGAATTACGCTCGGGGTCCCTGTCTATGATCCATACGTCTCTCAGGCGATCCCAACGATCACCCCTCATCATCTTCGTGTCCTGCGATAACCAATCCTCTTCCATATCGCCAATCCTATTCTCCATATTAGATCTTCTGCTCACCCACTCTTCTCGTTGGTCCGCGGTGGATGTTCATATACCGCGCCTGACATATCCTATCTTCAATCGTTTAGGCCCCCTTCCGATGTTACGGAGAATCAGGATTACCATGGATCATGGACGCGTCGCTGAGGAAACGAGGGATTCCTTGGGACATTGCCCGCAGCTCCGTGATGTCTCTATCACAGGGGTTCCGTTGTTGTCTCTACATTTGCCTTTAAACAGGTTGACCTCGCTGGGAACCATCCAGACTGCGGAAGATATTTTCAGAATTCTTCCTGACGCCAAAGGATTAGAAGCACTTACCATCTTCCACACTTCGTCATTTAAATCATTACCTCGAAGATGTAATTCGAATATGCTCACCGTTCCAAGTATCCGGCGCCTGGAATTTCTGTCTGGGCCAGTGCAGGAGATCACAGAGAGCCTGCTTCTTCCTAATATCGAACATCTCACATTGGGATGTCATTCGAGCCTTCAGCCGCTCTCTTCTTCGGACATTCAGAGTATCACAGATCTGGTTCAGCGCTCCCAGTGTCTGCTTCGTTCACTGGCGTTAAACTGCACCATCAGCATTTATTCAATAGATGCAATATCTTTCAGCCTGACGCGGTTGAGCATCACCGTGGAAAGTTGGACTGCGTGCGACATTTTCATCACACTTCGAGTGAGGGGGGAAGGAGATAATGTGGTTCCCAATTTGAGCGATTTCCGCATCACTGATGTGACGTCAAAATGTGGGGGCTACTCGTTTACTCACGAACCATTTGAACCTATGATAGAGTCGCGGTGGAATATACCACCCAGAGCGCGAGCTGGGCAGTTACGGCGCATAGAAATCCATGCAAAGCACGGATGGGGGGACCTCTACTACTATGATACTGCTCGTCAGACGTTATGGAAATACGCAGAGGAGGGGCTTGAAGTAATTATTTTTGACCAAGCATCTACTGCCCGGTAATATATCATATTTTTAACGATTTTTCTGATAAAGTACCAATCAAGTGCACGGCATTTGCGTAAATGAGTCCGTCATATGGCAATACTTCTCCATTTGATACTGTATTTGTTCAAAGAGTCAATGAACTCTTACTGTATCTGTTCGTTGGCTTCTGCTTGAGAATATGGGGCACAGAAATCCGTATCAGCTTCTGAGATAAGGTGTCAGTACCCGCGAGAGCGAGGTTCCGACAGACGTACAAAAGCGAGATATGTCTTTTAACCCAATCCAACAGAGATACCTACTGGAGGACATTGGGTCTAGGGGACGCGGAATTTCGGCTAGAACATATGCGAGTGGATATTTACCACGTGTGATTTTTGGAGACACGAGAGAATACAAAGTCAGGAGAAACAAAATATCTATACGACGACAGTCGTTAATTACCTGAGATTATGTGAGCTCCGTAGCGAAGGTCGAGATAAGCCACTCTGCGAGGAATAGTTCTTCGAAGTACTTCATTTCGGAAACAGGACACTGTTCAACTTGACATCTAATCTCAGCTGAAGGGACGAGAAAACGAGGAATTGGGGACAATTTTCCTTGCCTTTTATCATTGTAAAACCCCGGACTGAACCAAGATTTCGAGTCTGTGATGTCCCATTTTCAAAACTTTGAGTAATAAGACCGTACAGTAACGAATGGAAAAGAATATCAATCTTTTAGCATCTAATCTTGCCGGATACTTTCAAGCCCAGCTATGATCCGGCGACAGGTGATAGGGTAAAAAATTTTGATCGTGGCCTGGAACGCTTATAACTTGAAGACTTGGAATCTTTCCGTCATGTAAAGAACCGTTCCTCTTCACGGTGGAATTTTCACCTTAGGAGAGATACCGCCATAAAATGGCGAAAATCGACGTAATTATTCCAGTCTTATTGCAGTTCGACTGCTGTTAGAAGTCGTCCAGCTAGTTCATTCTTTTGTGGCGCTACCCTTCGCCTAGGCCCCCATGTACAAAAGGTCGCCTATTCAACCTCTTCTTGCATCTCGCCATCTCTATTTGTCCGCTATACAAAGGTTGCATATATGAACGCACAGAATCGGTTGTGCCGCGCCGCTGTTGTTATCGAATGACTCTCGACTCTGTACTCAATTTCCCAGACCCCTTCTCTGGATTTTCATCATCCAATATCAATACGGATCAGTCTTTGCGTTCGATTCCAAGGACATACTTGGACTTGCCTACGAGGGACGCACCCCATTTAGGGTGACGCGACTACACGAGGGTGGATCATTCAAAGTTCTCTGCATCCGCAACATGTTCAGGCATCAGAACTGAAAACGGAATGTGTTATCCCATGGCGCGCCCCGAGTCGGTCGTCTATTTAGCTCACGCTAAACTCAATGATGGCTACGGAACCCCTTATTTCTTTCGCTTCAGCGTCCCTGTAGTCATGTTACAAGTCACTTCTGCAACATCACCGTATACAATCCAAGTATCCACGCTGAATACAATCATATCACCTAGAAGCGCCCAGGACCTCTGAACTTTCCCTTGGTTTGGGGGCCCCATGATATAATCTCGGTTAGCTTTCCGAGTTGTTGGGTCGTTCGGTATCTTGTTCGTTCCCCAGCATGCACGAACAGTTCCCTCGCGATAACACAATTCAATGCTACAAATTCCACCATTGCGCCAGTCACCGCATGGTTTTTACACCGGACCCACACTAATCTCCCCATTTCCACGCCACGTATCTCCATATGGACTTTACCGTTATCATTTCCCGACTATCTCATCGCGCTCTAGTGGATGAACCCCAAGGGTATGGGGGGGAATAATCAAATTTTAAGCTACCCATAGTGTACAGACCAGATCATACAAATAAAAAATATTCCATCCTTGCCCTAGTTCCCAGCCATGTCGATGCTTTAAGTAGATTCAGCAACCTTCTTCTTAATGATATCCACCACGCCGGGCTCTGCAACGGTACTTAGATCTCCCAGCTGATCACCCTCACCAGCCACGATCTTGCGCATGATACGGCGCATGATCTTGCCACTACGAGTCTTGGGTAGGTCGCTAGAAGTTGATACAGAGTGGCGTGAGAGAACGATAGGGTCAATGAACGCAATACACACCTGACAATATATATCTTCTTCGGCGCCGCGAAGGGTCCAATAACCTTCCGTACTTGGAGAACTAGTTCCTTCGTGAAGGCCGACTCGTTGGCGGGGTCGTAAGCGAATTCGGGTTTCAAGGTGACGAAAGCGTACACCGCCTGGCCGGTGAGCTCATCGGCCGTACCGATAACAGCGGTCTCAGCCACACCCTTATGCATGATGAGAGCGCTCTCGATTTCGGCCGTGGAGAGACGATGACCAGACACATTGATGACATCTATCAAAGAATTGAGCAAAGCAATAGAAAAACGGACAGAAATCAACATACCATCGATACGGCCCTTGATCCAAATATAACCGTGTTCATCACGAGCAGCTCCATCACCGGTATAGAATAGGCCAGGATATGGCTTCATGTACGTCTCGAGATAGCGCTTGTGATCGCCGTAGATCGTACGAGCGATTGATGGCCATGGAGTAGAGAGAGCAAGAACACCCTCGACGTCGTTGCCTTCTAGCTCCTGAGCATGTCATCAATACGAGACGCTAGATGAGCTTCTTAGACAACGAACCTTTCCGCTAACGGGATCAAGAATAACAGGGTCGATACCAAAGAATGGTACAGTGGCGCTACCGGGCTTAGTCTGGATGGCACCCGGGAATGGTGTGACGACAATACTCCCGGTCTCAGTTTGCCAGAAGGTATCGACGATGGCGCACTACCCATTTGTGAGCCGAAGTAATATACGATAAGGTTGAGAACGTACCTGTCGCTTGCCGACTTCTTCGTTATACCAATTCCACGCCTCGGGGTTAATCGGTTCCCCAACAGATCCCAAAACTCGCAAGGTGGACAGATCGTGACCTTCTACGTGGTGTGCGCCTAATCGGCGGAGGAGGCGGATAGCGGTGGGAGCGGAGTAGAATTGTGTCAGTCCATGTTTTTCGACGGTTTGCTGGGGGAAAGATGAGTTGCGGCAGGGACGGGAAAATGATAATACGAACCCAATATCTTGACGGCGTCGGGTAAACAGGCGTACTTTCGAAGACGGTGGTCGAGACTCCATTTAGAAGGGGGCCATAAGTGATGTACCTGCCGAAGTCGAACGGATCAGCATATCAAAGTGTGGATGTGAAATTGGAAAATAAAATTGGGGAGAGCGGAGTCGGAGCTGTGTTGTGGCTCGGAGGAAAAAATGGGGTTTGGGGAGGCACTGGTAAATGGTACGATGGCACTCACGTATGACCAGTGATCCAGCCAATGTCAGCCATGCAGGCGAACTTGTCACCAGGGTGAACGTCGAAGACATATTTGACAGTCATCGCTGCGCACAGAAGGTAACCACCAGTAGTATGGACGACGCCCTTTGGTTTGCCAGTCGAACCCGAAGTCTAGAAAGAATGTTAGAGCCTGATACATGAGATTCAATGGAGACGCACGTAGAGAATGAAGAGGGGATCCTCGCTCGACATGACTTCAGGAGGGCAATAGTTAGGGACCTTGGCAATCTCATCGTGCCACCACTTGTCGCGACCTTGAGTGAAGGCGACGTCATTACCGGTCCTCTTGAGAACCAAGACGTGCTCGACGTCGGGACACTCCCTCAAGGCGGCGTCGACGATAGCCTTGGTAGCGATAGTCTTTCCACCACGCTTCCCCTCGTCACTGGTGATCAAGACACGGGAGCGACAGTCCTGGACGCGGTCACGAAGAGATTCGGCAGAGAACCCAGCGAAAATGACAGAGTGAATGGCGCCAATACGTGCGCAAGCGAGGAAGGCGGCGATGGCTTGCCAAGTCATAGGAAGGTAGATGGAGACGGTGTCGCCCTTCTTGACGCCGAAAGATTTAAGGACATTGGCGACAGAACAGACTTCGCGGAGAAGCTCAGAGTACGAGACATTACGTCCCTCACCTGGCTCGTCGGCTTCGTAAATGATAGCCGTCTGGGAATCATCCTAAGCAGATGATATGGAGGATAAGAGCATGATTGGCGTACCTGATCAGGATTCTTGAACGCCCAGCGGTCGACACAGTTGTAGGAAGCGTTGAGACCACCTTCAGGGAACCAAACGATGTCGCCGGTCTGGAAGCCTCCAGACCGTACGGTATGGAAGGGCCGGTCCCAGTGTAACGTTTCACGAGCCATCTATACAGTCCGTCAGCCCACTTTTCTGCTAGAAAATGGCGCGACACATACCTTGGCCCACCACTGGTCGCTCTCATGGCCTACGGTCTCCTTGTGAGCGGCTCTGTACGCTTCGATATGGGGCCCAACATGGGGTATATTGAGGCCATTTGCGAGACGAGGCGCAACGGGGTGGATAGGAATAGATTCAGACATGAGGGAAAAAGGGAAAAGGGAAGGATGGGCGTCCCAATCTTCAGTCGGCGTATTTATACTGATGGCCATCGCGGCACAATTTTGGATCACGCGGCATCCCCTTTTCGGATGCGGGGGCGAAGAAATCAAATTGAAATCGAACCCCGCACGGCTTCCCCGCATCACACGCCCACTTATCATCTTGGCTTGTCCTGTTTGCATTTTCGTTGTCAGAAACTAAAACGGACCACGAGACGCATCAAGCTGATGCTACGCTGATGGTGGAGGCGCCCCAAGGGACTGCCCTAGCGCGAGCGCTGTTCTCTCTGCCCCCGCCTAGGCTGGGCGGGACGCCGTCTGTCGGGCTTCCGGGTGGAACACAAGGAATGGGAGAATGGGAGAAACGAGACAGGAGTTCGTCGGGGTGGGTGTTGCCCTTTCGGCTGAGGTACAATATAGTTCCGGTCCGATATCCGGCATCCATATCAGGGGTAATCACAAAAAAAGATTGGAGGTTAGTGCAATTGCATTCCCATCAATCAACGGCTATTGCGATCACCTGACACTTACCAAGCGCCCTATCAAAATGGACGGATATCAGTGATCCTCAGAAATTATCACACCACCAGCAATCGCGCCACAAACAACGGACCACTTGAACGCGGCACATCAATCTATGCGTCACCGTTATCGGCGCTTGGATGGGCAGGTTCAACCCAATTCCGGAACGTCTCTCCGTGCCTCTCCACGGCAATCAAATCAGCATATGCATCGCATCTTCGTCATACGAGGACCCACACATGATCCCATGACCTCTTATTAATTCTCTTCCATACCGGATCACTCTGACCAACCACTCCGAGAAATCTTTTCTCTACAGGGCAACAACCACGCGCGTCACGACAGAAATCCCACATCATGCCAGGAAAATCCTCACAGTCGCATGTTTTGGAACGCGCTTTTCCGTATACATCCTATTACCACCGCTAAGAAACGACGAATAAGGATTTACGTACCTCGAAACACCTCTCAATTGCCAATACATCGTTGATCAACTCGAACCCGCTCATCGGAGATATACACAGCGGGCGGGTGCAAATCTATCATCACTGATTCACGCGTCTATCCATCTGTTCACGTCACTGTACATCGCCAATTCCTAAGCGAATCGTGACAGAACTAAGCAGTACAACAAAGATTGGTAGTCAGAGCACGAGTAATGACATATGCACAGGAACAACACGTATCATTACCCCAACGGGAAGAAACTTGGGGATCGACACCGCTTCGAATTCGACCAGGGTAAACCCGAGAGAATCCAAAGCGATGCCGGTTCTTTCACAATGGCTATGCCGTCCCGGAACATCCTTCATCCACAACTCGCCGACCGGCTACTCTCCCCAACGGGATAGCCAGAGAACTATCGGACTTTGGGAACGTTAACCTAGGTAAAATCAGGGCTGCCGCGAGCTACCTACGTCTGGGAGAATCAGGAAATTTTCAGATAGATTAAGCGTCTTTGTAGTGACAATCGGGATTCGTCCTCCAAATTTTTGTCTACCGGGAGTATGGTGGGTAGGTCCGGATCTTCCATCTTCCGGCAAGGATTGTGGGTCGTGGCGAGCGGCGCATGAGAATCAAGAGTGAGCAGAGATATGGGATTCCCGGAATATACTACGTACCGGCTCCTTCATTAAAGAGGATGAAGGATGAAGGCGAGAACCACGGCTGGATTGAAGGACTTTCCTCGTTTGACTCGTCCAAAGAAGGCAAGGGTTGTGTGTACGATGATCAGAACGCGTCATAAATACGCGCGTTGTCGTGTAGTTTGATATGCGATCGTTAAAAACAAGCTATGCACTAAAAAAGGAAGACGCGGCCCCTTGCAGTAGATAGTTAGATAAGCACATACGATATCCAGAAGACTTGAGCTGTAGACGGAATTACAAAATAAACATCACATAGCTTAGATGATGACCTACGCTCCCAGCAACTTCCGTCAAGCAGACGAGTTTACAAAGAACAAAACAAAACAGTCAGCCGGGTGCCTCGATTTCCGTCCGAGGTAACGTCTGGAGTGACCAAGTGACTGCTTACCGTGGTGAGTACCTCTGCGATTTTTATCCTCCTAATTTTCGAGTCGCGTTACTTAAATTACTTTAGAAGAGCAGAAGTCAGGGGGTTCTCGGGTATTACCGAGTCCTTCCCTTCTGGGCAACCACCTTCTGAATTTTCAGCAAGAGCTCATATAGAGCGTTCGGAATCGCTACGAAGCTGAAGAATTCAAAATCAGACTTGTAATATCTGGACATCTTTCTTGTTTTCGTTCAGCAGCCGTCCTCATAGACCTTTATTCAGGACCGAAGCTACCAGATCATGATGAAGCGACTTTCTCGACAGCGAACATGCGGTACAAGGGCGAATGGTATAAAGCCCTCATGCGAATAGCTAGGACTATCAGGCATCACAGGACTCTCATGTCCGTTTGATCTCCACCTATGGCGCCTTTTCTTTCAATGAAACAGATAACCACCCGTTGGACTGTGCTGCAGGATAGCCCGGTGGGACCGGCAGGAGTGCTGGAGCACGCCTCCCCCTATAAATATATATAAGTATTATGACTTGCTATTGCATCTGTTACTCGGTACTAGTACTACTAATATACATATAATTCAGTAATACTTAGCACTCCGTATCTCGCCAGAGAGGAAAGTAAGGCAACTTAAGCTGCGCTCGGGGACTACATCTCCAGACCTCAGATCTCCAGCTCTCGCGTCTCCAGATGAACTCCAGCTGGTACATCTCCAGCTGAACCACCTCCAGCAACTACGTCTCCAGACGCGCTCCAGACGCGCAGCTCCAGACGCGCATCTCCAGCTCTCGCGCCTCCAGCTCGTGCGCTCCAGGCGTAACATCTCCAGTGCTCCCGTCTCCAGTCATGATATCTGGAGAATTCATTTTAGACTAGGCAAAGAAAAAGCAATCACGTACTAGCAAGTCTTCGTCTTTGTCGCTCACCCTCTCAGTGACACATAAGGATTCACTCTGCACTGCGACGGTGTGCGGCAAGCCTCTTCCGATAGTTTGGTTCGTCGGCATGGTTATTGGGCGCTGGGTCCAGACAGAAAAGTGAACGCTGGCAAGAGGTAACAGATCAAGCGGACGGCGGCGGCACCAGCGCGATATTGACTGACCCAGCGATGGTAAAGTAACATTCACACAAGCTGGTCAACGTCGTCGGAAGTAGCTAGTGTTGGGCATGAGCTACGATGAGTGGCACTCGCGATCGTGGCGGTGGTAAAAGGACAAGGTGCGGGAGATCACATGATCACTCAGTTAACAATCAAGAGCCTTCTGACTTCGCTGGTTCGGGTTTAACGGCCCGGATACCCGTTCAAGTCTAACGTAAATTGCAGAGTGCCGGGCTGGGTGTACGTGCCAGAATGTGAGGTGCCAATTCCTGTGCTAGATCAACTGCAGCCTGTTCGGGGAGAGAACTCACCAGTAAGATTAAGGAGTAGAAAATCGGTGCCAATGCGTGCCACGGAAGCATAATGTTTGCAGTTTGAGTTTAACTTAGAGTACTCAGTGGAATTGTGGATCAAACAGTCAAATCTATGATAATTTCATGACAAGATTTTGCGGTCCGAACATGTACGCTCGAACTTTACCAACAAATAAGCGCATCGAATCAGTGGCACTCTTACCTCTGCGGAACGGGACACGGATGCGTGGACCGGAAACCCGAACCAGCCAACTGGAGAAGGCTTTCATTCCCACAACGTAATCATGTGACGATTTTGCTCTTGTCCTCCTACCACCACGACCGCCATCGCCACCAGTGGGTGGCAAGGGATGTCGCTCTGCCGCCCCCCGCCGTTCGCTCCATCCTTCACGTCTTGCAGCGCTCGCTTTTCAGTCCGCACCCAGTACACGACCCAGCGCCCAATAGCCATGCCGACGAACCTCAAACTATTGAAAGAGCCTTGCTGCACACCGTCGCAGTGCAGCAACATCTTTGCCACTGGGCACGGTAGGCTTTGTCTGTCAATGTGTAAGGAGCGGGGTCCTTATGTGTCACTGAGAGGGTGAGCGACAAAGACGAAGACTTGCTAGTACGTGATTGCTTTTTCTTTGCCTAGTCTAAAATGAATTCTCCAGATATCATGACTGGAGACGCGAGAGCTGGAGACGGGAGCACTGGAGATGTTACGCCTGGAGCGCACGAGCTGGAGGCGCGAGAGCTGGAGATGCGCGTCTGGAGCGCGTCTGGAGACGTAGTTGCTGGAGGTGGTTCAGCTGGAGATGTACCAGCTGGAGTTCATCTGGAGACGCGAGAGCTGGAGATCTGAGGTCTGGAGATGTAGTCCCCGAGCGCAGCTTAAGTTGCCTTACTTTCCTCTCTGGCGAGATACGGAGTGCTAAGTATTACTGAATTATATGTATATTAGTAGTACTAGTACCGAGTAACAGATGCAATAGCAAGTCATAATACTTATATATATTTATAGGGGGAGGCGTGCTCCAGCACTCCCGCCGGTCCCACCGGGCTGTCCTGGAGGGGGGTTGGTCGAGATATATAAACAGATCTGTCGCCACTGCCTAGCTAGGCGTCTTCTTCGTAACATTTCGGTCCACATTGTCCCTCCCTTGCTTCTAACAGATTCTTCGCCTGCGTCTCTTCACCTGCTGATTTAAGAGAAGGCATGGTACTTCGGGGTTGGAAATCTGGGATATCAAAAATCCGACGCTAAAGACAATTGTTAAACTCCTGGAACCCAACGTTTTGTGCTTCTCAAGGTTGTCCTTGGTACTGGGCACCTAAACAGAAGCCTTTCCAGGCGAGACGTATACGTTACAGTGTGTCATAAACTTTGTCCAGCTAGTTCTGCGTCGGGTATATCGTATCTGAAGATTCGGTGAGTAACCTTGCCTTGTCTTCGTATAAATGCTTCCTGAAGGTATTTCGCGGGTCTCTCTTCTCACGAGTACGCTCCAGTGGGATACTCAATACCTCGGAGACAACGCCACCCGGGAGTAATCTCTCGTGGAGCACATTTCCGGAAATAGGTTTGACTGCGGCTCGATCTTCTTACACACAACTGATATGTTCTCCCCAAAGCAGAAAACCATTCTCCCCTTTCCTCGACGTTCCACAGATGCTGTTTCACTCTAATAGAGGTATGGACCCTGCGTATCATGCTTCAGATCCATTAATTTCAGATCCACTGAGGCGTCTTTCGATGACATTAATGGGAAATGGACGCGAAAAACACGCTTCTGGTGTTATCTCCGGGGATCACGAAGTCTATCACATCAGTTTCCCATCTCCATCTCAGAAGGAGGCTGACACGACTGAGAATATCCGGAACTATGGCGCTTACTACGCCAACATAAGTGGGGAGCACGGTGACATGAGGTTTCGGTGCGATCCCCTCATCAGTTCCACGCGTCTCTTCTCACGTTTGATTTCAGTAGCATAATTGCGCCTAAGCCACTAGACACCAATGCACGCGCATCCGTGCTTTGTTCTACTAACTTCTGCGAGTAAGTACCTTTTTCACGTTCTGCTTGACGCTACTCACAGTAATGATAGAGGTTTCACTCTCTCGTTTGTTCGGGGCGGTAAGTCTAACGTCTCGGTATCAAGCTAGAATATCGAGTTCGTTATTACATCCCTCGTATTCCGGCCAAAGTAAGGCCCTTTGCTTCTGGTCGCTTTCTTGAGACATAACGATGTCGTTCGATATATAGACGTTACATTTTTATATATCACGACATTAGTTCGATACAGATCTCACATTTATAAAGCATGGCTAACGGAAAGTTCCCATCGTGCGGCATCATGCATGGACATGTAGCGATTAGTATCATCCATATGGCCAGGTCAATGCCCTGGGTACGACCCCTGTATAAGAGGATTATGTTCATGTACTTTCAGTGCGCAGTGTCTTGCTTATGTTTATTTAAGTGTAGACCTGCAACTTTACATGCAAAAGGGATGCTAACTGCCATAAATAGATATGCGTTCTAGAGAAAAGATTCGGAGTAAGTAACTATATATGAGGCATATAAGTGGTCCATTGTACTGTATCAAGAGATGAAAGCTGGAGGGAACGCAACTCCATGAATGCAAGGACGATTAAAATAAGCCGTCCCGCGGTGTACACAAAGAGACCGAATAGCAACATCATCGCAAGAAATATCACCAGTATCACTATAAACGATACCACTGGTAGGCAGATAATTAGAATGACGAATGATATCGGGAGACATAGTAGATGTCTTTTCGCGGTTGACTTAATATTATTCCACGCGTCTTCGTGGATCCACGCCACCGCTTTCCGGAACCCATCTATGAAGGGTAACAATGGTCCGACAAGTCCAATCAATACAGCGACCGATGAAAACCGCCATAGCATCATTTCAGCATACGATGGAAAGGAGAATGACCATGCCGCACAATGAATTGCGCCAAATAACACTCCTACAGCCAAAATTGTTGGCGCCCTGATGCTGGAAACCTCAGACCAGGCAGTACCGCCTGACCAGAATCGGGGGACGCCATCATCAACTTCTACCTCTGGAGTTCCATCGCGACCAGCGCCTAGGAGAATTGAATATCTTTCCATTAGAAACTTAATCATACGCGGAGGTGCAGTCGAGGTGGGCTTGTCGCTGTGAGCGGGCGTATTCTTTGTAGGAGATTGTGGGGTTGATGACGAGGGGCTCACGCCAACACGCTCTTGCACATCGATCGTACAGGGAGGTGGTGTTGTCTCTGCGGGAGTCGGAGGGCGCGCAGTCGATGTAGGATCGTCGGTCGGAGTGGACGTGTTGTCTGTAGGCTGTCGTGTGATCGGGGTCGATGGTGTCGGCACCGTGACACCAATTGCATATCGGACATTGAGTGGTTTATAAAACCATAGGAGGGATGCGATGATGCTAGACACTGCGAATGCGAGCGCAGTGACTTCTAAGAGTGTCACAGGAAGATGTTGATTGGCCCGTGCCATGCACTGGGTGATAAACCAAGCTATCTGGAGTATAGAAAGGATTTTGGAGAACGCGTCGGCCTTACTTTTATCACGAATTGGTTCACCTGTCGTGGCTAATTTTTCCGTCAAAATTCCATCGGCCTTCAACGTTTCTAGAGTGATGATTTTTTTTGTCCCTTCCTCGTAAAAGCCGCCCATGCTGAGGAAAAAGCCATGAGTCATAGTTAACTTTGATGGATATGTGTCCTTCCGTGGGTAACAACAGCAATAGCATATCTTTCGCGTCATATGAGACCACATCGAAATTTCACCTTTGTCTAGTAATTTTGATAATAAGAATTTGTGTGCGAACAGAATGCGACATACTCACCTAGGCAGTATACTTTCCACGCTACGATGAACTGTGATGCTGCCCATGCAACGATCACTTCCGGCGCAAGAACAGCAATCGCCATCGTTTTTACGCGGTCGATAACGGTTGCAATCCTCCCACTTTCTGTAAGCTTCCGACCTGGAACATTTGGATGTACAGAGAGCCAAGTACAGGCTACGATCGTCACAAGGCAGCTCCATGGGATGCTCCAAAGTGATCGGCGATTCTCTGTGGGTGACGATGAACCGTCATCATCGTCGGGTGGGAGAGGTGCATTCAGGACGGGAGCGATATGATAGAAAATTGAGGCAAAGATGACGTTTAGCTGCTTCCTGGACATGGCTACAAAAAGGCAGCATGTTAGGCTGCGTGCTACGTGTATAGCAACGTACTCGTACGTACTCTGGAAAAAACGAACTAGGGATGGTTAATTAACTTGCAAGCCCTGCTCTTATGTCCTTTGGAATGTGTAAGCATGAACACCATATACGGTAGAAAATGCCATCTCACAAGTCTGGCGTGACGTGTAATTTTCGCTGAAGGAGATGATCAGTCCATGATGAACGTTTATTCTTAAATGAGGACCTACCCGAAGCCTAGGAGCGCAACGCTCTAGTACACGGAGTGGGTGCAAGCGTCGCAATGTCAAAATCAAGGGGTGGTAGATGATGCTTAAGAGCTTAGAGTGAGACAATGACACCCTTAGACCGTACGACTACCGCAACGCTGTCCCATGAAGGAGCTACTGACTCGGCAGTTTAATGGCGCTACGTTGTGGTATTAACACCATTCGGTAGCACATAGCGAAATGAAACGTGATGGAGGAAGGGTTATTCATTATGCGCGACAGCGTGAAGGCTGATGGTAGATCACAATGAAGTTGTTACGTTGTCGGCGCTTAAGTGTGACGCCGGTAGGGGATAAAACATCTGAATGTGTGAATTATATTCTTCGAAAGGTATGTCCGAAGGCACAAGGAGGACATGGCCTTGTTTCGAATCTATCAACGGAAATCCCCTGGTCTGATAATGTGAAAGACATCAGAGTGTTTGAGAGAAAAGAAAGATGATTTGTGCTTACTCTACCCAGAGTCGTCTAATGGGTGTCTCGTGGCGGTTGAGGGGCTGCTGCTTGGAAAGGTAAAATCAACTATTCAATGGAAGAAAACATGCATCTCTCGTTTCTAACGCCTTTTCGTGGTTGTGCCGATGACTCAAAGGCGTGAGACATGCATTGAACTCGGGAGAGTTTCACGTGGTGTACTAACCGCGTACTAACCTACATGATCACGAAGTGGAACAAAAATGATAGGCGCAGGCTTACGAAGATCATGCTACAACGCCCGGTAGAAAAAGTACAATGAATCACCCCGTTGTATGTGACTGGCAAAGGAGCCCGGGCCGGCAGTGTCCCGACTGGGTTATCATAGCGTCTGTTAATTTTTGTGGTGGTCACCATCTGTCGTGCTCTCAATGTGCTGTACTTATGTCGCTTAGCAAACTGAGGCTGTCTCCTTCTTACATGTGGACGTTCAGTGTGGGAATAAAGTCTAACCTGCCTACGCAATGGACATTGTTGCAGGGCCTGAGCGTGCATTCCTCGTGTGAAACTCCTTCTCGTCGACGGAAAGATTTTGCGACAGTGCATCTACTCTCCTTTACACTGCATCAAGGACGAGCCATCATTTTTCACTCGTTGGATTGCCCAATTACTGTGTTCAATTCTTGCAGAAATCAAACCTCTTCTAGTATGCCTCGCGTGGACACGCAGACATCCGAGGACTGCTGTAAAGCTCATGGTTGCAAGCCCTAATCCACGCCACTGTAGCTACGCCTGAAGATAGAGTCCCGTATATGTGTACCAATCCCATAGCGAAATGCGACATGATAATGCCATTTCGATGGGATTCTCGTGTTCGGGGGTTTCTGACATACAAAAGCACAAGTTTCTGGTTGTATGTTCACCGTTTTCGTTTTAATATATTTTAACATGTTCTTTGTATCCGCTTGCATTGCCGATACATCGGTTTCTCTATCATAAGAGGTGGATTTCCTACAAATTACTATCTGCATATTGTTCCTGTAAGTTCCTAAGATAAGTAAGTCCGCCTTTTTTCTGCTCTTATGCGGATTACATGCCCTCTAATCAGCTGCGCAGTACATGTATACTATTACTGGTCTGTTTACCGCGCCTGACTTTCTCTCCGAAGCTCACACCGGTAATCTCAAACGGCCATACCTTAAGGCTTTCTGCATAGCTTTGTGCACATGGTACGTATACTCAGATACGTGCTCAAGATTTCAACGTCAACGGAGCTCTAATTGTTCGTAGGAGAAACGAGTTCTTAGGCGAGGACAATTTATTCATATTCTCAAGTACACCTTTCGATTAGCTTAATACCCGATCGCGTCAGTCATATCTTATCTCTTCACGTTGATAAATAAAGGTCGATTTTACTACAGAATAGGCAGCTAATCAATTTCTCTGTCCTCCGACAAATTCTTGTGCGAGATGGAAGGGAAAGAAATGCTCTTAACTCGCCACTTGTGTCCCACATATACATCTTCGCACAGGTTAGATTCCATCTTACTTCTCCGTCCCATTCGACCTGCCTTGACATCGCGTATCAGAATATTGGCGATGTATTTTTTTCTCCTGCTCGCTCGCTCGTATATCGAGCTTGCGAACATTGCACAGCGCCTCATCTGGTATGACTCTCTTCGTCCTATTCTCGTGCAGACTATATGTGATTTACGCCCAAGTGGTACCTAATTTGTTATTGCCACTTCGTCTCTATTAGCTGCTCTGTACCTATATTAGCAGTACACAGTTTGCGACGATCGACAAAACGCGATACTGTACGGTAAATGTTCCCCTTTCTCGCTCCGGGAGTCGAGCTCATGCTCCCAATTAGGATTCTGATGTGCAATAGCTCAACGTGTCCATTGGAGGATCGAGTCGTCATCATAGGACGACTTTCTCGTTCTTGGCCATCATTCAAGTACCGTAGGTCCTGGGAGTTGTGTATCGTGCCATGCTATGGTGGATCTTCCGAAAGAAATGGCGAAGAATAAGAGCTTCCGAGATACATAAAAATGGAATCGGCATATTCAGATATCTAAAGAACACAGAAAGGATACGGTGCTCGTTTTAGTAACGGGGAATTACCTGAGAATTACATACCGGTACGAGATACGATTACTGCAGGGGTACATATTCCATAGATAGTCGAATATGAGTAACCCCGGCGAGGTTTACATTGACGACATAGTGCGTGGCAGTCGGAAAGCGATTGATAAAATTGGTTCAATGATAATCGGGATTAAAGGGAAGCTCCCTGCCCTCCAATACACGTTGATCCCAATCATCCGGTTTCACGTTCAGATCGGGTTCGCCTTCTGGTAAAAGCCTCAGCTCTTCCAGACCACCACTACTGCTGAACGGAACTCCACAACTCTCCCTTCCACCATGACCTGAAGGCTCTGACAGGGCAGATCGTGCCATGAAACTACCGTCGCTATGAAGCCATCATCCAGATAGCTCAGTGTCAAAGTCGACGTTATGACACACGGTCTCCAGTTGTTGCGAACGGGGAATTAGAGTATGATGGAGAACCTCTGCGAGTCGGATAATCTGTGTCATGTTGATAGCGAGTGACACCACGGTCGCAGCCGAATCTGTTGGGCACTCCTTTTCCTGAAAGGAGCCTGAGACGATCTGGGGGATAATCGGAGCATAGGAAGCAGGGTTTGGTCCATTGTTGCCAGGATGAAGTTAAGTGTGGTTAGGGGGCATGAAGAGTGAACGACGAAATTGGGAAGGTGAAAGAGCGCGTCTCTGGGCACGTTATGGTATCTTCGTCACTTTTGACGGCTACCGAAGCCACCTGCATCAACGCTGGGACCAACAGGCGACGATGAAAGCTTCCGAAGCGATTGGTGCGCGATCTCAGGATAATATAGGCCGCGTGATTGAGGGTCGATGCTGCAATGATAGTCCGAGAAATCTGAAAGATTAGGGGCCGATATGATGACTTCCAGGTACTCTGGTTTCGTGTCGTCATCTGGAAGGGGCCTTGTATCTGAAAATGGGACGAGATTCTCTGTAGAGAACCGAATGAGGGCTTCCGTGTGTATTTCTGTGAAATCCGAGGTTTTTAACCTGGGAGGGAGGGGAATTACGAACATGTGGATAGTTCCGAGCATGGTGTTTGGTGCGCACAGCAAGTATACATCCTCAACGCAGTCGACTTTTCTTCGTACAAGAGACAGCCGAGATAGGAAGGAAGACATGATAGCGACTTCGACAGACTCCCCAACGCTTCGAGTACGTTAAAAGAACGTCGAAGCACCGGGTCATCTCTTCCAGTTCATCAACCAGTAGACTACTCCCAGGTAAACAACGAGCGCAACACCGAGAATGACGAGGTGACAGATTGGAATTGCCTGGTATCTGAATCAACGAGTACAACCGTATTGTCCAATATATTTAACGTACGGACAACGTGAAGCCCTGCTCCCATCCGATAAGGCGATCTAAAATGCGCCGCCCACATTCGAGCTACATCGATGATTAGTTTCCAGGATTGCGGCGGAGGATGTGTGATGTACACACCAGTGATTGGACTGCACAACTTGGCATAAGCGGACCCCCGCAAGCTCAGAGCGTTGCTGCTACCTGTGTATACGCGCGACCTCGTCGTAATCTGTTTCTCGGTGGGTAGTGATCAATGCGGAAAATGAGGCACGTACCTTATGGAAACAAGCGACGATACGGCTTGAGCATGAGTCGTTATAGTTAGAACGTCGATAGTGCGACCGGACTAAATCAGACGTCGAAATGTCGTGATGTTTCGCTTTATGAGTTCAATGGTATCGTTGAGGTCCACTGCCGTGCAGTCACAACGGAAAAGTCGACCTACGTGCATCAGTCCTTGTTACATCGAGGCGTCGGACGGGACTAGTGTAATGGGCCAGCGTTAGCTAGGGTCCTTTGACTTCAGGATGTTATGGGCGCTATTAGTGTGACGAGAGGGATCTCCAAGGGACCTCCATGGCGACTGTAAAGACTTCAAGCAGAGAAATAGTGACCAGAGCTGTTGTAGTGTTCAGATTTTCATGCAGGCGAGATGACAAAAGAAAGAGGCGGCGCGAATTTAATGACGGTAGTTCCAGCCATGGAAATGACCGGGCCGTGACGTAAATGCGAAAAGCTGGAGAACCCGGCGGCAGGGACCGGCAACCGGGACATGCCGAAAGCGGCTGGTAGCCGGCTCTTGCTCTTGTTCACCTACTATGACTATCCTGCGCGTCATTTTGCTCTCTGACGGTATGGCGCGTTCATGGCGAGACTGGAGCATGGAAGGTTGACTTTATCATGCGTTGGGTAGTGTTCATGGGCCAGCGAGACTACAAAATCGATGCGGGTGTCGATTTGGACTTGAGGTGTGTGATATATCTTTCTTTTTTGTATCTTGGCTTACGGCTTTCATCAGGCAGACTCTGAGAAAACGAGGAGATATTTCAGGATTCTCCAAGTACCAAGGACCTCTTCTGACAATCGTTGCTATCCACCAACTGTCTTGACACCCGGATGCTTCCACTCTTCCATCCACATAACCGCGTCTTCATGCCGTGCAAGGGCTCGACGACTGGTATCAAATCACCACCGATGACTGAGCCTCCTGGGCAGCTCGCATTTGCGGTCCCTGTCACCCTCTTGTTACTACCACCGCCTTGCCCAAGTCCCACCATACGAACACCTAGGAAAGCATTTCACTCGTCGATGAGGGGCATTCACTCAGCTATGCAGTCCATGAAAGAATTGGTTCTGCCTCGTCGGACTCTCCCGGTACCCAGCAGGTAGATGCACCTAGGGCGCGGTTCTTGCAGTCCTAGTACTCGTCCGCTCGCTGGCGTGTACGGATCCCCGGTGCTCTCACAGTTACCCACACCGCCGGGAAACCATTATCTGCTAGCCCTTCCGCCCATCCGTGGCACTTCAGCACTCAGGAGGGGGGTAACGGTTCCGGTTAGACCGGTGCTATTCCCTTGTCGCCGTAGTACTCCGCCGCCTCCGTTACCAAGACGTCCGAGAGGCTCAAACGAATGAAGTGATGCATCGCTTGTGATAGTGACAGTTAGCAACACACGACTCCGGGGACACATTGAAGCGCCAGAAAAATCATCGTCATTGTCGGAGGCCAAGACACCCCGGCGTAGGCGTCGTCTTTCCAGGCTCCAAATACCCTGGCGACGACTGCAACAGCAGTGTCGTCGTTATCTTTATTCTCCGAGGCTTCTAGTGCCCTGGAAATTTTCGTTTCGACGACGCCAGTCGAGAGCTACTACGAGTAACCACATGGTCATCGTTTTCGGTGCGCCGTAGCTGCATTGCTATTATGTCCGACGACTTCGAGCTCGACGTTTTCCACGCCTCTGCCTTCAAAAACTTCCTCAACGCTCCCTATTACCGCGACTTCTTCCCTTCTGCCCTCAGTGACGACGACCTTTACCATGTCCAACACCTCCCAAACCCTACCACATCCTTGCCGTGCATTACTGCGACCTCCAACGAATCCGAAACGACGTCCCTAAGCTCCTCGTAATCCTCATTTGGCCGCAGCTTGCTATCCATCCTTGGCTTTCACCGCTACCCTACAACAATGACCTCGCCGTTCTTCCAACGTGCAGTGCACTAGCGACGATCTCCCCTCCCACCATGGAAATAGTTCGTACTGTCTAGACTGCTTTTTCGGCGGCCGTAGTTGTAGTTGTCACCCCACCACCCCTTCCACGACTGACGGCAACCACAATCTTTCTGGGCTTGAACTACCACCGGCATAACAGATGTGACCGCGACGGAACAAGGAGCGTAAACGTTTCAAACCATTGATGCAGTGCTTATAAGCCTATCCCGCCCGTCGTCGCCGTTGTCGTCACCCCCAGTCTCACCTTGAATCTTCGCAGAGGAGACTTCTACATCCGCTGCCAAATCGTTTTTATGTCGTGGGATCCCTTCAACATCCTGAAGAACGGATACTGAACGTGGCATGGATTGACCTTGTCGTCATACAGGCGACGTCGAAGCGAACAGGTGGGAAGAAATGGGAACGGAGGCAGACGGAAGGACACCTGTACTGTATCTCCGCAAACACGAAGATGTCCGTTCGTCCTTATTACCTTGCTGATGAGGCTCTGGCGAAGCAAGGTCGATGTGGGCGGCGATGCAGAATTTTGGTTCGTCCACCCATTTTCTATTTCGTTCTAAAATTCATGGATTCTTGTAGGACATAGGCACTTATGCCGCATATCAGTTAAAGAAGACGTGTACCCGCGCCGATGCGGACAAACTCTACCGTCGTGCACCGTTTACCCGACGACACTGGTTGAGAGCCACCCACTATCATGAAGATGCGACTCATTCAGGACATCGCATACCACAGAAGACGATTCGTACTTGAACGGCAAGACCTAAGTCCACCCGAGGGATTGTCTTTACTATCCCCTTCCCCGTCTTTGGTTGCTGCCCCCAAATCCGCAGGTTTACTGCAGTATCCCGCGACGATGACTTCGATTTCCGCCAGCCTTCAGCACACCGAGGATGACTTTTCCTTCAACGAGAGGAGCAGTACGTGTGATGTAGACTGTTCTTATGGTCTTTGTCATCGTTGTGATGCAAGAGCCAGCGTCGTTTCGCTTTCATCGCTCTGACGGCTACAAGAATAGGTCTAGCGTAGCACCAGTGACTGCGACCACTTCACCGGTAGCGACTTGCTAGGTGTGAATCCCAGGAACCGTTCATGCAGTCCTCGTCGTCCTCGTGCCGAAGTAGTCGTCTGAACCCGACTCGACCCACCCACTTACCTCTACATCAGCGATGGTGTTCTCGAAGCGTCAAAGCAACAGTCACCAACTTCGAGAGTAACGGTTTATATATTCATCTTTCTGCGCCCGATCCGACAGAGTATTCTTTTACCGGCCCCCCACCTCCTCCCATGACGACCGTTCGCTGCCTGCGACGACTACAGCAACCTCAGTTCTATCAGTCTTGAGGTACCATCCTTCAAACGCATGCCGTTCTTTAGTATTGAGGAGGTCGAAGAAAATGTTGTCCAGGCGTCGGTGGCGATAATTGTTCTCCTACGTCCTGACAGAGAGCGGGAAGGATACGACGTCGGTATAAGTCTCCCTTACTATCCAGGCTCAACCTGACGAGTAGTATGTGCCTTCGGTTCCGGGGAGAAAGGTTAGCTCGGCAACAAGGCGACTGCTGAACGCATTACGACGGGCAACGAGACAGCATTCAATACCATCTACGAACCCGGGTTGGTGACGGATTTGGGGCCTGAGAAGATCACGCAGCTGACGTCGAGTCAGCAGCATTCGATTACGCTGGATGAGAAGGGGTACGTCATCTGGATTCTAGCTTCATTCTCTCTTGTTGATTACTCGTACAGTACGGTACACGTTTGGGGCTACAACAACGGCTAACGCTGTCATGGTCTGGGCAATCAGGTGGACGTGCTCTGTCCCAAACAAGTCCTTCAGTGTCCTGGTGCGAATGCAGGCGTGCTACTTGCTGCAGGCCCAAGTATGTCCGTCGTCGCCGATAGGGGAGGCATATACTGGATAACGAGCAAGGTTCGTCCACCCTCTCTCGAACCCATTACCTGTAACTAACAGCTACGCGTAGTGGAAAAACCCTGGAGATGGGTCGTCAGACTCGCCCTACAGCGGCTTCCAGTATATGCTAGATATCAAGAGCTGCAAAATCCCTGTCGCCCCGTCTGAAGCCCTGATACATTGGGCTCTGACATCTGATAATAGTGGCAATGGTGATACAACCCTCTCGTGAGGGCGGAACGCTGCGGATGGTAGGACCCTTTTCGTCCTTTGTTGACCTTGCCACTAACTTCTCAACAGACGAGCTCGGTGTAGGACCAGCTGAAGCTAAACTAGCAACGAAACTTATCAAACGCATACCGTTGGGAGGTCTTGGCGTACTGTCCGTCGCGTAGGGGCAGAATACAACACTGTTCCTTGTACGACTGTCGGACAAAGACGATCACTACTAGTTCCACCACCATCCCAACGTTGTCCACTTCGAACCATTCCCTCCCCGCCACCTTCCAAACCTTTAAATCACCCCACCGCATCGCTCTTTCTCGTTCCGGATGACTCTGGGAGCGTGTTCCGTGCAGAGGTCTGGCCGCCACCCCGTGACGCGAGTGGGCATTCTCGCGAGTCGAGCATTGTGCAAGGATCCCTTCAGCGCTATCATGCCCCAGTGAGTTTTTTCATTTTGATTTGCATATAATTCTGATGCGATGGATGTCCCAGATATGGAGAGACGCCTGTCGGCCGCTCTACCACTGCCGGCGCAAGATATGCGAGCGAGGCATACCTGCAGAGGGCATCGTTCAGATATCACCTGAGGATGCCGCTCAGCCTGTTACGGCTGCAGCGGAGATCCGTCTACCGTCTTCCGAGGTCAATGAAGCTGAGGCCGATGATGAAGATCTCGACTACGATTCGTATTACGATGAAGATTTTTACTCTGAGGCGGAGGACGAGGCTTGGAGTCCCTCGGCTGACCGCAAGTCGCCTGAGGTGCCCGGCCTACCTGTTAGAAAGAAGTTGTTGGATGACGTAGTGGAGCCCGGCAGGTCGGGAACACTGCCAAAGAAGCTTAACGTCGACGTCGAGGTAAATGTATGCGAGCCAAGGTAGAAGAAGAGAAACTCGGAGGAGCTCGAGGTTGTCGAGGATGGCGCTGGGTGGAAGCGGCGCAAAACTGAAGATATTGTCAAGTCGCCACTGATGTCGCTGGAGAATGGTAACCACTTCAGCTCGGTACCACCGCCCGAGGAAGAAGAGACACGATAGACGACCTTGTAGGATATCTCAGACGGACATCGAGATGCTCTGCAACAAATATGAGGCGAAGGACTGCAATATTGACCTGGGGGTCGATCTGGTCTCTTGGTATGTGAATACATGTTCATTTCTTTCTACTGCTAACGGATCTCTAAAAGATCATTACAGCCTTATTCCCAACCGACCGTTGACCTCTGGACACCCTCCTAGACGCTCTTAATCCCCGCTAGGCTCGACGACCGCCCAAGACACGGTTTCCTCAGCCACGGAACTCGTCATTCGCTCGCCGCTAGTACACCCATGTGAGCCCATCCTCAAGGCCTGAAGCACACAAAGCAGTACTGATACGCTAATCCTATGACGATCCCTTCCCTTCACAATCCACCTCGACTCTTCCTGCAACGCACCCAACTAAGCCAGTAACGGCAATTTTCCCTCATCGACTTCGACGACCTTAGCTGCGGTTCCCACTGCAGCAGGGTCCCTAGCAGACATCACGAGGGCCGTGATTGAGGTCGCCATGCTCGCCCTTCGGACGTCGTCGCCACCGTTTCCCTCGACTTCCCAGGTTATATGTAACCTAGTGACTATTCACTGCAGTAGCGCCTCCGCACGAATTCCTGCACCCGCCCAAGCACGCCCGTAAGGGCAATTTTCCCTCGGCGACGTCGAGGACCTTGGCTGCGGTTCCCACTGCAGCAGGGCCACTAGGAGATGTCACGAGGGCCTTCGTTGAGGTGGCCGTACTCGCCCTTCGCTCATCGTCGCTCCCGTTTCCCCCGACTTCCCAAGTTTCATGGACCACAGCGACTATTCACTGCAGTAGCCGCATCCATCACGACTGCCTGCACCCACCCCAGCACGCCAGTAACGGCGATTTTCCCTCAGCGACGTCGAGGCCCTTGGCTGCGGTTCCCACCGCAGCAGTTCCACTCACATCTTTACTCAACTAAAAACTGGTTCCCTTCGCCTTGGCAAATCCATCAGGGCTTTGCAGCGAGATGACATAGGCACTTCGGGTGAGCCAGCACAGAGGCTTCCCTACCAGACGTCAGTCCTACATTTCATTCTCTGTACATCACTGATCTGTGTTATAGAACTCTCGACCTTTCGCTACCGACTTAGACCACAACCAGCTCTAGGGCCCTGCGACCTGCGACACAATCAAACTTCGCTGCAAGGCGATGTATCAGCTTCCGGCGAAGGAGGGTGGAAGGTCCTAGGGTGAGATTTTCGTGCGTGCCGTACAGCTTTCGTCCAGGTTCGTGCATATCTTGCCCTCCTCTCTCTCGCTGACATTTCAACGAAAGTCGTCGCCATTTCTTCACGTTTCGACAACATTCCTTTCGACAATACCACCGCCGTTCACAGTATTCCAGAGCAACGAAACGTCGCCGTGAGACAATGTATTGAAGTCCGGCGACCAAGGGCATGCCAGCGCGACCCCACATGAGAGCGACGATGCGCCGAATACAAGTCCGACCGCTTTCCGCAGACGCAACTACATTCCGGCATCCATCTTCAACACATGCCTGTCCGAAAACTGTCTCTCCCTTCGGAGACTGGGGCGCATGGCCAGCGGTGCACTCAGTAATATGTAGAGTGTGTGAAAGGTATATTTGAGCAACAACAAGTCTTTTGTTCTGCCGCTGACACCCCTCCTGCAGTTCTCTGGAACCTCGGGCCTTCGAGTCGAACACAAGACGCTATTACTCAGCCACGTCACACCTGTCATCGCCGCTCGTGTCGCTCCCGTTTCTTGAGGGTGACATGCCGTTGAATGATGGACCCTTTTCGTAAACTCATAAGGTGAGTTCGGATTTTAATGAGGTGTGCTCGTTCTTCGGTCATTAGGGACGCGATTCGGAGTTTCGTATGACTTCCCACAGGACTGTTTGTATAAACGTCAGTCGTACATTAGCGAGCGTCATTGATTACAGGGTTGTTAGCATTGTCGTTCCCCTTCAATCCATATGTATGACATCAGAGTTCATACATGACTCGTGCTATAAATGGTGCTGTAATCGATTTGTTTAATTTCACAAAGTTTTTTTTCCACAAACATTGTACAAGCAAATTAATAGTTAGGAAGTCAGTAAGTATGGGTTTTTCCACCGGTACATGGTGATAGCAGTCAATATCTAATTGCAAGGCAGAACATAAATACCAACATGAAATCTATAGTAGCAGCTGTCACATTCCAAGGGGCAAAAATTACTGAGACAAAACATAAATTTTTTGGACCAGACAACACATTCATGACGTAGTCCAGGATATTTAAAAAGTGTTTTTCCACATAAGAACATGACGAAGATGTATAATTTTGATTGTAACACACAAATCCAGAATCAAAAAGATAAAAACATTGTTTTCACGGCTGTGATATGAAAGGTGTTCATGCAAGCTGAGAGAGTATTGCATGGTACATGCATGATGTCACATGTAGCAACACAAAAGGTAACAGTAATTTATTATGCAGACTTATGCAGACTTGCAGACTTATTGATTGGGCGGTCCCAAAAAGCGTTATGGATTCGTTATGGCCGACCCTAACCATACGCTAGGGTTCGAAACGACAGGAAATTGAGGGAGGATGGGGGAGGAGGAGGAGGGGAGGTAGGGTTGGCGGTACAGGGAGTCGAAGGTGCAACGAGGGGAGCTCTGGCAGAGCCCCCCCCGTTTGAGTGGGCGGTCCTGCACCGCCGTGTGGTGGTGCAGTCACTCTGTCGACGAGTAGCCACCCCATCAGGTGCGCGGTCCTGCACCGCGCCGTGTGTGGAGGGAGTGAGCACGCAGGCAGACATGTAGGTAGAATATTTTTTGCATATAAATTATTGAATGGAATAAAAATTTAGACCACCTACAGATATGAAGGAAACGCATCGCGACGCTGTAACCGTTCCCGATTTGCGTCGGGGGGCCTTGAGAAGCTATCGGGAGGTGAGGCGACGCGATGGGGGGGCCTCACGTAGGCGGTGTGGGACCGCGGAGAGACGTGGGCACATCGTGAGGCATACGCAGCGCCGTAGACACCTGTACGACGCTGCGTATGCCTCTCGTCGTGTCCTGTACGACCCCCTGTGCATGCGTGAGCTTCGTATGGGCACCCAACGACTCCCCAGGCAGCGTCGGGAATCTCCGACGATGCCGATCGGCAGCCACATGGGTGCCATGGGATCGGAAATCGTTCCAGAATTGCATGGCACCCATGTGGCTGCCGATCGGCTTCAAATGAGTCAGGGCTGGGCGCCTAGCGCCCTTGCTCCTGATCGTTACCTTCCCTCCCTCCCTCCCGCCCCTCTGCTCATTCCCTCCCGCCCTCCCGTCCTCTATACCTCAAAAAAATGCAAATCACCTTGAAAATCAATTCTACACTGGCTTCCAACACCACTCAGGACCAAAGGACTGAGTATGCAGGGATTTTGAGAGGATGCTTGGAGGCTCATGAGGCGGAGATCAGGAGCGATCTGGGGGGCGGGTTCCCGACACTCTGGGCATTCCTGTGAGTACTAACGATATTCTACCATCCCGATCGTAATCGGCTCCGATCTCAGCGAACCGGCCCACAACTCCGATCAGCATGCCACATTTAGGGGTATAGCCCCAAACGGCAACTTGATTTATGCGATCCACTGCTACGCCGCGGATCAAGATCACACGACATGCAATGGGTGGCCCGATTGGAGGAATCGTCCCTCAACCTACCTCACGCTCACCTATCTCGATACGTTCGAGATGTAAACAGTGCGTATCGCTTTGTTTCCTTCCCCACATGTCCTAACCCTTCTCCAGTCAGTCACTCATTTCTTGGATCATTTACGACACTCATTTCTTGACGTCCTACGACTCCGCATTCGTTTGTAGATATACTTTTCATTTACCGATGTACGATAATTTTTACGATATCATACGATATAACACAAAAATGTAACATATCCTATACGTGACGCCCTACGCACTGTAGATAAATTGTATTACAACATCATGACATACCGTAGACACTGTATTAACGAGATTATTCAGCCCTGTGTGAGACAAATCCAAGGATGAAGTGGATGAACATTGCTGAGTTTGTGGGGGGGGGCGGGAGCAAGCAAGCAAGTAAGCAAGTAAGCAAGTACAATTATCGAGGTGGGCCATGAGTGGGCGCGGTCCTGCACCGCGGCTGGTGCGGGATGGTGTTTAAGCACGTGGCTACCGCGCATGTGACAGGAGTATCACGGTACGTGCCGTACGACACCGCAAAAAAAAAGCAAAGACAAGCAAGCAAGCAAACAAAATAAGCCAAGTGAGCCAAGTAAGGACAAGGACAGAGGACAAAGAAGAGGTATGCGCATACAGGACGTCCGTGTAGATCAGCAAGGACAAACAAGCCGAGGGAGAACGAAGAAAGGTATGATATATCCGGTAACGAACTGGGAACTTTTCTAGATTTGTGTTAGGGTGACTAGCGACTGGCTCTCCTTGTATACAGCAAGGACAAACAAAGTGAAGTGGGGTCGGTATCGAATTATAAAGCGATCGCAGAGCTATGGTACGCTTACGCTTGCTAGGCATTACATGTCCGTGTATCGATCAGGGATACGACTGTCACGTGACACAAACGCGACCGTACGCGTCGCGGTGCGACACCGCAAAAATGACTTCTCTCGCACAGGCTTGAACATACGTTAGTGTGAGGAGTAAAAAAGGAGCCCCACGCCAAGCGGCAGTGGGAGCTGCCACTCAGCCATCAGGCCCGTCAATGAACTGTATTTGAAGTTTTATAATGAGGTCAAGCAAGCAAAAGAAAATACATGTACCTCAGGGGTAGTCATCCGTACCGCGCAAACAGTAGAGATATACGAAGCACCCAACACATCAACGTGCGCATACAAAGAGCTTAGTGCAAACCAGCGAGGACAAACAAAACAAGCAAGCAAGCAAGGAAATGTCAGGTGTAGTCGGTATTGAGGTGTAAATGTCTGTGGCGGGCTGGCTAGCCTTTACGTGTACGTGTATCGAGCGACGACATAGCTGTCATGTGACACATACATGACCGTACGCGTCGCGGTACGGCACCGCAAAATTGACTTCTCTCGCTCAGGCTTGAACATAGGTCGTTGGTAGGAGTAAAAAGAGCACCCATCCCGAATGGCAGGTGGGGCTGCCATTCGACCACAGAGGCCCAAATATATGTAGCATTTGCCGTTTTATAACGAGGTCAAACAAGCAAGCAAACACCCGTACCTCAGCGGGGAATAATCCGTACCGCTCAGACAGTGGAGAGAAACGAAGGACCCAATGCATCAACGCGCGCATATGAGACCTCAGTGCAAACCAGCAAGGACAAGCAAAGCAAAGTAAGCAAAAGCAAAGTAAATTTTAAGAAGTAAATAAAGCATAGTCGGTAATGAAAGGTAAACACCTTCCTAGAACTGTACTGCTTTCGCTCGCCATTACATGTCTGTGTATCGAGAAAGGACAAGGACAAATGACAAACGAAGTAAAGTAGGTCAAGTATACTCGGTAAAGGAAATGTGAACATTACTGGGGCTGTTGTATGGCTGCTAGCCGTTATGTGGCAATGTATCCGGTGCATGGAACATGCCAATCAGTGCGAATGGAAACAGAGATATCGTAGAACACTCAAGGAAAGGAAAGGAAGAGGAAAAGGAAAGGTAGCGTATGGAGTAGTGGCCGACGCAATGATGGCATGCAAGGAGGGAGGGAAGAATCTTCCTTCACCTGTGAAGTCAAAAAAGGATAAGGACAGGCAGAGATAAGGATAAGGATAAGGATAAGGATAAGGATAAGGATAAAGGATAAAGGATAACTCAAAGTCGACGTCAGCAAGAGTAAGAGCAAGAGCAAGAGTAAAGTGTAGTCCGTAATGAAATGTGAACATTACTAGAACGGTGCTATGGCTCGAAGCCGTTATGTTCCCATATATCTGATTGAAAACTGGTAATGAAGGAGAAGATATGCTAGAATGTTCGAAGGAAACGTAGCAATGGTGTGGTCATCGATGCAAAGCAGACATGTGAGGGGGGAGGGAAAAATATCACGGCCATTATGAAGTTGAATAAGGTGGAGCAAGGTGAGAAAGGAAGGGAGCGATGAAAGAAACACAATGTTCGCTGAAGAAAAAACACGATGAAGCGGAAATGAAGGCAACGGAAAGCACAATGAAAGAAGAAAGAGGCATTGAAAGGATGCACATACATGTTATAACAAAAGTGAAACGGAACGGGCTCGCACATATATATAATGGATGAACTCATGAAGGAAAGTCCGAAAAGCGGTGGAGAAGAAGAATGGATTGATGGTAGCTCTGCCAGGACACCGTTGATGAAAGTAAAACATGGTAAAAAGGGCTCCCCATGAGGTATTGGATTGTAATAGACTGGTATGCCTCCGCTGTACAGAACAGTTTATCCATCTCTGGGATATCCTACATTATTGGATAGGGAGACAGACATTGTTTGGTAGTAAATCTGGAGGCTAGTTTATAGCCAGGAGACTGATATGATCCCACTCCGAGGCGTAGAATTTAGGGAGGAACTTTCCGAATTGACCTGTAATTGTTCTAACTCTAATTCTTAAAACTTAATTCTTGATTCTTTCTTCTTTCTTCTTTCTTCTGTTCTTTCACTCTGAGACTCTTACTCTTGTGTTTCTACATATCATGGTACACTCCTCACAACTACGTAGTTATGAAAGGTGCACTTACAGGCATTGTTTAGTAGTAAATCATGACATTTGACATTGGCCATTGACCTTGACCTTGCGTTATAGTCGGGAGAGCGACATATATCTATTACGAGACGTAAAATGCAAGGAGCTTTGTGAATTCCTTGTAATTGTTCTAATTCTTTCCTCCTTCTCTACATATCACGTTATACTCTCGATTGATACGTAGGTATGAACGGCTCATCTACATGTATGGACACCATTAGTCGTTGACCGCTCGGAGCTGAGTCAGTTCTAGATACTTTGTCGAAGTTTTTGATAGTAGTTTCGTACGCATGAGGCGCAAGAAGTAGACGAGCAGTGACAGTCAGTGGTTCGTCACGCGCGCCCGAAAGAGGCTGCTTTGCCAAAGCAACACACGTCGTTGAGTGATCGCGCTCAGGTGCGCGGGCCGAGACCGCGCATTATCGTTTCGAAGTGGACTGGAACGTGGTATGTGTACTTCGGCGTACCCTTCCGCATACCTTGCGTCTGAATGTGACAGGATGTACGATACAGGTTGTTGGCTTTACTCGAGACTTACTCGAGACTTATTTCGTTCGAGATGCATTGCAATAAATGAAAGTAGGCAGCCCCCTCACGTCGCGGTACAGGACCGCTGCACCTGAATGCATTCATGACGAATGTTAAAATAAAATTTTAATTTGAAAATGTCTGGCGATCATTGATCCGTTTCTACATAGAAACACGAGGCAAATGAAATTTGGCTTCCATTTCCATTCGTTGCCATCGTTATGCGCAGATCCTCCACAAACGTTCCGAATAGGCCCAAGAAAGAGACTTTAGTATGTTCTTTGAAAATTTTGACTTTTAGTGACGCTGATCCCCGCCCTTCATGGCCGACATGACAGCATGCATGTCACTGAATACGCGAACGGAAAATGCCTTTAGAATATTCTTGAAAATTTTGACTTTTTAGTGACGCTGATCCCCGCCCTTCATGGCCGATACCAGAGAGTATAAGACGCAGCCAGGAAAGTAAAATAATGCCCCCCCGACCTATTTTCCCCCCCTCAACATCCCCACTGTACGCTATGGGTCGGGTACCCCAGCGTGCGCGCTCGCTTTGTGCAGTTATCTTTGCGTGCTACCCCCACCTTTTCGAGGATCCTGTATGGCAGGCGCAATACGAGTTCTACGGCTTCGACCACGGCAACATCAAGCACGTCAAAAATACCGATCTGGTGCATATCCGGGAGTTCCTGAAGCACCTCAAGAATCTGAAGCTAGAGAAAGCAATCGAAGCCGTCAACGGCTCTTCGACGGGAGTGTGGACCGCCATAGAGCTGGACGCGAGGCGTACTGGGTATGGTGGTCGAAGTGCGGTCTTCTTGCCAAGCTGAAGGTTGTTCACGAGAACGCG